>CM021101.1:179230358-179472034 GCA_007115665.2 Sequoiadendron giganteum | reverse complement strand
CTAAGTATGACAAGTACACATCTCCTTGAAAAAGGTGCCCTTCTCATTGAGGCCTTAGCTGCAATTTTCTCGCTTCGTCACCTCCAGAGACATCTCTTGTAAGTTGATCCAACTATGCAGAGAGACAGACAATGCGCGAATCGGAGTACTCTAGCTCCCGGTGTTAGCAGTCAAAGTATGGTGTTCAGATGAAAATCACACTTTTGTCAAAAGGTATTTGTGCCTTCATAGGCCGGGGGCGCCCATCTTTTTGGGGTTCCTAATGCAATTTTCAGATATCTTACATACAGTCATTGGATGTAGAATACTTCCAGTCACGCAATGAATCTACCATCCAGTTAGCAGTGTTCATCGTTCACTGTCAGTGGCAGTTTGAAGCATCAAATGGCAATACAGAGAAATGGCTTAAGTCTGGAATCAGTGCATCAATTTAATCAAAAGCGCCTAATTTTTTGAGGTGTCAGATGTTGGTTTTAGCAGTTGCAGCTCCCAACAAACATTTCATTCTTGCTATGCAGGCTTCGCAGTGGATCTCTCGGATCAGTCACAGGTTCACTCAGTCACCCAGAAATCAGAGCTGAATATGGCCAGATGTAACTTTGTAGTCAGCTATAAAGTAGGAGATACTCAAAAATCTAATAACTCTTGCAAATGGATGCCTAGAAGGTCAAATTTGGACTTTCTGGAGTCAGTGAAGTTTGGCAAGCACATCTAGATGCTATTTTTGGCTAAATGATTAAAATAATATTTTTGCATGCAAAGCATTAAAAGGCGATTTTCCTCAAGAATTAAATATTGGCGCCTCTTTTAATGTTATTAAATTCGCATGTGAGCTATTTTTATATTATTTCAATCTAAGACTTAGAGTCAGTGACAGTTCATCTGGTAAAGGGCCAATCGAATTGTTTCTTCACAGTTAGGGTTTTAGCATGCAGTCATGCATGATGGTACGATTTTGTCTATTTAACACAAGTGTGGCGCCATTTCTCATTCACACAGCTTAGAAATTTCGAATTTCTTCAAGAGATTGGCAAATTTTCATTAGACAACCAAGTTCAAAGGCGATAGAAATATTCTTTTGCAGGTACAGATCCAGATTCAGCAGCAGACTCAAAGCAAAGTGGCGATTTTGAAAGAAGAAGACTAAAGATAATAAAAATAATAAAAAGTCTTTCTTCTCTTCTAGAATTCTTCCATTTTCTCATCTAAGATTCTCTCGCATGTTCGAAGAATTGGTAAATTTTGGCAAAACAAAACAGCTGGATTGATTTAGAACGATTTCCTTAGACAAACCCATGTGCTAGAATTTTTCAGGAAAATTTGTCCCAGAACATCAGTTCTCGAAGCTTTAATTTTCTTAATTGAAATTCCTTTGCATGGCTGAAGATAAGTGAAATTTTTACATTTCTGACATTTTGGGTTGTCTTAGAATCATTTTTTGAGCAAAAGCCATATCTCAAAAAATTTTGTAAAATATTTCCTCTGACGAGCTATTTTTAACCTCAGCAAGGTATTTTTAGCTTTCCAAAAAAGTTGTCAGAATATAGCCGTGTTCACAGTCAATAGGCGAGTTTTTTAGAATGCAGTTCACACAGCTCGAATTCAAGACCAAGTCAGTCTTGACCCATGACTTCATTGGAACAGTTGATACGAATCTACATAATGTGCTTCCAGAAGTAGTTTTGGATCCACTCAAGATCAGAGATTCGATAATCAAGAACATTCAGCAGTCCGGGTTACTTGAGGCCGCTTCCATACCTATCTCAGTTCATTGTGTAGAGTTTGTAATGTCTTGTATTAAGCATTACAATTCTGCTGCACGAGAGATATAGTCAGTAGATGGGCGTGTCATATGTAGTCTCAAACCCCTTGACATCGAGCGAAGTCTAGGTATTCCTCAACATCCAGATGGGTTGGTCATTTCCATGAATCAGAGCGAGCAAGCATTCAATGCTGAATTTGATAAGAGTAAGATGACAGAGAGGTGGTTGAAACAGAAAAAGACGAAGTTGCCAAACAATGTAAGTCGTGGAGAATTCAAGGATGAGTATGGGATTCTGATTACACTGCTTAATCGTGTCTCAGGTCATGCAGATGCAAACAAATTCCACCCATGGATGTATTACATCATTGGTCAAATCATCTCCAGGCAAGAGCATTATGACTGGGCATCCTTCATCAGCAATGCTATTCACGAGCAAATCACCGGTTTCCTAGTTGCGCACCATTTTCATGTGTTCCTACCTTGTTTACTTGATCGCCTATCAAGGTCAGTTTAAAAGGTTGAATACGGTGGGCATACTCAGTGCACAAAAATTCTATCGTTACTATGATCAACTCGAGTTCAAGAAGGTTGAAAGTAATTTCAAGCGTGTGTAGGAGGCTTTCTTGACAAATACAGTGAGAAACTTGGACTGAGAGTTGCACATTCGTATCTCAGCAGTTGCTAGAACAGCAATGGAGATCTGGGCAGACTGGTACATTTAGTTCCCTACATACACCTATATCCGTGTCTATGGATACATAGGAAATATAGCTATGCTACCACGCTATCCTTCAGATAAGACAGTGTTCATGGAGTTCCTGAGGCAGCTATATGAGGTTCACAAACGTTTGCGCCACAAGCGTAAACAGGCTGCCAACTTTCCTTTGCAGTTCAGGATATATTGGTGCAAGACATCAGTTGATGCTAAAGCTGCAGGGAAGGAGTTAGAGAATTGCAGCCTCAAGTACTTGGTTGACACACGCACATATGATCCTTGGGGTCATTACGCAGCACGCCTTGGTAGTCGCTTTTATTACAAATCTACACTGGAGGACTACTGGGTGAATTTCGAGGATGACTTTGAGGTACGTAGACGCAGCTACAACAGGTTCTCTCTTCCGCAAATATTTTTCTTCTTGGCAGAAGAGGTGGAAGGTTTGTCAGAGGATGAGGGAGATGCGCTTCCTCAGTTTTACAGAGAGCAAGTTGATGGACAACCACTGCCAATAGTTCATTGGTATGCCGAAGAGTTCTCATCAATGAAGGAGAGGTCGAGCAGAGTCATCCAGAATAGTATGCTTTATCTAGAAAACAAAAGAACCAGAAGGATATCTATGCCTAGAGCAGAGCCGCCACCAGTGGGAATTGTACTACCTTCCTCGTCAAAACCCAAGCAAAAGAAGAGGAGTAACCCATCTAGAAAGAATCCGATGCCTAGTAACTCAAAGGGAAAGGCACCCGTTGCTATTTCACATGTAGAGTTTGTCAGAGAAGTTTTTCAGAGTTCACCACAACTTGAGGTTTAGCCACGTATACCGTCACCGACACCAGAGCAACCTCCAGTTCCAATTCATATCGATCTGGACTTGGACTCACCACCTTGCAGTAACACCTCTGCACATTCAATTTCATCAAATCCTCTTATGACTAGTACAGATCATTCCAGTGGGATTAGTCGAGATTCATCTTGGCTTGAGAGTCAGCTGTGAAGAAAGAGGAGACAACCATCTTATGTGCTTGATCATTTAGATTTTGATCATGCTTATCAAGATATGCCTGACAAGAGGATCGAGAAACAGGTCCACATTGAGAGGAATGCAGGTAAGGAGATCATCGTTAAGACTGTTGCACCTCCAGAGGATAAGAGTCTGGACGAGATGGAAGCTCAAGACTTTGAAGTGATCACAATCAACTTCGGTAGAAGTACTTGTCAGACAAACATTGACCTCCTATAGGTTGCTACAGATAGTGCAAGGGATAGAATGGTGAAGGATGGAGAAGATAAGTCAGCCCTCAAGGCTGAAATACAGCAGCTTCGCCAATATATTTCTAGCCTTGTACATAGGACAGGGGATGCTGTCACCGCACTTCCACATATGTTAGAACCACCAACAGAACAGGGTCAACTTGATCACTTGGTTGCATATGGCAAGCGGTTAGATGAGTGGGAGGAGGAGTTTGTTACTAGAGGCCGCCTTGTACTTTCAGAGTTATACCAGTTGCGGTGCAATGCACGTGAGCTGCGTCTACAACTTCAGGATGAGGATTGTGACTTAGCTATTAGTAGACCCAAGGATGAGATACCCTTGGCAAGAAATAAAAGAATCTAAAAAAGTTTGGAAGAGGAAGAAAGAGAAAGAGAAGGAAATATCTATGCTTGTGCAAATTGCATTCCATGCACAAGAGGTATCATTAAATTCATAAAGAGAAGTACAAATTCAAGGGAGCTACTCATTGCATTATCTTTCAGCTTTGGGAAGAGATATAGAAATGGGGAGAGTTACAGAAAGGGGGATCTTTACAAATAAGGGTAGCATCACAGAAAAGAGGGAGAATCACATCATGAAGGAGAGAAGTATGTTACTTTCCTTTTCCATTGTTGTCAAAGGGGTGGAGATACAAAAAAGGGGAGTAGTGCAGAAAGAGGGAGTATTTTGTTTTTTGGTTGTATTCGTAGGTTATTTCTTTGCAAGGTTGATATCAATGACAAAGGGGAAGATTGTTGGAAATATTGTTGTCATTGATGTAAAAGGAGAGAAGGAATCATATTGCTTCTATAATATGCCTTGATATCTGCATGTTGGCAGAAGAAATCATTATAAAGCATACTCATTATGATGTTGGCTGACCTCCTCAAGTGGTGCTCACATTGGAGAAATAAACTAAAGCCATTTATTATTAAATATGGCCAACCGCCTTCATGTATGCGCCACCTTTTGAAAAACAAAAATAAGTTAAATTGTATTTATGAGGCTGACCTCAGAAAGGCAGCACTCAATAAGTTATCCTTAAGAAGGCCGACCTCTTTTGGGAATAGACGCCTCCCTTGGTGAAGAGGCACATAAAAGGGTATATAAAGAAGAGGATGTGAAAGGAAAACAAACCAAGTTACACAATGAAATATCATTCGATTTAGAGCAGATCTAGAGCAGTTCAAGAGAAGAAAAATCATGAAGAATATTTCAGATTTGTTTTGAAGAAAGTTGGAGCAGAATTCTAAAGCATAACAGCAGAAAACTAAATGAGTTATATGCAGGTTTGAGAGAGGAGTATATGCAGATTTAAGAGAGAAGTATATGCAAATATTGAAGGAAGGTGTATACAAATGATTGTATCAATTTTGTGAAGAGCATTTCATCTACAAGATCTTTTATGAAGGAAAATTTATTGAGCATCATTCATTGAAGAAGTTATATTCAAGAAGACAAGAATTTGTTAAGTTAGAGGTTGGTGCCTCATATCAAAGAAATTGGTGTCTCTTGTTGATTTGGTGCTCAGTGGTGGGAATTGGTGTTTGCAGCGGGTTGGTGCCTACAAATACTAAGAGTTGGAGATCGGTGTCTCCAAGTAGGTTGGTTTCTACAAAGTTTGTAAGAGAATTATATATATATATATATAAGAAATATTTTTCCGTGGTTTTCTTCTGAAAGGGTTTTCATGTAAATATTGTGTTCTCATTTATTGATATTGTGTATTTAGAGTTATTGTGGTTGTTAATTTGAAAAGGTAAAATATTTTCTGATATTAATTCACCCCCCTCTCAGTATAATCTTGTGCTCATCATTTTCTATTGAAATGCAAAAGGATTTTGAGATGTCCATGCTTGGTGAGTTGTCATTCTTCCTTGGGTTACAAATTTTTCAATCCAACAAAGGCATATTTATTTCACAAACCAAATATATCAAGGAACTGTTGAAGAAATTAAAGATCGAAGATTGCAAACCAGCTAGCACACCCATGGTCATAGGTTGCAAATTAAGCAAGGATGATGAATCTATTGAAGCAAATCAAACACGATATAGGTCAATGATTGGGAGCTTACTATATGTGACAGCATCAAGGCTAGACATTATGCAAGCACTAGGCATGGTGGCTTGATTTCAAAAGCACCAAAAGAAACTCATGTGAAAGCAGTCAAAAAAATATTCAAATATCTAAAGGGCACTTTGGACTTTGGCTTGTGGTATCCGAGAGGTAAATATTCCCCCCTAACAACACATACGAATCTGGATTGGGAAGGCAATATTGATGATAGGAAAAGTACAAGTGGAGAAGCATTCTTTCTTGGTAACAATCTTGTGTCATGGTTCAGCAAGAAACAACCTTCAATTTCTTTATCTATAACAGAAGCATAATATATAGCAGCAGCAGCATGTTGCACACAAGTTCGTTGGATGAAGCAGACATTGAAGGACATGAAGGTGTAATTATTAATATGATCATCCTATCTCTATACTTTGTGACAACAAGAGAGCAATTAATATTTCAATGAATCTAGTTATGCACTCTAGGACAAAGCGCATTCCTATCAAGTATCATTTCTTAAGAGAATGTGTAGCAAAAGAGAATTTCAAGTTGGAGTACATTTCCACAAAGGAATAGGTTGCAAACATTTTCACAAAGACCCTTCCTAAATAAAGTTTTGAGTATCTTAGGCAGAAATTGGGAGTGATATCACTCTCATCTAGTCACTAATTTCTTAAAAAGGAGCACAAGTTTAGGGGGAGCTATTCATTGCATTATCTTTCAGATCCATGAAGACTTTGCCATTGATGTCAAAAGGGGAGAGTTGTAGTAAGGGGGAGCATTACAAATAGGGGGAAAATTATGCTCTTGTTGCATTCACAAATTATTTCTTTAAGGTCGCCATCAATGACAAAGGCAGAGATTGTTGGAAATATTATTGTCATTGATGTCAAAAGAAGATTAATCTCAAGACGTTTTATAGCTGCTGTCAAAGAAGGATCAATGTAGAAAACATATGCTAAGGAGAGATAAGAAAAAAGGGGAAATATTTACTATATTGGGCTGTCCCAATTTTCTTTTTCTTTGGTGCCTATATTGATAAATTTTCCCTCTTTAATATGGGCCAACCCTACTTAGTGTGGCACCCCTCTTGGGATTTAAATATTTTTAAAAATAAATTTAATTATTCCCCAACATGGCCAACCTCTTTGGGTTAAGTAGGTTGAATAGGTATAAATGCAAGTTGATTTGGGAGGTTTGAAAGCAAGTTCTCAAATGAAAAATCATTCCTTTTAAGAGTAGAAATTAGAAGAAGAAGAGCAGATTTATGGACTTGGTTTGAAGAAGGTTATAATAAGATTTATGACAGATTTTCAAGAAAAGTTGTAGTAGATTTATAGCAGACTTTCAAGGAGATTTATGGCAGACTTTCAAGGAGATTTATGGAAAATCTATAGTAGACTTTTAAGCAAACTTATAGCAGATTTATAAGCAGACTTACAAGCAGATATTATGAAGGAGATTCACATGACAATCATTCTTTAAAGAAGAAATATTCAAGAAGACAAAACTTGTTGTTCTTTTGGAGTTTGGTGCCTCCTAATTGAAGAGATTGGTGTCTCTTGCTAAGTTGGTGCTTAGTAGTGGGGATTGGTGTCTCTAGTGGGTTGGTGCCTACAAAATTTGTAAGAGAATTTTATTTTATTTGTGATTGGATTTGTATAGTAGATCCAAGTAGTCCTTTCTCCATGGTTTTCTCTCGAAAGGGTTTTCATGTAAATATTGCGTTCTTCTCGTGTTCTTATTTGTTGATGTTGTGTATTTGAAGTTATTATGGTTATTAATTTGAAAAAGTAAAAGATAATCTTATACTGACTCACCCTCCTCTCAGTATAAGTGTGTGTTCATCAAACCCCTCTAGGTGAGTTTTTCTTTTAATGTTTTTCATTTAAGTTTTTGTCTTAAATTCCAAGTCATCTTTTTCCAATTTTGGTTGTAAGCTTTCTATAATGATTCAAGTGAGTGATAGAGAAAGAAAGAAATGATCACAATAGGTTGATGAGGCTCAAAAGGAACTTTCGGTTTCAATAGAGAAGTGCTAAGGTAAAAAGACCCTAGTGTATGAAATGAAATTGAAATGTAAGCACTATATATGTATATACATATCGAGTGAATAAACTAAAATGGCAAAATTGTGAACCATAGGAATCAAATTCAAGTATAGGGAAGGAGCTCCCCATGAAGTAATAGATTTTAAAGAATAGAGCGAAGAACATGGTAGAGACCAACATTGTCACATATCTATGAAAAAACTCAATTCAAATGAATCAGTCGATCATAATCTATCATTGTAAAAGAATCATTTTAGGATATGAGATTTCTTGTAGGGAAATTTCTAAGGTCAAGTGGGACACACGAACAATTCTGAGAGGAATCTCGGGCCTCCCTAGACACTATCTTACTTATCCAAAGTTGACAAACCCTGGGTGGTAGAGAAAAAATTGGTAAAATCAACTGTCTACATGACTTGAGATTAGGAGGAGGGAACACCCATGAGTTTGTACATCCACTTTTCCTAGAATGAGATGCTTTGGTAGTAACACATGAAGAGTAATGCCATCTCATTGATTTTTCTTCATATGTGTGTTGACCCCTACAAATATTTTTTTTCTCAGAATGCTATCTTCTCTAACAAAAAGGACCAAGAATGTTTTATTCGAATATCAAAAGATGGATACATAACTATTCACATATCTAAACAAATAATGGTGCAACACTGCATGTTGGTTTGTGTGCATATATTGTTGGTTCCACTTGCACCCTCTTATGACTTATCTATATTTGGTGACATTATCAAATAGTCACTCATGTCCTAAAGTCTACCCTTGTATTGCTACCAAGAAACTTATACCCCTTCTTGTTAGTTGTCAGTTAACAACGCTTTCCTAGCATGTTAGTTTCCTAGATACTCTCTTACAGGGCCTAGTGTAGGTTTACAACTTAGCATGAATACAATTATGCTTCTTGACTAATTCCATGTCTCATAATTGGTTCATTTGGACGATCGTAGATGCCTTAAGGACTTGTTCCTCCTAGTGATAGTCTCTATTCTTTTTTGTGTCAAAGAGAGTTGTTTTATATTTAAAAGGGAGAATTTGTGGTGTAGCAATAGCAACACCTTTGTGTTTGATGTCATAACTACTGCCAAAAAGTCACTATGACATCACACATTTGAAAAGTATGCACACTTGGTGTCAGTTTTTCCCTTAACAAAGATTTTGACCTCCACTATGACATCGCACATTTGAAAAATATGCACACTTGGTGTCATTTTTGCCCTTAATAGAGATTTTGACCTCCGTTGACTTTATGTTGCTCGTTTTTTGTAGATTAAACATCCTTGGCCTTAACCTAGCCATAAAATTTCCTATTTGTTGCATTAGAAGTCTATTTTACTATGCTTTGCATTTCATATATCATGATACTCACTGAAAGATGATTTGCACTCAGATCAATGTTTGCATTGCCCCATCATTGTCATACTTGATTTACACAAAGGTCCAAGACTAGTTTACTCTTCTTTAATTTTGTTTATTGATATCGAGATTGTCTCTTGTTTCCCTATTCTCTCTACCATTAAAAGTTCCTCTAGCTATTTGTGCCAATGTTGGTGTCTTTGCAAGATCTTATAGTTGATAGGACACCTCAAAATAAGGGAATCGTAATTTTCCACTTCTCAAAAGGTGTAGAGATGGTGAATATTTTTACTCTACTCAATATGGTGTTCAGTCTCAAGCAATAACTTGGTGGAGCATTCCCTTAGTTGGGCAAGGAAAATCCTCAAACCATGTGACCATATCATGCTAGAGGTATTCATGTTGATTCTCTGAATGAAGATGCCATCAATTGCCTATAGGAAATGATCATCATTTGAAGGGCAACTGGGGCTAAGCAATTGTAGAGATGTCCTATTGAATTGAGCATATTGTTGACATATGTCCTCTTTGAGAACCCTATTGATGATGCCTATTGTAATTTTCCCTTCTCAAGCTTAGTCAGCATGGTGACTGTTAGCCTATTTATTGAGTTCTCATAGGGTAATTGGTTTTGGTAGGGGGACTTCAAAGTTCTTGGAGTGCATTGGTTTGGGTTTTCCTAGCATCTATTTGTGGCATTGAGTTTAGTGGGTGTTATGATCACTGTGACACTTTCAGAAGTGTTTTTAGCCTTCAAAGGTATTCTCCAAACTTCTTGGAGAGCACATCTATTTTTAGTAAGTCTCTGAGTCGACACTTGTCATCATCCTCAACTTTAGTTACATCTTGACATGATCATAATTGGTTCCCCAAGCCTTCGCAATTCTTTCCACAACTCAGGTGGAGTATTAAAATATACACTTAAGTTTATAATGTTAAATGTTAAAATATTTGCTAAGTATTATATTTTAATATTTTATTAAAGTGACTTTTTCCCCTAAAAAAAAGATGCCTAGGCATATAGTGTCTTTTGCATGCAATGAATTATTTAATTTGAAAAAGTAATGAAAAACCAAAAAAACACTTTTTTGAAAAAACAATGAAAAAAAGAAAAAATAATGCTTTTTCTAAAAAGCAATGAAAAAATTATAAAAGGAGGTTTGGGGCTCTTATTTCTCATATGTTGAAGAGTACACATAATCAAATATTGTCGGATTGAACTTGTGTGTTCTTCCTTGAATCTTTTGGGGACGAAAAGCCTCATTGGATCATTGGTTTCAGATTTGGAAGATAATCCCTAGCTGCTTTGGAGTGGTTCTACTCAAGAATCACCATTGTTCTTCACAGAGTTTGCAGATTAGGGTTTCAGATATGAATATTTTTAGTAAGTCTCTGAGTCGACACTTGTCATCATCCTCAACTTTAGTTACATCTTGACATGATCATAATTGGTTCCCCAAGCCTTCGCAATTCTTTCCACAACTCAGGTGGAGTATTAAAATATACACTTAAGTTTATAATGTTAAATGTTAAAATATTTGCTAAGTATTATATTTTAATATTTTATTAAAGTGACTTTTTCCCCTAAAAAAAAGATGCCTAGGCATATAGTGTCTTTTGCATGCAATGAATTATTTAATTTGAAAAAGTAATGAAAAACCAAGAAAACACTTTTTTGAAAAAACAATGAAAAAAAGAAAAAATAATGCTTTTTCTAAAAAGCAATGAAAAAATTATAAAAGGAGGTTTGGGGCTCTTATTTCTCATATGTTGAAGAGTACACATAATCAAATATTGTCGGATTGAACTTGTGTGTTCTTCCTTGAATCTTTTGGGGACGAAAAGCCTCATTGGATCATTGGTTTCAGATTTGGAAGATAATCCCTAGCTGCTTTGGAGTGGTTCTACTCAAGAATCACCATTGTTCTTCACAGAGTTTGCAGATTAGGGTTTCAGATATGAATATTTTTTAAGTGTTTGACTTGTAGACTTTTGGAAGTGATTTAGTGTTAATTTTCAGATATTATGTGTGTTTGAAGCATTTTCAATTTGGCTTTTTGCTGGCCGTGTCGTTGAAGGATTTAATGTGTGCCCTTGCTGGTCGCCCCTATTTCAGTACTCTTGTTAGTGCTTGGTATGAGTGAATTTTTTATATCAGACCTGTAGTTGTCTGTTTCTTTGCATTGTTGAGGGTTTTGTTAGGCTGGGTGTCTATGGTTACTAATAGCTATCATTGGAGGTGTTCTATGCTGATTTGGAAGGGGTTCTTGATGATTTTTCATGGCTGCTATGACCTACAATGCATGAACAGCAGACTTACAACAGTTCTTTCTTGACATTTCAGACCTGCAACACTCATCTTCACCTCTGTTTTTCAAGGAATTTCATGTGAGAGTTCTTATGTATATCTATTTCATATATTGGCATCATTTGGTGAATAAATATCCATCAAAACTTTATAACAACAGATGTATCAAGCTGATTTCTTGTATCAGAAATTATGACAGCAGTGTTCCTCTATTTGCAAGTTTATGTTATTAATTTTCATTGGATTTTTTTTTTTAAGAAAAATCTAGTGTGGTTATTACACCTATCAAGTGGAGAATGTGAGGAGGGGCATTTGAGAAAGACCTAAATGAAAGAAATTGATCGATAGAAATGCTGATAGATTGAAGGAGTGATTTTTTTTGCAGAATGCCAACAAAATTGACACACAATGGAACCCAAAGACACAACCTTCTTTAAAGAACAAAGAGATTATTAAAGGGTGATTCCAAAATGGGTTAGATTTTTGGGTTTATTTATATTAGTTGTTATTTATACTCTTAATAACTCATTTCTTTTTGTGGCATTTGTTTATCTTGCAAGCTGCTTTCTTTGTCATTGGGACTTTTGTTATTCTAGTAGGCCTAACTCTACATATAATATCATTACTCTTATATTTCCCAATGTTTCTTTAATCTTCTCCTAAATTAAATTTGTGCAATGGATCTGTAGAGGCTACTTTGTCATTTTTTTGAGTTGTTGAGGTAGACGTCATTTTTAAATAGAAAGGTTTTGGAGTATGCTTTATTATGAAATAGTGCAGGTACGCTATAGTGATATCTTTTAAATGCTACAAAAGGGATCTTCACTCATCAGATAATATGACCATATATGGAAAAAAGTTTCTTTTAAATATTTTCGCTTTATATTCAATGTTTGGTAGGCTTCTAGGTGATAGACAAATGAAATTGGTTTGGGAAAATGGGCTCTTATTCATGTGGTTATGTGTTTGTTATTTTTTCTGTTTAAAACAATTGTAGTAATAGATCATCAAAATGTCAAATATGTTTTCTCTTTATTTCACCATAGATATTTCTTCTTTTATCTTGAATCCTTTATAATTCTTCAATTAAATATAGTAATTTCCTTTAATTTTTGTCCTCAGTACCAAAATGAAATTGACTGTAATGAGGTGGACTTGAAGAATTGGAAACACATTGGCGAAGTATGTATTCTATAAATCAATATTTCTTGCTCCTAAAAAGCCCATTTTAAACAAGGTTTTTGTTTATAGTTGTCTTGTGTGTTCGTATTTCATTAATGTAAAATTTCATGTGCCTTTTGAATCATAACATGTCTAACTTAGTTGTCTTTCATTACATTTGATATAATAGATGGACTCATTCATTAATCGTCAAAGATTAGTTTCCTCGAGGAATCACATAACATGGCTTGAAGTTAATTACAATATTAGCAATGTATAATGTTACACAAGTGCTAGGGGTATTTGTGAGTTTAATGTATTCAATAAGCATTTCCATAAAAAAGATGATGCCTTTTTGGATATGCCATATCAATATAGCCAACAACCACCTTCCCTTCAAATTCCCTTATTTAATGTTTAGTTACATATGTTAGAACACATGTTCTTATCTATATGGGATTTTTTGGCTACATTGGACTACCAACTATCCATCATAGAGGCACTTTTAGTCTCTTTCACCACACCACTAAACATATTGATCCCTGTAGTTGATATGTTATCAACCCATAGTTACATTATGTGATTTAGATTAATAGTATTAAAGCACTAAGCTTTTGAATTCCTTTAATATCATATTCTAGAAAGCATTGGATACCTACTCACAATGCTTGTGTTTACCTTTGTACCTACATTGCATGGTCTCAAATGGTGTAACATAAACCCCTAATTTTATTTTAAAATGTTAGCTTATTGCAAATGAGATGCATAACAACTTCTTTTCCACTTTTTGATCATCTAGATCCTGGAATGGGTAAGGTGAGAGCATATGGTGTCAAAATTACAATTAAACTAAAAGCAGCAATTGAAGGGATAGCATCGGGTGGCAAGCCAACCAATTACCACTTTTCAGTGGGATGCATAAGCAGTATTGACAGGAGTAAACATCCACTTATTCAATGGGAATTGCAATGGCATTTCCACTTTTCAGTGGGAAAGCTTATGCAATATTTGAAAACATCAAAACAAGCTTCTTCCACTTTCCAATGGTCAGAATTTACAATAAGGCCACTTGTTCAATGGGGTATGTATCAACAATAATCAAGATAAGTTCACTGGCGGTCCTACCACCTAGTGTTACAATGTTAGCTCAACTAAAATCACATCAATATGAAATGAGCTACTGCTGATACGAAAAGAACTGTTGTAACACCCCAAGAGATTAGAAAATCATGAACTCATCACCCAAGTCGCAATATTAATCATTATACCTTGTAATTAGGTACTGGTATACACAAGTACATGTCTAAAAACTCACTATAACTGCTAGTATCTGCTGTAGCAGGTCTGATACACCCAGAAAAGGGTTGTTGCAAGTCTGAGCAGCCAAGGTAATCACCCCAAAACTTATTTGAAACAGAAATGTCCACCTCAAAATGATTTTCTCAAGACTTCCCAAGAAAAGGTGCCTCCAAACCAAGTGATATGCCTCAAAATTTGTAGCGGTTTGCTCCTAGGTTCTCATACCAAGCTCACACATATGGCTGATAAGTATGGCACGGCCTCCAAACCTTTGTCAAAAAAATTACCAACTGATTTAATGCAGCATCTTGTATAATAACCCCTTCTGATTTTAACGATAATTTTTCTGATTACCCAAGCACTTAAGTTGACATATTTCATTTGTCAATTAAGTAAGCATATTCTGAGTCTAGCATAAACCAACTTTCAATACAACCTTCTGATTGGGTAAACTGTTGTCATATAATTTCGTCTCAAATTCTGGTATCATGGTACTTTAACACTCTGAGGTGAAACATTAACCCATTCAACATATTACATATTGCAAACAAGGCTGATCTCAGACTTCTATTGGTCACCTTCAAATTACTATAAGTCTGTGATACATTGGTGATTACTTGGCAACATCTACAGATCTTCACCAATAGACTGAACAATAGAAATGAACCAATGGCTGGCAGTATATCACTCAAAAGTACACCCAGACTAACAATGCTCAGAAATATACAAAGGATATAACAGAAATAAAGGTCTGAGATAGTTTATGATGCTCTGAACTTAATCCATACAAATTTTAATCATTCAAGTATTCTGATCAGAAATTACATTTAGATAAGTATGTAACCATGCATGCTCAAACCTGAAAGCAATCGGTAGCCTGAAGTGCTCTCAACAACAGATGATGTGCTTGAAACTTATTCAGTATGCACCCAAGCAGTAGAGGATGCCTTCCCACATTGTCCCATAGCTCCCGACTTCATCAACCAATATTGGAAGCCCCACACCATTCGTTCCTTGGACTCCTCTCAGCGCACAGCTCTGTAGCTAAGTGACTGTTGATCAGAAATGAACAAGCTATGATGTGATTTTAGATATCACATATCCCCAATCCCATGGCGATTGATGCGATGTCAAATGGAAACACCTGGCAGCTAGATAATAGTGTCGACTTCATAAGCTATATTTGTAACACTATTTAATTCGATATTCTCCAGAAGATGCGCATTTCTTAATTAATTCCAATACATATAATATCTGACTGCCAAATTATCAAGTAGCTCCCTGGCAGTTGCGTGTCTTTCTCCTTAATTCATCTTATTTGCTTGACTCCACGCAAGCATCCAATTTTGTCTATTAGCGACTCCTTCACAATTCAATCAACCCCCTTCATGAAAATTGCCCTGACTCATCTCCTCCTTTAATTATATCTGGCAGGATGATAATATTATCGGGCCTATGAAAGAATGCATTATTGCTGATATTATAAGTCAAATCGGTCTCCAAAATATTAGCCGCCTGATATAAATTAAATACTGATGCAATCAAACTTTCCTTGACACGATACGCCAGTGTCCTTCAACTTCCACGACCTTATTGATATCTATCATTTATCGAGATTTGTTTTATCTGCAGTCTTCAAATCGGTCCCTTAATCTAACATCTTTGCCATATCTCCACTTTACTAACTCTTGGCACTTTGAGTTTTCCTTTATTGACGGTGCATGCTCTTACCAAAATATGAATCAATGCTGCCCAATTAAAATATCACCACCTTTTAAATAATATCCAACTGTGCTTGTAAAGACAATATGGAAACTATGATTTGAACAACATCAAACCCTTTGAATATTATTTCCCAGCATAAATGGAATATAATAATCTCTGTATTATTTGAAATGATATCACCTGAGAGAATTACTGAGAATTGGACTCTTATATAATAATTTGCAAAAACCCTTCGTCCTAAAAATTATCACAATCCTCTGAATAGGAAAATAGCCATTGATCCAAACTCAAAGTATCAAATTATTAAGAGAGCACTTGATATGTCGCATTAACCTGAAACTGCTCTCCTTATCAAAATATTATTGAAGCACCAAAACTGAACAGTTAAGCCCTGATGTGAACTCTGTAGTGAATCCACCGTTTGAAAGAGCTAGGTTTTCATCCAACTCTCTCCCAATCTGTTGAAGGTTTTCGTCTCCAGAGATTAACCTGAATCAAAGATTTGGGCTTTTGCATAAAGCATAAGAGAGATCAATTCAACACCGGATGATCAAATGCCTTGTACTCCACTTCTTTTAAAGCTTCCAATGAATCTTCTAGAAGAAGCCAGCTTGTAACTAACCCAACTTCTAGAAGGACCTTTTTATTATTTTATTATTTTCTCTTTATTTTAATTAAAATAATTAATTAAAGTCATCCTTTTGAAATAATATTAATTTTTTTGGACAACTTAAATTAATTAAATTAATTAAATCATTTTACTAAAATTTGGGGACATTACAGTCCTCCCTTCTCGGAGATTGCTTGTCCTCAAGCAATCTACATCTTAATACCCAACACCAACTTCCGGGATCCCATATCAATCTTAGACTAAGTTACCGATTTGCCTAAAAACGGCCCCAAATACAATTCGATACGTACTGTGTACGGGATTCAAGTACGGTACGCCTCAGAATCGCCCAGGATATGTTTTTACGCCTGCGGATTTGACCTGGATTCACTAGGTGCCTGCGGAGTCGTCCAGGATTCGGCAAAACGAATCCAAGGCGATTCCGCGATGAATCCAAGCGTGAAAACGCCCAGTCCGCGAAAAAAAGGTGTTTTTTTTGCATTTTTAATTCATTTTTTTGACCGAATGATGACTTTTTAATATTTTAATAATCATTGCAACCCTAATTCGTCCCTCCAAACACACTAAATAGGTAAAAACAATCTCATTTAACAATTTGTGAATGAAAAACAAGTTTTTTTGCCTCCATTGCTGAACTTTCTCTCTTGCTTGCACAAGCTTGAATAGACTTGAAGGCTGATCGTTGGTTGTTCAAAGTTGATTGTTGTGCTATTCCTAAGCACTTGCAAGTGTCCGTTTGTTGCCAAGAAGATTGAAGAGCAAGATTTGTTCAAAAGAGGTAGGTTTCTTTGAAGTTTTTTAATTTTTTTCTTACATTTTTTTTAACAAATGAACTATTTTGTTTTGTTTTTATTGTTTTGTTGATTGTTCTCATTCTTTTAAGTTTTTAAGTTTCAAATTTCAATACCAAAATTATTTCAATTTGTTGTGCCTTAGGTATTACAATGGCATCCAGTTCTTCCTTAGGCCAATCTCGTTTCAAAATAAATGCAACCTCTCCCCTTTGGAAATATGTAGAAATGGTTCAACAATGTCTAGGTGGTGGAGTATTTATTTAGATTTGTAGTCATTGCAAAGTTCAATATACGAGCTCATACAGTTGAGTGAGAGCCCACTTGTGTAAGATCCCTGATAATGGCATCAAACCTTGTCCAGGACCTCCTTCTGGTGATGGCAAAGGCCTTCCAAATGATGTAGTGTTGAAATATATTGCTGAGCAAGAAAAATCAAAGCATATAGCTAGTAGTTTTAAAACAATCCATCCTTTGAGGAAAGGATCTCGATCCATGAACCCCCCTACACCACCACCTACTTATATTCCGCCTACACAAAGCCATCCATTTATGAACATCCCTCAACAACAAACCGTGCCCTCATCAAATAAAAGATCTAAGGGACGGTTGGAAGCTTCATTTCAGAATGAGGCAAGAGATATTGCTGATCAAGACATAGCAAGATGTGTCTATGCCAATGGATTGGCATTCAACGTTGTTCGTTCACCATATTGGCAAAAAATGGTGAAATCTATTAATGAGGCTCCAAAGGGGTATGAGGGCCCAGGTTTTGAGAAGGTGTGTTGCACCTTATTGGAGAAAGAGGTGAAACATGTAGCAGACTCATTGAAGCCCATAAGGGATTCATGGATCGAAACAAGGGTGACCATCGTTTCTGATGGATGGAAAGATGCGAAAAATCGCCCATTGATCAATGTTATTGCCGTGTCCCCTAAAGGGGCAATGTTTTTGAGAGCAGTGGATTGTGAAGGACAGGTGAAAGATGGTCCATTTATTGCTAACATCATTTGCCAAGCTATTGAAGAAGTGGGCCATCAAAATGTTGTGCAAGTTGTAACTGACAATGCCAAAAATTGTAGGGTTGCAGGGTTATTGATTGAGGAGAAGTATCCCCACATTTTTTGGACACCCTGTGCTGTCCACTCCCTTAATCTAATGCTACAAAAAATTGGATCCAAAATTGAGTGGATCAAATAGTTGTATGTTGAGGGCGAAGACATCCAAATGTTTGTCACCAACCACCATATGACACAAGGAATATTCAGACAATTCTCAAAATTGGAATTGTTGAAGGTAAGTTAATTCTCAATATTTTTAAATTTTAATTTTGTAAAGTATTTATAAATTTAAATTATATTTTAATTTTAATTTTGATATCCAAACAGGTTGCTGAGACCCGTTTTGCCTCCAACACAATTGTGTTGAGGTGACTTATAAAGGTTCGTGAGGCACTTTGTACCATGGTAATCAGCCCTAATTGGTCCATATGGAGGCAATCTAGCAGTGAAAGGGCAAACAGGGTCAAGCAAAGGATCCTAGATGATAGTTGGTGGGATTGTGTTGAGTACCTAGTTAGTTTCACTGAGCCTATATTGAGCATGATCCGTTACACAGACATGGATAGACCTTGTTTAGGAGAAGTATATGATGGTATTGACTCAATGATTGAGAATATGAAAACCATCATCAATGCAAAAGAGGAAGATCGTGAAGAAAAATTCTTCAAAGAGCTACAGGAAATCATGGTTGATAGATGGAACAAAATGACCACTCCATTGCATCTTCTCGCTTTTGCATTGAGTCCCAAATATTATAGTCCTAAGATACTTTCTGCTTCACCAATAGTTGCTCCATATAGGGATGTTGAAGTGGGTCAAGGGTACTGTTGACGTGTTTTTTATGACAACACCAACACAGAATAAAATGTCCAACGGTCACTCTATTCCCTCTTGATCAAAGTATTCCGCATGCTAAGATTGCATGAAAGTTCATGCGTTCAACTCCAAGGTTCCTTTTATTGCGAATAGACTCAGTTGGTTGATGTGAATATGCTGGGTATTCCAAGGGGACTTACGTAATCGTTCAACTTCGAGGAAAGGATTTTCAATTTCGGGAGATCTGTCAATGAAGCTTGGGTTCTTAAACTAACCGGATAATGTTGAATGTAAAAGGATATAGGGATTAGAGATGCTACCATCTACTCCTAAAGGGTGGAGGACGAGGATCGACTTAAACAATCTTCAAACCAGACTTTGCTTCGTCTCCCTTTGGACAACTCTGACAAAGTTGGTGCAATCTTCAAAGGATGGGTAAGATGTTCAAATTGTGATTCAACATGTGCACTCCGTCACAACGATGCAAGTGAACACATGAATCACAACCGAAGTTAGGTACTGATATTCCAGTTGACCATGCAAGGCGAACTTGCCATCAGCAAGCCCGCTAGTGGTATGGATGAAAGAAGATATGCTCAAACCGCAACGCCACACTCCACAATTAACAACTACTTGCATAAAATAAAGTCTACTCTATTCTATCAATCTGAATTGGAAAGATGAAAAGGCCTTGCTAGCTATTCATAACAAAAGATAGAACCACCATGCAATGATAAACCTTTGTATTATGAGAGTTTTCCACAACAACCTCTTACAAAACTTTCAAAGGGAAAGTTTTCTTTCCTTTCCAAACTAAGCTATCTCTCTATCTATTCTAACTTCTATCCTCTCTATTCTCAATCTAATGTCTACTAAGTTACAAATGAGGGGGGATGCCCCTTTTATAGTTGGCCCAATCCAACGGACGACTCAGATTGAATTACAATGAAGGGCTCAGATCGAGCCACATATGCCCTAATTGGGGTTTTCGCCCTAAAAACCGCCACAGAGAGGAGTGGGGCAATGAATGCACAAAAGATTCTCCACTCATCTGCAGGAACCACTACGAGCAATTAATGCCCACTATCTTCTTCTAGAAGATTCTTGTCCAGAAATGTGTTCCCACTGTCTGTTTGCCAATTTTGTTGCGTTAGGAGGAGAGGCGAGTACGTGGTCGATATGAAAGTGATGAGCAAAGAATTCCTCCTGTTCGGCCCTCTTGTTGCTTTGACTCCAGGATGCACTTCTCCCTTGCAACTTTCATATTTCTTTAGCCCATTGCCTTGGGCACATTTGCCTCTTTTGCATCACGTTCTTAATGTCTTAGCAAGATCTTCACTGTCGTTTCTTCTTTCCAAAGTTGCAACGTTTTCCAGCTTCATCAAGTCTTCATGCCTTGGCTTCAGCGTTCATCCTGCAAAACAAAAGAAGAGCATCAGAAAACTTTATAATCTAAATTCATTTTACTTACCTTATCCCCACGTTCTGACTTCCAAGGTCTACTTGATGTCTGATAAAATTCATCATTTTCTAGCAAACTTTTATCATGGGCCCATTGTGCTAGGGCGCATGCCATCTTGTTGTTTTCATTCTCCCACTTTAGCAATTTCATTCACTTGCCTTATCCACCTTCCTTTAGGAGCTTGGTGACTTAGATAAAATTCCACTCGTCTTGAGCTTGAATGCACTTGGCCCACTCTGCTTTCCTTTTCCATGCCTTAGAAAATTTATCCCTCAGAGCCTTAGGAAATTTGTTAAACGGGTGCCAGGCCGAAATCTCTGCCGAAACAACACGAGCAAGGTGTGGAAGAACCTCAAATCATCTCCCAGTGAGAAATATCCAATACCCAGAAGAAATTTCCCCTCAGAAATCATAATTTCCATGTGTATCCAGACGAAGGGGTAAGTTTAATTTTTATTATTTTTGAAAAATAATAAAAATTACTAAGGTTTGTTTCATCTTGATTCCGGGCGCACTTCACACTTGCAGCCTCAATTTTTAAATCCTGGTGTTCCTCATATTTTTCCGAAGAATTTCCTCCAGCTTATATCACCTTGCATCTGGAAAGATTAATATTAATACCTCCTCTAGGCGTCCCTTGTCCTTGCCCTTGCCTTAGAAAAAAATGTCTTCAACTCCATCTTGGGCGCACTTCACAAGGCCTAGTTTATTTTATCCACCTTAGAAATTTCCTTCAAGTCTCAGCCACTTAACTTCTACCTTGAGGGCGCATTTAGCTAGGCAAGCTTCAATTTTAATGCCTTAGGCATTTTTCCTATCATCTATCAATCTCCCCAAGGTTTGGGCGTATTTTTCCTAGGGAGTTTTCATCTCCTTGCCTTAGAAAATATTTGAAGTCATCTTGTTTCACCTTGAGGGCGCAAATTTCCATGTCCCCTTTCATTTCATGGGCGCATTTCACCTTTGGAGATTTCATTCTCTAAAGTGGGCACATTTAGGCATGTCTACTTTTACTTTCATACTTAGAATATTTTCACATCATTTCTTGGCAACTTTGGGCGCATTTTAGCTGGGTGGCTTTTGTTTTTGCCTTAGAATATTTTCGGCCTTCTACTCACCTTTGCTGGGCACATTTCCACCTTTTCATTTTTTTTTTTTGTGACTTAGAATACTTTCAATCCTCACTTCCCTCATGGGCGCATATTAGGGGGGCTACTTCCATTTCCATGCCTTAGAATTTTTTTATGACTTTCCTCTATGACCTAGGCGCATTTGAGGGGGTGAGGAGGAATTTGCAAACACTTAGAGACTTTTTTAAACATCCTCCATGCTGAAGGCGCATTTCACCCTTGATGCTTTCGTTTTCTTGCCTTAGAAATTTTCTTTGAAGTCTCCATATAGGCTGCTTGAAGTGGGCGCATTTTGCCTAGGGGGCTTTCATTTGTGCCTTAGAAACTTTTTCAAACACCTCAACTTACCTTGGGCGCATTTGGAGGGTCAAGCTTCCATTTTAAACTTAGAAACTTTTTCAAACTTCTTGCTTCTCATCTTGGGCGCATTTTGACCCATGCACTTCCATTCTTCAAGACTTAGAAAATTTTCTAAGACTCATGCTTACCTTGGGCACATTTGAGAGGGTCAACTTCCAGTTTTCAATCCCTTAGAATTTTTATCACCATCTCTTCAAGACAGGGCGCATTTAGGGGGGTCTCCAGGAATTTGCCATGCTTTAGATATTTTCTTGCTTGATATCCTTGCTTGAGGGCGCATTTAGGGGTGGCTACTTCTGTTTCATACTTAGAAAATTTTCAGGCTATCATCCTTGATGTGGGCACATTTCCACTAGCATGCTTTCATTTTGAGTTGAGGGCACCTTCTGATGGTGGAGCTTTTGTTTTATACTTAGAATATTTTGACCTCTTTAGCCCGCCTTCACATTCTATTTTTAGTAAGTCTCTGCTATTTTGACCTCCACAGCCCCATCTGTCATGCATTTTACACCATGTGACCTCCTTTGCTTGGTGGACTCGTTTTCGCCTGTCCTACATGCCAACTTGCTATTTATAGCCACCTGCCATTTATAGTAAGCCCTTGACTTTCTGACTTCCACTGCTCCGTTTGACTTGAATTTTTCGCCAAGTGGTCTTCATCACTTGATGAACCTGTTCACACCTGCCCCTCGTGTTGACCTGCTATTTATAGCCCTATTCTGGAGATGACTTACTATAAATAGTAAGTGCCCGGATTATGCCCAAATTTTACCAGTAGATTGCCTGAAGGATGCTGATCGCAGTGGGATACCTTCGTTTCTCGAAATTCTGGCCTTTTACCCTACTTTTTAGGCATCAAAGATGGAAACCCTAATCTGACTTGCATGTGGCTCAAATGACCTTAGTTTGACTTGATTTTTGTCGCCTGACGCTTTGCTCGTGAAACTGAAGTGTCGGGAGCTGCTGGAGTGAACCTGCTAAAAATAGTAAGTGTCCGGAAAGTGGTCAATCGGATGTTGGATGAGTTTGCATGTCACAGTGCCTGTGGGATCTCAAAAAACTCAGAAAAACCCAGAAAACTGGTCAAAGTTCTGGCACTGGCTAAAAATAGTAAGTCTCTGAAAACTGATCCGATCCACTTGCATGTTATATCACTGCGAAGCTCTTGCGAAACCCAGATGGAATATCCAGACATGCATTGAAAATTCTTGCATGCAAACCCTAAAAATAGCCTCGGAAGGCTGACCTCTGAAAGTCCCCGACTTGATTTGCATGTTACACCATCGCGAAGGTCTTGGAAAACCCAGATCAATTCTCCTGTCATTTATCGGAGAATTGCTTGTCTAAACCCTGAAAGTAGCCTCCGAAGGCTGAACTGCTAAAAATAGCCCGTTGTCTGAATCCGTTCAAATTTCGCGTGTAGGCACTCTGAAGCTGCCTGATTGTGCTGAAGTCATTAGAATCCCGAAATCTTGATGAAAAGCTCACAGATTGAACACTTACTAAAAATAGTAAGTCGTCAGAACATGATGAAAATTCAGTGGGAGCCTACTGGAAGCCTTCTGAAAGCAATGTTAAGCTTAGCTGTCAATTTATCAACTTGATTTAATCTTAATCCAGCCTGAAAACCCTAACTTCACAGATTCACTTCAGACTCAGCCAAAATTGCAAATTAGGTCAAATATAGAAACATCCCCAGAAGAACAGAGAAATCAGAGAGAGAGAGAGAGACGCAAAACAAAAGCCAAAAGACCAAAATGGAGCAAAAATTGGGGGTCCCCATTTGAATGGGGCGATGTGTGAAAAAGGTCACAACAGGTACAAGGCAACACTTTGTAGAATCTTCAGTGATCGTGACCAACGTGATCGAGTGAGGGATGAGTTCATGGCTTTTGCATGCTCCGGTACTGTTGATCAGAATATGGATGCTCTTCGAGACAAGGCTAGGGTGGATGCTCATAGTTGGTGGTACTTCCATGGGCAAGAATACATGCACCTCCAACCTATTGCAATTAAAATTTTATCCCAAGTAAGTTTTATATTTTGTAATTTTAATTTTAATTTTTATTAATTTTGTAACTCTTAACTATTTAATTTAGTCTTAATAGGTTGCTAGTTCATCGGCTTCTGAGAGGAATTGGAGCACATACTCCTTCATCCACTCAATAAAATGCAATAGGCTACATTCAAAAAAGGCAGAGGACTTGGTGTATGTGCATTCAAACTTGCGCCTCCTTACACATAAGCAAAGTTCCTACAAAGAAGGACACAAGGAGGTGGGATATTGAGCCAGAGCAGCTTGACTTGGATGCTTCCACAAGTCACTTAGTTGCACTTGATATTGATGATGACTATGAGCCTGAAGCAGCTATTGAGTATGAGAGTGGTAGTGTTAGTGCTAGTGGCAGTGCTTGTGCGAGTGCCACTAATGCTGTTTGTGGTTCTACACAAAATGTATCATCTAATGATGCTGATGATGCTGCTTTTTTTGATGACCCATATGATTCAGATTGATCATTGATCAATAATAGCTGATTTTAAACACTTGACATTTTATGTTTGAACTTTAATTTATAATTTTATATCATGACATTCGACTTTTGAGTATCACTAATATTTTAATATTTGACTATGAAAGTGGTGATGTATTTTTGCTATGTTATTAGACTATTAATATGGTGGTGTATTCTAAACTCAATTATTGCTGCAAATATGTATAGATTTCTGATTTTTATATTTTTTTGTATTGCCGAATCCAAGCCGAATCCAAGCCGTACCCAACCCCAAATTTTTTTTTTGCTAAATCCCGTACCGGATTCGCGTACCCGTACCCGAATCCAAAAACAAATCGGTAACTTAGATCTCAGAAATCTGTAAAATCTACTATTTGAAACATTATGCCGCAAGTTATCTGCAAATAAAATCTCCTTATCTCTCCTAGATAGTAGTGCAATCACTCTCAACATGTAATCAGAAAACTCACCATCACATGCCTTAGCCTTCTTAAAAGACCGTTGCGCTACTCTGATCAACATGCTTCCCAAATCCTCATAAGGATGATAGCTCATGATTGGAAATGTAATCATTATGCAAGGATAACTCAATGTAGCACAATCTCCATCATGACAATAAGCCTTAGCTGAAATCAAAACACTACATTCCATGTGTCCTTGCAATAATGATGATCTTGTGAAGCAAGGAATAATAAAACCACTATCCAAAGCCATACCTCTTGTGTACCTTGCAGCTATCATCCCTATTTCATACTTATTCATAAAAGATTGGAGATCAAAAGGATGAAGCCTCTTACCCATGATATCTCCTTGAAGCATTTGAATCACCATGTAACTACCAAAATCATGTGAAGACAATGTATCAATGTTTATATTCATGAGATCAAAATGTTCATCATACTTGTCAATGGTGGCTCCATAAATATCATGCACATCATCTTCACTTTTTGAATGTTCATTCTTTTGCGGTTCGGAGGTTTGATGAAGGAAAGTACCTAGTTGTTGCCTTCCACGGTCCATATGACTGAATTTTCCTTTGATATCCTGTAGGCACTATTTTGCTTGAGCAGCCAACAACTTTGCTCTTCTAGCTCTTTGCAACCACTCAATACACCTATCTTGTGTCTTTTCCACATCTTTCATAGTATGATATGCAAAATCAGAATCATTGTGGCTTGGATTCCCCATGTGTTCCTCATTTTTAACACTCACATCTTGTGTGCCAACATGAAAAGATTCCTCAACATCATCCCCCTCATTTACTATAGCTGCAAACTCATAGTTGTGCTCAAAATTATGACTGCTGTCATAAAACAGAAATTCAGAAGTTACATTATTCCTATCTGCAGTGTTTTCTAGGAACTCAACCAAATCTTCTTCTCTTTTTGGTTTTCTATCAAAAGATGTCTTCAAATGCAAATCAAGTGTGTCATGTTCCATAATTTCTATCTCATGGCTTCCAACTAAGTCTGCATGTGTAGAAACTAGGTTTTCATCATGATCCATCAAGGGATCTCTATCAAAATAATGAATAGGGTCTTCTACATCATGTTCTTCCTCTTTAGCTGATCTAGAAAGAGTATGCACAGCTATAACCTCCTTAACCGTCAAGGGATCTTGCAATTTCAAATCAATCTCATTCAATTCACTTTGTTTGCTACATGCTGAAATTTCTGAATTTCCCTCATAGGTATGAGCAACATCCATCTCAAAGATACCCAAACCATAATTTGACACCTTGCCACAATGATGTATTGGTGATGAAGTAATGTTATGCTCAATTAAGGAAACGTAATGGACACTCATACTTTTTTGTAGTTGAGCTGTCATGATTGGTTTGGTATCCTTCATGTTCGTATCTTCTTCAATCTTCATATGCTCCTCATTTGCAAATGCCTTGCAATCTTCAAGCATAAATGAGGGAATGGCATTGCAATCAACCAAAGGAGCACCAATAGAATCCATGCTTTCATAAGGTGTATCAAATACAACCTTTATATCACCAACATAAAAACTACTGCACACCTCCCTTATGGCAGCATCAAGTGGTTCTCTTTCCTCAACATTGTGAAAATCATTCTTTGGATCCTTACTTGCTGATTCAGTGACCTTCCCATCTATTGATTGTTCCTTCTCAACATCAATGCGTTCTACTTAATTAATATGAGAAGTTGAGGAACTAACCTCATCCTCAATCTGCAATGCCTTTCCATCAGGAACAACCTCAACCACCTGTATCTCTTTCCCAATCTCCTTTTCTGTGACTATTTGTTCTTCTTCAAACCTATTCGCCTTTTTACTTGTGCATTGGTGATTAGGTTCTTGAGGTCCTTTGCACGAGAAGCAAAGATTTGTCTTCTCATTTGGTTCTTTCTCATCTTAGGAGGTTCTATAACTTCTAAACCTGGAGAAATTAACTCCTTTCCAGTCAACTGATTTTTTCTCTTTTTTTGTTCACCTATAAGTTGGTCAATAACTGTTGACTTATCACATTCTAAACCAAACTCATCGTTAGAGACTTTTGGATACTTCACTTGTAGATACACCAAGTCTCTCATTCTTGTTTTGTGATGTAGATTGTCTTGAAATGGAATCTTCATACTACTGCAAGTTACGAGCTAATCTTTGGTGTGAAAGCATAAGTTCTTGCAAGATGCCCTCGACACTTGGCTACTCACGTTTCTTTGATTTTCCTTTTTGCTGCCTATAATCCATCTGATACTCCATATAGAAAATGAAGGAAAGATCATTTCTAATCTCCTGTAGAAGTGCAAGGTACCCTTTATAAGCAACCATTACATCATCTTTGAAACCCATGATTCAAACCTACATCAAACAAACTAACCCTCCAGGCTGGCAAGATCCAAGCTCTGATACCACTATAATAACCCCTTTTGATTTTAACGATAATTTTTCCGATTACCCAAGCACTCAAGTTGACATATTTTATTTGTCAATTAAGTAAGCATATTTTGAGTTTAGTATAAACCGACTTTCAATACAACCTGCTGACTGGGTAAACTGTTGTCATATAATTTCCTCACAAATTTTGGTATCATGGTAATTTAACACTCTAAGGTGAAATATTAACCCATTCAACATCGTACAGATTGCAAACAAGGTTGATCTCAGACTTCTATGGTCACCTTCAAATTACTATAAGTTTGTGATACATTGGCGATTACTTGGTAACATCTACATATCTTCACCAATAGACTGAACAATAGAAATGAACCAATGGTTGGCAGTATATCACTCAAAAGCACACCTAGACCAACAATGCTTAGAAATACACAAAGGATTTAACAGAAATAAAGGTCTGAGATAGTTTATTATTGTAATGTCCCCAATTTGACCCTACCCTCTTCATTTGGATTTAGCCTATTCCCGAAAACTCGTAGGCTAAGAAATTGGAAATTAGGGTTTCCGCTTTTAGATGCAATTTTGAAGGTTTGCATGTGTGAGTCTTTGACGCATGTCTGGTGGAGCTTTCTGGGTTTTTGGAGAGCTTCAGGATGAGGTAACATGCATGTTAAGATAATGACATGCAATCTTGGTAGATACCTTGCATGTAGGAAAGGTTTCTAGGTTTTTCTGGGTTTTTAGAGACCTCCAGGGTGGTGTGACATGCATCTGAATTTGACAACCTTTTCAGGCACTTACTATTTATAGCAAGTCATGATGGCTATCCGGTTTGTGCTCAGAAGATATTTGGAAACACTTACTATTTATAGTAGGTCATGATATTGCTCGGTGTTTAGAGGAAGTTTTGCAAACTTACTATTTATAGCAGTTTGCTATTTTTGGTAAGTCTATTTTTAGTAGTATCATTCTAGCAGCAGCTCAATCATCTACAGTTCAGTGTGGCTGATCAATTTAGTTTTCTGTTGAGTTTGAAGTGAACTTACTATTTTTGGCATTTTCTATTTTTAGTAAGTCCATTTGTGGCAGTGGCATCATTATCAGCTTGGTTTAGCTCGGCTAATGTCAATTTGCTATTTTTAGCAGTTTCTCAGTTGTAGTTTGGGCATTGCTCTTGGTTACCTCTTTGGACTGAGTTCCATACTTAGTCAATTTTATGTTTTGAAGTTGTACCCCACGCCTAGGCTTGATGACTTCAAGTTGTTTTTAAATGGGGCCATGAAAGGGGATGCCTCATTAAGTGCATTAATGATTTTAATGTTTTATTAAAGTTTTATATTTTCCTCAAGTGGGACGACTTGGGAATAATATGAAGAGTTTTAAATATTTCAAAAAAATGCCTTTTGAAGTGGACTCCTCTTGGTAAAGTTGGTGAGTTTCTTGGTTGGAGGTTACAGTTGATTCATCTCCTCTATTGAAGCTTATTTATTGATGCATTGCTTATTAATTCATATGCTTGAATATTTTGGTAAAGTTATGCTGCTGGACTTAATCCAGAACCTGGCTAAGGGGAAGCTTAGCAAATGTACCATCCTTCGGGCTTGAAATTATGGCTTCCTTGGTGGTTAATTGAGACCGTTCTTCACACAGAGGTGCAGATTGGGCATAAATTATGACATTGTTGGACAGGTTTTTGTTGTAAAACCTGTTATCTTACTACTAGTTGTTCATGGCTGAAGCGAAAATGCGATTGCAGCTCTTACTATGATTTTTATTTCATTATGGGTGTTTGGTCATTCAATGTCTATTCTATTGGCACCCCTAACTATGCATTTGCAGATTTTATTATTGAAGGATTGAATATTAAAGCAAGGTCAACTTCCTTCTAAGGCCGTACCTTGTCCTTGCTGCCTTGGGATTCGAGCTGGGCCATTTTGGTAATGTTTGTGCTTGGTTAATGGTTGCTACTTGGTCATCTAGCATTGGAATTGATGTGATTTCAGTTTTGTTGGATTTGGTGGAGTGTGGCAAGAGATTTGAGCATTTTGGTGTGTCTAATTTGCTAGTTATGAGATTTAGTTTGTTGGTGTTCATATCAGATTGCTAGTAGTTCAGTTTTTGGTTTGTAATTCAGTAAATGAGAAGCTTAGAAGTTGGAGAATTCATCTTTCATCATTTTGCATTTATTATACAATTGTATCACTTTGTAATTCGCAGATAATTTGCATTGTAAGGCTGAAAATAGTAGTACTATTTTATTCATTTATATTTCTGCATTTACCTTTTGATTTAATGCAAACATTGTAACCCCTGGATGGTTTACCGCCAGTGTGGAGGAATAAAAAATTACATCTCTCATATTTCACCCACTAAATAAGTGGAGAATCCCCACTGCTTAAGTGGATGCTTGTTGAAAAGCGGATGAATTGTTCTTCATTGTAATATCTTTCCCCCCAGTGAATAAGTGGTAGCATGGAACCTTCATGTTCCGATCACTGCCTACTATTTCATTTCCAGTTTGTAATTTCAGTTCAGTACTACTAACGACCCCATCACCATATGGTATCACCTCGCCTTCAATAGGTCCTTGGTGAACATTCTTAGTGAGATTACTTCAAGTTTATTATCTTTTGGGAGCTAACGCTAATCATTGGTGTTGTACTGGATTTTGTGAGAAAAAATTCAAGAAAAAACTAAGGGGCACATTTCAATTATGCTCTGAACTTCATAATCCATTCAAATATTCTAATCAGAAATTACATTTAGATAAGTATGTAACCATGCATGCTCAAACCTGGAAGCAATCGGTAGCCTGAAGTGCTCTCAACAACAGATGATGTGCTTGAAACTTATTCAGTATGCACCCAAGCAGCAGAGGATGCCTTCCCACATTGTCCCACAGCTCCCAACTTCATCAACCAATATTGGAAGCCCCACACCATTTGCTCCTTGGACTCCTCTCAACGCACAACTCTATAGCTAAGTGACTATCGATAAAAAATGAACAAGCTATGATGTGATTTTAGATATTACATATCCCCAATCCCATGGCGATTGATGCGATGTCAAATGGAAACACTCGATAGCTAGATAATAGTGTCGACTTCATAAGCTATAATTGCAACACTATTTAATTCAATATCCTCTAGATGATGCGTATTTCTTAATTAATTCCAATACATATAATATTTGACTCCCAAATTATCAAGTAGCTCCCTGGTAGTTGCGTGTCTTTCTCCTTGATTCATCTTATCTGCTTGACTCCACGCAAGCATCCAATTTTGTCTATTAGCGACTTCTTCACAATTCAATCGACCCCCTTCATGAAAATTGCTATGACTCGTCTCCTCCTTTAATTATATCTGGCGAGATGATAATATTATCAGGCCCGTGAAAGAATGGATTATTGCCAATATTATAAGTCAAATCCGTCTCCAAAATATTAGCCGCCTGATATAAATTAAATACTGATGCAATCAAACTTTCCTTGACATGATATGCTAGCGTCCTTCAACTTCCATGACCTTATTGATAGCTATCATTTATTGAGATTTGTTTTATCTACAGTCTTCAAATCGGTCCCTTAATCTAACGTCTTTGTCATATCTCCACTTTACTGACTCTTGGCACTTCGAGTTTTCCTTTATTAATTGCACATGCTCTTACCAAAATATGAATCTGTAATGTCCCCATTTTCGCCCTATGCTCTTCATTTGGATTTAGCCTATTTCTGGAAATCCATAGGCTACTCAAATGTGCAAATCAGAGTTTCCCGTTTTGGAGGTTTTGTGGTCTTTCCTCAATATTTACTATTTATAGTAAATACTATTTTTGGCAGTTAGCACATTGTCAGCCTTCAGTTCATCACGTCTTTGGTAGCAGTATTCAAAACTAAGCCTTGGCCTTTTTGGAAATATTATTTTAATGGATTTCTTCATTAATTGAGCAATTGGTTCTAATTCGCAGTTACCCCTTGCCCTAAGGAACTAACTTCAAGTTTTTTTTAAAAAAGGGGGCTTTAAGGGTGGCGCCACATGAAGAAGTTAAAATTTTTCTATTTAATTCTTCTTTGTCTCAAGTGGGGCGTATTTTTGAGAATGAATTATATTTCTTTATTTGGAAATTTGAAAAGACTTGGCTTTTGGCGTAGCTTCTTGGAGGATTTGAATAGTCTCCTCTCTTCCTTTAAAATTGAGGCTTGGCTCTAGCATGTGGTATCCATTATTTTGCTAAAGTTATGCTGTCAAAATGATTTATCATTTTATACTTTGAGGAATGCTTACCTCCTAGTTCTTCTTTCAATTTCGTGTTTGCAAGACAACACCTAATTGAATCATTGTTGTTTCTCATCCAGACTAGCAGATAGAGTTTCAAGGTGATATTTTGAAGTGTTTTCCAGTTTTACAGTTGTTTGCACACAGCTGAAAGTCGATTTCATTCATGGCTGAGTGAATGATTTTAATTTGGTTCTGTGTAATTGAAATTATCATTCCTAAGGTCTAGGCAACCATCTCCACCAAGTTGCAGATTTTATTTTGAAGTGTTTAATTTTATAATGAAAAAATTGCCCCTCTCAAGGGCCATACCATTTCAGCAAGCATTGGGATTTGTGCCAATAAATATTGAAGGTGATTTGGAGCTATTTCTTTGTCTCAGCCTAGGCGCCAAACTTCCAATTGATCTTTTCTTTTGATCCCACGCATTTTGGAGGTATTTTGATTGACTTGTGAGCAATTTATGAATTTTGTAGTTGCTGATATACATTTCCAGAATTACAGTTCGCTGATCAGAATTAGAATCAATTGTTGTTTCCCATCTTTCTTCTTCTTTTCTCGTTATATTCTGACATGGAGATAATGTATAACATGGTGCTTGAATATTGGTGAAATTGACATTGTAATTTGCAGCCTTCTCTTTTGTACAAGCTGCTAACAGTGGTACTGTTTCAGTTTAATTATTGCTGCTCTATTTAATTAATTTCACACTAAGCACCTCTGGATGGTTTACCGCCAGTGAGGATAATCTGTTTTGTAACCTCTTTCATACCCACTTCAAGTGGAGAATTCCCGTGTTTCAGTAGATGCCTGCCACAACAGAAGAAGTCTTTAATGTTGTAATCTTTTCTCCCCACTGATTGGTGGTAGCGTGGAAAGTTCATTGGTTGGTCATTCGCCTTGTTGTTATTTCAATTTAGCAGTAGTACTCCACCATATGTTAGCACCTCGCTTGCAAATGGATCTTGAGTGCACATCCTTGGTGTCGAGTTTAATATTTCTCTTTTAGTATAATCTTGTACTTGTTGATTCAGTAGATCCTAGGGATCCTCTGACCATATGCTCGCCCCTCCTCCTTAAGTGGTTTTAGGGCGCATTCTTGGTTAGAGTTATTTCATGTAAGTTTTGGTTATGCTAACCTTAACGGGTGATTGATTCTATTCTAAATGTTTGGTTTAAAAATTAAAAAAAATTGAGAGAGAATATTTCAGCGGTATCAGAGCTTGTTTTCCTACCATCCTGTGAAAAATGGAGCTCAGTGGTCAGAAGAGTGACAGAATTATCAGATTCTACACAAGAGGTCAGAACTAAATTCAGTTCGAATTTCAGAATTACCGAAGATGTTACGTTATCTAAGGTCCCGAAACTGTGAGAAGTCAGATTTGATTATGGCTTTTGAAGAGGAAAGAAGATTGGCAAGGTCACTTTCCATTGCAGGTGCAAGGCTCAATGAAGAATGTCAGACAAGAGGTGAAGAAGTGAGTATATTGTCCGAGTTGGAAAATCGTTTGAGCCAAGTCCAACAATCTCCTAATGAATTATTGAATAAGGCATTATCTCTAGCAGTAACTGATTTGATTCATCCCTATTGGATAGGGCACCTAGAGGAAGAAATAAGTTTGTTGGTTACTTAATGCTTTAGTGAAGTTATAAGGATTGTAGCACCATTGATGTCTTATGAAGATGAAATTTTGAAGAAGATTCTTCATAAGATTGTTGAAAGTTTCCAAGATCTTGATGAAACCTGTAGCAGTCAATTTCCTAGAAGAGCTACTATCTTGAAGACATTTTCAGATCTCAGGACAAGTAACATGCTAATTGACTTGAAAATGCATAATCAGATTGATCACTTGATTTACTACCTTTTCATATCCACTTGGAGTGAACAAGAAGAAAGTGTTATGGCAGTAGTAAAGAATATTCTTGTTCTCACTATTAAAGAGGTAGATGAAATTCCACCGAATGTCCAATCACTCTTTTTGGAAGTATATGAACAAAAAGAAAAATGTTCTCATATTGCTGATATGATGTTACATGAATTGCTCAATCAATGTGAGGAGAAATTGAAGCCCCTTTTAATGAAGACAATTCAAAATAATGTGGAGAATTCCTTCACCAAAGAAAAGATTGAAATTTGGCATCCCGTGAATTTGGTAGCAAAATCTCAAGAAGAATCTACAAGTGTGCATTTGACCATGTATTCAACAAAAGAGGGTCAAGAAGCAACCATAGTTTCAGGAGAGCATGAAGACTATCAAATTGGCTCACTTGAATTTTCAGATAAAGAACATGTTGAAAAGGGAAGAGATGAACCTATAGAGTTGTTGTATGAAAAAGAAGAATTCCTTGTTATGTGTGGGGCTACTAATGATGAAATCAGTAACATACCTATTCACGGAAGGTCCATTGAAGTAGAAAATGATGGTATTTTCAAAGCAGCCAGCTTTGATGATTCTTTTTTCCAATACAATGATAGTGACATGGATGGTATTGGGTTTGATTATCAAACTACACCCGTGGAGGAAGCTATAGATGAAGATTTCAGTTTAGGTGCAATGGGAAGTGATTCATTTAAGGAGTCAACAATCCAAGAGGAGCATGATGATGTATCTCTTGTTGATCATTACAATCAAACTTTTCACAATTGGGATCTAGGCAAGATGTCACCAAGGTATGATAAAGAACTAGAGTGGGATAAATTCCCCTTTGATCCTGATGAAGTGCAAAATTTAGTTTGCATTGCAAGATTTGTTGAGGTCATTGGAGGAGAAGTTGCAGCAAATGCCAATAAGAATGTGAATTCTTATGTTGAAGTTTTAAAATCAGAAAATGGTTTGGGTGCCTTTCAGAATTACACACAAGAAGAGTATGAGAACTTGAAAGGTCAAGATAGAGATACTAATTTGTTTGAAGAATTTATTGACAAGCCTTCTATTAAGGAGTTATGCAGTGAAAAGGATAGGAAGGAGGCTGATTTTGAAAATCATGTCAATAAAAATGAATCATAAAAGTTGTTGTTTAATGAGCAAAACTTCTTTGCTGATTGTGATCAAGGGCCTAAAGAGCTGCAAGTTTTGAAGGATAACTTATTGGTTTCAGAAGAGAAAATTGTTAAAGTGTTATCAAGAATTGATAGCACCCACAATTGTATTGAAGAACTCTACTAGAAGTTCCAGTTTGAAGAGAGACAAAATGGAGTTAAGGATGGAGACACTCTATCCAAGATGCAAACCATCAAAAAAGCATTGGAATCAATTAAGACAGATTATTTGCATTTGCTCTTTGATAGGGATAATGCCATTAAGTTTGTAGAGGAGACCTAAGATGCCTATCAAGAGAAGGAGAAAGCCGTTGATAGGCTTTGCCTTGATCTTACCTTAGCTCAGCATTCTTCATGCAAAACAGAAAACCAATTTCCTATTGCAGCCACACTTGTGGAACAAGAAGCTAATACAAGGGTAATGGAGATTGAGCAAATAGTTGAAGGAATAAATGAACTCCATAATGTTGAAACAACGCGTAAGGCCAAAGAGATTCAATATGATGATGGTAATTGGAAGGTATTTCAAGAGTGTGAGCTCTTGATTAGGGACAAAGAATTGTCAGAAGAAGGAATAGCTTGCAGCCATGAGGTAGATGTAGTGATTGGTAATGTGTGTGGTATTCATCACGTTACATTATATGGATCAACAACTAATGATGAGCATCCTCAAGTGGATGAAAAAGATGTGCATGAATTCTATGATGACACCAACGAAAGGGATGAAGGAAATATTGTTCTTGTGATGGTGTGCAATAATCCTCTATCTTCACATAATTTGTTAAATTATGTGGTGATTGAAAATTTCTATGTGATTGGCGTTGGTAAGAGGTTTTATGGTTTTGACATGCATGATTTTATAGTCAAGCATGAGTTAATGTTTGTGGATCCATTCTATATGTCAAGCAACACTCTTTGGGGATGGTTAGTAAATGAGCATTTAATGATGTCCAAACTTGAACTGGTTGGTCTTCACCCAACATTAACCAATGGAAGAGTACCATCTATCCTACGATGGTTGATTTGGTCAAGTCTTAGAAATATGCATCAAATTGTGGGAGGATTTTCAGGCTTGCCCCTTTGGTTTCTTGATTGTGCATTGTTGATTAGTGATTATTCTAAAATGCTGGTCATGGAAGGTTCAAACTTTGTATTGATGGTTGTAGCTGATTACATGAATTTGTGTGCTCAAGACTTTCACTATAGCTCTTGGAGATATGTTGGAAATTCTTTCCAAAGCGTTGGAATTAATTTTTGGTTGAGAATTCATGTTTGGAATTCTCAACATGGCTTGATGGAGATTGATGCAGGTAGAAAAAAGGATCTTTGGAGAGATAAGGATTCAATTTTCAGAATCTTTAATGCTGCTCCCATCTTTACCAATCATTCGATGATTCCTTTGGTTCATCTATTGGTGGATTGGAGAGATACTTCGAACAAAATATGGTTCAATGTTGGGTTGGAGTTTCTTGAGGGAATGCTTCCAGCCTTGGGCATGAACAATTGTGATATTATGGACATTGATTCACAGTGTTGCAGCTGTTGTTCAACTCCTTGCACCTTGATTTTCCTAAAATCAGTTTTTGAGTGGTTCACTTCAGAGTTCATGGGCAGATGGTATACTTATTTTTTCTCTTCTCAATATCCTATCAATGATGGTTTTTGGTTCCAAAGGTGGGAAATGATGTTTCATAGTGCTACAGATCAGACTTGGATGGTGTTTAAGTTCTTTTCTGGTGGTTTTCTTTGTACAATCACTTGCACTAGTGTTTGGGGCAGCGAACCCTTGCTTGATTTGGTTCAACCTACTGAGACTTTGGGGGAGAGATTGGTGGAAGTTTCTAGAGATATTCTTGAATATGTCAGAATCACTCAGAGGAGGCATTATACATCCTTGAGGAGCTTTGACGATGCAGCTGCCATGAATTTGCAAAGAGTTTTTTTTTCCTTTGCAAATAGTTATGAAGAAGTCACAATTGCTGTTTTGATTCGGGTTGACACTTTGAGGAGTTATTTTGATGAGAATATTTTTGAGTTGTTTAGATTATTCTTCTTTGTTCTCAGAATGGTGATTGACATTGACATTGCAAATGCCAATTCTTCAGAGTTTATTAGGTATGAGACCCTGCTTGATTTTGATTCAAATCCTTCCATGTTGTTCAGTTTGAATTTCAGGCATGTTATCTCTTGGAGGTTGCAAGAATGGTTTGTGTTGTTTTGGTGCAATGACTACATTTGTATGACCAGAGTAGAGCAGCATCAACATGGTGGGATTTTTCAGAGATGGACATGGGACCCCGGGATCCTATTTGATTTGGTGGGATCAGTTTGTAGTGTTGTGGCATTGCTTGAGGACAAGCAATTATGGGGAGGGCGGACTGTAATGTACCCATTTTCGCCCTATGCTCTTCATTTGGATTTAGCCTATTTCTGGAAATCCATAGGCTACTCAGATGTGCAAATCAGATTTTCCCGTTTTGGAGGTTTTGTGGTCTTTCCTCAATATTTACTATTTATAGTAAATACTATTTTTGGCAGTTAGCACATTGTCAGCCTTCAGTTCATCACGTCTTTAGTAGCAGTATTCAGAACTAAGCCTTGGCCTTTTTGGAAATATTATTTTAATGGATTTCTTCATTAATTGAGCAATTGGTTCTAATTCGCAGTTACCCCTTGGCCTAAGGAACTAACTTCAAGTTGTTTTTAAAAAAGGGGGCTTTAAGGGTGGCGCCACATGAAGAAGTTAAAAGGTTTTTATTTTATTCTTCTTTGTCTCAAGTGGGGCGTATTTTTGAGAAGGAATTATATTTCTTTATTTGGAAATTTGAAAAGGCTTGGCTTTTGGCGTACCTTCTTGGAGGATTTGAATAGTCTCCTCTCTTCCTTTAAAATTGAGGCTTGGCTCTAGCATTGGGTATCCATTATTTTGCTAAAGTTATGCTGTCAAAATGATTTATCATTTTATACTTCGAGGAATGCTGACCTCCTAGTTCTTCTTTCAATTTCGTGTTTGCAAGACAACACCTAATTGAATCATTGTTGTTTCTCATCCAGACTAGCAGATAGAGTTTCAAGGTGATATTTTGAAGTGTTTTCTAGTTTTACAGTTGCTTTTTGCACACAACTGAAAGTCGATTTCATTCATGGCTGAGTGTATGATTTTAATTTGGTTTTGGGCAATTGAAATTATCATTCCTAAGGTCTAGGCGACCATCTCCACCAAGTTGCAGATTTTATTTTGAAGTGTTTTTTTTTTATAATGAAAAAATCGCCCCTCTCAAGGGCCATACCATTTCAGCAAGCATTGGGATTTGTGCCAATAAATATTGAAGGTGATCTGGAGCTGTTTCTTTGTCTCAACTTGGGTGCCAAACTTCCAATTGATCTTTGCTTTTGATCCCCACGCATTTCAGAGGTATTTTGATTGAGTTGTGAGCAATTTATGAAATTCTGTAGTTGCTGATATACATTTCCAGAATTACAGTTCGCTGATCAGAATTCAATTGTTGTTTCCCATCTTTCTTCTTCTTTTCTCGTTATATTCTGACATGGAGATAATGTATAACATGGTGCTTGAATATTGGTGAAATTGAGATTGTAATTTGCAACCTTCTCTTTTGTACAAGCTACTAATAGTAGTACTGTTTCAGTTTAATTATTGCTGCTCTATTTAATTAACTTCACACTAAGCACCCCTGGATGGTTTACCGCCAGTGAGGACAATCTGTTTTGTAACCTCTTTCATACCCACTTCAAGTGGAGAATTCCCACGTTTTAGTGGATGCCTGCCGTAGCAGAAGAAGTCTTTAATGTTGTAATCTTTTCCCCCACTGATTGGTGGTAGCGTGGAAAGTTCATTGGCTGGTTATTCGCCTTGTTGTTATTTCAATTCAGCAGTAGTACTCCACCATATGTTAGCACCTCGCCTGCAAAGGGATCTTGAGTGCACATCCTTGGTGTCGAGTATAATATTTCTCTTTCAGTATAATCTCATACTTATTGATTCAGTAGATCCTAGGGATCCTCTGACCATATGCTCGCCCCTCCTCCTTAAGTGGTTTTAGGGCGCATTCTTGGTTAGAGTTATTTCATGTACGTTTTGGTTATGCTAACCTTAACGGGTGATTGATTCTATTCTAAATGTTTGGTTTAAAAATTAAAAAAAATTGAGAGAGAATATTTCAGAATCAATGCTGCCCAATTAAAATATCGCCACCTTTTAAATAATATCCGACTACGCTTGTAAAGACAATATGGAAAATATGATTTGAACAACATCTTTTCCTTTGAATGTTAATTCCCAGCATAAATGGAATATAATAATCTCTGTATTATTTGAAATGATATCACTTGAGAGAATTACTGAGAATTGGACTCTTATATAATAATCTATGAAAACCCTTCGTTTTTAAAATTATCACAATCCTCTGAATAGGAAAATAGCCATTGATCCAAAGTATCAAAATATCAAATTATTAAGATAGCACCTGATATGTCGCATAAACTTGAAACTGCTCTCCTTATCAAAATATTATTGAAGCACCAAAACTGAACAGTTAAGCTCTGATGTGAACTCTGTAGTGAATCTACCCTTTGAAAGAGTAGGTTTTCGTCCAACTCTCTCCCAATCTGTTGAAGGTTTTCGTCTCCAGAGATTAACCTGAATCAAAGATTCGGGCTTTTGCATAAAGCATAAGAAAGATCAATTCAACACTGGATGATCAAATGCTTTGTACTCCACTTCTTTTAAAGCGTCCTATGAAATTTCTAGAAGAAGCCAGCTTGTAACTAACCCAACTTCTAGAAGGACCTTTTTAATATTTTATTATTTTCTCTTTATTTCAATTAAAATAATTAATTAAAGTCGTTCTTTTGAAATAATATTAATTTTTTTGGACAACTTAAATTAATTAAATCATTCTGCCAAAATTTGGGGACATTACAACTTGGTCTTGGTGGGTCTGAAAGTATTCATAGTCCATTCAAAAATTTATGTTATGGCAACAATGGACTTATACAGCCATAATAGGATGGTATGGCTTGCCTAGAGGGTACCGGCAGCTCTAGAGATTATCTTCAACAGTCCAAAATATCTGCAAGAAATCTTCAAGTAATCTCCACAAAAAAAACCTTCACCAATCTGCAACTTTAAAACACATCAAAATCATCGATGACTATAAACAAAAACTGAAGTTTCAATATGAAACAATGGTGATCCTTAGATTGAATCACACCAATCTAGCTAGGGGAGTTTTCATTCCCGAAATCAGAAATATTGAGAGGATTTTTGTCCTCAAAAAATTTATGTTATGGCAGCAATGGACTTATACGACCATAATAGGATGGTATGGCTTGCTTGGAGGGTTTGGCCAGCTCTAGATAATCATCTTCAACAATGCAAAATCTTTGCAAGAAATCTTCAAGTAATCTCCACAAAAAAAAACCTTCACCAATCTGCAACTTTAAAACACATCAAAATCATCCATGACTAAACAAAAACTGATCCAAAACAATGGTGATCCTTGGATGGAATCAAACCAATCTAGCTAGGGGAGTTTTCATTCTCGAAATTAGAAATATTGAGAGGATTTTTGTCCTCAAAATATTTGGAAGAACTCTAAGTTCATTCCAGCAGCATAACATCATCATTCATCAACATATCTCTTCAAATGGGCTCAACACCTCCTTATATAGCTTTTTTGGAGGGAATAACCAATTAACAATTGAAAATATTCATTTATCTCTCAAAATGACTTTTTGAAATTAAAAATATCATCTCATATGCAAGGCCTCCTTATCTCACCTAGGTGTCCCCTTTTGAGGCAAGTAATTATCTTTTCAAAATGATATTACACTTAAGTCATCAAATTAATAATAAAACATTAGAAACTTAAGTGATATTTAATTTATTTTACCTGATTTGTGGAAAGCACTAAAAAACGATTGGAATTAAATTTTGATCACACTAAGATGATACTAGAGATGTATGATAATGACAGGAACCAATCGGGTGACTTACTAAAAATAAACGTCCTTTGCAAAAAGTTTGGAGAACACCCCAAAAGTCAAAAAACACTTATGAAAGCATCATGACAATCCATATGGTCAATTGAGTTCATCTCCATAAATATCAACCCTAAAATATTGAGCTTGCGCTCTCCAAGACCTTCACCTTACCAATTAGCCTACAGGAACTCAGAAAATAGGTTAATCGATACCAAACTAACTAAGCATGAGAAGGGGACATTAAAATCCTCCCTGCCCAAAATTGTTTGTCCCCAAGCAATTGCAAATGTGTATGTTGCAATATCTACTCAGTCTCCCAAGTAACATCCTCCACAGGTAAATTCTTCCACTTAACCAAATATTCTCTAATGACCCTCTTCCTCAAAGTACGCTCCCTGGAATCAATCACTACTTTTAGAACCAAAACAAGTTTCTCTTCTTCATCCAAAGGGGGCAACTCAGAAGAGGCAACTACATTACGTCCAAGCACCTTCTTGAGGCATGACACATGGAAGGCATTGGGAACCTTGCTACTCTCGGGTACCTCTAACTCATAAGCCACTTCTCCAATCCTCTCGGAGATTCTGAATGTGCCATAGAATTGTGCCTTTCAAATTTTTTCATCCTCTCTTCTTGAGAGTAGATTGTTTGTAGGGCTGCAACCTCAAGTAGACCATATCTCCAACTTCGAATGCATTCTCTATACGGTGTTGATATGCATACCAATTTTGCTGACTTTGAGCATGTAGGAGGTTGTCCTTCAAGGATTTCATTATGTCTTGACTCTACTGCAACAAATTCTAAGCTTGGGGCACTCTACTATCACCAAACAATAATTCAACGAAGCTAAGAGCTTCCTACCCATACGATGCAATCAATGGAGAAATCTTAATAGACATGTGATAAGTAGAATTATAATAGTACTCACCCAAATGAAGTTATCTTAACCAAGCGTTTTGTTGCCTTGAGACAATTTCTGAGGTAACCTTCCAATTTCCCCCCACTTGTTAATAGTCTATGTTTTCCCATCTATTAGTGTGTGATAACTGGTGCAAAGAGTGAGCTTAGTTCCACTCAATTTGAATGAATCTTGCCAAAACAAACTTAGGAACTTGTTGTCCCTATCACTCACAATGTTTTTTGGCATACCATGCAACTTGAACACTTCTCTATAGAACAAATCAGCCACTCAAGTTGCTGTAAACACCACAAAAATAGCAAATAAATATGCAAATTTAATCAATCTATTAACAACAACATAGATACAATCCCTTTCTTGCACCTTTGGAAGACCAATAATGAATTCCATTTAGATCTTTCCCAGTTTTTATTGGGAAAAATCCAACAGGAATGGTGTGCTCATTTTTATTATGTTGACACACTTGACATTCTTTAACATCCTTAAGTCCTTTCCATGAGTCACTTTCATGAATCTGTTTGTAAGTCTTGAAAAAACCTTGGTGATCAGCTAAGGGAGTGTCATGGAAAGTCCTCAAAATCCTCACTTTGAGCCTTGATTCAGGTACTAGGAAGATTCTTTCCTTGTAGAGAATAAGTTCATTCACCACTTTGTACCTTTCATCCTACAAAGTACCTTCCAAAATACTAGTGGCAAAGGGATTTTTAGCATACTCTGCAAAAGTCTGCTCCTTCCAATCAGTAGTAATATCTATCATGAAACTCAAATGTGGACTTCTTGACAATGCTTCAACCACAATTTTCGTTTTCCCTTTGACATATTCAATATTGAAATCGTAAGCTTGTAGTATAATAACCCATTTTTGTTGTCTATCATTGAGATCCTTTTGATTAAGAAAATCCTTGAGACTATTCAGATTAGTTTTAACAATAAACTTACCACCAACCAAATGTTGCCTGAACTTTGCCAAGGCATGCATTATGGCAAGCATCTCCTTATCATAAATTGAGTAACTCCTTTCTCCTCATCTCAATTTTTTCCTTTCAAAGGCAATAGGGTGCTTATTTTGCATTACGACACCTATTCCTTCACTAGATGCATCACACTCAAGCTCAAAGGGCTTGGAGAAATTGGGTATGGCCAAAACAAAACATGTGCTCATGATTTTCTTGAGTTGATCAAAATATTTTTGTGTTGCATTAGACCATACAAATGTCTCGTTTTTGGTAAGATCAATAAGTGGGGAAGCCAATTGTGAAAATCCTTTCACAAATCATCTATAGAAGCCATAAAGGGTAAAGAAACCCTTCAATTAAGAGAGATTTGTAGGTGGAGGCCAGCCTAAAATTGCCTTGACCTTCTCTTGTTCGACACTTAACCCCTTTTGAGCTGATCACATGACCAAGGAATAAGAGTTTTTTCATTCCAAATTTACACTTGGATTCCTTAGCAAATAAAGATTCAGCCTTAAGGATACCCAAAAACTCATCCAAATGCCTCATGGGCTCCTCTCAAGTTTTACTAAAAATGAAGATATCTTCAGAAAATATCAAGACAATTTTTTTGAGTTGCTTATTGAACACTTAGTTCAAACAAGACTGAAATGTTGCAAGAGCATTCGTTAAGCCAAAAGGCATAACTAGGAATTCATAATGCCCAAAGTGACATCTGAAAGTAATCTTCTCAATATCTTTTTCACAAACTCTTATTTGATGGTAACCAGATCTCAAATCCATCTTTGAAAAGTAAACAACTCCATGTAGCTCATCAATCCTCAGTATGGGATACCAATTCTTTATGGTCTTCTTATTAAGAGTTATGTAATCTATGCACATGCTCATAGTCCCATCCTTCTTCTTCACCAACACAATGAAGATGCAAATGGGCTCTTACTTGGACAAATATGTCCCATCTCAAAAAGATCCTTGATTTCTTCTCAATCTCATCTTTATGTCTCTTGGGATGCCAATAAGGAGTGGTGATGACAAGTTTGGCTCCCTCTTCCAAATCTATCAAATTCTCAATGCCTCTTTCAAGAGTCCTTCCAAGTGGAATGCCACTGAAAATCTTACTTCACTTAGTCAACAAAGCTTGCACATCTGGATGATAATTCCTCTTTTCTTCTTGAGGAATGGTAGGAATCATAATACACTCTACTAACCACTCAACTTGATCATGGAGAATCAACCTCTCCATTTTCTTGTAGGTGGCAACACATGGAATTTCATTGGACATCCCTCTCAAAACCACTTTCTTTCCATCTGATTGGAACTTCAACTCCATAGTTTGCAAATTTAGGATGATCTCTTGCAAAGATCTCAACCATTGGATGCCAAGGACTACATCCATATCACCAATGCTTACTACATAGAAGTCATCTTTGACTGCATAGTTACCTAATTAAAGATTCATTTGAGGTATTCTCCTTGTACATGTGAGAGTAAAACCATCAGCTACCATGACTTTGAAACCTTCAAAATCTTTAGTCTTGAGTCCTCTACAAGCAACAACTACATCAATGAAATTATGTGTAGCACCATTGTCAATGAGAGAAAGATTTATTGCCCACATAGAACTCCACAGACTTCGAAAGGATCATTCTTTTGGAAACTAGAAAGTTGGGCAAGGGTGCCTTCACTTTCTTTCTCTTCTTCAAACTCTTTTGATGTCTCCTCTTCACTTTCCTCTAAATTAGATTGTTGTTCTGATTTTTCTGACGTAGATTCATCAATTGAATGCACTTCTAGATGATGAACTTTGCCCTTTTCGAAGCACTTATGGCCTGGGGCCCATAGTTTTTTGCAAGTAAAACATAATTTCTTCCTCAGCTCATTTTGAAGGTCTTCATCCATTTTTGATGGAAACTTTTTGGATTGATTTGAATCTTTGCGAAAATGCTTCTTGTCATTCTTGTGTTGGAGGTTCCTTGGTTGAAATCTGCTCCTTGGAGCAGCAAGCTCCATGCTCCTTGCTTTCCTTATAGCTTCCTAGAGAGTTGGACTACAAATCTTCTCTCCGTGATGTTAGGGACCATGACGGAGAGTCTTTGAAAATCAACAATGTAAGCTTCAATCATGCCATGTCTCAACTGGGAAAACTCCCTAAATTGCATCTTAGGGTCTTATCAAATCATTCTATGAGCTTGTTTGTGAACTCATCATAGGTGATAATCAGATTATGGCCTAGTGTTACCAAGCCATGGTACCACCACTCATGGGCTGCCCCATCCAAACGCAATGTAGCAAATTTGGTTATCTCCTCCTTTGGCATTGGTCTTAGGGACAAATAGTTGTCCAAATTTTGGACCTAAGCTCAAGCAATGCACTTATCACTCCCATCAAAATGAGGAAGAGTTAATTTTCCCAAGGCTTGCTGATAGTCCCTCTGCACAATAGGCCCTTTGTTCTCAACTCTTCCACCACCTCTCGTCTTTTGGTTCGTGAATTTATCCAACAGGCTTTGTTATTTCTTTTTTCCTCTCATTATTGAGAAGGCTTTATGCACTCATTGTAATTCTATAATTATTGGTTTCTTCTAATTATGCTTTGAAGAAAGTTGGTCCTCCGTGTAAGACACCCATCTTTGGAAAATTCAATATTTCATTGTGGGTAATTGTAAAGTTTATTGCAATATTGTGTCTCTAGAACATGCTTTATTGTTTTTCAAATTAAGAAATTTTTATATCAAGTTGAATTGGTATGGGTTTGTTTTAGTTTATTAATGATCAAGATGTCTTATGCATCACCTTGAGACAAAAGGAAATGCTCTTATCTGTTCAATCTATCCTCTATTAAGCATGCTGGCTGGGCCAAGGACTAAAAGGTCACCTTTATCTTTTTAATAATTTAGCCCTCATTATAATGTAATTTTGGAAGTGTAAAGGACGATTAAAAGCCAATTATTCTTATATCCTTTAACTTTTAATTTTAATGACTAAATAGCTGATTGGTTATTATGACATATGCTGATTTCTTTGTGCCTTTTTCTAGCTTTTTTTGTTAAAGATAAATGAAGTAAAGTAATAGATGGATGATAGGGTGCTTATGGAGAGATTTATTTGGTGAGGTGGCGTGGTGTTGATGTTGCTGCAAAATCTATTCGAGCCTCTATTGCTTCTAAACCCAAGATACGGTGAGTTCATTCAGCTGCACTATGAAATTATAGTTCAAATAAAATGGATGATGATTGTCTCATATCAATAGACATATATTTTCATGAAACAATTAGGAATGTCTTCTAATTCATGTGTAAATCAAAATAATTAGTTGATTCTATAAAGATGAGTTTGTTCTAAGTCAAATGGGAATTACAAGGCTTCCAATTTCTTTTGTAGCTCTGGCAATTTCTACTTGTTTGGAGAAAGCAAGAAAGGATGAAATAAATAGCATTAATGCCGACAAATGACAAACATAGGTCAATGGGATTCAATGTATAACCAGTTACAATTGAGAAGATCTAGAGTAAGAGGACCTTAAGTTATGAATGTAAAGAAAAAGGCAAAGAAACAAAGCAAGAGATGGTAAATCAAAAGTGGCTAAACACATTAAACCACAACATCTAACTACTGCCATCCAAGTGAGGGAGTGGCCTATGTCTGATGTAACACTCTCTTATTGTTAATATAATCTTCAACTTTTATAAAAGAGAAGCAAGGGAAGGACCTCTAGCGAAGCATGGACATTGTCTTTTTAGTGCAATAGTCTTGTGGACATAGTCCTCAATAACAAGCAACTCTCTGATACTTTCTTGAGTTTAATTAAATTTCTGCTGAAACGTGAATCATATTAAAAGCACTTATCAAATGCATTTAACTGACATAATGTACTTTTCAATTTTAATTTATACAACTTTTAGGTTTAGGTACATTGGCACATGATGATTGGTAAGGTGAGGAGATAACACATATTTCTGTAACTTCTCATACCATAAAATTGTATCCTTTTTGAAGTACAATTAGAATGTCTATTGAGCAGGACAATGAAAATCAAAAAACTTAAGAATTTTCTCTTCTGAAAGGTACAGTAATTCTGAGAATTTTCATGGTTTATTCTTATTTATGGAACTTCAGGTTTAGCTTTAGAAAGGAGATTGAACTATGGAAAACTCTACGTCATCCAAACATTGTGCAGTTTTTTGGTGTGGTGAACGACAATGACCGCCTGATTTTTCTTACTGAGCATCTCCCCAATGTAAATCTCTTATCTAAATTTTACTGTATATACAAGTTGAATTATGTGTATAACAATTATCTACTGCTGTATTCTGCAATAGCTGTAAATGATTTTAATTGGAATCAAATAAGAAGTATACTCTTAAGTATGAGTTTTTGTTTCCTGACAGGGGAACTTGGATGATATTTTGAAGAGAAAAGGGAGACTTGATGCACATACTGTGGTGAAATTCGCTCTTGACATTGCCAGGTATATTGAGAGTTTAGACTTATGTTCTTTCCATCACACATTCTTTTGTCAACATGTTTGGTCACTTTTTGTCAAGAAAACTGAATAAAGTGACAAGGCAATGATTGGCATTGCTAGAATGAGAATATTTTTCGACAGCACATTCAGCTGCAATAATCCTCTCTGGTTTTCTGGTCATTTATTGAAACGTGTTAGGTTCACACCTGCTCTACTTAAATAATATGAAAAAAATATAAGCTCCTCGCAAAGGAACATTTGCATTGAATTTTATGTTCTTTCAATTGGTAAATGGGGGTTCTATTGGGCTTCCAGCCCCTTGAAAGACTGATCAAGATGTTCACAACAATGCTTCATACTGCAAGATGAAGGCAGAATGAATACATTGGTTGTAAATGGTTCATCTTTTTAAAAAGGTGGGATTTATAATATACTATAATGTCCCTATTTAACACAGTCAAACTACTGTCTATAATATATATAACCAACCTCATTTGGCTGACAGGAGAATACAGGCTGCAAACAGGATTGAAACCCTTAAACAATTTGACAGTAAAAGCCCTTGATTGAGGACCATGGATTTTTTCACAAAATCATGATATTATAATATTATATGCCAATTTCAAAACAAATTTAAATGACAAAAAATCTATATGGTATACTGTGAGATTGGAGAAAGTTGGAGGACTTAGTGAATCCCAGTACCTTTGCAGCCAGTATTTCTATCCTCTACATTCGATAATTTGTGTTATTAAGCATTTTGTAAATTGCTTCCATGAGGCCTCTCAGGTTGTTCTGTAGCTTACTCAGCTCCATTATATGGGTGTAAGCCTTGTCCACATTATATGCCAGGATTTCCATGAACTTGATGCGATTGTCATGAGAGTAGAGCATTATGTACTTATCCAGCTTCAGGGACTTGTCTTGTAACGGTATTTTTACTGATTTCCTTCTTGTCTACAACCATTATCCAAATCCATTCTCTCAAAACCAGGTCAAAGATCTATGCCTCCATCTTGACACATAATTCCCCCTCTAATGAGGCTTTAGTTCTCTTCTCTGTAGGATTCAGAGAGAGGACTTCAGAATGAACAACATTAAAAAAAAACTGTAGAGCTTGGTGTGTCAACCTTAAAAACTTTGTAAACAAGGTTGCAGAAGATTGAAGTGTCCTCTTGCCGTCTGGCACTATGACAATATGGTCTCACCAGGGGAATTCCCACATGATCCATGGTAATTACCCTCGGAATCAAAGAAACTATGGCTGTGGCAAAACTATTGAAGACATCAGAACAGAGAAATAACATTCATTTGTAGGCTTGCAAGCGGAAAGTTTAAGCAATCAATACTGCAGGTATTGCACCCTTAGTTTATGTCCCATCAATACTATTGCCTGCTTCCCTTGATGGATTAATAAATTAAGGTGGTGTGGTCTGCAGAATGATGCCACCTTCCCATAGTAAATTGAGCAAAGTTGCTGGTTTTAGTATGGGGTCAGGTATGGGTACAGGGTTTTGGTACGTTGGTACAGCAAAAGAAAAATCTTGGGTACGGTTTGTTTGGGTGCGATCATACATATATATGTATGTATGTATGCAAAAGAAATTTTAAAATATATAAAATTGAAGGTAAATTTGATATATTATATAATATGTCATGTCCCCGGATTGGAGGTATCGTGATTTAATTAAATTAATTGATTAAGCTGTCCAAATAATAATTTATCAAAATGATAGCTTAATTAATTATTTTAATTAAATAAAGTGGAGACATTAAATTAATTATTTATAAAGTTATTCCAATAAATTAATATCAAAATGATGACTTTATATCTAATTGATTTAATAAAGTGACTAAATAAAATAATACAACAAGTGAAATTTTAAAGAATAAAATTAATATTATTTGTAGTTTGCCAGTTGGATGAGACCTTTATAAAGGATGCCCGTTCATGTCCTTAAATTATCATTTGCTACCCGTGGTAGTCGAGGGCCTTATAATCTCTATAGCCTAAATGCTTGATTCCCATAGTACTTAGCTCTCTGCCAAGCTCAACCCTGGGAGCGAAGGCTGTGGAGTGGATCCATCCGGCTGCTCTACATTGTGCCATACTGGAAGAATGATTGGGTGCTGTAAAATTAGGTCAGAATAGCGTGCATTGGCTTCGTATCCTGAATTTGAAGTTGATCAACGCAATAGCTCTTAATTACTGGAATTTTAAGGTTTCCACTAAATTATAAATAGCTGAGTATTATCGTAGCAATGGCTTTGATTGGAGTAGGATTGAAACTTTACAAAATATTTATCACGGGCTCTATCAGTTCATTGGAAGGAGATATTTTCAGTATTTTTTTTATTTAGGCAAATTTAGTGGCCAAAGGCCAAATTTGGTGGAAGTCGATTGGGAGAAATTGTTGAAGAGATTTCAGTTTGTAGGTTGCATCGATCCTCGCATATTGGGACGATTCTTTAGCCCTCAAAGAACAAATAGAGCCCTCTTGTGTTTGGACACCTAATCAAGGCATTGAGGATATTTCTATAGATGGAATTAGTGTTGTCCTAATTCCAAATCAGAATATGTGCATATAAAACTTTGCGGAAAAAATTTTTCAGGCGCAATTAGATGCTTATCAAACACGCCATAGTCCGCATAGTTTGAAGAACCAGTTGAAAGTGAATGAGGATGGGATTGTGGTAGCATTATCTCATTACGATAAAATGCACAAACTGATTGAGAATCACTTTGGATGGTTCAGTTGGAGAGAAGACAAAAGGGAGTTGAAGCAGATTCTTCTCATAACACCTTGTAGGAGATCAAAAAAGGTATGGGAGCAATGAAGACAAACTATTTGCACCTTCTTTCAGACCATGATCACCTTCTTAGCCTTGCTGAGGTCTATTCATATGCCTTGAGAAGGAAATAAGATGAAGTAGATAAGTTTACTCATGAGCTTATGGTTACCAGTGATTCCTTGAGGAGTATTCAGCTAGCCCTTCAAGAATCCAAGATTCATGTTGATGATCTCTTCTTAGAGTTGAGTTTGGTTCGATGTTCATCATGTTCAGCAGGGACTCAGTCATCTATGTTGGCTAGGTCACGTGTTGAGGATAGTAGCATGAGTTCCCCTAGCATTCACACTCAGGATACAGGTGCAGTGCCTCTTGTGTTGGATAGGCAAGAAAAATCAGTTGGTGATGGATACATCGTTGTTGAGAGGTCTATGATTGAGTGGCCGATTGTTTTCAGTCTATGGTTTGGAGATGGACATATTGGCAACATGATCCCATCACCTTCCTCATGGGTTTTACCTCCTACTTGATTGATTGATGGCTGTCCTACTTTGCTAGTCACAGTTTTGTCAGGTTGCACTTTGAGGGTAGCAGCTATTGATATGGACAGGAGAGATTGGGATTGTCACTTTGGGGTTAGAGGATGGAGTGATGATGAATTCTCATCATCCTTGGGCAACAAAGATACCTTTTGCTCCATCATGGACTTGATCCACAAATTACAAGGTGTTGTTCTGATTTATGCCAGTAGCTTGATAGATGTTGGTATATGTTTCTATGCACCTATGTCGGGCATCATTCACATTTGTAAGAGACCACTCAGTGTAGAATGGGTTGTTGGCGATACAGACACATCAGTCTTGGCTGCAAGTTCAGGTGTCATTGGAGATTTGAACACCAAGCTCTACTTTGGTGCTTTGGAGGTTGACATTGGACAATATTATCAAGAGAAGATGATTTCTTCTAAGTCTTGCACGTCAGATTTTGATATTGTTCCAACCTCTTTTCAGGAGACTAATGGCATTCAGGATGATATTCTTCTCACTCTTGAAAGTAAGTCGAGACACTTGCAGTTTCTTTCTGATAGAGGTATTGATGACGTTGCTGCAAGTCCAACTCATCCTGTTTTGAGTTGTGAGTCTTCTTCTGGTGATGACAATATAGGATGGAGTACACTTGATTGTTCAGGTTTTCCATTTAGTGTAGTTAGGGGAGTTTCACCTCAATTTCATTATGAGGTGTGCTCATCAATTTTCATTCAACCCACATACATAGGATTTGGCAATGTCATTGATGGCACTGAGAGGTGGGTTGAATAAGAAGTGTTCAAGTTCACTCTAGTGCAATACATTTCCGACTTCAGGTGATGAGTCCAAGTTTCTTACTTTGCCCTTTCCAGTAGGTTGCTTCCAAAAGCAAGATTGTGAGATTTGGTCAGATTGGACTCTAGGGGTTATCAAAGTGGCACAATGGAAGTCAGTCGGCGATGAGGATGGTAAACTTCCAGTTTATCCATGGGATCTAGGTATGATATTTGAGGTGTACCAACACAGTACTTGGAGTTGACGTGAAGGAGTTGATTTATAGAGTTGGTATCCAGGAATTCTATTGTTGGTTGGTTGACAAATTTTGATAGCCTCTTGGGTTCCAATTGCATACAGAGGTTATGGGATTGCACATGTTGCAGGATCATTTGGGATCCGGGTGTTTGGTGGACAGGTGCAGTTGATTCTCCATCGGGCTTTAGGTGTTGTGGCAGTTGAGATGGTTTGGTAGTTGCGGATTGCTTGAGGGAAAGCAATCTTTGGGAAGGGAGGTCTGTCATGTCCCCGAATTGGAGGTATCATGATTTAATTAAATTAATTGATTAAGCTGTCCAAATTAATAATTTATCAAAATGATAGCTTAATTAATTATTTTAATTAAATAAAGTGGAGACATTAAATTAATTATTTATAAAGTTATTCCAATAAATTAATATCAAAATGATGACTTTATATCTAATTGATTTAATAAAGTGACTAAATAAAATAATAAATCATAAAGTCACTTAAAGGAATAAATTAATATTATTTCTAGAAGCTTGTTGAAGTTGGATGAGAATTCTTTATAAAGAGCTCAATGCAAGCCATTTTCATCATGTCTTGAATTATTCTATTTTCCATACCTGTGTGGTAGAAGCTGAGGCTTATATAGCCCTAGGGTTTGAAGACTCTAAGGTACTAGTTTCGGTTGTCAAAGATCAACCCTAGATGAAGGTTGTGGAGGGATCCATCCAAGGTTTCTACATTGTGTTACATTGGAAGAATTTGATTGGATACAATAGCTGATGTATTATTGTACTTCGGAATTGGAAGTTGATCAAATGCAATAGCTGGACTATTATTGCATTTTCTGAGGTTTACTAATTATGCAATAGCTGAGGTATTATTGCATATTGCTGATTGAGAGATTGGAACTTTACAGCAGCTGATGTATTGCTGGGTTTGCTGGTTCATTGGAAGGAGATATTTTCAGTATTTTTTTTATTTAGGCAAATTTAGTGGCCAAAGGCCAAATTTGGTGGAAGTCGATTGGGAGAAATTGTTGAAGAGATTTCAGTTTGTAGATTGCATCGATCCTCTCATATTGGGATGTTTTTTTACAAAGAAAGAGCACTCAGATTTTTATCAAGAAAAATCGTGGCATATTGTGAAGGATATCAGCATTTAGACATCATCAATTTGCATAAATAAATCGTGGAAATCAGTTTGTTGAAGCGCTAACTTGTGAAGGTGAAATCGTGGAATATTTCAGCCTGTGTGGTGCTCAGTTTCACAGCAATCACAGTCAAGAGCAAATCGTGGGCTGCATACATGAGGCGCTGCCATTGGGAAAGGGAATCGATCACCATTGAAGAGTTTTAGTTGATGCAGTTGATCATACCAGGTTCATTTGCATTATCATCATAGGTTGCATTGCATTGTCATTTCAGTTTGTAATCAGTCCTTGTCAACTCTTTATTGACAATAGTCATTGTAATATCTATATCAGCATTTTAGAAGAAGAGGCATTCAGCCTTAGTGCCATTAATACTTTGTAGCCAGCATTGTAATGAAATTGCATTTCTCAATACAAGGAGTTGTTGGAACTGTTAATGAAGTATTTGATGTAATGTCATTAGTTGTAATTGCATAATGTCAATTGAAGGAAATTCTGAAATAGTTTGTCAAGTGCTTGTCATAATGCCATATGCAGTAGTTGTTAGTTTCAGTTATAGCTAAGTCTGAAATATGCATGCCATGTGTTTGTAGAAATGTCTACTAGCTGTAGGTATCAGTTGCACTCATTTTCAGTCATCAATGGTCATTGAAAAATCAAAAAGATTCTTGCATTGCATCTTAAATTTGTTTGAGTCATTTGCACATGTTCATTGAATCCATTGAATGCACATTATCATCATTTACATCAAGAATACCAAAAATAAACAACAATCAACAAGTACAGACTTGTCAAGACAAGTGTTTGACAAGTGCTAAAAGAAGAGAAAATAAGCCAAAATTTGCCAGGGACATTACATAATATTATATTTTATAATAATAATGACATTTGATTCTTTGATAGTATGATACTTCATCATTAATCAATGATATTATGGTAGTCATCAAGATAATTTTCTAAGTTGTCAATTTTGGTCTCCATTACTAGACCCCCTCATTGTAATCAAGTTTCTTATGTGACAAGAGATCCCTATTACTAGTGGGAGTTGGGAGTGGAGGCTCCAATGGGGTTGAGGGGCAGCACCCCCCATGGGGGTCTAGGGATAGCGCCCCCAATAGGGTTGAGGGGCAGCACTCCCAACAGGGTCAAGGAAATTAGGTATTTGGCACATTTTTTGTTTATAAAAATATTTTTTAAAAAGATATTTGTTTATAAAAATGTTAAAAAAACTTGATTTTTAATTAATTTTTGGTTTAGGCTGCTCTTGGATCCCCTTGGGTTCACCTTGGAGCAACCTAGGTCCTGCACGCATTCAGCACAGGATTGGGACCTATTGACGGGTGTTTTATGACCTCACCAACACAGAATAAAGTTTCCAACGATCACTCTATCCTCTCTTGATCAAAATCTCTTGCATGCTAAGATTGTGAAAGATCATGCATTCAACTCCAAGGTTCGTTCATGTAGTGGACATAGTTTCAGTTGGCTTGATGTGATTTGTTGGTATTTCAAGGGGACTTATGTGATTGCTTACTTGGAAAGGACTTTCAAGATTAGGAAGATGTATCAATGAAGCTCGAGTTGCCTAAACTAACCGAGAAAATGCTGAATTTAAAATGGATGCAAGGACTAAGGAAAGCTATCTTCTACTCTAAGAATGGGACGTGGAGATCAACGCTTGCAAACTTCAACCAAGCTTTGCTTTGCCTCAACTTGGACAGCTTCCACAGAACCAGTGCAATCTTCAAAGGGGTAACTTGAGGTATTCAGATCACAACTTAACATGAAGATACCATCATATAAATCATAATCGAAGTTGAGTACGTAATATTGCAGTTGACCACAAAAGGTGAATCCACCATCAATGAGTCCGCTAATGGTATGGATTAACAAAGCTTGCTCAATTCAACCACCACGTTCCACAACTATCTATGTGCATGAAATAAATTCTATTTTACTTTAAGCTCTACTCTAAGGTTCTAAGCGAATTGGGAGGACGAAGAAACCTTGTTAGCTACCCACAATAAAAGATGAAACCACAAGCAATGATAACTCTCTTTATTATAGGAGTGTTCACAACAATCTCTTATGAAGCATTCAATTTGAAAACTTTCCTTCCTCTTCAATCTAAGCTATGCTATCAATCACTCTATGCTCTACTCTCTATGCTATTCTATGATCTATCTCTCTATGTTCTAATCTTCTAATGATGTACAAATGATGGGGAATGCCCCTTTTATAGATGGCCATATCCAATGAATGACTCAGATTGAATTACAATGAAGGGCTCAAATTGAGCCACATATGCCTTGATCAAGATTCTTCCCTAAAAACCACCACAAAGAGGAGTGGGGTACTAAATGAGCAAAAGATTCTCCACTCTCTCCCGAAATCATAATGAGCAATTAATGTCCACCATCATTTTCTAGAAGGTCATCATCCAATAAGGTGTTTCCATTCTCCTTCTCCCTGACTGCGAATTCGACGAATCGGGCCAACACTGCCTCAACCTCCTGAATCGAAATAGGTGGAATATGGCTGAGCTGAAATTCAAGCACCGTGACTGTCTGCCCATGTCAAGTACACGATTTTATCCAAGCAACTAAGGAAGCTTGGGTGTTCTGAATAATGCTAGAGAAAGCTGAAATATTTTCAAAATCATCTTGAACAAAGGATCTCACACTTGAGAAGGGATCCAACCTGCTCCTCAAGCCGTCTGCAGTCATCTCCTTCGGAGTCAATCTCCTAGCAAATATAGACTCAAGTTTGTTTAGGACTCCATCTAGAATATTTCCCATAGCTTTCCGGACTCTAGCTGAATCTGCTTGTGCTACATCAAAGAAACCTTGGCCCGTGACCACTGAAGAATATCAACTAGTGAAGTCATATCTATCACCCTCCTGTATCACGCCTTCCTCCACCAGAATCTGCAAGGGCATGTGCATCAAAGTATCCAAACGAAGAACAATCTTAGTCTGATAGATATGGTTCTCACTCCAAGCCTGATCAACGGTATCCATGCGTGCCAAAATGTCAGATGCCTGTCGATAAGAATGAGTGAGATCTATCATGAACTTCTTTGTTTAAGTGCAAACATTGCCTATCCACTTATTTGCTTCCTGGGCCATCTTCCTCAAGTCCTCCAAGCCGCTAACTGATTCACTAGGGAGTTCTGTTGGAAGGTCAACTGTCGGATTCTCTTGCCCACATGGACGGGCTAGGTGCTGCACGTAACCAACCAACGTCCTATGCTCCTTCTTCAATCGTTTGTATTTTCCTTCGGTTAGGAGCAATCTGTCCATGAGTTCCTGATAGGAGCTATCACACTCCTCAATTATCTGAGCCCCTGTAGGGTAGCCTAACTCCATAGTGGTGATCATATAATTTTTAGGAGCAGCCTCATCTTGATCGCACTCAATCTTAGGAACGACCACATGTAGTGTGCGAGAGCCATCCTCATCTATAAAAATCTTTGAGAACTTCTTGGCCTTCTTCTTCTCCGGCGGTGCACTGATTCTCCTGAGGAATTCTTCCATCTCAATCGCTGGGTCAGTCTCCTCAATAGGATCCCTTCTCATTCTATCCCTTAACCAATTTGGCACTGCCTACTGCTGGTCACAAACAACAAGTGGTTGTTCTTCTCTCGCTTCTTCTTCATGCACCTCTTCTCTATCAACATTCCAATGAGGCTCATCAATCTCTGTTTGCTGGGTATCTTTTCCTGAAACTTGAGCCTCCTGCCCTGTAGTAGTTTCATCCTCAAAAGCCACCTCAATCTCCCGCTGGAAGCGAGTATCTGTGGTTGTTTCCTCTTCTCCCCCCTCCTGGTTGTCTCTTCTAGGCACATTGACACTTTGACCAACTCACTCCCTACGGGGTGGCTGATTTGCTTCTTGTAACTGCTACACCGCAAAATTGTATAGCTACTATTCTAGAAATGCTTTGAGCATTTTGTTTGTAAGGAAGAATAAAGATGAATAAAATGTGTTGAACCTTGTGATCAATTTAAGAATCTTTTACATTTTATGATTGACTCATTCTATGTTTTTCTAATTGATGTTATTCTTGGGTAAACAATGCATGAAGAAGGATAATTAGTATTTCTATTTGAATTTGAAATATTGATTTATATATTGTAAATTGTTATGAGCAAGTACTACCATGGTTTTGTGCCAATGGATGTAGGAACAAGAACCATTCCTCCAGGTGGAGGGGAAACATCATTCGGGAGAAGGGCTTGGTTGGATAACTGGTAAAGTAAGTCAATTGAGCATACACACACTTCACTAAAGGTTTAGAGGAATTGAGTCAAATAGGTTGGTCTTGATGAGTCATCCGTAGGCTTTAGGAGTTTTGGTTACTTCTTTGTGCTTTGTGAGTGGTATTACTTTTAAACTTGACTTATTGTTTTGTGACCTTGGTTGTGAAACATGATTGGATATAGTCAGAGTGTATATGTCTACACATGTCTATGACAGTATAATTGGCTATACACATCTGTATACATATATGATATACACGCTACCTATTACCTGTGAATATAATTTTATTATATTGATTTGGAATTTACATATACATTGATAGGTATATTGAAAGTATGCTGACTGACTCGCAATACACATATTTAAATCAATTATTATGTAAATGTGTATATGTGTATAAATCTAAATATATATATATATATATATATATAATTATATAAGTACATATATTATTATAGTTTTACCAAAAAAAAAATATATATATATATATAGGTATATTTAAATATATATATACATATATATATTTTGAAGTAAAATAAAACTATAATAGAATATATATTAATATAATACAATATATATATATATAAATACATATATATATATAACTTAAATAAAGAAGAAATGTATTTGGTAAAATAAAGACTTAACTTTATTAAGTCATTTGGATAAATCGATTATTGCCTCATGGGAAATAAACTATGGAAAACGGTTGCAATGTTTGAGATACTTTATTCACCATAAAATGCAACATATTTTTTGGGAAAAATACGCCAACTTCATAAAGTTGAAATATTTCTTGAAACATTATAACTGACATTTGAAATGAGCGAATTTTTGAACCTTCCCGTGAAATGGTATGAGCTCCAATACATGAAGAAATGGAAGACAAATTCAACGCTGGATAAAAGGAAAACACCAGCCAGATGGAAATTTGTTGGTGCAAGCTAAACCTTGACATTTTCGCAGCAAGCATGAATCAACCTCTGTTGTGCGCCAAAAATGGACGATTTTATTTATGTGGCAATTTCAAGTTGGAGTTGAACGGGTCTTGAATCTGCTGACTCAAATGAGGTCGAATCACACTCATTTCTGATGACTTATGTCTTGGAAATCCACCATGTAGCCTTTTGACCAATTCTGGGCACTTTGTTGTCCATTTGCATGCCATACTTTGAGGAATCCGGGCTTATAAAAGGATGCCCAGCCTTTTAACTGAAACACAACAACATGAATTAACTTGAGCATTCTGAGTTATATTCAAGCTATCATTTGCTTCACTTTTTCATAAACGTATTTGCTGTTGTATTAATTCTAGAAATAACAGTAAATACAACCAACAATACCAATCATTGTTTTTCAGTCATTCTGAGCTTTAGAGAAAAACAAATAGATTAGTATATGAGCAAGATATTCAGTAAAGAGAGCACCTTTAGGAGAAGGAATAGAGGAAACCAGTTGGAAGATCTCACTATCAACCCAGGAGTTGTATTCAGGAACATTCAAGAGCATCAAGAAGGCCAAGCTTGAGGAAAACCTTCTTAATTCTCTGTTTTTGAAAGTAAAAGAATTCATTGTGTTTGTCTTCATGCATTGACTAAAATTAGGCATACGCTGATTAACTAAGTGATAGGGAATTATGCTTTCTGATTATAAGTTTGCAATGACTAAAGGAAATGTCTTGAATGCAATATAATTATAAGGGAAAGGGAAACTGTTGTTTTTACTTTGCTTAAAAAAGGGACTTTAAGTATAGTGAAATAAAGAATAAAAAGGATTAAATTGAAATGCATTTTTGTACGAATGTTGCTTATTCTGTATGATCTTCGTATATGGAGAATACGAGGAAAGTAGTTATTATTTACTAGGACCAAAATGAAACCAGTACCAAGTATGGTCTAAAGCTTAAAGTTATTAGGTTAACTAAGATAAGCTAAGTACTTCGTGGATAAAGATTTTCGGAATAGGAGTTACCTGAGGGACACTTGTAGACTGTTTTTCATTTCCTAAATAAGTAGGATATTGTAGGAAGTCTGGGGTGATTGACTACCCATTGCAAAGGACTAAGCCCACGCGTAGCATAAGATAGCCTCAAATCAAACTGAACCTGACATAGTGTATGTGATAGATGACCGTCAGTTGAAATACTGTTGAACACTTTGGCCAAAGTAGTGTGGTACACCTATATCCACTTAGACTGTGAGATGATTACACTGTCAATTCACTGTTGTCCAATTTTGCATTCTAGATTGAGATTGTGGAATTACAAGGATTTAGACATGTAGGACACAACACTATGCTCAGTTGGTTAAAACAGAACCGGTTACCCTACGAATCTCTTCGTAGAAGGGAGGGTCGTTTATTTAACAATAAATGTGTGGGGGATCGCATTATAAGTTCGTGGTTGGCAGAAAAGCACCTGAGTGATGTTAGCCTATTTTACGAGTAATCCCATAGGCTAATTAGTGAGTAGAGGAGAACTCCAAAGTTCTTGGAGAACAAAAGATCTATTTTGCAAAGATGTGCTTCATGCAAATGAGTTCAGACGGTTGTGGTGAGTCTCTTGGTGCTTTCAGAATTGATTTTCGACCTTTGGGGATCTCTCCAAACTTCACCCAATTGCATGTGTTCATCGTCCTATGACTTCAGGGACACTTTGGTATGGTGAAAATTGTGTTTCAGTATCATTTCGATACTTTCCACAACTTGAGTAAATTATTGAGCTATTAAATAATTATTCACTTAAGTTGTCTAATGTTGAAAATATTAAAAAGACAGCTTAGTGTAATAAATTGTTTAAAAGATATTAAGTTGTGTCATTTTGGACACATAGGCATGGGGTATTTTTGCAAATTGAATTAATTTTCAATAAAATCTTTGTGGAGGACGAAGCCAAATATAGTATGACCCCAAACGATGCCCTATCATACAATACCAACAATGCAGTGAATGGGGACACTTTGCAAGAGACTGCCAGAACAAGCAAGACAAAGTGCAATTATTGTGCAAATGGTGTGGACCTAGAAACCACGAAGACACCGGATGTCTAAAGTGTAATGTCCCTATTTTCGATGTCCTTCTCTAGGCTAGTTTGCTAACTCACTATTTTTAGTAAGTACTATTTTTAGTAAATGGTTCAAGAAGTGGTGCAATGTAGGGTTTCCTGTTTGGGTAGTGTGTGGTAGTTGTCCGATGAGCTTTAATGTTTTGGCTAGTTTGATTTTTGGTGAGCACTTACAATTTTTAGCAATTGCTATTAATAGTAAGTCTATTTTGGTGGTGAGAGATCCACCCTAGCTGGATTATGGAGGAAGTCACTCAGGCTTTCTATAAGAGCATTGATGCAATTTTGTGGGTCACTTTTAGTAACAAACTGGAGCATATCAATCTTATTTAGAGTTGAGATTGTGCAAGGGTTTTGGGTGTTGGGAAAATATCATCAACTAGCCTCTATGGTGTTACATCTCTTGAGCTTATCATATTGTCTTAAGTGCCATATTTATTAACTGTCAGTTCTTTCTAAGGGTCATGGTTCATTGCAAATCCTGTATGTTGGATTCATAGATTTATCCCTGGAGGAGCGTAGCTTTTGGGTGATTGTGGCTGGGCATCTAAATATTGCAAAGAAGTTTTGAGTTCACAGTGATAATTTCCAGAGACATCTAAGTCAAGCATTGCAACCCTAACAAGGCGTTTTGGTGCCTATAGGCTTGGAGTGAGATTCCTGAGCTGAGTCGCTTCTTCTAGACATGATTTTGGCACATGTCTTTAACCTGCAGACCTCTTAAGAGGGTCGTCTGGTCTGGAGAGTGAGGACTGAGCGATTATGAAGGTGTTATATGAAGTCTGCAACTATTTTGGAGCATTCATGTAGTTTGAGCTCTTTATTGATTGATGGTAGCGTGTTCATCAGGTCTGGGCATATTCTACTTATGTATTTTGTTAGTAACCTGGTCTGCAATCATTTACTAGGCAAGGAAAGTCCATTATTAGCAAGTCTGAAACTACTTCTCATGTATTACAAACATTACAGTGCTCAGAAATTGTTATTCAATCTATTGTTTCAGTCTTATTGTTATTACTGTGTCTTACCAAGTGCTGGTATAGTGAGTTTGGGGTTGTCGTTGCAACCTGAGTTCCTGTAAGCTGTTATTTATGTTGTTTTTGAGCTAAGCATGGTGCAAACCCCCTTTGTAACTTGCTGATATAAATTTCTGTTAAGTCTATTAATTCTGCAAATTCAATCTGGGTGTTGCTACCTTTGTTTCATGCTTATATTAGTCTTGTAACAGTCCCAACTATGCTCAGTTATTTCTGCTAAGTTTGAAATATAAATCTGTGTAATTCTCTATCATGAAAGGTGCAAATAATCTCAGAAAGTGACTTCATGTTCATGCTTATTTCTATTCTTGAAGTTGTTATTATCCATGCAATGATATTCATTCAATTTGTTAAAATGGAACATCTACCAAATTGAAAACCATCGCAAAAATTACCAAACAAAAGGGGTGAGCTATTACAGTGGTATTAGAGCACAGAGTATTCTTCCAGCCTATTGGGAAGTTTAGTGGGCTACAACTGATTGTTGAGAGTTTTTTGTGGGCTACTTGATAATCAAGGCCCTTGCTTTGGTAGAAGGGTTAAGATGCTAGAAGTTATGGTGAGATTTAAATCTTGTTATCCTTTGATCGATTTAGAATGTGAAGATCTTATTCTCCAAAAGTTTCATTATTTCATAGCATCCATCAGTGAGGATCATGGAGAATCCGTTTCTTTTACATGCAAACCATTCTGACCCTTATCATTGACGATTATTGTAATGTCCCCTTCCTAGGCAGTTCAGGTGTTTGAGGGGTTAGCCTATCATTTTGACCCTCGTAGGCTGACGGATGTGTTTAGAGGGTAGGTCTTGCAGTTATCCAGAGTTTTGGGACATTACTCCATCAATTGATTCAGGTTTGGGCCTTTGTAGAGGCTTACAGAGTGATATTCAGGCACTTACTATTTATAGTAAGTCAAGCCAACAAGAGTTACTATTTCTGGCAGGGCACCCGACTCAGTTGGCTATCTTAGTTTCGACCCAATTTGACAGTTTATCGAGCAAATGGAGATTAAGGGAGCATTTAATAATAATTAAATGATTATTATTATGACTTTATATTATAAAGTCACTTTAAGCGAAATATTAAAGTTATTAATTATTTAAATGGCTTATTATAAAGTATTTTATTGACTTTATAATAAATGAGAAGAAATGATAATTAAATGAGTATTTATTACTCATTTAAATGAATGTCATTTATTAATTAAAAGTGCCTAAGTCAAGAGAGGCGAATTTAATATTATTAAATGCATTTAAATTGTTTTTTTGAGGGTCGAACTTGTGAGAGAGAGTATTTATTTCTCAAAGACAGAATAGAACTCATTATGATATGATTATTCAAATTTTGTCTTTTCTCTCTGAGAGCATTGGAGTTTTGAGAAACAAGGGTTTCTGCAAATCAGATTTCGGAGAATGATACCTCTTCAGAATCTGGCATATTCAGACTTTGAAAGATCAGTTGAAGCTTGTCTACAGTGTGGCTTTATACAGAAGTCATATTTGTGCTTATTGGAGAAGAATCATCAAGGGTTTGAAGAGCAGATTTTAGTTTGTTGAAATAACCATCATTGGAGAAAAATCAGAAGTTATTGATCTATTGCTACAGTGATGTGAACAATACCCGCGCTACAGTAGACGCTATAGTACTCGCGCTACAGTTGACGCTACAATAACTCGTGAACAGTGATTCGCTATAGTAACTTGGTGTATCATTCCAATAATAATTTGCCCTAGGCGTCTTCATTACTAGGTGGGAGAAATCAAGAACGAGGGATTGCCGTACATTTTCAAGCTGCTGCAAGTAATTACCAAGTTTCAATAAATTCAAAATCAGTTCTTTTCAGCTTGCCTTTTTATGCCTTTTTGGCCTGTAGACCTCTATTTGAATAATTACAATCATTTGAAGCTTCTTCATAATTATCTTGTATTAGCTCTAGTTATTTCCTTGAAAATTTCGATTTCCTAGCTATTATTCAAAAAAATACAAAAATCAGATATTCGCAAAAACCATAAAAACATTACAAAACAGCAAAACACCAAACAAAAAATTGCATTCTTCATCAGCAGTTAGGGTTGAGAGACACCAGGTCTCTTACACTGGTATCAGAGCACAGTTTTCCTGCCATCTTGTGCTTTCAGATGTTATTTCATGAGTAGAGATATTATTTTTTACACTAAGGGTAGAGGAACAGGGAACGAAGATTGGACAGGTCCTCCAGTTCCGGAAGGAGAAACAGTTTCAGGGATTCTGGGTATTCACAGGTTTGATTCTGGCAGTAGTGAGAACAATATCACCACACTCATGGCAGACAAAGAGATTCCTGGAGAAACGCCCAGAGATTCAGGAAAGGAGCGTGCTAGAGGAGAGAGCCCAGAGACAAAATTTAGACGAAAGCATGACATTATGATGGATATGATGTCTCTTCTTATTGGTAAGATGGACTAGATCATCCCACAGCAGCGTACTATTCAGATAGGACAGTCCAGTGGAACTGCAGGGGTAGATCAGCTGCAAGTGACAGTTCAGCAACGGTCATCCTTTAGTACTCCTGATCGTACACTTAGCATTCCTGAGCGTAGGCCCGGTCAACCTACTTTTACTGCCAGGGAGATCCCTCCAGTCCAACAGATTGAGCAAAAGGATCCTCGACCAAAGGTTCAGACACCCCGTGGTTTGATAGCAGCAGATGTGACCAGACAGTTCACTGAGTACTCGACACTATCTCCTGAGATTAGGCAGGCCTTGACTTTCCATGAGTTTCTTGATGCTAAGAAACCCAGAGGTGGAGGTAGGTTTGAACACAAGACCCCACAACAACAGCCACAGCCACAACAGCAATAGGTGAATAGAGATCTACAACATGCAGTCAGCAAAATCACCTTGCCTTATTTTGATGGATCAGATAAGAATTCAGCAAGGTCTTGGGTTTAGAAATTAGATAATTATTTATCCTTGAGACCCATGCAAGAGGACGAAGCCATCAAATTTGCAACATTGCATCTTGATGGGTTGGCACATGACTGGTGGCATCACGACATGTATACACTTGGCCACCACTAGGTTACCACTTATTAGGAGTTCACCCACAGGCTCATAGAGCGTTTTGACAAAAGGGATCCTAAACTTTATTTCAGAGAGCTAGCTCAGCTCAAGCAGTCAGGCAGTCTGGATGCATATATTGGTGAATTCCAAAAAATAGCAGTGATGGTGACAGGCATATCGGAGAGGAGACTTGTCATTCTATTCAGTGAAGGATTGTATGAGCCTATGAGAGGTTGGGTCAAAGCATTTGATCCCCCTACACCACACAAGGTGATGCGGAAGGCATGCAACATGGAACTTGCAGCACCTCACAGCAAGTCGCAGCAAGTTTAATTCAGATTCATCATCATATTCGAAACCTAACTGGTCATTTGACAGGAAGAGGGACCCACCTGATCCAAAGAGAAGGAATGCACCACCGTTTGGCAGGGAAACTTTGAATGATTTACGTAAGAAAAAGATGTGCTTTTGGTGCAAAGCACCTTATGATGAAAACATGTATGCCCTCTTCGTCCTAAAGCAAAAAGTAACTAGATGGAGTGGTTTTATGAAGAGGAAGAGCAATCTGATCTGTCAGACCAGCAAGCTGATTCAGAGCAATCAGATGATGAGAAATCAGAAAATGACAATGGGAGTGATGGTGGAAAGAAACTATAGGAGGCACACTTGACTAGTCGTCAGAGAGATGGTTCCTTTAGGCTATGTGGGCTCCTAGCTGGTCAGAAAGTTATAACTCTTCTTGATACAGGTGCAACGTACAACTTTATAGATGCACGTTTGGTTGAAAGGCATGGCATACAGACAGAGGAGTTTGAGGGTATCCGGGTTAAGGTAGCTGACCAAAGAATATAAGAACCGACTCCAACATAACCAAACATAACAAATAATAAGTAAGAAGCGCTCAAACAAAATAGTCAAACACCACAACGATTCCCAAGAATCATGGTAAAAGACACGACTCCATATAATGCTTTGATCGGCTATAAGAAGAAAGGCAGATATTAATCCAAAAGGATGGATTGGAATCAGAAGAAGGAAATAAAAATAAGTCCGCTACACTCGGGTTAATCTCCAAGCTGCTAAAAGCTGCGATTTGTAAGCATAAAGAAATACAGATCAGATATTAGGTAAATAAAGATCAGCAGAAGCAAATACAGACCAGCGATCAAGACAAGACAGATATAAATCAGGAGTAACAACAGTGTGGTGGCAACAATGTCTTATGAATGAAATGATGCGGTTTGAAAAGAGGAGAGATATAGATGGAATACACTTGGATAAGAACATTCGGTTATACTCAGAAAATAATCCAATTCTGTAAGTTGCGATCTGTCTCAGCGTAAATATAGAATCTAGATAGAATTTATAAAGTAGGAAACAATAGAGAATGCAATGCAATGAAAAGTGAATAAAGAGAAAGGGAGTAAAATAGTCAATAGCCATGTGTATACTAATTCAGATCTATGTGTTATTCAAATATAGGAATGATCATAATTTATTTTAATATAGGGTTGATTATGGTAGTATAATGAAGGTTTGTGATTATAGTTAATAGAATATAGTTATTCAAATTGTAGTAGATAATATAAGTGTTTATAGTTCAGAAACTTATACATATTCATATAGAGATCATGATATATATTTTTAAGAATAATGATGTATACATATTTAAATGGAATATATATACATATTTATATAAATGTAATGATATATACATATTTATAGATTGAAATCAATTAGAGATGATGACACATACACATTATTACAGACTAAATTCATGATTGTGCAATAATGATGCTTGCAGAAATTATTGAGCCTTCTAAATAGTTATGATGCTTAGTATAATTACGAATAATAGATTCTTATCTGTTGAGTTATGCTAACGATATCTGTGAGTGCTAAAGATAAAAGCCACCGATCAAGACAAATATCTCGAAGGAGGAAACACCGCTTCAGCTATAGGTAAGTCATCTTTGATAAAAGAAACTAATTGTTGTACCCAAACCAAATTTTTTGCTTCATTAAGGCATTTTGCTTAAAATGGTCTAAACCTTGTAAAAGTGGGGTCAAAACTCGGTTTTTGGGCAAATAAAGTCTAGGTTTTTAGTCAGTGTGATGCCAGGAAGATATTGGCAAAATTTGGAAATTTTGAAAATTAGGGTTTCCGAACTCTATTTTTAGGTCAAAACCTTAAAAAATAGGAACTTGTTAGAATCGGCTGAAATTAATTTTGATTGGCTTATTTCACATCACGATCACAGTGGTGAAGTCGGTTTCAATTAAAAGTTAGTTTAAGCCTGATGGGTAGTTTTCACTTTTTCAGGAGAAAAGTTAGGATCTCTGAGGTCGTCAATGGCAGTTGGCCAGTATCAGGTATCAAAATTTAAGCCTGAAACTCAAGGAAGAACGTTCTACGATGAAAGATGTTGAGAAATGTGCTTTTTAACGGAGGGGATTTTCAGATTGGCAAAAAGTGCTGAAATATTCTAAGTCTGGGAACTTTTCATTATGTAACATGGGAGACAGTTGCGCAATCAACGTGCAAATCAACTTTACAGTGTCCATACATGTGAAAATGATGAAGTATAGTCATACACACACCTCGGTAGTCATAGTACTTTGACAGGCTCAACCTCAGCAGCGAGTACAGTGTTCACAAGGCACGAAATGATGGAATATATGATGTTCAAAGCAAATCTACATCCCTATAGGCCAGGGGTGCCCTTCCATTTGAAGGTCAAGATGCAGTTGCTTTGGATTGCGAATACACTCATTCTCTTTTGTTTTCTATCAGCTTTCTGACTAGCTATGGAGCAAGTTCATCTGAAATGTAGAACTCTGGCAAACGAAGGCAAAAGCAGGGTTACAAAGAGTGTACACATCATGGAGACAGTCTAGAAATGCAGATCTGCACCCTTGTAGCCCAGGGGTGCCCTTCTTTTTGATGGCCAAGATTTGAATGCATGTGTTTGCTAATGGATTCAGTCTTTGCAGATCAGTCTGGCTTTTCAACGAGCTATCAAGCGGAGGCGTACCTAGTGTATAACTCTGGTTATCAGTGTCAGACGTAGAGACTGCAAGCAGGATGCATATCATGGAAATTGGCCAGTTGATGGCTACAAGGGCGCTCTTGAATATGACTACTCAGATGAATGAATTTACAGTGGAGGTCTTCTTGAGATCTTTTCCAGCTCAGTCTAGCTTTGCAATGCAGCAATTCGCGAGGGGATCCGACATTCTGAGTGACCGTGACAGAGGTTCTATCGAGCACGTAAAACAGAGGATGGTGAAACGTAGCTACACACAACTGCATATCTGTAGGGTAGGGGTGCCCAACTTTTAGGCCTACCAGATGGGGTTATTTGCTTTCGCAATCTTTACAAGACTTGTGTGCAATTGCTCCAGCCATTCAACGAGTTCAACCGTCAGCCTCCGGGATTTGGCGAGCGCTCGCACGTGCGAGGTCAAGACGGTGATACTGAAAGTGAAGGTGATTGAAGACAGTTTAAAAAGTTTAAAAAATGGCTGTGTGGTGAATACCAATCTTCTTGAAAAAGGCGCCCTTCTCTTTGAGGCCTTAGAAGCAGTTTTATGACTTCGTCGTCTCCAAAGACATCTCTTGTAAGTTGACTCAACTGTGTAGAGAGACAGTCGGTGCGTGAATCGGAGCATTTCAGCTCCCGATATCAGGGGTCAAAGTATGGTGTTTAGATGAAAATCACACTTTTGTCAAAACGGTATTTGTGCTATCACAAACTAGGGGCACCCATCCTTTTGGGGTTCTTGATACAATTTTCAGATACATTACATATAGTCATTAGATGCAAAATACTTTCACTCATGCAATGAATCTAGTATTCAGTCAGCAGGATTCATCGTTCATCGTCAGCGGCAGTTTGAAGCATCAGAAGGCAATACGGAGAAATGGCTAAGTCTGGAATCAGTGCATCAATTTAATCAAAGGCGCTTAATTTTCCAAGGTGTCAGATGTTGAATTTAGCGGTTGTGGCTTCTAGCAGACATTTCATCCTTGTCATGCAGGCTTCGCGGTGGATATCTCAGATCAGTCGCAGGATCATTCGGTCACCCAAAAATCAGAGTTGAACATGGTCAGATATAACTTTGTAGTCGGCTATAAAATAGGAGATACTCAAAAATCTCATAACTCTGGCAAATGGATGCCTAGAAGGTCAAATTTCAGCTTTCTAGAATTAGTGAAGTTTACTGAGCACATCCAAATGTTTTTTTTAGCAAAATGATTAAAATAATATTTTTGCATGTAGGGCATTAAAAAGTGACGAATTTCTTCAAAGAAGCTAAATATGGTACCTTTTTTTAAAATTTGCATGTTTTAAAAGTAAAATATTATTTTTAGTCTGAGACTCAAAGTCAGTGGCAGTTCAGCTGGTGAGGGGCCAATTGAATTCTTTCACAGTTAGGGTTTCAGCATGCATGCATGATGGTACGAATTTGTTTATTTAACCAAGCATGGCACCTTTTCTCATTCACACAGCTTACAGAGTTCGAACTTCATCAAGAAATAGGCAAATTTTCATTAGATAAGCGAGTTCGAAGGCAAGAGAAATATTCTTTTGCAGGTCATTCAGATGCAAACAAATTTCACCCATGGATGTACTATATCATTGGTAGAATCATCTCTGGGCAAGAGCATTATGACTGGGCATCCTTCATTAGCGATGCTATTCACGAGTAAATCATCGGTTTCCTAGTTGCACACCAGTTTCATATGTGTTCCTACCTTGTGTACTTGATCGCATATCAGGGTCAATTTAATGGGTTGAACACGGTGGGCATCCTCAGTGCACAGAACGTCTATCATTATTATGATCAGCTCAAGTTCACAAAAGTTGAAATTCATTTCAAACGTGTGCAAGAGGCTTTCTTGACTTACACAGTGAGAAACTTGGACCGGGAATTGCACAATCGTATCTCAGCAGTTGCTACAACAGCAATGGAAGGTTGGGCAGACTGGTACATTTAGTTCCCTACATACACCTATATCCGTGTTTATGGATATATAGGAAGTTCAACTATGTTATCACGTTATCCTTCGGATAAGACAATGTTCATGGAGTTCCTGAGGCAGTTGTATGAGGTTCACAAACATTTGCGCCACAAGCGTAAATCAGCTGCCAACTTTCCTTTGCAGTTTGGGATATATTGGTGCAAGACAGCAGTTGATGCTAAAGTTGTGGGACAGGAGTTGGAGAATTGCAAACTCAAGTTCCTAGTTGACTCACGCACATATGATCCTTGGGGTCATTACGCAGCACGCCTTGGTAGTCGCTCTTATCACAAACCTACATTAGAGGATTATTGGGTGAATTGTGAGGATGACTTTGAGGTTCGTAGACGCAACTATAGCAGGTTCTTTCTTCCGCAAATTTTTGTCTTCTTGGCAGAAGATGTGTAAGGATTGTCAAAGGATGAGGGAGATGCACTTCCTTAGTTTTATAGAGAACAGGTTTGTAACGACCCCATCCTTGGGTAATTAAAAATTTTCCACAATTCACTTCAAACATGTAAATTAACAAGTAACAAAGACATTGCAATAAAATTCTTCCTTTCTTAATTGATAAATACATGCAAGTTACAATATATATTTCCACATGGATTCCATTTCCATTGCAAATATAAATTAGAGTACAAAAGTAAAACAATTACATACATAGCTCGTAAGCTTTTGCACAAATAGTAGTAAGATGGTCCAGGTTCCCTTCCTTTCAAATCTTGGTGTATCTGTCGCCTGCTGTGGAGGAGAAACATCACTCAGGAGCTTTTTCGCCAACCACGGACTGTTAATGCGGTCCCCCGCACATCTATCATTCAATAGATGGCCCTCCCTTCGAACGAAGAGATTGGTAAAGTAACTGGCTGCGACAACCCAACTAAGCGTAGTGTTGTGTCCTATACATCTAGAACTTGCTATTTCACAATCCCGAACTAGCATGATGGATCACAATGAACTGACAATGTAGTCTCGACTATCTCACATCTAAGTGGATGTCGTACCTTCCACTACTTTGGCCAAAGTATTCACATTCAATACTTCGAATGAAGGTCATCTATCATATACACTACTCAGGGCCGATTTGACTTAAGGCTATCTTACACTACGCATAGGTATCGTCCTTTACTTTTGGATAATCTTTTATCCCAGACTAACCTACAACATTTTTCTAAGAGATTTACACATGATAGGTATATCCTGTTTCAAACTACCTACCTTTAGACATTCTACTTCAATAGCTACATAAGGGAGGTATATCCTGTTTCAGACAACCTACCTTCAATAGCTACATAAGGGAGGTATATCCTGTTTCAGACAACCTACCTTCAAACAAACTACTTAATCAGGAAATAAAATGCAGTCAACAAGGGTCCCTCGGGTAACTCTTAACATGAAATTCTTTATCCATGAGTACATAGCTTTTCCTAGTTAACCTACTAACTTTAAAGCTTTAGACTACCTTGGTACTGGTTCCATCCTTGACCTAGTATTTAATAACTAGTTCCTCTTTTCCTCTATATAAGGAATCAAGCAGTATTCAAGTAAATTCATTTCAAACATTCCCTTTATAACATGGACTAGCTATTCTTCCATAACAAGCTATAAACATGTTTTTCCCTTATAAACAATTTTTAGGGGCTTAGTTTCTATGGTCAATTTTAGAGAATTAGAAGCATGTTTCCAATCATTGGCGGGGGAAATTAGTAACATATAGGGTTTTTTGAGAGCAATGAGGGGTATTACTTTCCAAAAATGGACATAATGCAGTTGGTGTCTCTATTCAAAATCTCCCCAACCATCAAGCAATTCAATGTAGACAAGGTAGCCGAGGCCATCAAATCTCTACATTCACATGGCGGGCCTGGTAAATGATGAGCACACAGTTATACTGAGAGGGGGGGAGAGGGGTGAATCAGTATAACAAAATTTTACCAATTTAAAATTAATCAATCATAACAATAGTAACCATGCAAGATCTTGACAATTAAAAACAAAAGAACACCAAGATTTACGTGGAAACCCTTGCAGGAGAAAACCACAACAATATAATGCTATATATAAAATTTCTTACAATCTTTGTAGGCACCAACCTACAGATGACACCAATCCCCTCTTGTAGAATTTTTAGGCACCAACCCACTAAAGACACCAATCCCCACAACTGAGCGCCAACTAAGCAAGAGACACCAATATCCTCTTTGATAGGCACCATCCTTCAAATTCTTCAATGGATGATGGACAATTCAATCTCTTCAACAATTATACTTCCCTTCACAAATCTGCTTCTAACATTTCTCAACACATATATTCTTCTTCAAAACTGCATATACTCACTTTCACACATTTGCATATATTCTCAAATCTCAAATCTGCATTTATTCTCCTTCACAAACTATGTCTTCTTCAATGGATTTCAAACTCTTTATATCTTCCTCACAAATTCAATGCAATTATTCTCATATATCTTCCTTCTTAAATCTGTATATATCCCTTGTCAAATCTGCTCATACACTCTTCATGAATAAATCTGCTGATGTGTATTTGATATATCTTTAATACTCCATACGCACTTCATCAAACAAAACTTATTCCTTTTAAACCTCTATGTCTCCATGAGTAGATGCACCCTTTTGGAAAGGTGATAACCTTCCAAACAAACATGACTCTTCTTTATTGATTGTTGTCCTCTCAGAACTAATCGCAGCCCCTTGTTAAGTATAATTGCTGCCTTATAGTCTTTAAATATAACCTGCTGCTTTATGGATGTTAATCACTCCTTTTGATATCTTCTCTAATCACCACTTTTCGCTTTTAATCACTGCCTTAGAAAATTGTTAGTCACACTCTGTATCATTGATAAATCGTTCCCTTAATCATGAATTAATCACTGCCTTTAAATGACTTCCAATCGCTGCCTTAATGCCTATTTTCTGCTCTTCATAATAAATTCATTGTCTTCACATTAATCTCTGCACCTTAACTCACACGAAGATGATTCCTCTTAATCATTCCTTATTCTTTAATTATGATCACTGCTTCTTTCCAAAATACAATCGTTGTTCTTTACAATATAATCATTGCTCTCCATAATAATATATATTATTAATTTCTTGGGCGATATATATATATGTGTGTGTGTGCATCTTCCTCTTTCAATCATGAAGTCGACTAACATGATAAATACTTTTTCTTGGGCACCAAACATAAGATCGATTAACCTTAATAAAGATCAATTTAAGTTTATTTTTCTTAAACATTGGACACTAATAAGAAAGGGAGTCGGCCAACATTCAAGATGGTCAGCCAGAAATATATAAAGTTAATTTCATTTATTTTCCATGAGGGGAGGTCGGCCCAGCAATGAATGTTGTTAACTTCATAATTGTTGCCTTGCGTTAATCGATCTCATTAACTTAAAAATATACCTTTGAACATATAATCGATTAGTGGCCTTTGACCTATAACAGTTTCCATCAAAATCTTTCCTTTGACATTAATGACAATCTTGACATCAATTCTTTCATTCTCGTTCATTCATTTTGACATCAATGGCAATCTTGACATCAAATCTTTCATTCTCGTTCATTTGTTTTGACATCAATGACAATATACTAACAATCATTCGCTTTGACATCAATGAAAACCATTTCCTATATTCTTCTTTTGACGTCAATGACAATATTTCCAATATTCTTCTTTTGACATCAATGACAATATTTCCAACGGTAAAGAATTTGGATGGTGTGGTTTCTCCCAATTTTATAAAGGCTGAAGATACTGAAGTTTTTACTAGCCTGGTTTAATAGATAGTTTTTATAGCACGTATAGCATACAGAATATAGAAATTTGTCTGTTATAGAAAGTAGATTGTTATATAATGTATTTGTATGCTCAGATTCTCAAGCAGATTTCCTTATATTGTAAATGTACCCCTGGTAAGAGGTTTTGTACGATCTGAATATATTTTTATGATACCATATATATGCCCCAACTCCCTCAATTCACGGAACAAAAAAAAGGGATTGATGTAGTAGGTAAGTATGGAAATCCCCTTTTCATTGCAATCTTAATTACAAAAATGAAGAGATGTAATAAATAAGTAGCCAGGAGCCGTGGTGCTTGACACAAGACTCTCCACAATCTTGGTGCTAATTTCCTTAAGTTCTCTTCTTCAAGCTTATTAATGACTGCAAGGAACAAGACAAACCACAGATCCTGGAAATGGTTATCATTAAAAGTTTCTTCTGGTCTTTGTTTATGATGTATGTAGTTGCATCCTTGAAGAATAATTTTCTCTTGCATCCTTGAAGTGTAATTTTTTGAAAGAAAAATATAAGATTTGTTGTTTCATAAGATTACAATTTACAAGTGTGAAAAAATACGAATGAAGCAAATCTCTGAAAAATGTGTGATTAGTTGGTTTTTCCAATTTGGTACAGTATTCTACTTCTATCAAAAATCTGTGTGTGTAAAAGAAAGAACTACAAACGGTTAAATAATCTAATTTAAGTTTATAATGTGCCTTCATGTTTACACTGTCTGTCGTCTGGTATTGCTTGAGAAAAAAATTTCCCATATATTTTTTTACGTTGAATCGACAATTTCTTTGCAGAGGGATGAATTATCTTCACCAACATAAACCAACACCAATTATATACCGGAATTTGACACCAAGGTATTTGCAAAATTGTTTTAGTTTAATTTTAATTGATTTTACACCAGATCCAAATGTAATAATTTCTAGAGTTAGTAATTACTTTTAGAGTTCTTGTTTAAATTTAATTCCTTTTTTGTTTGTTTGTTTAAATAGAAATGTTTTGCAGGATGAAGAAGGGCATTTGAAAATTACTGATTTTGGGCTGAGCAGGATAGTTCAAGATAAGATTCTTGCAGAGCCTATTAAAATGCCTCGCATGACAGGCTCATGTAGGAGTTTCTCTAGTCATAATCTTAGGCTACATAAATTTACTTTCTCTTTTCAAATTTGGTGCATGATAAGTTTTATATTTATGCAGACCCTATTAAAATGACTGGTGGGATAGGCTCATGAGGAGTTTCTCTAGTCATAATCTTAGGCCACATAAATTTACTATCTATTTTTAAACTTGGTGCATGGTAAGTCTTATATTTATGTTTACATCCTGAATTTTGTGAACTGAATTTAGTCCATTGGTTAATCTGGCAGATCGATACATGGCTCCTGAGATTTATTGTGAAGAAAGTTATGACAAGAGTATAGATGTCTTCTCTTTTTCCATCATAATGCTAGAGGTATGTTTGATTTGAGACTATTGGCCATATAGCCAGAACATCTAAATACCATATATGTAGTATTATGGGTTTCATTCCCAATAGCCTCTTAATAAGGTAAAGGAAAAGCATCAACCCATTGATCTCCATCTTTCAGTAAATGACTCTGATTGGCATCAACTTAAATGAAGTTACACAAATAGGAATGGTCATCAAGTGGTAATTCCATGCAAGAGCTGAAGTGAACCACCCTTTCTCCATGTAGATCTCATTGAGACCCCTAGACCATCTATCTCAGAGTCTTCTTCAATGTAGAAAGGGAATATGTGGTGTTTAAAGTTAAACATTAATATCCAACAGGAAACATCTTTGACCTTTGTATATCATGTAATGATTTCTTTACATTCTTCAATTTCATATAATCAATCATAGTAAGAATACAAGACTAGCAATTATAAAGGCTTTAGAATTCATCTTAGTGATTACATTTACACCTTTAAAGATATTCCATTAGATTTAGGTTGGGAACATATCCACAAGATTGGAACCTAGGTCTCGTTTGTTGTATCCCCATGACCACCACTTCCATAGTGGATGATTGTGGAAGAAAAGAAAGAAAAAAATAAATAAAAGGGCATTCTAGAGAATAGGATGGACATGACAACAGGGGATATGGACCTCCATATAAGGTTTGCAGGATGGTAGTTAAGGAAGTAAGGCATAGGTATGGGTGTGCAAGAGTGCAAAGAGGAGAGTAAAAGAACGAGCATGGGCACCTAAAGATGAGGGTACATATGGGACATAAGAAGTGTACTACCGTATGGGCTGCAAGGACAAGAGGAAAGGCCTGCATTCACAGCCTTTATTGTAGATAGGATGAGTGTTGGTAGGGGATGGCATGGACATCCATCATTTCATAAAGGTTAGAAACTTTCAAACAAAATGGGGAGGGAGAAGTGAGTCAAGAGTCCATAACCATTGCCATTGTTCTCCTTGCCCGTGCCAAAAGTGAGAGCTTTGGAGCAAGTTATGGATGCCCATCAAATCACAATGGATAGAAGATTTTCGTTAGAGGAGATCACATGGGAGGAAAGGAGAATACAAAGAGTCGTAGGGGAAGAGAGAATAGAGGAAGCGAGTAGATGGATGAAGGAGATTGCTGGTGATTGGAGGTTAAAATTGGTGCGAGATCGCAACCACCTTGACAGACATGTATGCAAGATGTGGAAGTTGGAGGGACACATGACTATTGTTGTGATGAACTCCCTCAATGAAATAGGCTATTGCGAAATACCATTATGAAAAGATATGCATGAATTGGATTTTTTGAAAAGGCTCTATGAATTTTCAAGAAGGCACCATTCATTTCACATACTCAAAATCAGGAATTAAAAGCTTTCTCTAGAATACAACCTATCGGCATAAGAAGAAGTACAAAGCAAACCTGTGACTTTTTAAGGGAGAGAGCTGAAGAGAAGGCATGTGAGAGGGATCTCCATGGTGCTCAGATTATTGGCTCTGTTCTTTTGTTGTATTGGTGAGTGTTGTTTCTTTTGCAACAAGAGGATGTTAATTTTCATTGGGAGGACCACAGTCCAAATAAATCCCAGCATTCTTCTTTCTCAATATTCTCAAGCATTCTTTTTTATTTCACAAGGCATTTCCTTGATTTTTATGAAGAGATTTTATCAAAATGTTTTAATCATGCCCAACAACTTATTTATGTCACCCATCGAGCTTTAAAGTTTGAAATTATAGTACCACAAGACCAAAAATTAAATCAGTTAAAAACTCAATAAAATTAATCAAAATCAGTAAGAACGAGTCCTCCATGATGTGATTCTATTGATTATCTCATGCTTTCTCAAAATAAATTTGATGTCAAAGTGAGGGATACAACTTGGGTCTAATTTAATTACCTTGAAATAAGTAGTGGCAGAATATTGATGTCAACCATGCAAGATTAGCCATCAATTGGTGTCTAACACGAAAAACATGATGCATGGGAAATTAAACATGGTGTTTATTGCCAATAACTCTACTACTATTGTTCATCAAACCTTATCTAGTAGGACATAATCCTAAGTTAAGGTGAATACTGATTTGCACCATTTAATAATAGAAATCGTAAGATAAATAGTATTATTGTTCTTATTAAGGGTGTATCTTCATATGATGACTTAATGAACATAATTATTTCACCTATCTTGAGTAGGGCTTTGGCATTAATCATATTTTAAACAATTTTATCATTACTGTTGTATGCCTCCTTATAGCTGGATGATGAACTATAGTTTACATGGTGTGCTGATCTTGAAGACAACAATTTTAAATACTATGACAATGGTATATGATATGAACTTTTATTTAATAAGTCCAAGTAGAAGATTAATGGATGATTTTTAAGCATGAGTTCCCTATATTTGGTAATTATATCAAATAATTTTTATGATATGGTTAATATCCTTCCATGTTGACTAGTATCTACAATTACAAGAAGCATTTAGTTATAAATGTCAAGTGCAAAAATTATCTTATTCAAGAACCAAGCTACTACAGGAATAATGGGTTACACAATAAGGAAAATGAAACTAGAACGTTAAGAATATTATTACTACTAATACTATGGAGTTTATATCTTTGTATGAAGATATGATGAGCCTAGTGTTGTCAATTTTCTTGAGTGTTACTCAAACATTGATCATGCTTAACGAAAGTTTGTACACATTGACATATGTCTTTGAGGTTTAAAAGGAATTTATGTGGCTTTATTAGGATGATGTCATATATTATTATGATAGTCAATGTCATTGAATCATAGTGAATTGGGACCCCATTGGGAGCCTTATCAAGGCTTTTGCATTATTCTTGCATCATATCAATATTATTACTACATGATATTTATTGACCTCTTAAGTACTATAGCCCTAATAGGGGAACTATCATGGGAACTAAGGAAGGGGTTCTATGGTTGTATTGGATGATGGTATGTTGTGTAGGAATCATGGCTAAGTCAAGGATACACGTATGTTGTAAGACCTATGAGTTTTAGATACTTGTTATATTGGAAATATTAGATGTAGTGTTACATTAAAAAGATATTAAGATGCATTTAATCATGGACCATTTGGAAATTCTATTGCAGTGGCAATAGGTGTAATAAGTTTCTTTAATGTAATTTTATCCTCCTTGCTAAATACAATTATAAGACATGCTATATAATTCTAGAATGGTATCTGGGTATTGGGATAAAGGATTTTGAATGACTACAAGATATCTATTGACCTCTTGAGTATAAAAACATCAATATTTAATCTATTGTGTGAATTTCAAATGGTAGTGCTTTCCTATGGGTTTATATGAGCCAAAGTAATTTTGTGTTGAGTAATAAGCCTAGCCCCTATGTTGATAAGACAAACTTTGGGATGTTGAATAATAATGAGTGGACTTGAGTCAAGCCCTAGATATCCTTAAAGGGAAGTATTATAGTACAGGTTGCTAAACTATGAACTTAGTTACAATTTTCTAAGTATTGTTAAGTTTTATTAATAGAGAGGAAACATTAACAAAACTTTGATTATGGGTGACTTGTGCGTATGCATCCTTTGAGAGACCTTGTGAGGAGAACTATGTGTGACTTCGATCCCATTTGGAAGAGGGTACGTAGACAATCCTTCAATGAAGGACACCCTTGTGACCTCAAGTCCGTAGAGGGAGGGTTTAGGGGGATAGCTCCAAGGTTAGGGTTGTTCCTAAACTTGTTTAACCTTATCTCTTCAGTAGGTTTTAGTTTGAGGCTGAAATTGGTATTAGATGATGATGAAAGAGTTAAGGAAACTAGGTAACTAGTATCTAATAATGATGTAAAGATTTAGCTAACATAATCTAATGAGGTGAACAATGGGAATTATCATATGTTAGGGATGGTTTTCCCACCTTTAAGATACACTTAGATTTGTGTTGAGCTTAAGATTGAGTTCAAAATGGTGGTCTGTAATGTCCCCTTCTGAGGAGTAATCTGGAGTGGCTATTTAGCCTATCTTATTCCCATAGTCTAAAGTCGTGCAAGAAGGGAATATTTTAATTTAATTATTTAATATTAGCCAATCAAGTTCATTTTATGGATAATATTATTTAAGTAATTTAATAAGCCTCATAAAGTGACTTAAGTGGAATTTTTAACGGGGTTAATAAAGTCACTTTATTTCTTGGGGATTTAAAAGAAATATTAAAAGTGCGGGAATTTGCAAAGTTCCTCTAGTGGCTTCAGGGATTAATACAAAAGTACTTTTGGAGGCCCATTTTAACATGCTTGGTTATTTTGATGAAAATTGGAAATTTGGAGAACATAAAACCCTTGAACCAAACCCTAAGGGATGTTGGTTTTGGTATTGCGAGATTCTACCCTAGCAAGTTGTTGAAGAGATCACTCAGATTTCTTGCATTGGGATAAGACAATTGGAGTTCGAAATTTGTGGTCTTGTGCCAAGATGAATTTTAGAGTATTGATAAATGCAGAGCTGCAAAGGAGAACAAATTATACAAAATACTTTCAATCCAATACTAGTTGTACCATTCCAAGTATTATGGGGATCAAATATTTATATTATACACAGTTGTTGGGTCTGAGGGAAGGAGTCAATGCTTTGATGTATTGAAGCACTCCCTTATACTGATTGCATGGCCTTCCAAATATCATACGTTTTACTTAAGTAAGGAGACATATAAACTATGGGGAGATTTTATAGATATTTATGATGAGAATTGCATATTCAATATGCTCGACTGGTGGTTTTTGAAGATGTTAACCAAGTATGGAAGGGAAAATTATTATGCGTCATACCTATTTCTATTGTTCCCCATTCTAGTCAAATAAGTTGACAAGGAGACTGATGTGGAAGCAAGGCCAAGAGATTTGAGGTGTTGATCGATCAAAAAAGAGAGATGTCACTGGAGTTAAAGAAATCGTGACTCCTTACCGTCATGTATCTCCCTAGGCGTTGCACTCTCATATATGTTTGTTAGGATGTAATATTTGGGGATGCTATATTAATTGTTGAAGATTCAAGCTTCCGAATGAAAGATTTGAAGTCTTCAAAGGAAATCTTTGGCATTGTTTAACAGGTCAGCAAAGCACTTCCAATAATTGTTGTATATGTGAAGTTCTGAAAGTATTATTGATTGGTAAATTCCTGAGTTGGATAGTGCTTGAAAAATGTATTCGTTTATGTGTGAAATCTTTGGTATGTATGTATTGCACAAAACAATTTCCAATCTAGTGAAATACACTATAACAAACACTCGAAACAATAGAAGGATAACTATTTGAAAAAATGCCTATGCACATGGAGTTGTGTATAATGAAAATTTTTGTATAGAAAATTAGCTTGGGATATTTCATGGCCTTTTCCAACTACAAGGGTAAGTTTTATAAATATGGTATGGAATTTCATTTAATATTATATCTTTGGATTAATCATGTCCATTAAATAATGTGTTTTCCAAATAATAAGTAATTGAAGTGAATGGACTTTAATTCCTTATGAGTTTGCATGGGTTTATGTATGTGTTTGGATAGAGGCTATCTTTAGGGATTTAAGTGTTACCTATGTGTTTAAAAAATTATCTCTAGAACTATAAGATAATTGAATATTTTACGAAAACTCTTCTAGGTGTTGTACCCAAATTAATTAGCCATGATAAAAACCCTTCCCATAATTTGTTTTGATCTATGTCTTGGTACTTTCTAATGTCACAATGATGAACCAAGATAGATACATGGCTAAAGTTTAAGGCAACACAAGACAGATGGAGTAAGGACTCTATAAGGGCATAGGTAAAGGGTGTATACCCCGTAAGATGTAGACTAATCCTCTCCTTTTGAGGTGATCACTGGTTGATAAATCTTATGTCCCACATAAGATAAGCTTATCAGTGATCCAACTTAACAGTAGTTAGTGAGTGTGCTCTTCCAATAGACTATTTAGCCATATCTCATTGATAGTAGGATGGTTTTTGCGAGTGCATGCTGGCCTTAGGGATAGCAACATGTAGGCAATGGATGCCCCATGTTAATCTAGCGGCCTCGATGATTTCCACGAGTGTCATGCAGGCTTTAGGGCTAGCAGCATACAAGCGATGGTGCCTAGTGCTAAGCGAGAGGATTGGTTGGTTTTCGCCAATGGCATGTGGACCTTAAGGCCACGGCATGTAGGTAATGGCTTCCAGGATCTACGTAATGTCCCCTTCTCAACAATGATTTGACAGTTGGCTGTTAGTCTATCCTGGTGACCAATAGACTACTCGGAAGCAGAAATTGGGGTTCCCTATCTTCTAGGAGAATGTTTCAGATTTTTTTGGAACTTGCTTCTGGAATCTTGGTGTTTGGTCGGCAGCTCCTTTCTGGGTTTTCAGAGAGCTTCGCGTTGGTATAACTTGCATGATGATCCGAGTAACTTCCTAGATTTACTATTTTTAGTAAATTCTATTTCTGGCAGTGGTCCTGTTGCTTCAGTGCATTTGACTTTCCTCATTAGTTGGTTCAGTTGGCAGAATCAGAGTCAGCGCCTGGATGCAGTTTCTGGAGAGATAAGTTGTTTTAATTAAAATAATGTTTTATTTTAATTATAACCCCCTTGGTCTAGCTTTATGACTTAAGTTGTTTTAAAAGGGGGGTATTTTATGGGTGGGCGCCTCATCAAGAAGTTAAGTGAAATATTTACCATCTTGCTAAGGTCGACTTGGAGAAAAGAGTGGGATGCCAAAATGAGGAGGTTTTTAATTAATTAAAAGTGTGAAAAGTGCCCTGGAAAATGGGACGCCACTAGGGGGTTATGAGTCAACATCATTTGGTTGACTCCTTGAGTGGGGTGCATCTTCTAGAAGGTTCTAGAGATGCTTGGAAAAATTATAAAAGGGAGTGTGGGGGTCTTAATTCATCATCTTATGACTTGAGTATTGTTATGCTACCGGAATGGTGCCAGAGTTGCTTTGAGGGATGCACACCTCCTAGCTGGCTTGACTTCTTGCTTGAAAGATAGCAACTAGTTGAGAATAAGTTACTGTAGAGTTGTCTTGTAATCTGCAGTTGAGTTATTGTATTTTCAGTCCATTTTATAGTTGCTGGTTTGACTATGGCTGAACTGAGTTTTGGCTTAGATGTTTGTGAGAGATTTTATTTTAGTTATGGGTAGTTAATAAATATTATTGGCAGGTTGGAGCGACCCTTTCGTCCAAGTTACAGATTTTAATGTTGAGTCTTTATTTTTATAAGGCAAAATCACCCCTCCTTGAGGGTCGTACATTTCTGGAAATGCATTGAATTCAGTGCAAAATAAATATGATGTATTTGGGGTTGTTTCTTGGTTTCTTCTTGGGCGCCTTCAATATTAGCTATGTTTGCATTTGGTTTCATGGGATTTGAGTGAGATTTGAGTGTGCTATCAATAAATTAGTGAATTTCTGTGTGGTTGATCATGCAATTTCAGTGCAGGTTTGTCATAATCAGATTGTCAAAAATGGAGTTTGTGAACCGGATTTGAGTTGACACATCAAGATAGGTATAGGGGAGTCTTCCTATTTTATTACAGCATTATATACTTGTTCTTCATGGCAGGAAATTCTATCATATTGTAAGTTGAGCAGTAGTACTGCCAACATTCTTGGTTGTATGCCATTTCCCACGATTGTGGAAGAGATTGGTATCCTTTCAGTCTATAGCATAAGTTTAATTACTGCATTCCCGTTGAACAAGTGGAAGAGGCCGGCTTGCCGCCTGTTACTTTATGTAATTGCATTATCTCATCTTGTTGATCGGTTGAGCCGTCAACATGCTCTCGCTGAAGAAGTGGTCGAGTTGCATTTTACTTTCAGTATTGTACTTTCATTTCAGTCCTCCCGCTAAATAAGTGGTTGAGTGATTGTACTTCCTTTCTGTTACTTTTAGCAAGCTTCAGTTATGCTAACGATCCCCTTTCGTGTATGCTCTCAACCTTGCCCGCATTGGTATCTGGGTTGATCAGAGGAGAGGGTTACATTTAGTTGATTGAATTTTCATAACATTAATGGGTGAATTGAATTGTGGAGAATTTGAAAAAATTGGTCTAGTATATTTCAGTGGTATTAGAGCCATCATTTTGCCAACCTGTGATTCAGTTGAGTTCAGTTACCGATGAGTGACAAAGCCCACAGATACTACACCAGAAGTCAGACGGGAAATCCGCCATATCAGTTTCCGTGTACACCAGAGGCAGATACTTTTTCTGAGGCACTCAGAGAAACAGGGGCAAATAGTTGACAGAGGTAAAGCAGTTGCAGAGATGGCAGATAGCAACAAACAGCCCACGGATGAGAGAGATGACAGAATGGAGAAGAAGTTTGACGGGATGAGTGACATGCTGGGTTGCTTACTTGCAAGAATGGATCAGCAGGCTACAAACAATCTGCCCCATACTCAAAACAACTCTAACGGTGAAAATAGTGGAGTTAATGGGAACAATGGCAGTGGGAGAGACAGAACCATTGGATAGCATGAAGCCATTTCTAGAGGATCAACCTCTAGGCCCCTTTTTCCCACATTTACTCAAAGAGAAGAAACCCAAGTTGAAGCTGCAACAAACTTTGCAGATGACACCAGACAGGCCTACTTGGAGTATGCCTCTTTCCCTCCTGATCTTAGGTGGTCTTTTGACCAGTTCATGAATCAAAGGAACCGGAGGAATGGTGGAAGAACTGACTACAAAGCTCCTATGGGTCCTAGAACGGATTACCAACAAGCTCTCGGAAAGGTGTCCTTGGCTTATTTCGATGGAAGTGATGCATGCACAGCTAGAGCATGGTTACAAAAACTGGATAATTACTTATCCTTGAGACCTATGGCGGAAGAGGACGCAATCAAATTTGCCACCCTACACTTGGAAGGTGCTGCCCATGAGTGGTGGTATCATGGTTTGGTCACCCTTGGCCACAACCTAATCAGAACATATGAAGAATTCACCAACAAGCTAATTGACAGATTTCACACTAAGGATCTTGAGGTGAAATTCAGGGAGCTTTCTCAGCTGAAATAACATGGTTCTCTGGAATCATACATTGGAGATTTCCAAAGGCTCTCCGTGATGGTGCCCAACATCACCGAAAGAAGATTAGTGGTGTTGTTTTATGAAGGTCTAATGGAACCATTGAAGGGATGGGTAAAGGCTTTTGACCCACCCAATCTTGAAGAATCTATCAAGAAGTCTAGAAACATGGAGCTGTCCGCACCTAGGCCTAAGTTTTCGCCCAAGCCTTTTCCTCATAGACAAGACAAAAGTCATCCTTCAAATCAGCATAAGAAATTTCCTCGTAGATTGGATGATGATGCTAGCAAAAAGCTTAGGAAGGAAGGGAAATGTTAGACGTGCAAAGAACCTTGGACAAGGGGACACAGATGCTATGGAAGAGGCCGTTCTAATCATATGGAGGCCTACTTTTATTACGGATCAGAATCTGATCACATAGAGCAGCACTCAGAATTTGCTGAAAGTGATGAAGAACGTGAACCAGAAGATGTGGAAGAAGAGCAAGGGGGTGAGGGCACCTTTGCCCAACTCTCAAGTTTCCAAAAGAACGAGTCTTTCAAGGTTCGTGGCTTGATTGGGAAGCATCGTGTGGTTGCTTTGATTGACACGGGAGCAACACACAAATTCATTGATGAAGGATTGGTGGCAAAGAGGGAACTCAAGACAGAAGAATTTGAGGGCTTCAAAGTGATGGTTGTTGATGGGTTCCACATCTCTTGCACTCATAAAGTTACCAACATGTCCTTATAGTTGGGTAACCATGAAGTCAAAGACGACTTCTATGTTAACATTGGAGACACAGATGCCGTTCTTGGCATTCAATGGCTGCGATCTCTCGGAGAGATTTCCCTGAACCTACAGACCATGGAACTCAAATTTCAATCCGATGGGAAGAAAGTAGTGCTAAGAGGGATGTCAAACGGGGGTCCTCGGATTGTCTCCTCCAAGAGGATGGAAAGATTGATCCGACATGATGCAGTTGATTGGGTTGCGAAGTGTATGGTTCTTCCAGCTAGCCCGATTGAAGCAAAGAGGGAATATCCGCCAGATATTCAATCCGTGCTCACAAAAAGAAGTGAAGTGTTTGCTGATTTACCACCAGGACGACCTCCAGATAGAGGGTTTGAGCATGTCATTGAGCAGAAGGAAGGAGCCAAACCAGTAATTACAACACCATATAGATATCCTAAAAAACAAAAGGATGAAATTGAGAAAAACATAAAAGAACTTTTGGAGATGGGTTTCATTCGCCCAAGTAAGAGTCCCTTCGCTTCAGCAGTTGTACTTGTGAAGAAGAAGGATGGCACCATCCGCATGTGTGTGGATTATCATGCCTTGAACCAAAGCACCATCAAGAATTGGTATCCCATTCCCCGAATCAATGAGCTCATTGATGAGCTGCATGGTGCTAAGTGTTTCTCAAAAATTGACTTAAGGTCAGGATACTATTAGATTTGGATGAGGGGGTCAGATGTTGAGAAGACGGCATTCCGGTGCCACTATGGTCACTTTGAATTCTTAGTCACGCCATTTGGGCTGACTAATGCTCCTGCCACTTTCCAATCTTGCATGAATAGAACTTTCCAAAGGCAGTTGAGGAAGTTCGTGTTGATATTTTTTGATGACATCCTCATTTACAGCAAGACTTGGGAGGAACGCCTCAAGCACTTGGAGGAAGTGCTTAGTATCCTCGAGACAGAAAGTTTCTTTGCGAAAGAATCAAAGTGTGAATTTGGTATGGGAGAGTTACTCTACCTTGGCCACATCATCAGTGCAGAGGGAGTCAGAGTTGATCCAAAAAAGATCAGGGCTATCGTGGATTGGCCAACTCCAAAAAATCTAACCCATTTGAGAGGATTCTTGGGCCTATGCGGTTTTTATAGGAGGTTTGTGAAGGATTACTCTCAAAGTGCTGCTCCTCTTACTGATCTAACCAAAAAGGAGCATTCTTTTGGTCAGAAAAGGAGTCTTTGATAAATTCAAGAGGATCATGAGTTCTTGCCCGGTTTTGGCCATACCGGATTTTTCCAAACCATTTGAGCTGCAATGCGATGCTTCAGGAGGAGTTGGTGCTTTTTTGATGCAAGAAAAGCACCCTATTGTGTTCGAAAGCAGAAAGTTAAGAGGCATCGAAAGAACATACTCGATCTATGACAAGGAAATGCTTGCAATCATGCATGCATTAGCCAAGTTCAGACAATACTTGGTGGGGAGTAAGTTTGTTGTCAAGACTGATCACAACAATCTCAAACACTTCATGCATCAGAAGGACTTGAACGAAAGACAACAAAAGTGGGTGAGTAAGCTACAGGCTTATGATTTCAACATTGAGTATGTCAAGGGGAAGAATAACGTGGTGGCATATGCCTTGTCTCGAAGGCCCCAATTGAGCTCATTATGCGAACTTACTGCTGATTGGAGAGAGTTGTTGCTTGCTGATTATGCCAAAAATTAGTTTGCAACCAGCGTTATTGAAGTTACTTGTCAAGATGAAAAGTACAAAGTGGTTGATAGGATGATACACTACAAAGAGAGGATCTTCTTGGTGTCGGATTCTAAGCTCAAAAAGAAGTTTTTGCAAACTTTTCATGACATTCTACTTGCTGGTCACCAAGGTTACTTTAAGACTTACTGGCAGATCCGTGAAAGGTTCTCATGGAAGGGATTGAAGAATGAGGTGTTGAGTTACATCAAGGAATGCCATACTTGCCAAATGAACAAGAATGAGCACACATACCCCGCTGGACTGTTGCAGCCCCTACCCATTCCCAATCAAAAATGGGAAAGCATCTCTATGGACTTCATCACGGGGTTGCCCAAAACACAAGGGAAGGATTGCATCTTCGTGGTGGTAGACAGGCTAATGAAATTTGCTCATTTCTATCCCATCGCAAGTTCATTTACAGCAGCCCAGGTAGCCGAATTGTTCTTTCATGAGGTGTTTCAATTGCATGGCTTACCAAAAAACATTGTGAGTGACAGGGACAGCAAGTTCCTAAGCACTTTTTGGCAGGAAATTTTCCGGATGAGTGGTACAGTGCTTACTCCGAGCACCAGTTATCACCCCCAAACTGATGGTCAGACCAAAATTGTGAACAAATGGTTAGAGGGTTATCTCCGGAATTATGTTTCAGAACAACAGAAGGCTTGGGTCAGATGGCTTTACTTGGGGGAATACTGTTATAATTGATCCTATCACATGTCCATTAGGATGTCTCCATTCAACGCCCTCTATGGTTATGAGGCTACTAGCTTTGCAAACTTGGTGTTTGGGGATAGTAAGGCACCTCAGGCCAAAGATATGCTACAACAAAGTCAGGATATTCTGAAATCTTTGAAGAATAACATTCAGATGGCACAGAATCAGCAGAAGTTGTACGCTGATCAGCGGCGGATTGAGCACTCCTTCGAGGTGGGGGACATGGTTTACCTTCGTCTTCAGCCTTACAGACAGTCTACTCGAAAGAAGAGTGGAGCTGAGAAGCTAAAACCCCGTTTCTATGGGCCTTTCAAAGTCATCAGAAGGGTTGGCACAGTTGCCTATGAGTTGGAATTACCGCCTAGCAGTAAAGTACACAACGTCTTCCATGTGTCTCTCCTCAAGAAGGCGTTGGGACATAACATTGTTGTTTCATCCGATCTTCCCCCTTTTGATGAGGAAGGGCTGTTGGTGCTAGTTCCTTCAAATATGCCGGCCAATTTTTTCATTTTGTTACACAGCTAAATTCACCCATTAGCATTAGTGTAAACATAAACCAGCTGAATGTAAACCTCTCCGCTGATCAACCAAGATCCCAGTGCGGGGAAGGTTGAGAGCATACACGAAAGGGGATCGTTAGCAAACAAGAACTTGTTGAAAGTAACTGAAAGGAAGCAATCAATCAACCACTTGTTCAACGGGAGGACTGGAACTAAAAGTACAGTATTGAAATAAAGTGCAACTCGACCACTTATTCAGCAGGAGCATTTTGACGGCTTGGCCGATCAGCAAATGATGAAATGCATTACAATAAAGGTAAATAGGCGGCAAGCCAGCCTCTTCCACTTGTTCAGCGGGAAAGCAGTGATTAATTAAAACTATAGACTGAAGGAGTACCAGTCCCTTCCACAATCGTGGGAAATAGCCAAAGCTCAGAATACTGGCAGTACTACTACTCAGCTTACAATTTGATAGAAGTTCATGCCATCCGGATAAGTGCTAAAAGCTGTAATAAAATATGAAGACTTGTCTATACCTATCTGGACCTCACAAACAGCAAACCCAACTCTTAACCCCCATTATGCAAATCTGGTTATGTTGGACCTGCATTGAAACTGTTGAATCAGCAACATAGAGATTCATTCATCTACTGATAACCCACTCAATTTTTGCCCGAATCCCATGAAACCAAGTGCAAACATGTCTAATGAAAAAGGTGCCCAAGATAGAACCCATAAACCAACCAAAACACAACACATTTAATTTGCACGCATCCCAATTCTCTCCAAAATGGTACAACCCTCAAGAAAGGGCGATTTTTCCATAATAAAATAGAGACTCAACTATAAAATCTGCAATTTGGTGGAAGGGGTCGCCTCAACCAGCCAAGCATAAACCTCAAACACCCATAAGCAAATAAAAATCACTCAACTACTTATGATTGAAAAACCAGTTCAGCCACAGCTAAAACAGCAATTGTGAAGTGGACTGAAAATACAAAACTCTAACTCAAAATGCAAACTAACTCTACTGAAATCAACCTCTCAACTAGTTGCTATCTTTCAAGCAAGAAGTTAAGCCTAGCTAGGGGGTATGCATTCCCCGAAGCACTCAGTCACCAATCCGGCAACATAACTTTGCATAAACTCAAGATAAAAAACATGAAGATGAGCACTCCCTTATATAACATTTGAAGAACATCTTAGAAGCTTCCAGAAGGTGCGCTCCACTCAAGGGTTGCCCTAATTCCCTGTTTGACCATTGACCCAAGAAGTGGCGTCCCTTTTCCCAAGGTAAAATCCACGCCATTTTTAACTTATTACCATCTTCCACAAGTGGCATACCTTTTTCAAGTCAGCAATAATAGATACAGGTCCAATTTCACTTAAATCTCTGGATGAGGTGCCTACCCATAAAGGTCCCCTTTTAACAATGACATTAAGTTGTGAAGCTTAGACCAAAGGGAAATATAATTAAAATAAAATATTATTTTAATTAAAACAACTTATCTCTCCAGAACTGCATCCAGGCGCTAAATCAAATACCCAACTGAACCAACTGATGAGGCAAGCCAAGAATACTGAAGCCAATGAGACCACTGCCAGAAATAGAATTTACTAAAAATAGTAAATTCTGGAAGTAACTTGGATCAACATGCCAGATATACCAATGCGAAGCTCTCTGAAAACCCAGAAAAGAGCTGCCGACCAATCACCAAGATTCCAGAAGCACACTCCAACACAAGCTGAAATGTCCTCCTAGAAAATAGGAAACCCTAATTCTGCTTCCAAGTAGTCTACGGGTCACCAGGATAGACTAACGGCCAACTGTCAGGTCACTGTTGAGAAGGGGACATTACAGTCCACCCTTCCCAAAATTGCTTGCCCACAAGCAACTGTAAACCAGGATGCTGCAAGATCTCCTCATTCTCCCAAGTGGCATCCTCGAAAGGCAAATTCTTCCATTTTACCAAATACTCTTTGATTGTCCTCCTCCTCAAAGAGCGTTCCCTAGAATTGATAATTTCTTCAGGAACTAGAACCAACAACCCCTCCTCGTCCAGTGGGGGAAGATCGGATGAAACAATAATGTTATGTCCCAATGCCTTTTTGAGGCGAGACACATGGAAGACATTGTGTACTTTACTGCTAGGTGGTAATTCCAGCTCATAGGCTATTGCACCCACCTTTCTGATAACTCTGAAAGGCCCATAGAAATGGGGTTTAAGCTTTTCAGCCGCACTCTTCTAGAGGGTAGACTGTCTGTAAGGCTGAAGGCGAAGGTAAACCATGTCTCCTACCTCGAAGGAGCGCTCAACACGTCGTTGATCAGCGTACAATTTTTGCTGGTTCTGTGCAATCTGAATGTTGTTCCTCAATGATTTCAGAATATCCTGACTTTGCTGTAACATATCTTTGGCCTGTGGTGCCTTACTGTCCCCAAACACCAAATCAGCAAAGCTGATAGCCTCATAGCCATAGAGAGCTTTGAATGGAGACATCCTAATGGACATGTGATAGGATGAATTGTAGCAGTACTCTCCCAAATGAAGCCATGTGACCCAAGCCTTTTGTTGTTCTGAAACATAGTTCTGGAAATAATCCTCCAACCACTTGTTCACAATTTTTGTTTGACCATCGGTTTGGGGGTGGTAACTGGTACTCGAAGTAAGCACCGTACCACTCATCTGGAAAATTTCTTGCCAAAAAGTTCTTAGGAACTTGCTGTCCCTATCACTCACAATGTTCTTTGGCAAACCGTGCAACTTGAACACCTCATGAAAGAAAAACTCAGCCACTTGAGCTGCTGTAAATGAACTGGTGATGACGAAGAAATGAGCAAACTTTGTTAGTCTGTCCACTACCACAAAGATGCAATCCTTCCCTTGTGTCTTAGGCAACCCCGTGATGAAGTCCATAGAGATGCTTTCCCATTTTTGATTGGGAATGGGTAGGGGCTGCAACAGTCCAGCGGGGTATGTGTGCTCATTTTTGTTCATCTGGCAAGTATGGCATTCCTTGATGTAACCCAACACCTCATTCTTCAAACCCTTCCATGTGAATCTCTCACGGATCTGCCGGTAAGTCTTAAAGTAACCTTGGTGTCCAGCAAGTGGGATGTCATGGAAAGTCTGCAAAATCTTCTTTTTGAGCTTAGAATCGGACACCAAAAAGATCCTATCCTTGTAGTTTATCAGCCCATCAACCACTTTGTACTTTTCATCCTGACAAGTACCCTCAATAATGCTGGTTGCAAACTGATTTTTTGCATAATCAGCGAGCAACAACTCTCTCCAATCAACTGTAAGCTCACATAATGAGCTCAAATGTGGCCTTCGCGACAAAGCATCTGCCACCACATTGTTCTTCCCTTTGACATACTCAATATCGAAATCATAAGCCTACAGCTTACTCACCCACTTCTGTTGTCTTTCGTTCAAGTCCTTCTGATGCATGAAGTGTTTGAGACTATTGTGATCAGTCTTGATGACAAACTTACTCCCCACCAAGTACTGTCTGAACTTGGCTAATGCATGCATGATTGCAAGCATTTCCTTGTCATAAATTGAGTAGGTTCTCTCAATGCCTCTTAATTTTCTGCTTTCGAACACAATGGGGTGCTTTTCTTGCATCAAAACAGCACCAACTCCTTCTCCCGAAGCATCACATTGCAGCTCAAAGGGTTTAGAAAAATCCGGTATGGCCAAGACCGGACAAGAACTCATGATCCTCTTGAACTTATCAAAGACAACTTGTGCCTTTTCTGACCATAGGAATGCCCCCTTCTTGGTTAGATCAGTAAGAGGAGCAGCACTTTGCGAATAACCCTTGACAAATCTTCTATAAAAACCACATAGACCCAAGAATCCTCTCAAATGGGTTAGAGTTTCCGGGGTTGGCCAATCCACGATAGCCTTGATCTTTTTTGGATCAACTCTGACTCCCTCTGCACTGATGATGTGGCCCAGGTAGAGTAACTCTCCCAAAGCAAACTCACACTATGATTCTTTTGCAAAGAAACTTTCTGTCTCAAGGATACTAAGCACTTCCTCTAAGTGCTTGAGGTGTTCTTCCCACGTCTTGCTGTAAACGAGGATGTCATCAAAAAATATCAACACAAACTTCCTCAACTGTCTCTAGAAAGTTCTGTTCATGCAGGATTGGAAAGTGGTCGGAGCATTAGTCAACCCAAATGGCATAACTAAGAATTCGAAGTGACCATAGTGGCACCTAAAAGCTGTCTTCTCAACATCAGATCCCCTCATTTGAATCTGATAGTATCCTGATCTTAAGTCAATCTTGGAGAAAAACTTAGCACCATGCAACTCGTCAATGAGCTCATCAATTCTGGGAATGGGGTACCGATTCTTGATGGTGCTTTGGTTAAGGGCACGATAATCCACACACATGCGGATGGTGCCATCCTTCTTCTTCACAAGTACAACTGCTGAAGCGAAAGGACTTTTACTCGGGCCGATGAAACCCATCTCTAAAAGCTCCTTTATGTTTTTCTCAATTTCATCCTTTTGTTTCTTAGGATATCTGTATTGTGTTGTGATGACTGGTTTTGCCCCTTCCTTCTGCTCAATAACATGCTCAAACCCTCTATCTGGGGGTGGTCCTGGGGGTAAATCAGCAAACACTTCACTTCGTTTTGTGAGTACAGATTGAATATCTGGTGGATATTCCCTCTTTGTTTCAACCGGACTAGCTGGAAGGACCATGCACTCCACAGCCCACTCAACTGCATCATGGCGGAACAACCTTTCCATCCTTTTGAAGGAGACAACTCGGGGACCTCCATTTGACATTCCTCTTAGTACAACTTTCTTCCCACCAGATTGAAACTTAAGCTCCATGGTTTGCAGGTTCAGGGAGATCTCTCCAAGAGATCGCAGCCACTGAATGCCAAGAACGGCATCAGTATCCCAATATTAACAACATAGAAGTCGTCTTTGACTTCATGGTTACCTAGCTGTAAGGACATGTTAGTAACCTTGTGAGTGCAAGCAATGTGAAACCCATCCGCAACCATCACTTTGAAACCTTCAAACTCCTCTGTCTTGAGGTTCTTCTTTGCAACCAAACCTTCATCAATGAAGTTGTGTGTTGCTCCAGTATCAATTAAGGCAATCACACGATGCTTCCCAATCGAGCCACAAAGCTTGAAGGACTCGTTCTTTGGGAAGCTTGAGAGTTGGGCAAAGGTGCCTTCACCTCCCTGTTCTTCTTCCACCTCTTCTAGCTCATGCTCTTCATCACTTTCAGCCATTTATGATTGTTGCTCTAAGTGATCAGATTCCGATCCATAATCTGAATAGGCCTCCATATGGTTTAAGTGGCCCCTACCATAACACCGGTATCCTTTTGACCAAGGCTCCTTGCATGTGTAACACTTTCCTTCCTTTCTGAGCTTGTCTCGAGCATCATCATCCAGCCTTGGTGGAAATTTCTTGTGCTGATTTGAAGAGTGTTTTTTGTCTTGCCTATGAGGAAAAGGCTTGGACGGAAATTTGGGTCTTGGTGCGGACAGCTCCATGTTCCTAGCCTTCTTGATGGACTCTTCAAGGCTTGGTGGGTCAAATGCTTTTACCCATCCTTTCAACAGTTCCATCAGTCCTTCAGAGAATAGCACCACTAATCGTCTTTCAGTGATGTTGGGCACCATCACGAAGTCTCTGGAAGTCTCCAATGTATGTTTCCAAGGAACCATGTTTCAATTGGGCAAGTTCCCGGAATTTTACTTCAGGATCTTTAGTGTTGAACCTGTCAATCAGCTTGTTGGTGAACTCTTCATAGGTTCTGATTAGGTTGTGGCCAAGGGCGACCAAACCATGATACCACCACTCATGGGCAGCACCTTCTAAGTGTAGGGTGGCAAATTTAATTGCGTCTTCTTCCGCCATCGGTCTTAAGGATAAATCATTATCCAGTTTCTGCACCCATGCTCTAGCGGTGCATGCATCACTTCCATTGAAATGAGCCAAGGATACCTTTCCAAGAGCTTGTTGGTAATCCGTTCTAGGACCCATAGGAGCCCTGTATTCATTCCTTCCGCCACTCTTTCGGTTCCTTTGATTCATGAACTGGTCAAACGACCACTGCTCCCGAAGATCAGGAGGGAAAGAGGCATACTCCAAGTAGGCCTGTCGGGCTTCATCAGCGAAGTTTGTTGCAGCTTCAACTTGGATTTCTTCTCTTTGGGTAAATGTGGGGAAAAGAGGCCTAGAGGCGGATCCTCTAGACGTGGCGTCATGCTGTCCAATGGTTCTATCTCTCCCACTGCCATTGTTCCCATTAACTCCACTGTTTTCACCGTTGGAGTTGTTTCGAGTATGAGACAGATTGTTTGCAGCCTGTTGATCCATCCTTGCAAGTAAGTGGCCCAGCATGTCAATCATCCCGCCAAACTTCCTTTCCATTCTGTCTTCTCTATCATCCGTGGGCTGTCTGTTGCCATCTGCCATCTCTGCAACTGCTTTACCTCTGTCAACTGTTTGCCCTATTTCTCTGAGTGCCTCGAAAAAAGTGTCTGTTTCTGGTGTATTCGAAAACTAATATGGCGGTTGTCCCGCCTGACTTCTGGTGTAGTATTGGTGGGCTCTGCCACTCATCTGTAACTGAACTCAACTAGACCACAGGTTGGCAAAATCATGGCTCTAATACCACTAAAATATGCCGGCCAATTTTTTCATTTTGTTACACAGCTAAATTCACCCATTAGCATTAGTGTAAACATAAACCAGCTGAATGTAACCCTCTCCTCTGATCAACCCAGATCCCAGTGCGGGCAAGGTTGAGAGCATACACGAAAGGGGATCGTTAGCAAACAAGAACTTGCTGAAAGTAACTGAAAGGAAGCAATCACTCAACCACTTGTTCAGCGGGAGGACTGGAACTGAAAGTACAGTACTGAAATAAAGTGCAACTCGACCACTTATTCAGCGAGAGCATTTTAACGGCTTGGCCGATCAGCAAATGATGAAATGCATTACAATAAAGGTAAATAGGCAGCAAGCCGGCCTCTTCCACTTGTTCAGCGGGAAAGCAGTGATTAATTAAAACTATAGACTGAAGGAGTACCAGTCCCTTCCACAATCGTGGGAAATAGCCAAAGCTCAGAATACTGGCAGTACTACTGCTCAGCTTACAATTTGATAGAAGTTCATGCCATCCGGATAAGTGCTAAAAGATATAATAAAATATGAAGACTTGTCTATACCTATCTGGACCTCACAAACAGCAAACCCAACTCTTAACCCCCATTATGCAAATCTGGTTATGTTGGACCTGCACTGAAACTACAGAATCAGCAACATAGAGATTCATTCATCTACTGATAACTCACTCAATTTTTGCCCGAATCCCATGAAACCAAGTGAAAACATGTCTAATGAAAAAGGTGCCCAAGATAGAACCCATAAACCAACCAAAACACAACACATTTAATTTGGACACATCCCAATGCTCTCCAAAATGGTACGGCCCTCAAGAAAGGGCGATTTTGCCATAATAAAATAGAGACTCAACTATAAAATCTGCAATTTGGTGGAAGGGGTCGCCTCAACCAACCAAGTATAAACCTCAAACACCCATAAGCAAATAAAAATCACTCAACTACTTATGATTGAAAAACCAGTTCAGCCACAGCTAAAACAACAACTGTGAAGTGGACTGAACATACAAAACTCTAACTCAGAATGCAAACTAACTCTACTGAAATCAACCTCTCAACTAGTTGCTATCTTTCAAGCAAGAAGTTAAGCCTAGCTAGGGGGTATGCATTCCCCGAAGCACTCAGTCACCAATCCGGCAGCATAACTTTGCATAAACTCAAGATAAAAAACATGAAGATGAGCACTCCCTTATATAACATTTGAAGAACATCTTAGAAGCTTCCAGAAGGTGCGCTCCACTCAAGGGTTGCCCTAACTCCCTGTTTGACCATTGACCCAAGAAGTGGCGTCCCTTTTCCCAAGGTAAAATCCACGCCATTTTTAACTTATTACCATCTTCCACAAGTGGCGTACCTTTTTCAAGTCAGCAATAATAGATACAGGTCCAATTTCACTTAAATCTCTGGATGAGGTGCCTACCCATAAAGGTCCCCTTTTAACAATGACATTAAGTTGTGAAGCTTAGACCAAAGGGAAATATAATTAAAATAAAATATTATTTTAATTAAAACAACTTATCTCTCCAGAACTGCATCCAGGCGCTAAATCAAATACCCAACTGAACCAACTGATGAGGCAAGCCAAGAATACTGAAGCCAACGAGACCACTGCCAGAAATAGAATTTACTAAAAATAGTAAATTCTGGAAGTAACTCAGATCAACATGCCGGATATACCAATGCAAAGCTCTCTGAAAACCCAGAAAAGTGTTGCCGACCAATCACCAAGATTCCAGAAGCACACTCCAACACAAGCTGAAACGTTCTCCTAGAAGATAGGAAACCTTGATTCTGCTTCCGAGTAGTCTACGGGTCACCAGGATAGACTAACGGTCAACTGTCAGGTCACTGTTGAGAAGGGGACATTACATTCCTGAAAGAATTATCAATTCCAGGGAACGTTCATTAAGGAGAAGTACAATCAAAGAATACTTGGTGAAATGGAAGAACTTGCCGTTAGAGGATGCTACTTGGGAGAATGAGGAGATCTTGCAGCACCCTGGTTTACAATTGCTTGTGTTCAAGCAATTTTGGGAAGGGCGGACTGTAATGTCCCCTTCTCAACAATGATCTAACAGTTGGCCGTTAGTCTATTCCGGTGGCCCGTAGACTACTCGGAAGCAGAAATTGGGGTTACCTATCTTCTAGGAGGATGTTTCAGCTTTTTCTGGAACTTGCTTCTGGAATCTTGGTGTTTGGTCGGCAGCTCCTTTCTGGGTTTTCAGAGAGCTTCGCGTTGGTATAACTTGCATGATGATCCGAATAACTGCTTGGATTTACCATTTTTAGTAAATTCTATTTCTGGCAGTGGTCCTATTGCTTCAGTGCATTTAGCTTTCCTCATCAGTTGGTTCAATTGGCAAAATCAGAGTCAGTGCCTGGATGGAGTTTCTGGAGAGATAAGTTGTTTTAATTAAAATAATGTTTTATTTTAATTATAACTACTTTGGTCTAGCTTTATGACTTAAGTTGTTTTAAAAAGGGGGGATTTTATGGGTGGGCGCCTCATCAAAAACTTAAGTGAAATATTTACCATCTTGCTAAGGTCGACTTGGAGAAAAGAGTGGGACGCCAAAATGAGGAGGTTTTTTAATCAATTAAAAGTGTGAAAAGTGCCTTGGAAAATGGGATGCCACTTGAGGGTTATGAGTCAACATCATTTGGTTGACTTCTTGAGTGGGGCGCATCTTCTGGAAGGTTCTAGAGATGCTTGGCAAAATTATTAAAGGGAGTGTGGGGGTCTTCATTCATCATCTTATGACTTGAGTATTGTTATGCTATCGGAATGGTGCCAAAGTTGCTTCGAGGCATGCACACCTCCTAGCTGGCTTGACTTCTTGCTTGAAAGATAGCAACTAGTTGAGAATAGGTTACTGTAGAGTTGTCTTGTAATCTGCAGTTGAGTTATTGTATTTTCAGTCCATTTTACAGTTGCTGGTTTGACTGTGGCTGAACTGAGTTTTGGCTTAGATGTTTGTGAGAGATTTTATTTTGGTTATGGGTAGTTAATAAATGTTATTGGCAGGTTGGAGCGACCCTTTCCTCCAAGTTATAGATTTTAATGTTGAGTCTTTATTTTTATAAGGCAAAATCGCCCCTCCTTGAGGGCCATACATTTTTGGAAATACATTGAATTTCGTGCAAAATAAATATGTGGTCTTTCGGGTGGTTTCTTGGTTTCTGCTTGGGCGCCTTCAGTATTAGCTATGTTTGCATTTGGTTTCATGGGATTTGAGTGAGATTTGAGTGAGTTATCAATAAATTAGTGAATTTTTGTGTGGCTAATCATGCAATTTCAGTGTAGGTATGTCATAATCAGATTGTCAAAAATGGAGTTTGTGAACCGGATTTGAGTTGAGAGATCAAGATAGGTATAAGGGAGTCTTCCTATTTTATTACAACATTATATACTTGTTCTTGATGGCTTGGAAATTCTGTCATATTGTAAGCTGAGCAGTAGTACTGCCAGCATTCTTGGTTGTATGCCATTTCCCATGATTGTGGAAGAGACTGGTATCCTTTCAGTCTATAGCATAAGTTTAATTATTGCATTCCCGCTGAACAAGTGGGAGAGGCCGGCTTGCCGCCTGTTACTTTATGTAATTGGATTATCTCATCCTGCTGATTGGTTGAGCCGTCAACATGCTCCCGTTGAAGAAGTGGTCGAATTGCATTTTACTTTCAGTATTGTACTTTCATTTCAGTCCTCCTGCTGAATAGGTGGTTGAGTGATTGTACTTCCTTTCTGTTACTTTCAGCAAGCTTCAGTTATGCTAACGATCCCCTTTCGTGTATGCTCTCAACCTTGCCCGCATTGGGATCTGGGTTGATCAGAGGAGAGGGTTACATTCAGTTGATTGAGTTTTCGTAACATTAACGGGTGAATTGAATTGTGGAGAATTTGAAAATATTGGTCTGGTATATTTCAATGATTCAATCTACTCATCTCAAGAGTTCAACGTAGGCATCGGTGTATCAGGGGAATTTGTGTGCTACTTATGATTTGTTTTATTTTACTTACTTTTTACCCAATGATGATCACAAGTAGTGTGGGATGCTTGCCATCATAATAGTTGGTGTAGAAAACTGAGGGAAAGGATAGAACCCACGGTGTATTATGTAATGCACCAACACTCCTTTTCTATTTGGGATGCACTAAAAGGGAAAGCTTTAGTCACTCATTGTTTACTTGTTAGTCACTCCCTATGTACTTATGTAAATGGCCTAAAGTTTGTTCACATTGTTATACTGTGTTGGGTAAAAATAGTGTAATCATCTTTTCAACAGATTTTGCCATCTAGGCTTCAGCCACAGCTATGTGAGATATAATCTCTCCTCTCAGAAAGGGGAGGCGCCCTTCTTATTGCTAATTAGAAGCTATAGTAAACTTAAATGTATACTTACAAAATGTACACTGTACTCATGAAATGGGGGGGCTATGTTACATTCATACTTCTCTCTTTTTTTAGAGAAGATGTTTACAATGCTTCACGATGAAAAGCTCTAGATTTGATAACTTAAACTTAACAATAGCAGTAATGCCGATATTTCTATCTTGTAAAGCACAGCGTAGAAATACCAGGTATGATTTATAATAACAAAGGAAAAAAGGAAAAGGGAAAGCTCACGAAGGTACAAAGTCGTTCTGTAGCCTTTTCAATGTTGAATCCTATAGAAGTATCGTTTGTTATATTAGAAGCACAAAGTCTTCTTAGATACAGCAATTCCTCGAACTGCATGAATGATTACAAGCACAAAGTCTTGTAGATCCTTCAACCAAAACCTTCAAACATAAACAATCCAAACAATAAATGTAACACAAAGTTTACATAAACCACTTGGAGCCCTTTAGATCTCATACACTAGTCACCACCGATATAATCAAAACATAAGACAATCTATTCCAACACAAAGTCTGGTATGCAATCCTCTTCTTTATTGATTAGATCTAGATTCGCAATATTGAACACAAAGTTTCAATGCTTGTTTCAAAGGAGCAGCACTTTGTTGCAAAATATCCCAAAGGTCCATATTACGAAAGAAATCCCTCGTATTTATAGAAAGGAGGGAAGAGCAAAATTAGGGAATCAGATGAGTAAAAATAGGAAACCCTAATCTAACTGAGTGTAATTTATTTCTACGTAATCGCACCTCATATTTTGGTGCAATTACATTTTACAAAAAAGACACCTAAGGTGTCAAAAACTATTTACAAGATGCATAAAGGGAAGCACCAAAATATTTAACACTGGGAGATCAGGAATCTTCATGGTTCCTTGCTTGGGCGGGGAGTCTTCATATTTCTTCTTGGTCTCCTGTATGAACTTTTCATCCGGACCAACGGTGTAATCCACAATGGTGTGAATTCTTGTGATCAGCCTTCTGGCGAATGAATGGACTTTCTTGCACCTATTGCATGGTGGCTTCTTTGTAGATCTGGGATAGTTCACTGGATTGGAAAATGTCACCTTCAGGATCACTTGATTAAATATGGAAAGAAACTGCAAGGGTGGTGAATACAATGATTGTCAGGAAATACATGTCGTATGGGGAAACGTGAAATGAACATGGCGATATGGAGCCACTGTGTTTTGGCCATATGGTGCAGAAAATGAGGTGCGAAAATGAGCATGGAGGCGAAAATGAAGAGAAAACACTTTTCCGAGTGTTAGAGAAAAAGTGCAGATTTTGGTGCTCGGGCGGTGAAAATCACCGCTCGTGCACCAAAATGGTATTTTAGTTTTGGTGTCGAGGCAGTGAAAATCACCGCTCGTACACTAACATGTCAAAACTGTTTGGTGTCATGGCGGTGATTTTCACCGCCTCGACACCTAGATACTTCTTGTGAGTGGGTGTTAGAGCGGTGAAAATCATCGCCAAGACACCAGTGTGACTTAACACTTTCATGCGAAGGGATTGAAAAACCTCGCCTGCACACCGATGACAAAAAACAAAGATCGACGTGTATGAAGGTAGGGAGAAATTCGCCACGACAGTGCAAAAGGTGAAGAGGAAAAAACGACAGTAAAAAGAAACGAAAAAGTCACAAGGGAGAAGCAAAGAAAATTTAAAAGACTAAGCGACGGGAACAATGGTAGAAGAAAGCCGAAGACCGATGAGAAATACAAGAGCATTCAAATCTAAAGAAAACTAACAACTGGAAGGAAAGCCAAATGCGAACATACCTGTGATAGCTATGGCGGAGATGATAGTGAAAAACCGTGCGTCGGAGGACAACACCAAGGTTCGATCACAATGGGAGGCAACTCGTGATGGCATGGGAGTGAAGTATGGAGAGGAGACTAAAACCAATCATGCGAAAATGACTCAAAGTTGGAGTTAATAACCCAAGAAAAAACTTAGATCACTCGCATTGAATGCGGCCGGCAAACTCAACTCAATTGACAATTAGGTGTTCGGGCGGTGAAAATCACCGCTCAAGCACCAAGTCAAAAACTTAAGGTGCAACGGCGGTGATTTTCATCGCCCAAGCACCAAGTGTTGAAACTTGTGTTAGGTGCAATGGCGGTGAAAATCACCGCTAGAGTACCAAAAACAGTTAGAGTAAAAAGGTGCAACAGCGGTGATTTTCACCATTGGAGCACCAAAAATAGAAAAAATGACTTAACTCCTGGGTTCGAAAGGAGTCAAACTTTAAACTCGGAACTCGAGCCTATCGTCACCTACTCAGACTAGGTAAGATTAGAGACCTCGTAAAACAAGTTTGCCTCATTTTACGTGCTTGAAACACACAGTCCTAAGAAATGGACTAGTTTCGTAGGGGGGTTATCCGTGGAATCAGCGCTGCTAATTTCCATGAAAGCATATTGCTGCCCATGCGAGTGACAATATCAAGTAGTATGGGATGCTTGATTGATGTCATAGTGGGCTTATATGATTGTGAATTAGATAGTGAGATGATGCATGCAGTAGGTTGCCTCCATTTCCACTTTACTAGTTGTTCTTTATGTGAACATGTGTTGTATTGTATGGATTGTCACACTTGATATATATGTGATGTATGCTTGAGCCAATCATGGTTGTACTTGTGATGTGTGTATGAGCCAATCACTATTGATCTTGTGATGTGTATGAGCTAGTCACCTTGTCTATATGTAATGTATTGTAATAACCCCCATGATTTTTCTTTTGTAAAAATTGATATCCAATTAAGTTCTACCATAAACTTCATCAAGAATAAACCAGACTACAATACTCTCACTGAGTTGTCATGAATATTAAATGAGGAGGTTGTTGGCATAACATTGATTTTTAACATATAAAATAGCACTAAATGGCTCATGAATTCAACAGATGATCATATTCAATAAACAGGCCACATTACAATGTAACTTTATGTTCATTCAATGCTGATATAACATATAACATGACTGTTTCAAGGATACTGAAAGAACCAAACCAAAATGGCCTTATTACATTGAACTATCATATAACTTGCAAGCAATAATGAAAGGTACCTCAAACCTATGAGCTGGAATGACCATGGCAGGTCTAGAAACCCACTATAGACTATTGTAGGCAATGTATTAGGGTCAGTGTTCCACGGAGTTTCCTGACAGGGATGCGTCTTGGGGACGGGGGGACAGAGGGTCTAAGTTTGGGGATGGTAGGGGGATGGTGGTGGTGCTAATATACATATGGTACTTGAATAACTAGTTATAAAAAGATGTTTAAGAATAACATTTCAAATTAAACTTTGGCAAATTAGTAAATTAGAAAAATCTCAAATACTAACATTTTAAATACTTGAATACTATTACTAAAAGACAAAGTAAATAAAATATTAAAATTTGACAAATGAAATTGTCGAATTTGAGATTTCTATTATATGAATATTGAAAATATGACATGTCACATCATAATATCATATCATAAAGATGATTACAATGAGTAGCATGATATATTGATATCAAAATAACTACAAAATGCAAAAATGTAGTGAAGGGAGGCTTCTAATCATCCCCAAACTCCTCATCACTCGAACTATTGGAATCCTTGTGGCCAAGCTTTGCCAAACTAACACCAACCAGCCCTACATCTGAAGCCGAAACTGAAGCATTCTCGTCAATTTGTCCTGGCTCCTCTGGCTCTACATCCCATTGTGTTGCTGGACTCTCTTTGTACAAAAGTGTTTTGTAGTCAATGAGACGCAAAGCACTATGTACAGCCACAAGCTTCTTTGCTCTCCTATAGGTAAGTTTGTTCCTCTTAAGAGAGTGGATGAAGCTATATCTAGACCAATTCCTCTCAGCAGTTGAAGAACTAGAAACTTGAGATAATAATCGGATGGCTAGAGTGGTAGTCAAAGACCCCGATCCATCGCAAGCTCACCACAAAATTGGGTCCTCTTGCACCATAGTTAGCATATCCATCTTGGCCACATCTGAATAACCCCTAAGAGTGGCAAATTTGGTCCACTCAGTGCAAATCGTGTTGGCATCTACAACATCATACATTGAAATATCCCCTTAATTTTTTTTCCAATTTTTTCACAAACACTTCACCCGTTAGCATTAGCAAAACCAAATAAGCCAGCTGAAAGGAACCATTTCACTTTCTGATCACCCAGATCCCAGTGTGGGCAAGGTGAGAGCATACAGTAGAAAGGGGATCGTTATCTTGTAAAATTGAATATGCTGGAAAGTACAAAGAGAGGGACGACTCAGCCAATCAAAAGTAATGCAAATGCAACTCGACCACTTATTCAACGGGAGTATATTGACGACTCAGCCAATCAGCATGATGATGAATTACAAAGTACTAAAAGTAAAATATGGACAGCTTGCCGACCCCTTCCGCTTGTTCAATAGGTAGTACAGGAAAGTAAATGCTGAAAGAAATGGATGGTGAGGCTTGTCCCTTCCACTAAAGTGGGAATTACAAAAGTAAAATTGTATAAATAAGATGACTGAATCAATACTACTGATAATTGCCTTACAATATGATATAATCTGCAAGTTACAATGAGAGTTAGGTATCCAATAAGCTCCAATATGAAAGAAGATGATCTCCAAACATCAACTAGCTATTCTACTAAGGAAAACAAGCCAAACACTGAACTTGTAACAATCTGATATGAAAAAGTAGCGTACAGAAAACTCAGACCAACAAGCATGAATCACACCAAAATACTCATAACTCAGTTAATACTCCTCTGAATGACATGAAATCAAATGCAAAAATCTCCAAGAAGAAGGACGACCAACCAGTGTTACAAGACTCTCCCAAACTCGGTGAGTACTCGCGAGTCCCGAGGCGGGTGAGGCTGGGCGAGTCCCAGAGACTTGGTTGCCGAGTACTCGCCGAGACTCCCTGGACTCGATGGACTCGGCAAACTCGTCGAGTCTTGGGCCTCAGACTTGGGCATTTTAATTAAATTTTTTTAAAAAATTTGCAATCTTTCATTAACAAATTTTTTAATTAAATGGTTTGCGCCATGAAGGTTTGTGTGGTTTTGAAGGTCTTCATTTGGGCTTGGTGGTAGGGGCTCCGCCCCTCGACCCCGCCCTGTATCGCAACCTCACGCCCAGGGCTGCTGCCCCTTGATCCCACCGGGGCACCGCCCTTAGACCTCCGCTGCCCCAGAGGGCACTGCCCCTCGAGGGGCACTGCTAGTGTTTCCCCCAAACCCTCATAAAACTATAGGTCTAAGCATGTTATAGGCCAATGCTGAATCATGATCATAAAACCTACAAAATACATATCCCCTCTTGCAAATCTTTGCATCTTTCACAGTCAAAGCCATAATCAAGGATTATCTTGTTCCATACATTAGACAACAAACCATTCAGTCTTGAAGGCTACAATAAAATTTTAATAATAAATTCCTCACTTGAACATACATACCAATCATTGAGATGCAAGCAAATATCATGGCTACATCATCATCTAGGACCTATCTTAGACACTAGCGCATGAATTGTCGTGATGTTGGGATGAGTAATCCAAGCTCTTCTGAGCCATAGAGTTATATTTTTAGTTTTGATATTTGTTTTGATGCCATGGATTTCATATTCCATGAGTTTTGTATACATTTGACAATATTATATATCTGAATGTGTTATTTCCTTCAGCTAAAACTTGCATTTATACTTATGTGATCGATGTATGTTTGTGTATGGGATCGTAGTAATTTCTATTTGATGATGTTATTGTGTCTTTAAGGTTTATTTATTAAAGGGTGCATCAAACAAGTTTTAAATCCTTAAAAATCTATGAATTTCTTGTGTTTTTCTATTTGTCGAGTCTTTGCCGAGTCTTGGGCGAGTCTGGGCTCCGAGTCCGACTCTGAGGCGAGTCCGAGTCTTGTAACACTGCGACCAACTTCAGACCAAAAAAAATCACCAAACAATCTCGAGTGAGTGAGCACACTTCCCAATGCACCAAGAGACAAAGTACGACACTCTAGGAGAAGGGCGACCAACATATAAAATCAAACACCATCAAAAATTTTGAAACTTAACATGGTAAGGTGCCCAAGGTAAACTCATTCTTTGGCTCAATACCCATAATCATCAGAAAATTACTCTGTGAGCTACAAACCAAAACATGCTACAACTAGCACAATTCCAGCAACATAAAAAAACTTAGAAAAATATCAAAACTTCAAAAAACATCAATAGTAAACATCTCCATTATGCTCAATCTGTTCTTCAGTGTAAAGAACAGTCCAAGGCTTAGCTAGGTGCTATCTTGCAAGCACAAAACTAAGTTTTGCTAGGAGATATGCTTTCCTTACAGCGAGTGAGTAGCAATTTCGGCAGAACTTCGTTATAATTTTCAATGGATGATCCCAAATGAAGGCAAGCTCTCTTATTTATAAATTTCTCCACAAACTCAAAACCTTTTTCCTCCAATTAGGGCACCCAAAATGAAATTCACATTCACCTTTTTCAATTTGCATTTGAGTCTAATTTTGACTCTTGACCAAGTCGTCCAAAGCATATAAAAAATATTTCTTTAATAAAATGAAAATACATCATAACATGGGTGTCCAAAACTTAAATAATTTAACTCTATAAAAATCAAACCTTTACTCCAAATACTTCTCTCTAAGGTTGGACATCCAAAGGCTAAAGTAAAAATATATTTAATTTTGAAAATATATCTATGCTAGGCATCCACTTAACCTTAGCCAATATTTTCACTTAAACATTATTTTCATCAAATATTAAACTTGCCAAATCGAGCACCACAAATGCTGGAGACCAAACTGAATATACTGCCCCGCCAGATATAGCCACTGTACCAAACTGTTGAAACACTGCCAGAATGTAATGTCCCCATTTTGGGAGGAAAAGTAATAAAATCAAATTAATTAATCAAGTTGTCCAAAAATAAAGATATTTCATGAGGATGACTAATTGATTATTTTAATTAAATTGTAAACGACCCCATCCTCGGGTAATTAAATTTTTTTCTAACATTTCATTTCAAACATATAAAAGTAACAAGTAACAAAGACATTACAATAAAATTCTTCCTTTCTTTATTGATAAATACTTGTAAGTTACAATATATATTTCCACATGAATTCCAATTTCATTGCAAATATAAATCAGAGTACAAAACTAAAACAATTGCATACATAGCTCGTAAACTTTTGCACAAATAGTAGTAAGATGGTCTAGGTTCCCTTCCTTTCAAATCTTGGTGTATCTGTTGCCTGTTGTCGAGGAGAAACATCACTCAGGCGCTTTTCCGCCAACCACGGACTGTTAATGCAGTCCCCCGCACATCTATCTTTCGATAGATGGCCCTCCCTTCAAACGAAGAGATTGGTAGAATATTCGGCTGCGACAACCCAACTGAGCATAGTGTTGTGCCCTATTCATAACTAGAACCTTGCTATTTCACAATCTCATACTAGTACAAGGATCACGATGAACTGACAGTGAAGTCACAACTATCTCACATCTAAGTGGATGTCGTACCTTTCACTACTTTGGCCAACGTATTCTCATTCAGTACTTCGAATGAAGGTCATCTATCATATACACTACTCAGGGCCGATTTGACTTAAGGCTATCTTACACTACGCGTAGGCTAAGTCCTTTACCGTGGGTAGTCAATCACCCCAAACTTCCTACATCAAACTACTTAATCAGGAAATGAAATGCAGTCAACAAGGGTCCCTCAGGTAACTCTTATCCTAGAAATCTTCATCCATGGAGTACATAGCTTTTCCTAGTTAACCTACTAACTTTAAAGCTTTAGACTACCTTGGTACTCGTTCCATCCTCGTCCTAGTATTTAATAACTAGTTTCCTCACTTCCTTTATATAAGGAGATCAAGCAGTATTCACGTAAATACAATTCATCAAGTAAATTCTATAAAAAGTATTCAATCATTTCCTTTCTAATTTGGGCAAGCTATTCCAAGCTATTCCCTCATAAACAAGCTATTCCTTTATAAGCAAACTTTTCTTTTCTAAACAAGCTCTTCCTTTATAAACAAGCATAAATAGGAAACTGAAATTCTCCTTTACTTGTCTACTCTACTTATACTACAATACAAAGTAGTGCACAAATAAACAAGTACATTTATCTAACTTCAAATAACAGAGATATTAAGAGATAACTCTCATGCCTGTTTCCTTGCTGCTAGCAAATGCCTCTGTATTAGCTGTCTGGCAACTTCTTCTTTTAATCTCACTCTCTTTCTGTCTCTTTGAGATTCTAATTACAGATTGGGTGGAGTATTTTTCAGGTATTGCTGATTACACTTCTCACAATTCTGGATTCTTCAGAAGGTATGTTTATGTTTGCAGCATATAAAATCCACAGTCCTCTCAAAAATGGCAATGGTATTTGTGAATTGGCTATCTAAGCAAGTTCGAATACAACAAATGACAAATTGTGGCTCTCAAAAAGCAATTTCGGATATAGCAAGGGCAAAAGTGAATTGGTAAAAATAACAAAGTGAAGAGCTCTATATATAGGTTTCAAATTCTCATGCTTGCTACCATTTGGCATGAGAATTGACACTTTATATATTTGAAAATCTCAATTCATGAAGTGGCAGCTATTTAGCAAGTTACTCAGCAATTTTTAAGATGATTCGACCTTTATCCAGGGAGAATTTTTCAACTCACCATGGTAAAAAGCAAATGAAAGACACCTACAGGCATTTTTAGCCATGGCGTCCAAATATGGCGGATTGATATTCATTGCAGGAAAACGTCACTTGTAGAATGTGTCCCATCTGGCCTATCTTTAAGCCTTCTCACGCATTCTCCGAATGGAGTCTTAGCAGGTCGCGACCTGGTCTCCTGGGCGTGAGTTTAGTACTCGTGCATTTCCTCCATTTTTACCATTTTGTAGAAACCCCTATTTCCGCTATCGATGAAATCTGACTGTTTTTATTGTTTTTGAAAGTTTTTTGGTTTTTTGATGTTTTTGAGCATAAATGAAGTAATGCAATTTTGCAAGTAAATGATATAAAATCTAAATAAAAACTTTTAACTCTGAGAATAACAGAACCTATTGCAAATAATGATGCCAGTCTATTTATTTAACTTCTAGACTTATTACAAGGATGAGCCAGCTACACGCAAATAGAAAACAATGATATTCATGAAAACCTGATTTTTGCAGCAGGCTGTAAGTAATCAGATCTGGTACGGCTGCAATTAATGGTCTCTTCTCCCACTTTCTGATGATCAACAATGATGCCAGATACAGGGGCGCCACTACTGGTGAAGACTGGAAGACAAATAGAGAAGCGCCTTTCTCAAGAGATGAAGTACGGCCTGTGAGATGGTACGGCCAGGTACAGGAAAGTACGGCCCTGTCAACAGCAGCAAGTACAATGGTACGGCCTTCCTGAGATCAATGCCAGTCCCAAGAATATGAGGCGCCTTGATGTAAATATACCTTCTGGATGAAACCCCGAATCAAAACTCTGATAAGAAATGATCTGTGAAGCTCTATGATCTCTTCAGAATGAAGAAACCTCTTTGCTGGCAATAGATCGGATGATGTTTCACACCCTCTGAATCGCTCTCACTGGAGATGGCTCGTTCCCCAATGCATTCGAGACTGAAACCCTAAGTTCCTGTGCTCTGCTCAAACTTGATCAATTTTCAATCATTCATAACATAATGGGCTCGATTTTCAATGCAAAGCTTATATCTTCTTGAGAAGTGCGAATTCCTCAATAATAGGAAATAATTAAAAATTCAACTTCTCTTCTTTTTAATTTTTCAATAGTCTCAACTCTAATTTTTATTTATAAAATATAATTAAAAATTGGCCCCTTCCATGATGGCGACCCCCTTCACTGAAAATCACTTAAGTTATAATAATATATTATAACTTTATATTATAATCGTCAAAAAATTAATATTTAATTAATACAATTAAATATTAATATCTCTCTCGTTATTCATCCGATGACTGATCCGTCTGAAGCTGATGAACACTGAAGTGATTCTGAACACTGCCAAATCCATACTGCTAAAAATAGCAGGGGTCCCACGCCGACTGCCAAGAACTGCTAAAAATAGCAACTTCTCCGAATGAGCCCGAACGAAAGCCAACTGATCAAACTCTGCCAACTGAAGCTGAGCCAAGCTCCAATGTGACCCTCTATCCAGTCTATCAGCCTACGAGGGTCGAATGATAGGCCAATCCTGTACTCCGAGATATGTCACTGAGAAGGGGACATGACACATTTCCAAAGGTTTCGACTTTGCCAAGTAAACATTCAAACTTTGGCGTGTTTTCTCTTCTTTTCCACGGTAAATGAAATTTGCAATATTTAGCTTTATTTCATAGCTACCAAATATTTGATAAACCTCATATGATTTATTTTCCCATGGTAACTTTATTTGATATCTTTAGCCATGTATTTTCCCATGATATATTTCATACGATTTTTACCAAGAGACTATAGAAGTCTAATTCATTTACTTTTTCATGGTAAATATATATATTATTTACCAAGTGACTATAGAAGTCATATATTTTCCAAGATCTTTATTTATTTAAAATATAAATAAATTATTATATTTATATCATGTATTATATTATATATAATTTATTATAGTTTTATTTATCATAATAAATATATTTATACATATATATATATTTAAATGTTTTAATATTTAAATATAACTATATATTTATTCTGGTAAGACTATAATAACATATATATATATATATAAAAAAAATTAAATATACATATATTTTTATTTATATATTTACACTTAAATATACATATACATATTTGCAATAAATCATTCAAAAACGTGTATTGCGAGCCAGTCAGCATACTTCCAAAACACCTGTTTGTGCAAACATGTATATATACTTTTAACTGTAAATTTAAAACATCATAATAATGTTATAACAAACATTATAGATAGTGTGTATATATTTATAGATGCGTATAATCCTTCTATACCATCATGTGTATGTATCTGTATGTATGCAATGTCGACACAGGCGTATGGCATGATTATTGCCCAGCATACGTCTGTATCGCCATGTCATACATATTGATACATACATATGAGCGATACATGTATACACATATACATCCTACCTATGTTCACATAGTAATTCACATTTCGCATTCAAGGTCATAGATCAGTAAGTTAGTTAACAAGTAGCACCACTCACAAAGCACAAAGAAGTAATCCAAAACTCCTAAGCCTACGGATGACTTATCAAGACAACACTGTCTGACTCGGTTCCTCTAACCAACCCTTAGTGAAGTGTGTGTATGCTCAACAGATTAACTTTACCGGTTATCCGACCAAGCCCCTCTCCCGAGTGATGTCTCCCCTCCGTCTGGAGGAATGGCTCATGTACTTGCACCCATAGACATACAATCTCGACAATTACTTGTTCACAACGTCAACAGGATACAAAATATCTTAATTTAGAATATTCATAATTCAATACTATGCTTGCAACATTAAACAAGAATTACACCAATAGAAGTATCAATCTAATGAGGCAATCATTAAAATAGAACTCATTCATTTTGATAACAAAAACATGTTTTATTCATCTCAAAGATTCAAACATTACAATCAATTTCCCTATGCAATAGTAGCTATACCATCGGGGCGTAACATACTCCCCCCCTTATGATTCATCGTCTGCGATGACCTAAGGCATTATTCAAACATAAAAACATAACTCTACATTTTATTTTTCACTCTTTGAAAATTTCAAGAATTTTTGATCGATGTAATTTAGACATCAGCTTTTCCATCATTCATGACAACATGTTTCCTTTGCTGAAACATGGCCTTTTGAGTAGCCAGTGAGTTGTCATTTTGATGGGTACCAGATGTTTTGTTAGGGCACTCATTTACATTATGATTACCTTTACAAATAAACCATCCTGCTGTTGGCCCTCTTTTCACCATGATTTCCCCAGTTTTATTAACACCTTCACTAGCTCTACTAGTGTCATCATACCTTGAGTTGTCTCTTTTCCAATCTCTTTTGAATTCCTTTTCATTGAAGCGAGATCTCTTCCCCTTCTTCTTTGCTGCATCATGCGCAAATTCTTCCTTCTTGGGGGCAATCTTTTCAGGGACCTCAATATCCTTATTTTGTTCTTCCCCTTCACACTCGGTTGAGTCTGCCTTAAGCTTTTGTTCCTGCTTAATGGCTTTTTCATACACAAGGTCCATTGTGGTCGGACCATGCATATTGACTTCACCTCCAATATTTATGTTAAGTCCCAAGATAAATTTCCTAATCCGGAATCGTTCATCTTTATGGTAGATGGGGACATATCGAAGAAGTTGAGTAAACTGCTCCCAGTACTCGTTGACTGACATGGTCCCTTGCCTCAAATCTTGAAAGTCAGAGAGTTTTTGGTCATAATAGAGTTGTGGCAACCATCGTTTGCGGAAAATCTCAACGAACTCTTCCCAAGTCAGCTTCCATGAACTTATGTCAAGTTCCAACTTTTTGTTCATCCACCAATTAGAGGCTTCTCCTGCTAACCAGTACGCTCCCCATGTTGCGTTATTTACTTCATCATAGTTCCTTATTTCAAAGTACTTCTCCATCTGGACTAGCCAGACTTCGGCTTCATCACCACCTGCACTGCCATCAAACTTTGGCGGTATTATCTTCTTCATGTCACAAGATAGCTCTGTGGACACTATCTTCCTGTTCCTTTCAGCAGAGTTGGTTGGTGACTTTTCCCTATCATTGTGGTTTTCACCACGTCCATGAGACGAAATTTCGCCTTCCATGTTGTTGATGGTTATTTCCTTCTCCAAAATGTCTTTCTCTCTTTCATTTTCCAGACTGGTTAACCTTGCCAAAATCAAGTCGAGTGTTGCTTCTACACCGGTGGTTCTTTGTTCCTCTTCACGACTTGTACCAAGATTATTTTTTGTCCTTTCATACACTTTCACGATGTTTTAAAAGCTGGACTTAAACCTGAATGTTTAATACCAATTAGCCTAATTATACTTTTAACCATCTTTTGGTAAAACATATAAGCATACATTCACAAGATTTTCATGCAAGTTTTGGTTTACTATTTTCGCTTATAGACTATAATAATATATTGCACCTTCACTCAACTGAATGTTTCAATGTATGATCATGGTTAACACAACCTTATCATTTATTTGCTAAACTGAAATACCCTTTCAGGATTACCAAGCAACTACTTGTCCACAATATATTATTTAGGATCTAAATCCTGTAAGTCAAGTTTTCCAAAAACATTGATTTCTTTGATGAGTTTGTCCACTATAACATTATGTTAGTTCTACTAACATAGACATATTGATCTATCTTATGTTCTACCATTTTCTGGTATACTAGACATTACCTTGCCACATTCCATGCAGCCTCTTACTCTATCTTTTCCTAGGTTATAGTGGTTTCTCATCCGACATTTTCCGTTGTCGTTCTGATGTTCTAATCTTGACATTCCTCTCCTTTTTCCTTAGAGTCATAAAACTATACTGTAGGATAAGGTGTATACTGATCATTCTGCCTAACCTTCCTACATAACCTGATTGAATAATCTTCCGCAATTCTAGGTAATATCATAAATTATTTTTCTTTCACTTTTCCTAAGTTCTTTTCTCTTGCCGTTGTGGCACAAGAACTTTTCAACTATTATTTTCTTATAAGGTTTACGAATTGCTGCGTAATGAGCTCATAGGTTTTCAGTGCAGAACCTGGTAGCTCTAATACCACATGTAACGACCCCATCCTTGGCTAATTACAATTTTTTCTAACATTTCATTTCAAACATATAAAAGTAACAAGTAACAAAGACATTACAATAAAATTCTTCCTTTCTTTATTGATAAATACTTGTAAGTTACAATATATATTTCCACATGAATTACATTTTCATTGCAAATATAAATCAGAGTACAAAAGTAAAACAATTACATACATAGCTCGTAAGCTTTTGCACAAATAGTAGTAAGACGGTCCAAGTTCCCTTCCTTTCAAATCTTGGTGTATCTGTCGTCTGCTATGCAGGAGAAACATCACTCAGGCGCTTTTCCGCCAACCACGGACTGTTAATGCGGTCCCCCGCACATCTATCTTTCGATAGATAGCCCTCCCTTCGAACGAAGAGATTGGTAGAATATCCGGCTGCGACAACCCAACTGAGCATAGTGTTGTGTCCTTTTCATAACTAGAACCTTGCTATTTCACAATCTCATACTAGCACAAGGATCACGATGAACTGATAGTGAAGTCTCAACTATTTCACATCTAACTAGATGTCGTACCTTTCACTACTTTGGCCAAAGTACTCTCATTCAGTACTTCGAATGAAGGTCATCTATCATATACACTACTCAGGGCCGATTTGACTAAAGGCTATCTTACACTATGCGTAGGCTAAGTCCTTTACCGTGGGTAGTCAATCACCCCAGACTTCCTACATCAAACTACTTAATCATGAAATGAAATGCAGTCAACAAGGGTCCCTCGGGTGACTCCTATCGTAGAAATCTTTATCGATGTTGTACATAGCTTTTCCTAGTTAACCTTCTAACTTTAAAGCATTACACTACCTTGGTATTGGTTCCATCCTCGTCCTAGTATTTAATAACTAGTTTCCTCACTTCCTTTAGATAAGGAGAACAAGCAGTATTCACATAAATACAATTCATCAAGTAAATTCTATAAAAAGTATCCAATCATTTCCTTTCTAATTTGGGCAAGCTATTCCAAGCTATTCCTTCATGAACAAGCTATTCCTTCATAAACAACCTATTCCTTATAAAATCAAGCTATTCCTTCATAAACAAGCTATTCCTTTATAAACAAGCATAAATAGGAAACTGAATTTCTCCTTTACTTGTCTACTCTACTTATACTACAATACAAAGTAATGCACAAATAAACAAGTACATTTATCTAACTTCAAATAACATAGATATTAAGAGATAACTCTCATGCCTGTTTCCTTGCTGCTAGCGAATGCCTCTGATTCTGTATTAGCTGTCTGGCATCTTCTTTTAATCTCACTCTCTTTCTATCTCTTTCAGATTCTAATCATAGATTGGGTGGAGTATTTTCCAGGTATTGCTGATTACACTTCTCAGAATTCTGGATTCTTCAAGAGGTATGTATATGTTTGCAGCATATAAAATCCACAGTCCTCTCAAAAATGGCAATGGTATTTGTGAATTGGCTCTCTAAGCAAGTTCGAATATAGCAAATGACAAATTGTGGCTCTCAAAAAGCAATTTCAGATATAGCAAGGGCAGAAGTGAATTGGTAAAAATAACAAAGTGAAGAGCTCTATATATAGGTTTCGAATTCTCATGCCTACTACCATTTTGGCATGAGAATTGACACCTTATATATTTAAAAATCTCAATTCATGAAGTGGCAGCTATTTCGCAAGTTACTCAGCAATTTTTAAGATGATTCGACCTTTATCCAGGGAGAATTTTTCAACTCACACATTGTAAAAAGCAGATGAAAGACACCTACAGGCGTTTTTAGCCATGGCGGATTGATATTCATTGCTGGAAAATGTCACTTGTAGAATGCGTCCCATCTGGCCTATCTTTAAGCCTTCTCACACATTCTCCGAATGGAGTCTTAGCAGGCCTCGACTTAGTCTCCTGGACGTGAGTTTAGCAGTCGTGCATTTCCTCCATTTTTACCATTTCCAAAGGGTTCGACTTTGCCAATTAAACTTTCAAACTTTGGCATGTTTTCTCTTCTTTTCCACGGTAAATGAAATTTGCAATATTTAGCTTTATTTCATAGCTATCAAATATTTGATAAACCTCATATGATTTATTTTCCCATGGTAACTTTATTTGATATCTTTAGCCATGTATTTTCCCATGATATATTTCATACGATTTTTACCAAGAGACTATAGAACTCTAATTCATTTATTTTTTCATGGTAAATATATATATTATTTGTCAAGTGACTATAGAAATCATATATTTTCCAAGATCTTTATTTATTTAAAATATAAATAAATTATTATATTTATATCATGTATTATATTATATATAATTTATTATAGTTTTATTTATCATAATAAATATATTTATATGTATATATTTAAATGTTTTAATATTTAAATATAACTATATATATATATCTATATATTTATTCTGGTAAGACTATAATAACATATATATATATATATATATATATATATATATATATATATATATATAATTAAATATACATATAATTTTATTTATATATTTACACTTAAATATACATATACATATTTGCAATAAATCATTCAAAAACGTGTATTGCGAGCCAATCAGCATACTTCCAATACACTTGTTTGTGTAAACATGTATATATACTTTTAACTGTAAATTTAAAGCATCATAATAATGTTATATCAAACATCATAGATAGTGTGTATATGTTTATAGATGCGTATAATCCTTTTATACCATCATGTGTATGTATCTGTATGTATGCAATGTCGACATAGGCATATGGCATGATAATTGCCCAACATACGTCTATATCGCCATGTCATACATATTGATACATACATATGAGCGATACATGTATACACATATACATCCTGTCTATGTTCACATATTAATTCACATTTTGCATTCAAGGTCATAGATCGGTAAGTTAGTTAACAAGTAGCACCACTCACAAAGCACAAAGAAGTAATCCAAAACTCCTAAGCCTAAGGATGACTTATCAAGACAACTCTATCTAACTCAGTTTCTCTAACCCTTAGTGAAGTGTGTGTATGCTCAACAGATTAACTTTAGCGGTTATCCGACCAAGCCCCTCTCCCAAGTGATGTCTCCGCTCCGCCTGGAGGAATGGTTCATGTACTTGCACCCATAGACATACAATCTCAGCAGTAACTTGTTCACAACGTCAACAGTATACAAAACATCTTAATTTAGAATATTCATAATTCAATACTATGCTTGCAACATTAAACAAGAATTACACCAGTAGAAGTATCAATCTAATGAGGCAATCATTAAAATAGAACTCATTCATTTTGATAACAAAAACATGTTTTATTCATCTCAAAGATTCAAACATTACAATCAATTGCCTTATGCAATAGTAGCTATACCATTGGGGTGTAACATAAATTATTAAGAGGTATTAAATTAATTATTTATAAGGTTATTAAATAAATCCATAATACAGGGTGACCTTATATTTAATTAATTTAATAAAATGACTTAAATAAAATATAAAATCATAAAGTCACTTAAAATATAAAATATATCTTTTATCCCACATTGGCAAGGAAAGTGTGTGAGCTCTCCCAAGGAAAGAATAAATACGAGAGGCCTGACATTGTGTCATCATCCAGTTGTTGAATATTGTTTTGATTGATTTCATTGTGGAGCCTATGGTTTCTTTAGTTTCTACATTCGATCATTGAGACCGAAAGCTCTCTTTGATTGGTATAACTGAGGTGGTGAAATATTCCTCCGAAGGGTTGCAGCCGAGAGGAAGATAATTCAGTCTTCCATTTGTGCTTCAGAGACAAAAGTTTAATGGCCTATGGCCAAAATTTTGGGGTTTGATAGAGGTGATTTGCATAGTTGTAATTACATTGATTATTGGCAAGGAGGGAATCAGTTTGAAGAGTAATTAAAGTCTGATATGAAGTTGCACAGGTCTGATATAATTTTCAGACTTGACAGTCAGCCATTAAAGGACCACGAATTTATTCATAAGGGCTTTAGAGGGCATCGATTTCACTCTCCATGCTTGGGCGCTCTATCCTTGAGGCTTCTACATTAATTTGCATGCTTGGAGGAGGTGTAAAAGGTTGCTAATTATTTTATATCTGCCATACACAGAAACCGGGGCAATTTTGTATTTATTGGCAAAATTTGAGAATTCGAGTTTTGGTGGTTCTTGACCACATTTCCCAGAAATTCGTCCAGCATCAGACAGCATATTTTGAAGGAGATTTTATTCAAGAAAATCACTGGTTTAAGCCAGCAGTAGCTGGTATTACTTATGGCATAGTCTGATCTAGGACAGGGCAGCATATTGTGGAGGACGATTTGGCTTTAGAGTGGGTCTTCATTGAAGTTTCCAGGCTGCTATATCTTCATCATTGATGGGAGCATACTTTATCAGGTTCTTGCATATTTATTTATTTAGCTCATTTTGCATTGTCATATTTAGATGCATAAGTTGCAGCTGTAGCTAATCATGGTACTCAAATTTTTGGCATTGTAAGGAACATACATTGTAAGGCCAAGAGTCTTGGAAAATCGTATCAGAATTGTAAGGGAATTATATTTCAATCAAAGAGCTCAAGTTGCATGCCAAATATTTGATGTATTGTCCATATGTTTGTAGCACATTAGTATGCATGCTAACTGTTTGTGAAAATACCCAGTGGCTGAAAGTGACAATTTCCATAGTAGTTTGCATGTTTGCTGAGAGCCCTTGCTTGTCAAGTGTTGCTTAAATCTCTAGTGGTTGTAGGTGTATATTAGAATGCATGGAAAGTGTTTTTCTTTATGCCAACTAGCTGTACTAGTTAGTTTCAGTCATTACATGTATGCCAAAGGTCTGAAACATCTAGTATGTCATTTCTATAATTACCTTGCATTGTTAGAAGCGTTCAATAACCTCATTTGCAGCCTATACACTTGAAAAAAAACAATCAGAAAACTCATATCAGCAGGTTCAGACATTGCATGCCAAGTGTTTGACAATATTCCTTGAGGTTTGAATCAGCAATTTGAAGCTTATTTTAGCAAGGGATATTACAGTGGTATCAGAGCTTTGATCCTGCCATCCTGGAGGGTTGAAGTTTCACATGAGAGGTCATCATAGATACTACACTCGCAAAAGAGCAAAACAAAAAGATAATTGGGAAGAGGGTAATCCGTTTGAAGACATACCATTAGCAGAAATGGGTGACAGGGCAGAAGACGGTCCACCAAGAAATGAAAGAAGAAATGTGGGAAATATTTAAAATAGGAGTGGTGAAGATCTTCTTGAAATAATGGCTCAAGCTTTCGAAGGGTTTGCAGCAACAATGCAGAAAAACAGGGTTGCATAAGATAATAGAAGTGTGGTTGGGACACCTAGGGTACATCTTACTCCTTCACGAACTACAGATAGACTTACTCGACCCACCTTTTTGAGGGAAGAGCAAGAGGCGGAGAATGTTGAAGAGGAAGAGGAACTAAGGTATGCTGATGTGGTTATGGAAGCAAACGAAGAGTGGGAGTTGTTGACACCATAGGGGCGTGAGCGCATGAACTTTAATAGGTTTTTGAATCAGAGGATTGAATACTATAGGTCTAGACAGGGGCGAATACCTCAGAACCAAAATAGGGAACTTAAGCAAGCAACTAGCAAGCTCACACTACCTACATTTGATGGAAGTGGAAAGAGTACAACACAAGCTTGGGTTCACAAGTTGGACACTTTCTTGAACCTATGCCCTATGTCAAAGTGGATACAATTAAGTATGCCACCTTACATTTGGAGGGAGCAGCTCATGATTGGTGGTATCATTGAATGGTCACATTGCAGCATAATCGCATCACCTCTTATCAGGAGTTTGTTGATAGACTGATTGAGAATTTTGATAAAAAGGATCTCGAATCATACTTCAGAGACTTGGCTCAACTCAAGCAGATTGGAAATTTGGAGACTTACATAAGTGACTTTCAGAGGTTATCAGTAATGGTTCCCAATATTTCAGAAAAACGATTGGTGGTGTTGTTCATTAAGGGCCTATTGGAGCCTATGAGAAGTTGGATAAAAGCCTTTGATCCCCCTTCACTTCAGGAGGTTATGAAGAAGTCTAGGAGTATGGAGTTTGCAGCCCCAAAAGTAAGAATTCGTATAAGGATGTTCCTTCAACTAGCAGTGAGAATCCTCAGCAGTTGGACAAGAAAAAGAAATCAGCAGCCACAGTGGACGAGGAGTCTCAAGAGGAGCTTAGGAAGAAGAAATTATGTTATTGGTGCAAGGAACCTTATAACAAGGATCATGATTTCCCTTTGAGACCTAAGGGAAAAGCAAATCGTATCATGTGGGCATATTATGAGGATCCAAATTCAAATTAGCCATCCTCGGAGGATCATCAAGATGAGAAGGCATTTATAGATGGGAATTCAGCTCCTTTGGCATTTCTTGCTAATGTTCCGGATGAGACTACATTCAGATTTAGAGGATCAGTCGAGGGACATCATTGCTTTGCCATGCTTGATATGGGAGTGTAAGAGACCAGGTGTCTCTCAACCCAAAACCCTGACTGCAAATTCTGATTTTTGATCGTTTTGTATTTTTTTTGTGTTTTTGAGGTTTTTTGACAATAAACAAGAAGCTGCGATTTTTCTCTAAAAATGCTTTAAAAATTCATAATAAATCAAAAGACAGTAAATATGCTTTGATAATGCTCAGAAGATGTAGGCGCATATATTTATTAAGTTTCCAGAGCTCATACAATATATAAAATTGAACATATGAAGGAAATACGACTTTATTTCAATGGAACCTGATTTTCTTGCAGCCACCAGAGAATAGATAAGAAATGTATGGCCCAAGTCAAAAGGCAATCTCCAGACTCCAGATCCCACGCCCAAAGCTTCAGAATACTTAGGCGCCCATACTACAACAGGCAGAAGGCCAAAGATGAAGGCGTATCCTCCAGATGAAGAAATATGGCCCTAGCTGGTACAAGAAAGTACGGCCAACCAGCAGCATTCAATATGGTACGGATTTAATAAGGAAGTGCCAGATCTCTGTGTAATAATCTCAAATGATGCGCCACCAATAACTGATGAATAACCTCTAATAGAATCTTCCTGAATCGATCAATAAAGCTCAACTGCAACCTCTGTATGAAGTCACCGAATGCGACAAGCTTCAACTGGTATTTCACAGTCTCAGTATGCCAGATCTTGAAGAGGTATCGTTTTTCAAAATCAAACGTCTGCTGAAACCCTAGGTTTTGCAAACTTCAATGCTCAAAGCAAAAAGAAGACAAATTGAATAATCATCACATAAGAGTTCGATTTGTCTTGGCAGTCAATATATACCCCCTCTTGAGTAATTCAACCAAACCCTCTTTTTAATAATCATTTAAATAAATGATTAAATTCGCCTGTTTGGACTTAGGAAAGAATCTTTAATAATTGGCGCCCCCATCATTAATGAATAAATACTTATTCATTATATTAATTATGCCACTTTATTATAAAGTATTAAAATACTTTATAATACGCCATTATCATAATATTTAAATACATTAATAAAGTGACTTTATAATATAAAGTCAAAATATTAATTATTTAATAAATCATTAAATATTCCGTTATTTTTCCATCTGACCAACAAACTGATGCACCAAGTCGAATCTGAGCTGACCAACTGAACCAGGTGCTCTGCCAAAAATAGCAGCTTCCGCCTGCCTGACTTACTAAAAATAGTAAGTATCTAAAAAACCTCTCCGAACGACTCTACGAAGGCCCAACCTGAATCAACTGAAAGAATGAAGCTCCTGAACACCGAGTAACTGCCTCAATTGGTCCTCTACACATATCTGTCAGCCTACGAGGACCAGGATGATAGGCTAACCACATATCCAGTTGCGCTGACTAGGATGGGGACATCACAAGGAGCAACACATAACTTTATTGATGAGGGTTTTGTGGCTAGATGTAGAATTCGGATTGAGGATTTTGATGGATTCAGAGTCCGTGTTGCTAATGGATACACCCTCCCATGCACCAGATGGGTAAATAATCTCACCTTGTTGATGAGTGGTTATGAGTTACAAACGGATTTCTATGTGGTCAACATGGGTGAGATGGACATAGTGTTGGGCATGAAATGGCTCTAGGACTTAGGAGAATTTACCCTCAGCGTACCCAAGATGGAGATGAAATTTGAGAAAGATGACAAGAAATATATGTTGAGGGGAATCACAAAGGGGAACTTGCATTCTATCACTATTTGTGGAGGCATGGACAAGAAGAGGGATAAAGAGGTGATTCAGAAGGAATGTGAGCTGATCGACAATCCATTGTTTGAGCTTGATGCTGCATGGTCATATGATAATCCACTCTTTGAGTTCGACAATAATCACTCTCTTGATTCAAGTACTGAATTGAGCATTGATAGTAGCGTTTGTGATCCTACCAGTGCATCGAGATTGCAAACAAGGCTCACAAAGGATATTTCAGAGGTGTACATGGTGAGGAGTGCATACAGCTTTACTTTTGATCCTCATATACATGACTTATTTCGGAGGCACAGTTCACCGACACATGTGATGGATAGTTTGTACGATAGCATATCGCATGTAGAGTTTGGGAGCAAACATGATCAGTCTTTTGAGTTGCTTCCATTTGAGATTCACACTACAATGACACCTAATGGCGTGGTCGAGTTGATTCAGAAGGTTCAGTTAGATGTGCCAATGTTGCAGGGGGTATTTGATGATGACAGGGACATTATGCAGTTCTACTTGTGGGATCCACGTGGAGAGATTGAATTGCTTGAGGACAAGCAATTTCAGGAGAGGTGGACTGTAATGTCCCCGTTTTGGGAGGTAGAGTAATTTAATTAAATTAATTAATTAAGTTGTCCAAAAATAAAGATATTTCATGAGGATGACTAATTGATTATTTTAATTAAATTATTGAGGTATTAAATTAATTATTTATAAGGTTATTAAATAAATCCATAATATAGAGTGACCTTATATTTAATTAATTTAATAAAGTGACTTAAATAAAATATAAAGTCATAAAGTCACTTAAAAAATAAAATATATCTTTTATACCACATTGGCAAGGAAAGTGTGTGAGCTCTCCCAAGGAAAGACTAAATACAAGAGGCCTGCCATTGTCTCATCATCCAGTTGTTGAATATTGCTTTGATTGATTTCATTGTGGAGCCTATGGTTTCTGTAGTTTCTACATTCGATCTTTGAGATCGAAAGCTCTCTTTGATTGGCATAACTGAGGTGGTGAAATATTCTTCCGAAGGGTTGCAGCTGAGAGGAAGATAATTCAGTCTTCCATTTGTGCTTCAGAGACAAAATTTTGGGGTTCAATAGAGGTGATTTGCATAGTTGTGATTACATTGATTATTGGCAAGGAGGGAATCATTTTGAAGAGTAATTAAAGTCTGATATCAAGTTGCAGAGGTCTGATATAATTTTCAGACTTGACAGTCAGCCATTAAAGGACCACGAATTCATTCATAGGGGCCCTAGAGGGCATCGATTTCACTCTCCATGCTTGGGCGCTCCATCCTTGAGGCTTCTACATTAATTTGCATGCTTGGAGGAGGTGTAAAAGGTTGCTAATTATTTTATATCTGCCATACACAGAAACCGGGGCAATTTTGTATTTATTGGCAAAATTTGAGAATTCGAGTTTTGGTGGTTCTTGAACACATTTCCCAGAAATTCGTCCAGCATCAGACAGCATATTATGAAGGAGATTTTATTCAAGAAAATCACTGGTTTAAGCCACCAGTAGCTGGTATTACTTATGGCATAGTGTGATCTAGGACAGGGCGGCATATTGTGGAGGACGACTTGGCTTTAGAGTGGGTCTTCATTGAAGTTTCCAGGCTGCTATATCTTCATCATTGATGGGAGCATACTTTATCAGGTTCTTGCATATTTATTTAGCTCATTTTGCATTGTCATATTTAGATGCATAAGTTGCAGTTGTGGCTAATCATAGTACTCATATTTTTGGCATTGTAAGGAACATACATTGTAAGGCCAAGAGTCTTGGCAAATCATATCAGCATTGTAAGGGAATTATATTTCAATCAAAGAGCTCAAGTTGCATGCCAAATATTTGATGTATTGTCCATATGTTTGTAGCACATTAGTATGCATGCTAACTGTTTGTGAAAATACCCAGTGGCTGAAAGTGACAATTTCCATAGTAGTTTGCATGTTTGCTGAGAGCCCTTGCTTGTCAAGTGTTGCTTAAATCTCTAGTGGTTGTAGGTGTATATTGGAATGCATGGAAAGTGTTTGTCTCTATGCAAACTAGCTGTACTAGTTAGTTTCAGTCATTACATGTATGCCAAAGGTCTGAAACAGCTAGTATGTCATTTCTATAACTACCTTGCATTGTTCGAAGCGTTCAATAACCTCAGTTGCAGCCTATACACTTAAAGAAAACAATCAGAAAACTCATATCAGCAGGTTCAGACATTGCATGCCAAGTGTTTGACAATATTCCTTGAGGTTTGAATCAACAATTTGAAGCCTATTTTAGCAAGGGATATTACACAGAAATAGAAATTCTTAAAATAGCACTTACTATAAATAGCATATTGCTAAAAATAGTAAGTGACTCCAAATGCATTTTAACCACATTTTGATCAGTCGTCGTAACTTACTAAAAATAGTAAGTCCGAAAAAGTTTGTCAGATGCAAATGCATGTCATACCACTGCAAAGCTCTCTAAAAACCCAGAAAGAATCTAGAAACCAATCTTGCATGCAAACCCGTGATTGAAATGCATGTCACTTTCATTAAATGCATGTCAGATCTCTCCGAAGCTTTCTAAAAACCCAAAAAGAAACCAGCAACCAATCTACAAAACTCCAGCATGCAAACCCCTGAATCCTCAAAAGAAACCTCCAAGCAGCTGCAAACCCTAATTCTGCCTCTGACTAGCCTATGGGCATCCCGGAACAAGCTAACAATCACTTGAAAGTGTAGTGCTAAAAATGGGGACATTACATACATCCTCTCAATGCACTTGAAGAACCCTACCTTCACCTCCACATCCTATATCGGTGTCACTCTACCAGGCCTAGTCAAGGACCACTTAGGATTAAGTGCATAGACTGCCATGTGCAAGGGAGTGTTGAGCTTCTCCCATCTCCTATGAATGATTGGTTGAATGTGCTTGTTGTAGAATGCTAATGTGGGGTCCCTCGCACAACAACCCTCATCTAATCAAGCATAGAATCGATGCACTCATACACCTCTCCAAGGCTAGGTGCATCCATATCCCCATACCTGATAACTTGGAAAACTGGTTTAATAATGGCAACAAAATATTTTGCATCACCCCAGAACACATCACTCTTCACTGTATCCTTCACCCTCCTCCCCTACTCTGTCTTAGACTCGGCCCACCTATTGCAATCTACTATCATAACCATGAGTTGCAGTGCCTCTTGCAACTCAATCATTCTCTCCAAGAAAATGAAATAGGAAGCATATCTTGTATCAGTAGGTTTAAAGAACTCCTTAGTGTTGTAACATTTTCACACATCACCCCGTTCAATGGGGACCCCCTAATTTTTTGCTCCATTCTGGTCTTTTGGCTTTGCCTCTCTCTCTCTCTGGTCTTTCCGTCCTTTCGGGGGATGTTCCATCGTTTGACCCAGGTTGAAATATTGGTTAAGTCTGTGAAACTAGGGTTTTCATCCTTCAGGCTTTTTAAAAGGTCAAACCGAGTTATCAAATTGGAATCTGAGCTTAGTACTGCGATCACAACGCTTCAGGCAGAGTCCCACTTAATTTTTATTAAATTCTGACAACTTACTATTTATAGTAAGTACACAATCTGGGACCATTTCATCAAGATTTTAGAATTCTGACTGCATCAACACTTCCAGGTAACTTCAAGGTGCCTGCGCGTGAAATTTGAACAGATTTTGACAACTTGTTATTTTTAGCAATACAGGCTTCAAGAGTCATTTTTAGGGTTTGAACATATGACTTTCCAATGCATGATTGGAGAATGTATCTGGGTTTTTCAAGACTTTCGCAGTGATGTGACATGCAAGTCGAGATGACGACTTTCAACGATACAGCCTTCAAAGGCTCTTTTTAGGGTTTGCATGCAGAGTTTTTCAACGCCTGTCCGGATATTCCTTATGGGTTTTGCGAGAGCTTCGCAGTGATGTGACTGGCAAGCAAAATGGATCATTTTTCAGGGACTTACTATTTTTAGCCGGTGCTCGCATGCCGACCAGTTTTCTGGGTTTTTTTGGGTTTTCTGAGATCCCACGGGCAGTTTAACATGCAAACTCATCCAGCATCAGATTGATCACTTTTCGGACATTTACTATAAATAGCAGTTTTACTCCAACAGCTCTTCAACACTTCGGTTCAGCAAGCAGAACGACATACAATAGAAATCAAGTCAAATGGAAACAGTTCAGGGCACATACAAGTCAAATTAGGGTTTCCATTGTTGGGCCTAAAAATAGGGGGAATGAAATACAGAGTTGTCAAAACGAGGTACACCACCATGATCAGCATCTTTCAGGCTGCCTGTTGGCAAAATTTGAATGAAATCTAAGCACTTACTATTTTTAGTAAGTCACTTCATGGCTATAAATAGCATGTCTGTGCCAAAGAAAGATGTGAATAGGACACTTAAATCATCAAGATCCGGTGGAGCAAATTTCATGTCAAACGGAGCTACAAAGATCAATCAATTTTAGGGTTTGCTAAAAATAGTAGGATGGCTAAAAATAGCATACTAGTGTGGAAAAAAGGTATAAACAAGGTGGAAAAGTCTGTAGAGGCATAGCCTCGCCTGCTCCAGTTCAGAACAGATGAAAAACGCGTGAGGATCCACACTTCTCCAAATTTACTAAAAATGGAAGGGCAAGGCATGGCTAGGCCGTTGGAAATTTATAGATAAAAACTGGCATGAAGATACAAGAGATACGCCCTTATGGGAGAAAGCTTGATGATAAATTTTCTAAGTCATGAGAAATTCCTTCCTACTACCTGAAATGCGCCCAAAGGCATGGGAGAAAGTTGATAAAAATGCTAAGTGTTGGAATTCCTCCATCATGGGTGAAATGCGCCCAAGGCTTGAGCAAATTCCTTCACACTATGCTATTTGCACCCACAAGGTATGAAGAGGTTAGCAAAAATTTCTAAGTCAAGGAATTTCCTTCCCACCCCCCTAAATGCGCCCTCAAGTTCCTTCATGCTAGGCTAAATGCGCCCAAGAGGTAAAAGGTGTGAAAAAGTCGGCAAAAGATCTAAGTGTTGGAAATTCCTTCACTACCCCTCAAATGCACCCAAGAATGGAAGTCCACATGCTCAAATGCACCCTCAAAGGGTTGAAAAGGAAAGTCAACTAGGCAAAATGCGCCTAAGGCAAGGAGTCCCCCCTCATGGGGACAAATGCACCTTCAAATGGAAGTGGCCTAGGTGAAATGCGCCAAGGAAGGGAAGGTAAGAGGTTAAAATATTCTAAGAGTGGACGGATTTCCTTCCCACCCCCCTAAATGCGCTCAATGGATTCCTCTCCACATGCTATGTGCGCCTAAGAAGACAAGGCAAGGAGGGTGTGATTTTGAAAAATATTCTAAGTATAATGGAAATTCCTTCATACTAGGTGAAATGCGCCTAAGGTTGAACAAGTTCCTTCTCACCATGTCAAATGCACCCAAAGGAGTTAGGACTTGAGGAGGAAAATTGCTAAGTGTAAGACAAAATTGCTAAGGCATGGAAAGATAAAGAGGGTAAAATGGAAGTTCATACCCTCAAATGCGCCCCCCATGGGTAAGATGAATAAATTTAAAATTCTTGAAGGCATTTTTTTTTTTTAGAGCAAAGGTGAGAAATACGCCTAGGGGTGACGATAAATTTTTTAAGGCAAGATGAAATGCGCCTAGAGACGAACAGGAAATTCTTCAAGAAAATCAAGGAAAAGACAGGCAAGAAAAATGAAGATTGCAAGTGTGGAATGTGTCCAAAGTAAAAATGAGCAAACCTTAGCAAATTTTATTATTTTTTCAAAATAATAAAAATTAAACGTACCCCTCCGGATACACATGAAAATGATGAGTTCTGAAGGGAATTTTCTTCTGGGTATTGGACGTTTCCAACTGGGAGATAGTTTGAACTTGTTCCACACCTCGCTCGTGTCGTTTTGATAGATAGTTTCACCCGGTGCCTATTTTGATGAATTTCCTAAGACAAATTTAAAATTTTTCTAAGGCAAATGAGATGAATAGGTTTGCAAGAATATTTTAGCCTGAAAATTAAACTAAACGACTGGAATTATTTTTTGCCGAAGCAAGCGTGAAATCAAATGACTTAGCCAATTGAAATGAAATTGTTCACAGAGGATATTGATTTAATATTTTAAAAATGCAAACGTAGTAAAGTAGGCCTGTGCAGGAGTGATGAATTTTCAAAATTCTAGAAGTTAAAGATTTTGATGCTCCGAATGACAAGTGTTGCAACTGGCAAAGGAGGGAAAATGGAATTTGAAAGTTTGCTAAGTTTAGCCTCTTCCAGAATTCGACCTGGCTATAAGATTTCAAGTCCTTTTCATATTTCTCATAGGTTGTTGAATACAAAATATTCTCAAAGGCTAAAAATTCGAATTTGAGAAAGGAAAGTGAGTTGCTGAAAGGCGTGACATTGCAAAGGAGAAGTTTCAAGTTGCTGAGAAATTCGAATTTGAGAAAGGAAAGTGAGTTGCTGAAAGGCCTGACTTTGCAAAGGAGAAGTTTCAAGTTGCTGAGAAATTCGAATTTGAGAAAGGAAAGTGAGTTGCTGAAAGTGCAAGTTTAAAAGGTGAAGTGCGAACTTGTGAGGAAGTTTCAAATTGCTGAGACTTCTGAATTGCTGCAAACAAATACTTCCATGTATTGGACATTGTGTTGCTGCAAGTAGAGAAACTTCGAAGTGTTGAAGTGAACAGGCGCAGTTGAGGTTTACAGCTGAAAATGACAAAGTGTTGTAGCCTTTTTATTTTCGAAAATCTGTTGGCACCCTCAAAATGTATTGTTTTATAAAATCTTATTTTCTAATGACTCTCTTGTATTTTTGCAGAATGGTTGAATCAAGCAGAAGAAATGCAGGAAGAGGAAATCATGCTAAGTCGACAAGAGCAAGCACATCAAGACAGGCAGTGATAAAGAAGTTGAGCAAATCCTTTCGGCCGAAATCAAAGTTTTCTTCAAAGCTAGGCAAACTGAGTGACACAAACATTGGCTCATTCAACTTGGGGACATTCAGGAGGCAAATAATGGGAATTGGGGGTCATCATCCATCAGTTACTTCGCATAACATCGTAAGGAGTGGACTGTATGCAGCTGCTAGTTTTCCTCCAGCAATCCGGTGTCCAGAGCTGATCATGGAATGTGCCAACCATGAGCAGAGGACTATTATTTCACCAAATGGCAAGATATTGGCCAACCTTACGCCGGAGGCTATTGGGGAGGCATTTGGAATTCCAGTCCATGAGAAGATGATTTACAAAACAAGGGAGAGGGTTGAAAAGATGTACTCATCCACGTTTGATCAATGTGTTGACTTGATAAATTCTAGGTGGATGAACAAGCCCAAGCCAACTCGCATGAAGCTGCCTAAGCAGATAATTTCAGAGGACTTGAGGCAGGAGTTTTGTAACTTAATAATGATGTTGAGCAGAGTTGGAGGGTGCCCCCAAGCGTTCATCTTTGAACCTTAGATGTTCTATTATATCAACCTGGTACTGGAAGGCAAGGACTACGTAGACTGGGCACTGATGATCAGTGACAACTTACATGAGCAACTATGGAGTTTGAGGAGGACAAAAACATTCTACATGAGCTCTTACATCATCTACATGCTGGCCCGAATGACAAAGTACAAAGAGATTTCGTATAAGGAACCAATCGGGTGTGGCTCCCATCAGTTTAAAATACATGAGGCTTGTCCACAGTTACATTTGACAAGTACCTCCAACTACAAGAGGGTCAATGACGCCTTCACGATGCACATAACGAGGACTTTGCAGCAAAGGACTCATCATAGAATATCTAGAGAGGCACAGGAGCTGATTGAAAAGTTCGGATGTTGGTTTATCCAGTTTCTGAAGTTTACCTGCAAGCAACGCAAGTGGTGCAGGTGGAGCAAGCAGTGTGGGCTGAGTGGGAAACTTCCTCTTGAGAATAGTCATTTCATTAGCCACCTTTTGTAATAGTGGATCTACGGAACTCTGAACCAAAGGCCTGATGGAATCACCCTTCATCTTTCCACTAGTGATCATGTTGTCCTCAATCTCTATTGTGCCTTGCTATGCAGCTTCTAATTTTGTTTCATTAGCCGACTTGAGGAAAAAGGCTATCTCAGATGGGAGTGCATTAATGAAACTGCTCAACAAAACCTCAGGTGACGGATTGAGGGTATGTGAAAGTCATGTGACGAGGCAATTAAACCTTGCCACAAACTCTCTCATTGGTTCATGAGCCTCCATCTTTGGATTGGAAAGTTGGGCGAACAATTGGTAACTATCTTCCGCGGGCTTGAATCTTGCAAAGAACTTTTTGCTCATAGTAGCCCAGTTTGTGATGCAACTCGGTTCTAGGTGATGGAAACATTCAGCAGTGACTCCACTAAGGGTCTCAACAAAGAGACGTACTGCAATGTCTTCATGTGCTACGTGCAAGACACCACAAGCTGTTGAAAAGGCTGAAACATGATCATCAGGATGTTGAGTTCTGTCGCCATGGAACCGTGGAAAGTCCTTTCGTGACCCCTTAGGTAGTTCATGATTGGCTACCAAGGCCAAAGGTCCAATTTGATTTCCCCAAGGCAACGGGATCTCTCGTCTTCAATTGCGATTTTTGTTGTTGTTTTGTTGTTATTGTCACCCATTGCTCCTAAATGGACTGCAGGTTCTTCTTGCTTGACTTCAGGTTCTTCTTCTTTGATCTCAGGTACGGTGATGAATTCAGGAGCTACGTTGGACAAGTCTACAACTTGAATGGGATGTGGCAGGAAAGGATCAGCGTTGATATCTTCTTGAAAGAGAGGATTCCTCCTTCTTGTATAGACAATGTAAGCTAGGATTGTCTAATTACACGCAAGATCAGGCAATACAAGTCTTTTGGCTACAAAATCAGCTTTCCTTTCTTCTTTGTCTAGTATTTTGGCAACTCTTCTCCGCTGAACAGGAGTCTCCTTCTCAAAGATGAAACTCCTTAGGCTGCTGATAATGTCTGCTTGCTCTCCTTCAATTATCTCAAGATTTGCCTAGATAACTGGAGGTGTAAGATTAGGCTGTTGAACTGGAGCAGTAGAACGCTAGAGAGTCATTCGTGTGTCATAAGCCTAAGCTTTCTTCAAGTTCTATGCCTCGTGCCCCACGGTGGGCGCCAGAAAACTATTGGTGTTTCTAATCGCACCTCTGGAATGCGGTTTGGAAACGGACAGCTGTGTGTTGTAACCTGCTCTTCAAATTAGGAGGGGAAGCTCCCTCATATGCTGATTATGCTAAAGAAAGTAAATTAAAACTAATTTGCCTATCTTTTTGTCTCAGTTGCGAGAACACAAGGTTATAGAACTCTTGACGCTGCAGTTGAAGGTTTTCTCCTTAAATTAAAACTATCAACTACAACTAACCTACGCTAATAACGTTTCTAACTTCTCAGGTAAATGCAGAGCAAGAGAGTTAGAAATGAACAAGATTGATTCTCCGACACAGATACTTAGATAAAAATTTCCCAACATACATCTACTGAATTTCAATGCAAGCTGAAAAGGAGATCATATAAGCATAATACAATAAACGGAAATCTGAGACTTTATATTGAGGCAGCAAAGCACGCACAAGATTTTATATCCTAAAACTTCGGCCACAAAAGATTACAATTCTGGGATAGCAAGTTGTAGAAAACTGCATGCAACATGCGATCAAACCAGATTAACATTTGACACAAAACACATGCACTAAACAAGGATTTGCAGCTAAAAGAGGCATGCAAACTTGCTCTTAAAACAAAGTGAACTGAAACTAAACAATAACAAACTTGAAGGCATAGGCTCAGCAATTTGTTATCACAAGCACGGTTAAAGAAAAATGAGCAGACACTGCTCTTATTTATAGCTAAACAGAGAAGTAGGGAACCCTAAAATCTCCTTGCTTTTACAACTAAGACTTGCCAACTTGCAACCTTTATTTCTAAATCTAGAAAAAGATAAACATCTGCTACTAAGAAAGCATGTAAAATAGGAAATGCCAACTCATTACAATTGTTTTCTTTCTCTTCTCAAAAGAATGAATAAGTGTTAAGACGAGAATAGAAAGAAAGCTGAAAAGAAAGCTGATTTAAATCTCGATCATATCCACTAAAAAGCGGGCAACTGTATCCTTGGTGGGAGTGTCAATACTATTAATAACAAAATGCCACTTTTCCAAGATTTCTTCGCCATCTACAATAGACCTTTGGAAATCTTTACTTTCATTGGTCGCTTTTTCAAACTTTGCTGACATCATGGAAATCAGATTCATTCTTCCAACACTGCCCTCGCTGCCATGAACAATACTTTGAAACTTTTCTTGGACTACGTCAAGCCCAATGTATGAACCATCCTCAAAGCAATACTAACAAGGAATTGCTGCAACAAACTCTCTTATGAACTCGAGAGCATCAATAACCCTTTGTTTATAAGCAACAAACTCCTCGGATATTCTTTCATATGTCTTAACCTTGAAAAGGTGACCTTCTTTCCACTCCAGAATTTGTCTTTTGTGTTCTCTTGCAGCTGTAGAACCATATGCCATATCTAAAATAAGGAGATGCTCGCCATAATGCATGCTTTGGCGAAGTTCAGACAGTACTTGGTGGGAGGAAAGTTTGTGGTGAGGACCGACTACAATAGTCTTAGGTATTTCTTGGAGCAAAAGGACTTGAACGAGAGGTAGCAAAAATGGGTCAGTAAGATACAAGCCTATGATTTTGATATAGAGTATGTGAAAGGGAAGAGGAATGTTGTTGCTGATGCCCTTTCTAGGAAGTTTGTCGCTTGTTCACTTTCAGATATTTCAGCTAATTGGAAGTCTCTTTTGTTAGTTGAATACTCCAAGAACAAATTTGCATGTGAGGTGATGGATGGGCAGATACAGGATGAGAGGTACCGAGTGGTGGATGATGTGATCTTCTACAAGGACAAGATTTACTTGGTGCCAAAATCTAAACTAAAGGAGAGGATCCTGCAGGTGTCACATGATACTCCTTTAGTAGGCCATCAAGGCTATTTTAAGACATGTCGGTAGGTTAGAGAGAGGTTCTCTTGGAAGGGCCTCAAGGAGGATGTTTTGAGACATGTCAAGGAGTGTATGATTTGTCAACAAAACAAGTCAGAGCATACGCATCCAGCAGGATTGTTGCAGACATTGCCCATTCCAGAGCAGAAGTGGGAGAGCATTTACATGGACTTCATCACAAGTCTACCCAAGGTGCATGGGAGAGATTGTATCTATGAGGTGGTGGATTGGTCGACGAAGTATGCCCACTTCTTTTCTATACCTACTGAGTACAAGGCACCACAGGTAGCTGAGTTGTTCTTTAGAGAGATCTTCAGATTGCATGGGCTACCTAGGTACATAGTTAGTGACAGAGATAGCAGATTCTTGAGTGCATTTTGGCAGGAGCTTTTCAGGTTGGCAGGTACTGTGTTGACACCGAGCATGAGTTACCATCCTCAGACTGGTGGTCAGACAGAGATTGTTAATAAGTGGATTGAGGGGTACTTGTGCAACTATATTTTAGGACAGCAGAGGACATGGATTAAGTGGTTGCACTTGGGAGAGTATTGTTACATTACCACTTATCATATGTCTCTTGGGATGTCTCCTTTCCAAGCTTTATATGGATATGATGCACCATCATTCATGGATTTGGCTTTTGGAGAGCAGGGTTCCTAAGGCCAAGGATTGGATACAGGAGAGTCGGGATATCTTGAGAGCACTCAAGGATAACTTGCAAATGGCACAGAATCAGCAAAAGACTTATGTTGATAGACATAGGGTTGAGCATAGTTTTGAGGTGGGTGATTTGGTCTACCTTCGTTTGCAACCCTATAGACAGTCTTCTTTGAAGAAGAGCAGTGCAGAGAAGATCAAGCCTAGGTTTTATGGACCATACAGAGTTATCAAACATGTGGGAGAGGTAGCATATGAGTTGGAGTTGCCTAAGAGCGGCAAGATTCATAATGTATTTCATGTTCCGTGCCTCAAGAAGGCACTTGGACAGCATGTTACTTCTTCATCGGAGTTGCCACTATTGGATAACGATATAATGTCCCCAATTTAGCCCTATGCTCGTCTTGTGGTTTTAGCCTATTTTCGGAAACTCGTAGGCTAAGCAGAATGGAAAATTAGGGTTTCCTATTTTATAGGAGGTTTCAGATGTATTTTTGAAGGCTTGTATGTTGGAGTTTGGAAGTGTAGTTTTGGGTGTTTTTTGGGTTTTCAGAGTGTTATCAAAATTTCACTACTGTAGCATTTTGCTGCCTACGTATTCATCACATTCTGAGATTTGAGTAAAAATGAATTCAAGTGTTATTTTGCAAATGTTTGAAACAGAAAAACTCATAGGCTTGCAAAGTAATGCTGTTTTATTCAATATTGTAAAAGCTGAAGTCCCACACAAGCCGTGGGAGTAACCTGATTTGATTTTTAAATCAAATGCTGAATACATGATGGAAAAGGAACACACAACTGAAAATAGAGTAAAAACAAGGAAAGAAGGTGATTTGTTATTGTCTGGAATGACGAATCATTGTTGAAGCTGTGTGTTGATATTCGTCCAGCTTTGGTGTCACAGCCAGCTCCAGCTTTAAGGTTTACCTGCAAAATTGTGAGGAGTGGCGTTAGAGCAATGAAAAATCAGTTCCTACCTTATCCCTACGCTACCAACAGAGATGTGATCTCATTCAGTAATGCATTCACCAGATGATTAAAAGAAAAGCAGAACATCAAAAGAAGCCTTTGAATCTGTCATTTTTTACTAACTTGTTTGCGTCATGTGCAGAAACAGGAAATGCAATATTGCTGTTTTTTATCAGTTTCAGAATGAGTGGAGTTAAATGTGGCTCCCACAAGGGTTGAGCCCAGCTCATCAAATGTTTAGTGCAATATGAGCACATAAAATCTGTTTTGTATTATGCAGATTTTTTGCAAAATTCATTACAACAGGTATGCAAAGATTAAATGACGGCAGTGCTGCATTTTAAGTGCATTTTCAGAATGCATTGTTTGCAAGAATGTCAAGGTGATTGCTATCAATTTTTATCATCAAGATATCACATATTGCAAAGTTTTTGCAGCCTTATGAATGAAAAGTAATATTTGCTCATAAAAACAGCAGATTATGTTTAAAAATGGCTTCACAAAAGCCATCAAGTGCTGCAAATTATTTTCATTTCCAGAGTATATTGTTTTCAGATTTCTTGGCTTATGCAGTTATGCCATTTTGCTGTTTGATATCAAAAAGTATATGAAAAAGAGAACAGCGAGTAGGGACAGTCCTGGCTATGTTACAGTCAAGATGTTGAAAGTCATTCAATGACAAGTATCGAGTGAAAAAGAGTTGAAGCCATTGAGAGATTCGATTTTCTACAGGAACAGAATAATACAAATGAAGAAATATTCAATTTTGAAACAGGAAAATCGAACTTATCTTCTCAGAAAATCTTCAGATATGGCACTGGAAAAGAAGCTCAAAACAGCATGTAATGGCATCCAACACAGAAAATGTCAAAAAAACAGCAGGGTTTTCAGACCATGTCCAAATTATGTGATCATGCACTGTGAATGTTCATTCTTCAATTCATTTTCTATCATATATCCTCTATTTTGCAGAGGTAGAGTTCAAATGCAGCATTAAAATGGAGGTTCAAACTTTCAAACAACAGAAATCTCCATGTTCATGGCGGCTGGGGTTTCTCAATGGCGCCCAACTTTTTAAAAATCAAAATGGAGCAACAAATATACCAGAAAATGCATAATGCAGCCACGACGTGGTTTGTAAAAACCTCCAAATGCTTCTAAAATATCAGAAATAGCAATATTCGATGCAAGGAACAAACTTACCAGTAGCTTTCTTCCATAAAAAAACTCCAAAATGGCGAAAAGCAGTGAGTTTTGCAGCTCAAAAAGCTCAGACGCAGAAATATCAAGCTTCTAATGGCGGCCAGAAGAGGATAGCACAAAAAATTGCAGAAAGACAAAAGGATATCAGAAAAATCCATGGCCGCGCCTGATAAAAGATTTAAAGCTTTTAAAAGATCAAGAAAGACTTCCAGATTCAGCAGAAAATAGACGTACCTTCATTTCTCAGCCTTGCACTTTCACAGAAACTTCCAGAATGGTGTCCAAGGTGCAGAGTTTTCAACATCAAAAGCTCACAAAGACTTCCAGCTCAAAGGGCGACTAGGGTTTCCTCATGGTGGCGCCTAGCAAAGAGAAGCAAAGAAAATGAAATGAAAGTCTTCATTTCGAATTAGGGTTAATACCCTAATGAAATTCGATGGGGGAAGAGTCTTATTTGCCTTAGATTTCTTTTTAAAACTTTTTTCATTTCACCCTAATGAAATTTGTGGGAAGGAAAGGCTTTGCCTTAGGTTTTGTTAAAAATCTTCATTCCTTATGCTTAGGCATATTTACTTAGCCATTTATTTTATTTTGATATCTTTTCAAATGAAATAAATGACTATAGTAAATATCTAAAACACTTTATTTTTGCATTTGTTTTTTAATTAATCATATCTTTATTTAAAATGATTCATTAAATCATTTTGATAAAGATTAAATAATTTTTAAAATGCAAAGTAAGGTATCCTATCATTTTTGCATTCTTTTCAGAATTGTAATATTTGTTCAAAATGATGTATTATAAATCATTTTTGAATAAATAATATCATTTAATGCAAAAATTAGAGTTTCAAGTGAAATGTTTCATTACTTGCATCTAAAAATGTAAATCTTTATTAAAATGATGAATTATAAATCATTTTAATTAAAGATATTTAAAATGCAAGAATAAAATGTTCTAGACATTTTTAAAAAATGATAGTCATAAGGAACCAAGACTTTTTAATAAATGTTTGAATTTCAAGATGAGGTCACATTTAATGTCATTCAATGACATTCAAAGACTTATTGATAAAGATTCAGATATTTTGAAATGCAAGTTGATGACATTTAATGACATTCAAAGACTTGCTACAGGGATTAATAAATGTTTGAAATACAAGTTGAAGTCATTTAATGACATTCAAAGACTTAATGCCAAGTATTCAAGTCCAGCATTAATGCAAGCTTGCTCAAAATATGCAAGTAGTGGTGACTTTGGTGAAGCCTTGTTCAAATCAGGGGTTAGTGGAGGTTTTTTTGGCCTACCTTGTTTGGAGGAGATTTTGACATCACTTTGGTTTTTGGGCCCAAAGTCCAATTCCGAATTTTGAAGGCTTTTTTCCTATAAAGTCTTGTTCCTCATTCATTGTAAGCAGTTCTGATTATGCAGAGGAGGCTTATGTGACATTTTTGTGTCCTTAGCAATTTTGTACAAATTTTGTAACTCTTTTGGAAGATCAAATACAAGTAACAACAGCTGAGTTTATGTTATCTGAATTTATTTTTGGAGCCTTCTCTTCTTTCTGCAATTCTGTGTGTATTTACAGGTGATTTGATAAAGATAATTAGTGAATTGTCATTATTCCATGTTATTTTGTCTCACCCAAACACCTAGTTGCAGAAAAGTATTTTTGTTTGCAGGTTGTAGTTCATGTCTGAAGGGGTGAAGCTCATAAGAGAGGCATTTGTTTTCCTCCTTATTCTGGTTCATTTTTCAGACTTTATTACAAAATACTTATGCAAGCCTATACAGAAAGGAAGTGTTTTGTATTCACTTAGATAATTTAGTAATCCTTCTTAGTTACCTGTATTTGAACTCTCATATCATATTTAGTGTATCACCTGGTTCTCTAGTTTAGATTTTAAGATCCTAGGTTCATTTCAATAACTTATATCTTTTTCCCATAAGTTTAGGTTAGTTTTGTAGAATTATCAGTGATTACCCAATAGGAACCGGCCTAGAATCCGGAGGTTTCGTTTCTAATTACGCATTTTCCACATGCAGAAATGAATCCCATGTTAGGCAAGATTGTTAAACTTGTATAGTTTAACAAGGTGCAAATTTTAGCCTTAACACAGAGAGCTTCAGAATGGTGTAACATGCATCTCCATCTGATAACTTTTCCAGGCACTTACTATTTATAGTAAGTCACGTTGGCTTCCTGGTTTGTGTTAAGAAGGCTTTTGGAAACACTTACTATTTATAGTAAGTCATGATTACTGCTCTGATGAAGTTTTGCAAACTTACTATTTATAGCAATTGCTATTTTTAGTAAGTCTATTTATAGCAGTATCTTTCTGGCAGCAGTTCAATCATCTGCAGTTCACATTTTGGGCATTGTGGCTATTCAATTGGTTTTTTTGAGGGTTTTGAAAACTTACTATTTTTGGCATTGGCTATTTTTAGTAAGTCTAATTATGGCAGTGGCACTATCAGCAGTCCTGCTTAGGTCATCATTCTATTTCTAGCAAAATCAGTTGGAGTGTTGGTTTTTGGTCTTGGCTTCTATTCCTCCTTGGACTATGTTCCAGACTTAGTCAATTTTCATATCTTGAGGTTGTACCCCATGCTTAGGCTTGATGACTTCAAGTTGTTTTAATGAAGGGGACATCAAGGGGCTTGAATTCCCATATGCATTTAAATGTTTATTTTTAAATGTTCTTTTGCAACTTAAGTTGGATACCAAAAGGGAGAGGATTAATATTTCATTAAATTCAAAATAAAGTGACTTTTGAGAAATGGCGTCCCTTGGAGGAATTGAATAGTTTCTTTGGAAGTTCAAGTGTTTCATCTTCTTTTGGTGAGAGCTTATATATTGGCGCCTTTTCCTTTGTATCTCATCTTTGAAAATTGGAAGTAGTGTTATGCTGCTGGTTTGAAACTAGAACCTGGCTAAGGGGAAGCTTAGCATTTTGCAATCCATCCTTCAGGCCTGAAACTATGGCTTCCTAGGTGGGTCTTTGAGACTGTACTTCACTTAGGAGTGCAGATGGACCTTATTTCTGATGTTATTTGACAGGTTGCTGCTGTATAACCTATTATTGAGTTGTTGTTTGGTTCATGGCTGAAGCGAATTTCTGTTCGTAGCTTCACCATTGAATTTTCTATCATTCTAGGTACTGGCCCATGCTGTTCCACTGTGAAGGGTGCCCCTTTTTGCAAGTTTGCAGATTTTATCATGGAGTTTCTGATTTTTGGGAGAAGGTCGACCCTTCTTGAAGGCCGTACCTTTCTTCTTTGATGCATTGGGAATCGTGCCTCCTATTGCTACTGTTTCTGGCTCGTTTTCTCATTGAGGTTTGGGCGCACATCTCCTATCTATCGTTTGGCTGTGGTTGGGGAGCTTTCCGAGTGGTTTCGGAAAAGATACGTCCAAATTGGTGATTCTATAACCTGCTGGTCTGATTTTCTGTACTCACTGTTTTTTATCAGATTAGTTGTGTTTAATTATCTTGCTGTTTTGAGCTACATTGATGCATCTATTCATATTGTAAACGTTAGAGGAAGTGATTCTCTAACCATTGATTGTTTGGGGAATTCTTGTTGAAACATTGTAGCTATTTATTAATGTTTTGTAAGTTGTTTAGTAGTACTAACAGCAGTTTGTATACTTGCTGCAATTTATTTGTTTGTAATAATCACACCCACGTAATAAGTGGAATATTCCCACTGCTTGTGGATGCCTGCATTTGCAGAAGAAGTTTACTTTCAGTTAATCTAGCACTCCACCATATGTTAGCACCTCGCCTTGCAAAAGGATCTTGCGTGCACATTCTTGGTGTCGAGTTTAGCTCTTCATTTCCTATTGTAATTCAAGTTATTAGATCCTAGGGATCTTCTGACCATATGCTCGCCCCTCCTCCTTAAATGGTTTTAGGGCACATTCTTGGTTAGAGTTATTTCAGTTATGTTTTGGTTTAAGAGCTAATTCTTAACGGGTGCATGATTTGCATTGTTGTTACTGAAAATTAAAGGCAAAAAATTAAGGGGTATATTTCAGTGGTATCAGAGTCTGTTTTCTTGCCATCCTGTGTGTTCAACAATTCAGAAACAAATGAGAGTCAGAGAAGTTTGTTACTACGTCAGGAAGCAGAATAGAGTTTTTTTTCAGCCTTAGTAGTTTTAAGGTTGGCACTTGTTGTTGTCAGTTATGTCATGGCTTTGAATGAGGAGATAAGTTTGGCAAGATCACTTTACACAGTCGGGAAAAGGTTCAATGAAGAATGTTCATCAGTAGAAGAGGAAGCAGTTGTTCTTCATGAGTTGGAACTATGTTTGAATCAAGTGAACTAGTCACCCTTTGATTTGATTAAAAGAGCCTTAACTCCTGCAATGATATCCATGAATCAAACATACTAGTTTATGCATCCTGATGATGAAGTCAATCTGCTGGTCACTTCCTGTCTTAGTGAGATGATGAGAATCCTGGCACCCATGAAGCCTTATGATGATGGTACTATGAAGAAAGTGTTGCATTTAATTGTTGAAGGCTTACAGTATTTGGATGAAACGGGTAGCAGTCTCTTTCCGAGAAGAGTTGCCCTCTTGAAGACTTTTTCCATGCTAGAAACAAGCGTGTTGTTAATTGATTTAGATATGCAAAACTAGATTTATCAATAGTTCCATTATCTCATAAATTCAACATGGAGTGAACAAGGGGAGGATGTTTTTGTTGCTATTAAGAATATTCTTGTTTTGACAAATGGAATTTATTCCACATATTGTCCAAACACTTCTTTTGGACGCTTATGAGCCAACGGAGCCAATTTCTCCTACTACTAAGTTTTTGTTCAAAGGATTGTTTCATCAATGTGAAGACAAACTAAAACCTCTTTTGATAAAGACTGTGGAAAACAAAGAGGAAATTTCTAATGTTGAAGAAGAAGATGAAAATTGGAATCCATTTGATTTTGTATCCAATATTCAGAAGGAATTTTTTGAAAAACATTCATCCATGCATTCTAGGGAAGAATGTAGTAAAACCACAACAGATTTAGAAACACATGAAGGAAATGTTGTGGAAACAAGGGTCAAGGAGACTCAAGATGAAGAGACAGAGGAGGAATTATTTGAGATTGAAAAAACATCTTCAGTTGATGATATCTTATCAGCTGATGAATTTCTTCTACACCTTCATAATTCAGGAGGATTTTGGTTAGAACAACACGAGAAAACGGAAGATGTAGTTGAGGGAAATCCATCCTTCACAAATATTGAATCTTGTGTTGAAGACAACATGGAGGAAGTGGTGTCTAGCGAGCATAAAACAGAATTTTCCTTGCTTGAAGCCAAGCTGAGACAAAAAACTAACGAATTGGGAAGTACCATTGATGAGATGTTAAAAAGTGTACAACAGATGCGTGAAAATTTGAGGAGCTCAGCTGAAAGCATCTTTGACATTTTTGTACACCAAAGCAGCACAACTCCATCTCAACCAATTCATGAAGTATGCAGCTCAAGTTCAATGACATTTGAAAAAGAAATTCAAGTTTTATCCAGACTCGATGATATTCATCGGCAGATAGAAAATTTAATTAATGAGGTACCAAGAAAACGTGATACTTGTTGTATATCTCTTGTTGATATGAAGTCAATTAATAATGCCTTGCAAGAATTCAAGTCAAGTCTTGTGCTCATCATCCGTGATAAAGACAAAGTGGCTAATATTGCTGACAAGGCGTTGCAATGGAATGAGCAAACTAAAGCAAAATTGCAAGAAGTACATGAGGCTCTATTGGAAGCAGAGAATCAGATTTCTGCGGCTCAATGTTCATGAGAACAAGAAAATAAAGGAAGAGCTGAAGAGATTCAGAAAATTCTTGATGAGCTTGATTTCATACAAGAAACTTTTGAGTTGGAATGTTGTCCTAAAAGACAGGAGTACCCGAATTCTCATCAACAAGTTTTTCAAGCCTTTGATAATGCCTTGTATGAAGATGGCGCTAGCGGGACTTATGAGAACCCTCTTTTTGAGAATGATGAGGGAAACTTTTCCAGTCCTATTGATGGAGGAAGATATTCTAGCATTGAAGAAGTGAGACATGAGGATGAATCCATCCCCGTTCCTAGCTCATCCCTTTTGCAGGAAGTAGAGAATCCGGAAGTTAGAAGGGATGAAGAAATCCTTCCTGAACAACAACAAAGAATTGCTTGGCATTCTGATGAAGAATTTATTCAATTTTTGATGAGGTTGCTGGTTAATTTTATGTCTGGTTTTATGTTTGCTCCAGCTTCTTTGAGAGTAACTGACTTCAGAATTGAGATTGATGAGGGATTCATTGAATCTCTTTGACAATTCACAACTCTTGGTTTTGAATTCAGATTTGTTGAATACTTCTTGGATTTTCAAGAGGTATCTATTCAAATGGAACGTTTGAGTCAGAGGGTCCAGTTAAGAGCTGTTCTCCATCTAAGAAATGGTTCTTCAATGTTGATGACTTGGGATCCTGGCATATTTCCTCGAATTGAGGAAAAAATAAAACTTAAAAGGGTGGTATCGATACAAGGTGTTATGATCATTCACCGAGGTATTGAAGGTTGCTCCTTAATCAGCAGTTCAAAGGCAAATTCCTTCTTTAAGGTGAAGGTTTGGAGAGATATCATGATCAGAAATTATTCATTTGTGACAATGGGAATTTTGATTAAGGCACGACTAGCCTTACTCATGAACAGATATGCTTATTTTGTTGCAGACTTTCCTTATTACAACTGCTGTTTTTTTATTGGAATGCTGATTTTTCATGAATCAGATTTTGAAAAGTTTAAATCAGACTTGTTAGTTGTTGGGTGTCTTCATTTTCAGACCTTTCAGTCAACTGTTATGACGAATTTCAGGGCTCAAAAGAGAGAAGGATTGTTTCAGTATAGCCAAAGGTCATGTAAGGGATCATAGTTGGAAAACTCGGCATTTTCAAGTACTTGGCAAGCCCGAAAAACTCGGCTCGGCAAAAACTCGGAAAAAACTCAGCAAAAAACTCAGGAACTTAAAAAATTGCTTAAACTTCACTAAAAACTCATTTTTTTTGCAAAATTCAAAGATAAGATGCATCCAATGAGTCAATAAATGAGTACATATAAGAAACAAGCTATATTTGATTGATTTGAAAGAAATTGGATACAAAATGGCATCCTCATGTGGAATGCTCAATGTGCTGATATGATAATAGTCTGAAACAAAATGAAATAGCAAATTGTTTTTGTAAAACTGAAAGTAAATACTACATATGTCATAAACATTAATATATTTCAGTTTTTACAAATTCACATGAATCACATCTTCCTCTTCCCATGTCTAGATCTCAGTATGGGACCGGAAGAGGGTGTCCGTGTAATCATAGGACTCCGCTCCTGCTGTGCCTGTGGCTCCTCAACCTCCATCCTAGATGTAGATCCTCCTGCAGCTGCTGGTGGTGGCACTGGCAATGACTCCTCCTCAGGATCATCCTCAAGGTCATCCAATGAGAATGTAAATCCACCCTCCTCCATTGCCTGTCGCTCTAAATCATAAATCTCATCCTCGGTAAACAATGGAGGTTGCTCCCCTCGCCCTGTCCAATCACTGTATGGATCTATCTCCTCCAAATCAATTGGATCATCATATGATATCTCCTCTACCTTTTTTATGCGCAATCGAAGATTATATTGCACATAGACAAGGTCATTGAGGCGTTTTTGAGCGAGTTTGTTCCTCTTCTTTGTGTGGATGGCCTCAAACAAACTCCAATTGCGCTCACAATTGGATGAACTACAAGGCTGGCTCAAAACACGGAGGGCAAAGTTTTGAAGATGTGGGGTTTTTCCACCCCAATGTGTCCACCAAACATCTACAAAAAAAAGAAGAAAAAGTTAGAAAATTGTAACTTGTAACTTGTAACTATCAAATTTTCATTTTTGTAACTTGTAAATTTCAAATTTTATACCTGGTGGCAGCCTAGATACTGCTCTCTTTGCCAAGTCTGAAGAGAAGAGTACACCCCTTTTTTCCCTGTAACTTTGCAATTCATTAACAATGCAGTCTGCCTCATCAGGCGTGGATGTCATCCGCTGAATGCAAGTAGTGAGGCCCTCCATAACCTCTCCAGTAGGATCTGTATAGGTGCCTGAATGGATGAAACGGGGGTTCAAGAAGTACCCTGTTGCATGGATAGGTTGGTGGAGTTGATTGTTCCACCTCCTGTCAATAATCTCCCAAATGGGATCAAACTTGAGGCTGTCCCCCTTATAATAATTTCTAATAGCCTCCTTGGCCCTATCCATGGCCTCATAAAGATAACCCATTGGGGTTTGATCCCCATCCACCAAACGGAGCACTCTAACCAAGGGCTCTGACACCTACAATATAAATTTAAAAATGCAAAAAACTATTAGAGTTACAATTTAGTAATTTACAAATTTACAATGAAGGACATTAACTTGAAGAAAATGTTCAATTTGAATTTAGATTCAAACTCAAAGTTTTGAAGTTACCTTCACAATCTTTGTTGCTTTTTGTGCAAAGAGGGGCTCGAAGACAATGCTTGCAACTCTTTCTCCTTCCGGCTTCTTTGAATAAGGTGAGTCTATCCATGCTTGACTCACAAACATTTGTTTCAAAGCCGTCAATGCGCCAAGAATGCTTTGCAACGTTAAGAAAACCGTTGCAAACCTTGTCACACCAAATCTCTCCCATTGGTGTGCTCCCTCATCAAGCTCAGAACCCAAGGGTGATTGTAGATGTATTTAGTGATCCTTCTTCCATCCTCTACAATTGGTGTGACCCAATGTAATTTTCCTATGTCCTCCAAAAGAAGGTCAAGGACATGGGCAGCACATGGTGTCCAAAAAATTGTCTGGTGTCTATCTTGGAGGATTCTTCCTGCTGCCACATATGCCGCTGCATTGTCAGTTATGATTTGCACGACATTTTTAAGCCCAACCTCCATGCACACTTGCTCCAACATTCTAGCCAAATTTTCTGCATTTTTTACTATGTTGGAGGCATCTACGGATTTCAAGAACACCACCTCATTTTTGCAAGAAACCAAAAAATTTATGATGGTACGGTTTTTTCCATCCGTCCACCCATCAGAAAGAATAGTGCAGCCATATTGTTGCCATTCTTCTTTTTGTTCTTGTATCACTGCCTTTGCTCTTTCAGTAGCATTAGAAAGCAACCTACAAGTACAAAGTGAAATTAAGTACACAATTTTAATTTGTAAACAAAAAAATAACTTAAATTAATCATAAATTAAACTTAAGAAACATAAAATTAAATTAAAGAACATAAACTAATTTCTAACCTTCCACTCAATTCTTTGCGCGAAGGCGCCTTGTAGCCTTTCCCTGCAACTGTCAATGCGGTCACCAAATTGTCCCAATAAGGTGAGCTTGCCACATTGAAAGGGATGTTGTTGAAGTACCAAAAATCGGCACAAGCAACATCTGCATGCTCACGCACCTCCTTATTCCACCCAGTTGCCTCTAAAGAAGGTTGTGCACCAGGTGTGTTTCTAGGCACAAAAAAATCACCAATGTGTGAACCTGTGGCTCTAGGTGTCTGTGTTGATCCTGCCACTGGTACTCTAGTAGAGGAAGATGAAGGCATGGTGGTGGTGGTGGGTTGCCTTCGCACACGTGGACCACGAAGAGAGCCCGCTATGTTGGCTACTACATCATCATCATCTGACAGTGAGTGAAGGTTGTCTGCACTTGCAACACCTTGAGAAGAAGCTATGGCAGCTTGCATTGCTACTTTTGCCTTCGCTTTTTGCATCTTTTTTTCTTCTGCAGCGGAAAGTATTGCATTCATTTGTCTTTTGATTTCCTCATTGGTGTTTATGCAAGCCTTAGCATCACGTCTAGGGATGCCTGCAAGGTGGTATTTGAGGCGATTGATGCCTCCACGGTAAATTTCTTTACATCTAATGCAATACACTGATCCAGGTTCTGGTCCTTCATATGCATATCTCCAAGCGGGATCTCTAGCTCCTTTTGGACGAGTGCCTACATATTCCCCACTCCCAGGCACAGATGGGGCTGAGGTAGGGGTAGAAGCGGATTCAGAAGCCATGATCAATTAACCTGTTACCTACACAGTACACACACAAAGTGAAATCAAAACTTGTTAGTTTTTTGATAGAAATTTTAAAAACAAGCTAAATTAGATTAAATCAAAATTGAAAATTTCAAAATAGATTCTAAATAGTAAACTAATTTAAGATTCTAAAGTCTAAACTCTAAACATTTTCAATTTTTCATCAAAAAAAATGGATTAAAAAAATAAAATAATAAACTAGGGTTACAAAAAAATGTAAAAATCAGAAAACTACTTTAAATTAGTAACAAATTAAGCTAATATATAAATTTAAACATGTTTTCAACAAACAAGAAGAATCAAAATTACAAAAAATAACTAGAATTTGAAGAAAATTTGAAAAAAATGAAAAAAACTGCAAAATATATTAAAAAATCATAAAAAAGTGTCACAAATTCTTGTTTTGTTGAATCTAAATCTTCTTTTAAACATATAAATGTATTTGAATTTGTTTTATAGTTCATTCATGATGTTTTTTAAACATACAATCAACAAAAAAGAAGAAAAAATGAAAAAAAAAGAAAGAACAAGAAAAATTAGAAAACCTACCTGGAAATCCAATTTTCCTTCGAAATCTGATGAAAATCCCCTTCGAATCTCGTCTCCTCGATGCCAAATCACAGATAAATAGTGCAAAATGCTTTGGGCAAGTTTTTTCCTCTGCTAAGAGTGAAAACAAGTGACAAAATGAAATGACAATGACGTTTTGGCCGGCCGCGGACATAAGACACAGGCAGCGCGGGTTTTTTTTAAAAACTCGCCGAGTTTTTGCAAAAACTCGCGAGTTTTTCCGGCGAGTTTTTGCAAAAAGTACGGACTGTACCTTTTGCGAGTAAAACTCATAAAAACTCGTTTCTGAAAAAAACTCGCGAGTTTTTGGTGAGTGAGCCAACTATGTAAGGGATGTTCTCTAATGAAGATCTGTGGTTTTTTTCGTATTTTCCCCTATACCAATGATTGGAGCAGCAAGATAGAAACTATTTTCAAAATGGAAACTCATGAGGGAGATGCCCTTGCTTCCGCAAGGAGTGTGGAAAGAGTCAATTATGTTGTCATGACTCTGCTTGATGTTATGAGGAGTTATGCTCTGGAGTATGCTCATGATTTGAGAAGACCTTTTTCCTTGTTGCACACAAATATTCCAGACTTTGATGTTGCAGTTTTAGACTTTTCAGAGCTTTGTGGTCAGGGAATGCTGCAAGATTATGTTTTCATTATTTTCAAGGCTTTCAGAATGGGTTACATGTTTGGAGGGTGGACAAATCAATCTTGGAATTTTGATTGTGTTGATGAAATCAGTAAGCTGCAGCATCAGTAAGGTGGATCTTTACAGAGGTGGTTTCATTTTGGCATGGTAAGGATCAAATTGTTTGCTTGGAGTGTGGTGGTATTGCTTGAGGACAAGCAATTTTGGGAAGGGCGGACTGTAATGTCCCCAATTTAGCCCTATGCTTGTCTTGTGGTTTTAGCCTATTTCCGGAAACTTGTAGGCTAAGCAAAATGGAAAATTAGGGTTTCCTATTTTATAGGAGGTTTCAAATGTATTTTTGAAGGCTTGCATGCTGGAGTTTGGAAGTGTATTTTTGGGTGTTTTCTGGGTTTTCAGAGAGCTTCAGAATGGTGTAACATGCATCTCCATCTGATAACTTTTCTAGGCACTTACTATTTATAGTAAGTCACGTTGGCTTCCCGGTTTGTGTTAAGAAGGCTTTTGGAAACACTTACTATTTATAGTAAGTCATGATTACTGCTCTGTTGAAGTTTTGCAAACTTACTATTTATAGCAATTGCTATTTTTAGTAAGTCTATTTATAGCAGTATCTTTCTGGCAGCAGTTCAATCATCTGCAGTTCACATTTTGGGCATTGTGGCTGTTCAGCAGGTTTTTTTGAGGGTTTTGAAGTTAACTTACTATTTTTGGCATTGGCTATTTTTAGTAAGTCTAATTATGGCAGTGGCACTATCAGCAGTCCTGCTTAGGTCATCATTCTATTTCTGGCAAAATCAGTTGGAGTGTTGGTTTTTGGTCTTGGCTTCTATTCCTCCTTGGACTATGTTCCAGACTTAGTCAATTTTCATATCTTGAGGTTGTACCCCATGCCTAGGCTTAATGACTTCAAGTTGTTTTAATGAAGGGGACATCAAGGGGATCGAATTCCCATATGCATTTAAATGTTTATTTTTAAATGTTCTTTTGCAACTTAAGTTGGATACCAAAAGGGAGAGGATTAATATTTCATTAAATTCAAAATAAAGTGACTTTTGAGAAATGGTGTCCCTTGGAGGAATTGAATAGTTTCTTTGGAAGTTCAAGTGTTTCATCTTCTTTGGGTGAGAGCTTATATATTGGCGCATTTTGCTTTGTATCTCATCTTTGAAAATTGGAAGTAGTGTTACGCTGCTGGTTTGAAACCAGAACCTGGCTAAGGGGAAGCTTAGCATTTTGCAATCCATCCTTCAAGCCTGAAACTATGGCTTCCTAGGTGGGTCTTTGAGACTGTACTTCACTCAGGAGTGCAGATGGACCGTATTTCTGATGTTATTTGACAGGTTGCTGCTGTATAACCTGTTATTGAGTTGTTGTTTGGTTCATGGCTGAAGCGAATTTCTGTTCGTAGCTTCACCATCGAATTTTCTATCATTCTAGGTACTGGCCAATGCTGTTCCACTGTGAAGGGCGCCCCTTTCTGCAAGTTTGCAGATTTTATCGTGGAGTTTCTGATTTTTGGGAAAAGGTCGTACCTTTCTTCTTTGATGCATTGGGAATCGTGCCTCTTGTTGCTACTGTTTCTGGCTCGTTTTCTCATTGATGTTTGGGCGCACATCTCCTATTTGTTGTTTGGTTGTGGTTGGGGAGCTTTCCGAGTGGTTTCGGGAAAGATACGTCCAAATTGGTGATTCTATAACCTGCTGGTCTGATTTTCTGTACTCATTGTTTTTTATCAGATTAGTTGTGTTTAATTATCTTGCTGTTTTGAGCTACATTGATGCATCTATTCATATTGTAAACGTTAGAGGAAGTGATACTCTAACCATTGATTGTTTTGGGAATTCTTGTTGAAACATTGCAGTTGTTTATTAATGTTTTGTAAGCTGTTTAGTAGTACTAACAGCAGTTTGTATACTTGCTGCAATTTATTTGTTTGTAATAATCACACCCACGTAATAAGTGGAGTATTCCCACCGCTTGTGGATGCCTGCATTTGCAGAAGAAGTTTACTTTCAGTTAATCTAGCACTCCACCATATGTTAGCACCTCGCCTTGCAAAAGGATCTTGCGTGCACATTCTTGGTGTTGAGTTTAGCTCTTCATTTCCTATTGTAATTCAAGTTATTAGATCCTAGGGATCCTCTGACCATATGCCCACCCCTCCTCCTTAAATGGTTTTAGGGTGCACTCTTGGTTAGAGTTATTTCAGTTATGTTTAGGTTTAAGAGCTAATTCTTAACGGGTGCATGATTTGCATTGTTGTAATTGAAAATTAAAGGCAAAAAATTAAGGGGTATATTTCAGAGGAGGGACAATTGGTCCTCATTCCTAAGAAGATAATAGATACCCAGGAGAAGAGATTGAGGAATAGGGTGATTAAGAGGTATTTGGTGAGTTGGAGAGGTTTGCCAACAGAGGATGCCACAAGGGAAGATGAGCAGATTCTTCAACATCTCAATTTGCAATTGCTTGGGGACAAGCAATTTCGGGAAGGGAGGACTATAATGTCCCCTTCTAAGTAGCCACTTGGAGAGTGTTTTAGCCTTTAATTATTCTCAAAAGGCTAAAAGGAGAAATAAGGGAATAAATATTAAATTAATTATTTGTAAAGTTATCTCAATAAAATCATATCAAAAAGATAGTTTTATACTTAATTAATTTAATAAAGTGACTAAAATAAAATGTTATATTATAACGTAACTTAAAGAATAAAATAATATTATTTTCTAGAAGCTTCTTGGAGGTGATTGTAAATTCTTTATAAAGAGTTTTTGCAGGTCATTTGATCATATCTTGAGTTCATCTATTTTCATGCCTGTGAGGTATAAGCTTGATTGCTTGAGGGTTTGAAGACTCTAGAGAACCGGTTTTCGTTGTGCAATATCAACCCTAGCTGGATTAGAGAGGGAGATACTTCAGTCTTACATTGGTGGCAAAATTTAATGGCCTTTGGCCAAATTTTGGAGAATTCGAATTGGAGGATAATTGCAGATTTTTGGTGAAGTCATTTTCAGTTTGGAGGTTATTGGATGTTTGCATTGGGAGTTCGATTTTTGGAGAAATACATTCTCAGAATTTTGGAAAAGTCATTTCAGTTGGAGAAATTTATATATATTGCAGTTGGGAGTTCAATATTTTGCAGCTTGAGGAAATCGTCATTTGCGGGTCTCATTTTCAGTCTTCAAGATCAATTGAATTTTGCAGTTGATTAGTTATTTCCCAGCGAAGGAGGAAGTTCGATTTGATTGCATTAGTAGGGATTCTTTCATAAAGTTGTGGCATTTAGGAGGGTGCGACTTCTAGATAGAAGAGGGAGGATTTTTGGCAAATGGTAAATGTTACCTGGGTGCAACATAATCCATATCTGAGGGGTGCAATTTTGAGAACAGACAGTTGGAAAAAATTCGATTCATGTCTAAAAGGTGGCGCAGCCAATAAATCTTCCAAGAGACAGCTTCTACATCAAATTTTCATCTCAGCTTGGGCATCATTTCCAGGTTCTCATCTAGTTGTAATTCTCGCATATTTAGAAGTGTTTGCATAGGCTGGACTGTAGAAATATCTATGTCATATAGTGGCAGACTTATTGTAATTCTTGCAAGCATAAAAATATAAGATTGCATATGGTAGTATTGTCAATAGGACTGAATAGTTTAGTAGTTGACATACAATTAGTCACTCAAAGTGTAATCAGATTGGAGGTCATATATTTGCTAAGTTACCGGTTCGGTTTTGGGTTCGGGTTCGGGTTCGAGAACCCGGTTCGCTGGTTTGGGATTTTTTTTTTTGATTTGGGTTCTTTTGGGTTTGTTTTGGGTTCGGTAATACAAAAACATATAAAAATCAGAAATATATACATATTTGCAGTAGTAATTAAGTTCAGAATACACCACCATATTAATAGTCAAATAACATAGCAAAAATGAAAAATACACCACCACTTTATACTCAAATCATCAAAGTTCAAACATAAAAATGTAAAGTGTTTACAATCAGCCATTAATAATTATTGATCATTGATCAATCTGAATCATATGGATCATCAAAAAAAGCAGCATCATTAGATGCTACATTATGTGTAGAACCACAAATAGCATTAGTGGAACTCGCACAAGCACTGCCACTAGCACTGACACTACCACTCTCATGCTCAGCGGTTGCTTCAGGCTCATAGTCATCATCAATATCAAGTGCAGCTAAGTGACTTGTGGAAGCATCCAAGTCAAGCTGCTCTGGCTCAATATCCCACCTCCTTGTGTCTCCTTCTTTGTAGGAACTTTGCTTGTGTGTAAGGAGGCGCAAGTTTGAATGCACATACACCAAGTCCTCTGCCTTTTTCGAATGTAGCCTATTGCGTTTTATTGAGTGGATGAAGGACTATGTGCTCCAATTCCTCTCAGAAGAAGATAAACTAGCAACCTATTAAGACCAAATTAAATAGTTAGGAGTTACAAAATTTAACTAAACAAAATTATTAATTAAAATTACAAAATATAAAACTTGGGATAAAAAATTTATTGCAATAGGTTGGAGGTGCCTGTATTCTTGCCCATGGAAGTACCACCAACTATGAGCATCCACCCTAACCTTGTCTCGAAGAGCATCAAGATTTTGATCAACAGTACCAGAGCATGCAAAAGCCATAAACTCAGCCCTCACTCGATCACGTTGGTCACGATCAGTGAAGAGTCTCTGAATTGCTGCCTTGTACCCTTGGGCCACTTCAACATCCCTATATGGAGCAACTCTTGGTGAAGCAGAAAGTATCTCTGGACTATAATATTTGGAACTCAATGCAAAAGCGAGAAGATGCAACGGAGTGGTCATTTTGTTCCATCTATCAACAATGATTTCCTGTAGCTCTTTGAAGAACTTTTCTTCGGGATCTTCCTCTTTTGCATTGATGATGGTTTTCATCTTCTCAATCATTGAGTCGATACCATCATATACTTCACCCAAACAAGGTCTATCCATGTTAGTGTAACGGATCATGCTCAATATGGGCTCAGTGAAACTGACGAGATACTCAACAAGGTCCCACCAACTATCATCTAGGATCCTTTGCTTGATCCTATTTGCCCTTTCACTGCCAGATTGCCTCCATATGGCCCAATTAGGGCTGATTACCATGGCAGAGAGTGCCTCACGAACCTTTATTAGTCGTCTCAACACAATTGTGTTGGAGGCAAAACGAGTCTCGGCAACCTATTTGAAAATCAAAATTAAAACTAAAATATAATTTAAATTTACAAAATCAAAATTTAAAATTAACAAAAAATTCAAAAATTAAAAAATATTGAGAATTAACTTACCTTCAACAACTCCAATTTTGAGAATTGTCTAAATATTCCTTGTGTCATATGGTGGTTGGTGACAAACATTTGGATGTCTTCGCCCTCAATATACACCTATTTGATCCATTCAATTTTGGATCCAATTTTTTGTAGCATTAGATTAAGGGAGTGGACAGCACAAGGTGTCCAAAAAATGTGTGGATACTTCTCCTCAACTAATAACCCAGCAGCCCTACAATTTTTGGCATTGTTAGTTACAACTTGCACAACATTTTGATGGCCCACTTCTTCAATAGCTTGGCAAATGATGTTAGCAATAAATGGACCATCCTTCACCTGTCCTTCACAATCCACTGCACTCAAAAACATTGCCCCTTTAGGGGACACAGCAATAACATTGATCAATGGGCGATTTTTTGCATCTTTCCATCCATCAGAAATGATGGTCACCCCTGTTTCGATCCACGAATCCCTTATGGGCTTCAAAGAGTCTGCTACATGTTTCACCTCTTTCTCCAATAAGGTGCAACACACCTTCTCAAAACCTGGGCCCTTAAACCCCTTTGGAGCCTTATTAATAGATTTCACCATTTTTCGCCAATATGGTGAACGAACAACATTGAATGCCAATCCATTGGCATAGATACATCTTGCTATGTCTTGCTCAGCAATCTCTCTTGCCTCATTCTGAAATGAAGCTTCCAACGGTCCCTTAGATCTTTTATTTGAAGAGGGTGTGATTTGCTCTTGAGGGATGTCCATAAATGGATGGCTTTCTGTAGGTGGAAAATAAGAAGGCGGTGTAGGGGGTTTCATGGATCGAGATCCTTTCTTCAAAGGATGGCTTGTTTTACCACTGGCTATTTTTTGGTCTGCCTTTTCTTGCTTAGCAATATATTTCAACACTATATGTTTTGGAATGCCTTCCTCGTTTACACTTGGACAATTTTTTATGCCTGTTTCAGAGATCCCGCACAAGTGCCCTTTCACTCGACTGTATGAGCTCGAATATTGAACATGGCAATGACTACAAATCCAAACATATCCTCCACCACCTGGAAGTTGCTGAACCATTTCTACATATTTCCAAAGGGGAGAGTTTGGGTTTGTTTTGAAACGAGATTGGCTTGAGCCTGAGGAGGTACTGGTTGCCATTGCAATATGGAATACCTAAGGCACAACATATCGAAATTTTGGTATTGATTGATTGAATTTGAAACTAATAGATTTAATTAATTTCAAAAAAATGAAAAAATTGAACATGTGTTATAGACATTTAGAGGAATGAAAAGTAAAACAAAACTAAAACTTAAAAACAGAACAAAAGAGTTGAAGTCCATTTGTTTAAAAAAAAATGTAAAAAAAAATAATAAAAAAACTTCAAAAAACCTACCTCTTTTGAAGAAATCTTGCTCAATGATCTTCTTGGCAACGAATAGGCACTTTCAAGTGCTTAGGAATAGCACAACAACCAACTTCGAACAATCTACAATCAACCTTCAAGTCTATTCAAGCTTGTGCAAGCAAAAGAGAAAGTTCAGCAATGGAGGCAAAAAATCCTTTTTTTCATTCACAAATTGGTAAATGACTATCACTTTACCTATTTCATGTTTTAGAGGCACATATTAGGGTTGGAAAGAATAAAAAATTATTAAAAAGTCAACAAAGACTTAAAAAATTATTAAAAAAAATGCAAAATCGTGCTTTTACGTCCGCCTAGGCATGAAATTCTACCCGAGTTCGAACCGGGTTCAAAAAATTCAAACCCTGGTCGGACCCACAGTCCGGGTTCCAAACCCGGTTTGAACCCACAGTAGAATTTCTGGACCCTGGGCGAATTTGGGTGAACCGGACCCAAATTTTGAACCCGAATCGAACCCGGGCCCCCCAGGGCCGAACCCGGTAACTTAGTATATTTGCAATATCATGGAAGTTGGGTTTGCACACAAATTGTTTGACAAAATGCCAGTTTGTTGTAGTTGCACATTTTCATGAAATTCAATCATTTATATGCATTGGAAAAATACAAAAATACTTGCACTAAATCTCTATTGCATTTGTAGACATTTAGCATCGATTATTAAGTGTTTCAAACATCATTGCATCATTCAAAACAAGAACAAACCAAACAGAAAACAATTACCAGCAGTTATCAGTTTGCAAGGCAAGTGTTCGTCAAAATTCCTAAGGCAGCAAAACAAAAAATTTGGGTCAGATTTGGCAAGGCACTTTACACTGTACAAGACCAAATCTGCCACAAAGAACACCATAACCCCTTTCAAGCTAGCAGGGGACACTACCCAGCAATAGAAAACTACAACATTAACACCCAACAACACAAATCATCCTCAAAATGACTAGGAAAGGCAGATTGTAGGTCCAATAATGCACAAAAGATACCAGTTTGACACAACCAGTTGAATGCAAGTGTACAGCCCTAATATTCACCCTTAAACTCTAGAAAACTCATGCAAGAAACTCAAGAATGGTGTCAAACTCAATTTTCCTATCACTTCCAAAATACCTTGAATGTCTTCATTACTAAAAACTCCAAATTGCAAACCTTGTGAAAGAAATGGTGATTCCTGAGGTAGAATCACTCCAACCAGCTAAGGTGAGTCTTTCACCACCAAAACCATCAACTAAAGGAGAGGGTTTTTGTCCTCAACTAGCAATGTATCAATTCTGGAAACAATCCAGCAAAGTCTCCTTAAGTTTTTAAATCCTCCATCTGCAAATGAGAACTCAAATTCATATTTATAAAGTGAGGGAAGAACTAGGGCAACTTGCATTTGAATTTGAATATATTTTCCCTCATTTCACTTTATGAAATAACATAAAATTACCCAAGAGGGACATCCAATTTTTTGCCTCCAAAATTTCACTTTTGATTTTTTTATTTAAAATTAACATTAAGCCCAAACTAGGTGTGCCACCTTATGAGTCATAACATTAGCCTTACAAAATGATAAATAAAACTCTTTTCTAAGTGTCCACTTGAAATACATTGTCCCCTCTTTTAAAACAACATTGATCAACTAGGCCAAGGGGTCCTTTTATAACCTTTTCTTATTTCCTCACTTTATTTAAAAAAAAACTTTATTAAGTAACGAATTAACCGATAATAATTCTAACCATTGAGAGAACTCACCCCTACCTAGTATGGGAACTTTGCATTGTTGCCAAGACCAGTTACTAAATATAGCACTTACTAAGTGAGCCAAATCACCAAACTGGCTCAAATTAGGAGACCCGAAAAAAGGGATAATACATGTATACTCGAGATAGCCATTGTGTTGTGATCTTGGGATTATGGTATGATATGACCCCTATGTATTTGTGTATGTTTGTGCACTAATGATTGGTAATTTTTGATATGGAACCAACACTTGATGGAAAATTGTTATTGTTCTATTATAATTGGACTAAGTTAATAGCTTACACTTATTATATAGTCATGATTTAAAAGTGAGATTAAAGATCTCATCCAAGAGGAGAGAATGAACTCCCTCTAACATTGGTGTGTGGATTATGAAACCTTTGATTTCCCAAGGGGATATGTAGGCGAGGTCATCACGAATGAACCCTCAAGTTTTAGATCTGGGTCTAGGGATGACCCTAACCTTGTGAGCTTACCATTTTTGTGTGTAAGCATATAGGTGGTGATGTTGAGTTGTCACTACCATAGTGAATGAAGAAGTTACGATGTTAGCACTTCTAAGCTAGATGGAAGATGTTTGGTCGATCAAGTTGGTAGTTGTTAATTGAAAAATAAAAATAAAAATTTAGTAGCAAATGAGGGGAGTTGTTATATCGTTGTGGTAAGCACCCAGTACCACTCAACTCAATGCCTATGGAATACTTGTTCATTTTCATTGCCACATTCCTTTATATGAACTGATAGTGATTTCTCTCCACTGCCTTGTTTTCACAAACATGGTATTATGGAGATCCTTTTTGTGAATGATATGATTTGACCTTTTGTTCTTACAGTAGTTTGATCTATTTCTGCCTCTATTTCTTCCCATTTATATCTGTTTTGGACAGGTTGTTTAAAAAAGGGCTAACAACATCACTGCTTAGATAGAAAATCACAACCAAAACCTCTTGGGTTGTGTGACAGCCAGCTAATTCAGGAGAGAAAGCAATGCCAAATACTACAAAACAAGCAATTTGTGCCTATCATAACTTCAGTGTTTATAATTAGAGCATGCAGCTATACCATATATTTCTTTTGCAGCACCAATTCCAATCCACGCCTTGATAGTAACGGTACATAGTTTTCAGGCCCACAGGGTACTAACATATACTATGGTAACAGAACCAACACCAATAGCTGTCAAGCGAAGCTATTCCTAAACCCAGTCCGATAAAGCAAACATTGAACTGGAATCAAAATTTGACTGTCAATTATGCCTACAGTCAAGGCAGTAAAGTGCATTAGTTCATGCAGCTTTTGTCTACTCCTGGTTTTCCGCCTCCACTTATTCAGGATTCAGAACTATCCACCAGCACTTCGTCTACATTCATAGCGGTAAGGGTGGGTTCTGCCTCTATTTTTAATAGTATGAGAATTTTAGCCATCCTTAACTCAGGATCTCCTAGCAAAATTGACCTTTGTCTTCTTGTTTTGTTTCATCATATGTCCTGCCATACCCTTCATACAATGCTACATTGTATCCAACATCGTTACAACCCCTCCATCTACTGAATGGCCTCATGAATTGCTAGGGTTTATTGGCAATGATACCCTCACTTGACCAAGGCTTCCTTTGGCAGCTTCACTGAAATTCAACGAGCCAACCCAATAATAAGGGTCATTAAACTACCTCATTTTTCCAAGTTTTTCCACCTTTCCTATTATCAAGGATTCCCATTTAATCATATGTAGCATGGTATTGCTAGACTTCTTCAATATAAACATATTGGAGAATCTTAACCTCGTCTCCTAGGGGTTTGACAAATTTCTAGCAACAAAGTGCAAATATCATTTTACAGTTATTTTTCTTTTGCAAATGAATTATATAGACGTAATTTTCCTTATTGATTAATACTGTTGGGGCCTCATGGAAACTCTATTTTCAATAAATTGGGTTATGCATCTCGTGATATTTTAACAAACGAATGTCAGTTTGTTATTTTGCCCTCCAATGGACAGAATTGATATGATGAGAAATTCTATTCACTTGTCTAAATAAGTTCATTATAAGTAGATGGCTCTACAGACAATGTGCATTTTATTATAAGGACATAGTTCTTTAGATGATGCGAGCCTCATTGAATCCAATACAAAAGAAATGAAATTTTCATATAATTGTTTATGACCAAAAAATGATGCTAAACAGTTTTGATTCAATTATGTGTAATTTGTGTTCTAGATGTTTGAGGGAGGACCTCAAAATAAATATGAAGATCCCCACGTAATAGCAGAAAGGCGTGCTTATGAGAACCATAGACCAGCACTCATGGCATCATACTACACTAAAGAAATTAAAGAGTGCGTGATAGCTTGTGATTGCTACAAACGTTCATGGACTATATATATTGATACAATCGTTCTTAGTTTGGAAGGAATATACATTAATATTATTTCCTATTGAATTTTGAAGGCAATATATCTCCTGTTTTTCAGGCTTCTTAGGAAATGCTGGGATAAGGATCCTACCAAGAGACCATCATTTGCGACAATTATCGATGAACTAGAGGCAATTGAAGTACTAATTAGGAAGTCGAGGAAAAAATATCATCCTCATTATTGGCTTAACAATTGCAGTGTAATGTAAATAATATATAAATGGTCCACTCTAACAAAATAATTGACAATTAACTTTGATTTTACAATGTCTTATCTGTATAAGACAGGAAAATAAAAAGTTAAATATTTTCTTGTGACTTTTTGTAATGACAATATTAGTTATATATATTTATAAATTATTATTTTAAATTAAGAAAATCAATATTTACCAAGTTATGGTTTCAAGGGGTTTATGTGAGTGATCATAATTAAAAAGTTATTATAAATTATGGTTTCAAGGGGTTTATGTGAGTGATCATAATTAAAAAGTTATGATATTTAAATGTTCATGATGTTAGGCAGGATTACTAAATGTTTGCTTGTCCTCTCATTTTATGCATGGAATGGATCAATATCACAATAGACCTTAATTATATTAATTGAATAGTTTTTCAAGAGATAAAAAGATATAACAAAATGGAATATATTGTTATTCACAAATGAAGATTTACAATCTTATTTATTTATAGGGCAATAAAGAACAATTAACTACCACAAATAATTTGAAAAAGGAAAACTACCAAAACTAAATGTTATGTTGTTGTAAGATTAATACTTAAATTCTCCTCCTAATCTAGAGGGTTTGTTAAAACAAACATTCACGTAAGCTTCTAATATTTATCTTGTCCAAGCACTTTGGTGAGAATATTTGACGGTTGGTTTGCAACTAGATGATACTTGAGTTGCATGCTCTCATTTTTTACATGATGTCAAATCAAATAAAATTTTGTGTTGATGTGTTTCCCTGATTGTAAAAGATTTGATTTTTTTGTCATTTTTATTGTAGATGTTTTGTCAACTAGGAGAATTGATGAAATATGTTGTTCCTATAAATCTTCAAGGATCTTTCTAAGAGATAATGTTTCCCTACATGACTCAAAAGTTGTCATAATTTTTATTTCTACTAAGCTGAGAGCTAGCACTAACTACCTACATATTCAAGGGATGGCTATTGTCCCTAGATGCATTGGGAAATCTAAAGTAGATTTATCATATTCCAAGTCCCTATATAGTCTAGGACTTCAACAACAAAATAAATGTTTGGTTTTGTTGTTGCACAAATTAAACTTCCAAAACATTTCTATACTTAGTTGCATCAACAAACTCTACATTATCATTTGACGTTGGTTTCAAACTTTGTTCCAAAGAAGTGTTGATTAGTTAATAGTTTGACATTTTAAATCTATTTAGAAACTCACCAATATAATTTTTGATGGGGATGAAAGTATACTTAGGTTTTTGAATCATTCCAATGCCTAAATAGCAATAAATGTTTCCCAAGTTAGCCATTTTCAAACCCTCTTTTCAATTCTACTTTCACAATCACAATGAACCTTTCATTGTTACTAATTATAAACAAGACATTTACAAAACAACTAGGTATATAATTGTTCTATCAAATTTTTTTGACAAAAAGAGTTGCATTCATCAAATTCAAAGTGCCCGAAATTCACCTTTAGGATTTATTCAATGAGTTTTTAATACCATGCTCTTGGGGATTGCTTCAAACTATACAACAATTTTATAAACTTGCACACTTGTTACTCTTGACCTTTGACTGCATATCCTTTTGGTTGAGTCATATGCACTTTTTTTAAAGATTGTCATTCAAGAACGCACTTTTCATATTTATTTGATTAACTTTCCATAAATTTTGTGCTCGTTGGGAAATATGTCTCAACCTTTCTCCTAATGTTGAGAATGTGAAGAATACAATTTTCATACTATGAAACACAAAAACTTAATTTTTGGGTTATAGACTTTGTTTTCGGGTAAAATATTTTTTTTAGATTGTTTGACATCATGGCCTCCTTGATCGAAATTATAGCCTTCAAAATTTTGCCTCCTATATTAGAAAAAAATAAAAAAACAGAAAAGAATTGTAAGAGTGAGAACTTACATTAATTGACCAACTTATGATGCATGTTACAACACATCATAAGACACCTTTGAATGGAGATAATCAAGCCAAAATAGAAAACCCAATTTGGTGAGTGGTTTATGACGTTATTGCGATAGGTGGAAGGAATATGCTATTTTTAACATATGAACTTATTTTAGGATTTGGGTGTTGGTTTTTTAACAAATTATTTGGGCACCATATTGCTGGGTGGTTTTAGTTCATAGTTTTGTAATTACCATTTGATGGTTTCATGTACTACTCCTATTTATAGGATGTTTGAGATGGAAATATATATAGTGATTTCACAAGTATTGTTATGTTGTCTAAATTATTTTAGATCTATGGTTGGTGATACTCCTATAAAGGCTTGGTTTACAAGTGTATTATAATTATGTTTAGATTACTAAATAATATTTTTAAATTGCTTTGAAGCATTGGAGTTTTTTTTTTTTTTGTAAGGTTTTTTCTCATACACGCTCAAGTGTTGTATGTTTTTGTTAATGATTTATATGTTTTTTTCTTTTTGTAATTTGCAAGATCTAAAATTTGCACAGTATTCTCTTCGAAGGTTAGTTTAAAAAATGCTTCCACATACCTTGCTTCCTTTCGACACTAATAAAACCAAAAAAGCACAAATGGTAGTCCATTTTGTTGTGGGTACAAAGAATTTTTTATAATTTATGCCTTCCTTTGAGTATATTCCTTCATGACAAGTCTTATTATATATTTGTCAAGTGAGCCATTTTCTTTGTACATGTTTCAAAAAATCTGGTTGCATCCAATATAGATTTACAATCTAGTGGAGGACCAACCAAATCCCAAATTTTATTTTTCAAAAAAGCATCATACTCAATTTGCATTGTCTTCGTCCAGACTTCAATACTTTCACCTTAAAGGAAGTTGGCTTGAATTTTATTGTTAAATTGATTTCATCTATATACTCCAAGTTAGTGTTTTCATTGCATGAGCATATTATTTTGTTTGTATGAACTTCTTTTTCTTTTCTTTTCAATATTATTAGGTCCTAAATATTTAAGGTTTTGTTGGACTTATTTTTCTTTTTCTTAGATTCAAGTTGAATTATTGATGCTTCCATTTCATATAATTTCTTGGATCTTTTTTTGAAGTCTAAAATTCTTCAAGAGGGGGATTACTTCTTCAAAATACAGATTCCAAACATGGTTCCAATTTACTTATCCTTCTAAAATGAAGAATCTCACAAGAATATTCTTTCCAAAAAATAAACTTAGACAAAAATTTCAAGTTGATTTGATTACCATTCAACTCTAACAATATTTTCAAAAGTTTCACAAAATATAGCATGAGTACTAAGAAATTTATCATCGACTTCATCACACAAACTATATACTTTTCAAGACTCAAAATATGCTAGAAGAATAAACATTTGATTCGGTGGTTCAATTTAGTTCTCTTCCTTGTGTGGACAAAATATAATCAATGAAGCCAAAAAGCTTGACATATCGAACAAATGAAAGATAGCTATACTACACGTTAGTCCATCAACATATAAATTAAAACTCATAGCACCCAAGTAGCTCTTTTAGATGAATACAAACATACACATAAATAAAGTAGATGAATACCATTCAAAATGCAGAATTACCATCGGAAAATTCACCGCCCAATAAAATATATTGAAAAATGTTTTCATTTTTTTTTATCATAAATCAAATTTTCTAATTGTATATGTATAATTATCCACGGCGATAAATTGCTCATGGTGAATTTTACACGAGATAAATTTGTCATAACGAATTGTTAAACGATAAATTATTAACGGTGAATTTTCGAAATGAATTTTCCTAAAGCCAAAATCAACACCAGAATACCTCTGGAGAAACCTTCGACTAGGAATAAGACTATGACAAGTGAGCTTTCCCTTCTCATGCCACTAATGTAATACCCCTTCATTTTGCTCTTTGGATCGAACAGTGTTCTGTTTGGTTATGCCTTATTTTTTGTTAGTACCTTGACTATGGTACTCGGTTATTATTAGATCACTATCTGTTAAGCGATGTGAATGTGATATTTTGATGTGATGGTATTTTATTCTGATGTTATCATTATGACATGCTTTAGATTAGCATAGATGATATTTGAATTAATGATGCTTTATGCTTTTGATTAAATTATTGATGTTAGACTAGTCAGTTTGTAACATTGTATTGGTGAAGGGGACGGAATTGCACCACTCGCTTGCGAGTGCCCAGCGATTCCGCGACTTCCTCTTCACAGTGTGCATTATTATGGTATATATACATGTTCGATATAATTTGTGTTCGCAGGTTAACAGGTACAGGACATCGACTTCACCTGGCTTCACAAGTTTGAGCATGTCCATTGCCCAACGACATTCGATTAGGAGATAGTAGCTAGGTTTTTCATGCCAAGTCATCACCCTAGTCATAGTGTGTCATTTGTTGTAGTCTGATTTAGTTGTTTTAATATTGTTCAATTTGCTTTGATTTTATTTAAATTGCAAGTTAGAAAAAAGTAAATAAATGGCCTGATGTATTTAAGTTGTTTATTAAATTTATCTGATTTTATGTTAGAAATGTTATTTAATTAATTAATTAATTTAATTTAATTAATAAAATAATTTAATTTAATCTTGGATTAGATTCATTTTATTAAATTAAATAAATTAATTAGATTGAATTAAGATATTCATTTTGAAATTAATAGATATTTTGTTGAAATTGGAAAATTAAAGAAAAAAGGTTTTAAATTTCATTTTTGAAAATTAGAAAATCCAAATTGAAAATTGGAGATATTTTCTATTTCTGTTTTTCAAAAATTTATGAGGGTGGTTGCATAGATATTTTTGGGAATTTTCTTTATTATTTGGATTTTGAATGAGTTTTTCAACAAGCATGAAAAATTGAAAATAAGGAAGGGAAGGAAGAAAAGAATGGTTGTTTTGTGGGTTTGGATTTGGATTCTTGGAAAAACTCAGTTGGTTTGCTGGGTAGGAGCTTGCATCTGAGGAGAAGGCTTTGCACCCATTTATCAACCTTGAAGCTTTTGGAACTAGGTTTTTTCTATTCAATTAGTTTTCATTTTGAAAGGTTTCACAAAATTATAGTATGTTGTTTGAAAATATTCAAAACTCTGGCTGGTTTGCAAGAAAACCCATGTTAAACCTTTCTCCAAGAAAAAATTTAAAAAAAAAAACCTTTGTTTGGAAATGAACTTCTTCAAAAAACAAAAATGTGTTCTTGACTCAGAAATGACTATTTTCAGATACTTACTCAATTTGTTTTACAAATCTTGTGTGGAAGTATTTAAATTTATATATATATATATATATATATATATATATATATATATATATATATATATATATATATATATATATATATATATATATATATAAATATATATATATATATTATTTTATATATTTCATTTTTGGGGGGAGTTATGCTGTTAAAAGTTTTAAAAAAAAGGCACCCTATGGAGGTGCACGGATTTCGAAATCTGCAGTCGGATTTCATTCAAAAAAAATTTATTTAAAAATTTCAGAGGGTTTGTGGGGTTCGCTGGGGGCTCACCTCCACCGCGCCCCCATGGGAGGCGTGTGGGGGGGAGCCGCGCCCAGCGCGCACCCCACACTGTCGTCGCCGCCACCGGATGGGACAGCTGTGTTTAAACACAGTCGCGCCCATTAATGGGTGTGACTGTGTTTAAACATAGTCGGCCCTCCCCTTTGGGGTTCGGTTGTGCAAAGCACCGTCGACTCCCAAACATGGGTCGGCTATGCAAGCCAGCTGCCCCAACCCTTGCATAAGCACATGGCCCGAGAGAAAAGCGCGCAGCCCCAGGTCAAAACGTGGGTGACTGTTTAATCAGTTTTTTTATATATTATAAAAAATGTATATATAATTAATATTTTATATATTATTTATTTTTTTTGATAGGTAAATCGTTGCTAAGGAGCAACACCCGATGCTTTTGGCTGGAGCAACGAACCAATGTGGCCACATTTGGGGGACCACATCCCCGCGATTCAATTACATTGCTTCTTGCCCAATTTTGTCATTTTTAGAGCGGGATCCATGTTGCTTGTTGAGATACGCCTTGTTCTTCTTCCTTTTCCTTTGTACCTTTGTCCAAATTTCCTCTACCAAGCCTCCACCCATAACCTCTACCTCTCCTCTGGTTATTTGGCTTCCCTTTGGGGAAGAGATTCTTGAATTGTCATCCTTAGTCCTATGACGCTCTTCTTGCTGAGATTCTACCGAGAGTTTCGTAACAGCAAGGATCCCAATTTGATGCCCGCTTATTTTCTTTGGGGTGTTGCCAGTAGGAGCATCTCCATCAAGCATCGTTGTTGTAGAGGAAGTGGTCACTGCCTTTGCAGTTGTATGAAAATTGCTTGGTGGAGCCTTGCCTGATGTAGTATCAACAATTTCTGGAGACCTCTCAACCTCACCATTCGACCCATCCTTTTCCACTGAGTAAAGATGGGGGGTGGCATCTTTCCACCAAGTAGGTTGGGTTTCCTGCCACCATTTTGAGCAGTGTGTAGCCATGTGACCAGTGCTAAAACAACGATGACAACGAAAAGGTAGACCCTCATAATCAAGCAATTGATTCCATTCCAACCCCACAGTTTTCAGAAGGACATTCGCAGGGAGATCTTTGGTTGTATTTATCTCCACTAATATGCAAGCGTAGGTAGTATGTAGAAAGTTTGAGGAACCCACATCCACCCCCAGAAACTTCCCCAATGAACTACCAATGGCTTCAAAGCATGAATCAAACCAGAATTGAAGAGGAAGATTAGGTATCCTTACCCAAACTGGAGCTAGATCGAAAGATTCTGTGAGAGGATTGAAGGAGGGGTGCCAGGGTTTCAATAATAATAAATGTTGATTCTTTCAGCTCCATTGGTATTCATACAGAACTAAGTCTCAGTCTTTTGGATATTCGAAAGCCACCACAAAGAATCCTCTTGCCATGGGGTAGATCTCTATATTCCCCTCCAGTTTAGGTTTCCAAAATTCTGCAATCCACCCATGAAGCTTTGCGAGGCTTGGCCAGAATCCCCGGAATCTACCAACCAGCCCCTGTTCTGAAAAATAAGTTATATTTTTCGCCACTTCATCAGCAATCTCCCCGACAAAGGAGACCGTTGGGGAGGAGGTTGCACATTGGAGAGCCCTAGGAGCTTGTCTATTGGCCTTCACCCCAGATCTCTCCACCCAATCATTGCTCATCCCTTTGTGCTTCTGTGGAGATTGGGGTCGAGCAAACCTGTCAACCGCCTGATGAAATGGCACTTTTCCTTGCCCACAGATTGTCCTTTCCCGACCTTCAACTGCCATCACGTATGAGTGACCAGGATATGCTTGGCGACTCCCTTTGACTGGGCTAGGTTGGGGTACCGCAAAGGCAACGAAAGGTGCCCTAGAAGCGCCAGCCATTGGCAAAGATTTCGACCTTTCCCCATATGGAGCTCCTGCCTTGTCAGCGCCACCAGTGCCCTGCCATTTGTGTGGCGGTGAAGGCAATCCGTCTTGAGGCCAAGCGGGAGGAGGACGCCCTGCTTCGCACTCTCTAGCGTCAATCGTTGATCCATGCGAAGCACCCGGAACCCCTACAGTAGCCCGCGATCGCATATCGGCAGTGCTATTTTCATTAACAATTGCTTCTTTGTTATACAATAGTTATCAAGATACACTTATGATCATATAATTATAATATTTTATAATATTAAAATATTTATTAATAATATTTTATATTATATTTATAATATTAAAATATTTATTAATAATATTTTATATTATATTTATAATATTAAAATATTAATATATATTAATAATATAATATATATAATACATATAAATAATATATGTATATATACAATATGAGGGTATATATATTATGTGTATATATATATGTATTATTTTATGTATAGTTGAATTATCAATTTTAATATATATGGATATTAAGATATTGATTTAAATGATGGCTTGATTTAATGCATTTGAGAAATTTTAAATTAATGTATTATAGTGAAATTGATGGATTTATTTTAAAAGAATATATTTGAAAAGGCAAATATTGGAATTGTAAGTAATGTGTTTAATAACGAAATTAATTGATTTCTTTTAAAATTATTTAGTTTGCAAAGACAAACAGTTATTAATTTTAAAATGATATGTTCTGAATTATAGAAGTAAATGCTTATTTTATTATTTAAAGGCAATTAGGGAATTAAATGTTTGGTTTAAATTTCATCCTATGTCTTAACAAGACATTGTTAAATTAAGTTTTATTGAAGCATTATAATACTGAATTTGATTAAGGGAAATGGATTTAATATATCCAAAATTAGTTTATTTCCTCGCAATTGTTTTATGTGATTATTTTCTCTGTGTTCATGTTTGGGAAATGGGTTAAGTGTCTTTAATATGTAAGTCTTCCAAAGGACCCTAGAGGTTGTGGGTTGTCATTTTATGATGTCGATCGTTTTTTAATTCCCTTAGGTAGGGCATGAAGTTATGTCAATGTTATTGCTCGGTTTCTATGAACGGGGATGTTTTGTGCCTCCTGTGGAAGGAGTGGATTATGCGATTTGTGACTCCTTGTAAGGAGTGGCTTTGTTATGTTTGTTACCTCCAGTGTTGGAGTGAATTTCTTTTGATGTTTCCTCCTAGAATTGGAGTGGTTGTAATATCTATTCTGTATGCACTTGGGTTCCCTTGGTAATTGGTTTGATTGTGTGTTGTCAAGTAGAAGAGTGGCTTTTGTTAGACGCCAGAGCCCAAAGAGGTAAACTGGATAACCTTCGGAGGTGGTTTAATCAAGTGATAACTAAAACAAAACTTAGAAGATTAGGTGGTACTTCTCACTAATCAAGATAATTATGCATCACTCATAGACACAAGTGCTCATTTAGACTTGGGATGAGTGGGAAGGCCTGGAATGGCAAGGTCATCTATCTTGTCTTTATGAAAGGTATTTGATTCCACATGAGTGAGTATGGGGGCTGAGATTCGGTTGAGGCCACCAGGATAACCCATAGTGGGGTTCGAAGCTTATGAAGATTCCCAGAGGATATCCCATGACGAGTTGTGTGATGACACTCTGTCTAGGACAACAGTTGGTACTTGATTATTATGTGTATGGTTTTCTTAATATACCTGATCTATTTTATATCTAGAAGCAATGTCAGTATGAGTCAGCATGAGTCAACCTGTGTCTAGAGGTAGATGGTTTTGTCTTGGTATCCTTGTTACTATCTCCTAGCACGAGGGGTGGGCCTTCGGGTACCACTTGGTTGGGTGGAACATGCACCTTACTCTGTTGGGCTTTCTTCTTGTTCGTGTTGATGAGATTTCCAGTTGGAGAGCTCGTGGGATCTAGTTTCATTTCATGCTTTATTCATTTTAGTTGATCTTGTAATTTATTACCCCTCATTTGTTATCGAGGTGGAAGGTTGTAAATGTAAATCATGCTTATTGGATTTACCTCATTTGGGGAATGAGAGATGTAATCTTATTGTTTAATTATTATTATTTATGGTCTATGGTATTCTTTATTGTGATGATGTAATTTATCTTGTATGGAATGTATGTGTTCTTAATATCTTGAGTAGATAAATGTTATGGATTCATTTATGTTGTTTGTGGGTTAATAAGTAATCTCAGTCTCGTAACCTTAGAGGTTGTTTGCAATGGGTAGAGAACTTACATAATAATTGTACTTAAAATAAAAATTAGTACATTTGTTTAGTTAATTGCAACTTCCTCTAGGGTTACGTGGCGGGGCGTTACAACTAAATCCTTACTCTAAATGTTCATTTCAAACTTTCCCGAAGCTCTACATCTTGTATGGAGCTCTATCATGTTCGAAGACTGGCCAGAAGATGACATGGGGACAAACTAACTCTCGCCATCAAAATCTGTTACATGCATAGATACAACTGATAATTTGCATTACCTGTAAAAGATGATATGAGGATCACAATGTCATAACCATGGTCTTTTAGAATATTACAATTTCTAGATCACACTTTGCTACCTTCTCAATAAGCTATTATATCAATTATGATTTACCTATCCTTCACAAAGGAAAATTAACGAGATCCTTTGAGACAGCATGCTTCTATACACTATTCCCCCACACAGCTGCCTTGGGATTGTTCTGGTAAAACAAATGGTACAGTCCTTTATAAAACATAGACCTGCAAAATATATTGAATATTATATCCATTTTCTTATCAAACCTAATAGTTGTTCAACGGTGAAGAAACACAAATGGAGTAAATAAACTCACTTTGTAAAACAAACTAGAAGAATCCAATCAGTTTAACAAAAGCCCAAATCAGAAATTTGACCAAAAGCTTAGAATTGTAGGATTCAAAAACAACAATTTATCCAGTTTTTCGGATGCTAGAAATTGTAGGCAATGCGGTGGCGTTCCATGGTTAGAGAAACTATGTTCAATTCCACGTTGAAGATGACATGGAAGCCTTGCTAACAGGTAAAAGGCAAATAATTTCCAGCATAGGCATGTAGCAAAATAATTATTTTTTTACAAATTTGTTATTCTATATATTAAAATTAACAAGTTTTATTAATCATTGTTATAGAGAAGCAAATACTATAGCTGACTACCTAGCCAATAAAGCGATTGTGTCACTGTAATAGCAAAATAATTATTTATTCCCATTGGAAAAATCCAATCCAAAACACAGAGCTAGAGAGAATCTGGAATTTGACAGTCACCCCCTGCCTGTCATATGATTTTTGTATAGTTTGGTCATATGGATGTCTTTTAATTGATCTGTTTCAAAAAAATATATATTCGTTATTCTATATATTAAAATTAACAAGTTTTATTAACATTGTTATAGAGAAGCAAATACTGTAGCTGACTACCTAGCCAATAAAGTGATTGATGATCAAATTGTTTATAAGGAATTTTGAAAGATGAAATTCCTTCTCTGGAAAATAATTAAAACTCTGGATGATTCCTCGATATTCTGCCCACATCCCTCGTGGCAAGGAGCTAATTTCAATTTGCGTTTGAAGATGTTTGTTTACTTTTCTTTTATTGTGTAATGAGATCTCAAGTTGATTGTGCAGAAATGTTATTCTCCTAAGTTGGGAATGGCCGACAAAATACAGGTTTTGTTGTATTTTTTATTGGTACTAACATAAATAAGAAGGTTTTGGATCTTTTTTTTGTATCTCCTAAATCTTGCAAGACTTCTTGGAATAAAAGATGAAATCAGATTTTGTCATGGTCTGGCGGTTCCCAGGACTTCATGGTTAATTTTGGTACTGTTTTGGGAGTTGGTTGTGGTTGGCAATTTTTCAAGTCTCTTTGTTATAGCTAATTCTTTCTGGCACTCCTCTAAAATTTCTCTGTATGTTGGGCTTTCGTGCCCTCTTCCTAAATTGTTTTGTATGTTAGTTTCCTCTCTTTTGGGGGATGCTCTTGTAGTGTAAATCAAATCTGAACTGAGCTATAACCGGAGGTTTTCTTCTTGGTTCCTTCCTGTCGGCATGCTCTTTTGAACCAGGTTTGTAACTTTTTTAAGTTAATAAAATTGTTTAGTGGCTTTGCCACTTTTATCAAAAAAAAAAATGTAGAAAAATATAAATATTAAATGGTACAAAGTGTCATGGTGGGACAATGAAGGGAGAATAAAAATTATTTATACATAGATTTAGTATGTGATGTATAATAAAGGAAAAAATATGAGAGAATTACTAAGGGATTTTCTCATGGTGATAGTTGTGCAACAAACTATGCAAATAAAAAAAAATCAGAGCTAGCATCTAATAATCAAGATCGTAATAACAATAAATTATAGAAACCAAATTTTGATGCCAAGTGATCCAAAATATATTTGAAGTTTACTATGGAATTGTTTTTCAACTACCAAATGTGATTGCTAGCTTCCTACAAAAAAAAAAAAAAGAGAATAAATGCAGATGTTCATTATCCTATGCTATGTGCACAAGGGCCAAACGCAAGCCTAGTATAAAGATCATAAAGATTAAGAATTTTGTGTGGGGAGGAAATATTCAAATAACACAAAGTCCCTAATATTTTTATATGCACACAAAATTGACTGTATGCATAAGAGGATTGGTTGCATATAATTTTTTTTTTTAAATAGACGAATAGTTTTACTTTAAGTATCAAAAATAAATGAAAATATGATTGTATTACTTAGTATAGTTCAGTTTTTTTTTCTTTTCTTAACAATTATAAATTTGTACAAGTATTAATTATATAGTTATACATATATAAATAGAATTGTAAATTGATAAATAATGATCTTTTAAACTTTATATACTAGTAAAAATATAAAATTATTTATTACAATTAAAAATAAGTTTTTAAATTGATATACTTAAAAATTAAAAATATATTCAACAATAATCTTATATTTCAAGAATCAAATTATATATATATATACATGTATATACATATATACATGTATATACATACATGTATATATAAGTAAGTATTAATTATATAATTATACATATATATAAATAGAATTGTAAAACGATAAATAATGATTACTTTTAAACTTTATATACTAGCAAAAATATAAAATTATTTATTACAATTAAAAATAAGTTTTTAAATTGATATACTTAAAAATTAAAAATATATTCAAAGATAACCTTATATTTCAAGAGTCAAATTATATATATATATATATTCTTGAAAATATTATATTTTAATATTTTTTATAAAAATAAATTAGAATAATATATATTTTATAATTATATAGAGTTAATTAATAATTTAAAATGTTTTATCTACATTATATAAAAGTGTAGTAAGTCAAACTATACGATCTAATAAATTTTAAAATAAGATTAAAAATTTTTTTGTCTAAATGCCATCAAATTCAAGTTCAATTAGAGGTGAAACAAATAAAATGAAAGAAAATACAAATAAAAGATAAAAATCACATTTGAAAAAGTTACATGTGGAAAGATTTATTTAGACTCTTCTAAATAAACAAAAAAGTCTCCTTAAGTCCATAGAGGTCCACCTCCAATTACATAGTATAATAAAATTTCAATAAGACCATAGAACTCCACCTCTAATCACACATTATAATTAGTAAGACATATGATAGAGTCTTGGTGAGACCATAGAAGTCCACTTCATATCATATATTATAGTATCAATCATCCAATAAAGTCTCAATACTACCATAGAGCTCTACCTACAGCTACATTTATAATTATTCAAGTATCCAAGCAACTATCTTTTGCTTTCCTTTAATCTTGTGTAAATCATAAAATATATGGATTTAATCCAACAAATTGTGTGCTATACATTTTTATTTATAGTGTTTAATGAAATCAATCCCAACGTAAAGTTAAAGACATAAAAATAAAAGCTAGCTAGGGTAGCCAATTATTAAATCCTTCTAAATTATTTTCTTCTTCTAGTGTTCCTTGGTACATAAGGTTCCCAACAATAAATGAGTAAAGTACCATTTCCATGTATTCCTTTTATTATTTTTTCTTAGGACGCATCTCAAAAGACAATTTAAAATTATCTGTTAGAGGTGTGCTTAGTACCTTAGCACCCTTCATGTTAAACCTCTCTAAAACCTTCTCAATATAATTTTCCTATGATAATTTTATTTCCTTCTTATTTATATCTCTAATAATTTCCATTCCACGGATTTTATTTGTAGCACCCAAATCCTTCATTGAAAATGTCTTTCCCAATTGTTGTTTTAGTTGGCTAACTACAAACATGCTAGTTCCTATCACTAGCATTACATCAACATACAATAACAACAACAAAAATTCACCATTCTCTAATTTCTTATAATACACACAATGGTCAAATTCACATCCAGTATATTTTTTTCAACCATAAGTGAATCAAATTTTGAAAACCATTGCCTTAGAGCTTGTTTCAAACCTTACAAACTTTGATTAAGCTTGCAAACCAAATCTTCTTTTATCTTCTTTTTCAAAGCCTTCAACTTGCTTTATATATAATTATTTTTCTAATTCATCATGTAAAAAGGTTGTTTGACATCAAGTTGTTCCAATTCACTTGATTATAAACAACTGCTAAATCAAACACTACTCTAATAAAGGTCATTTTCATAATTTGTGAATTTTTTTTATGAAGTCAATGCCCTTTTGTTGATCATAACCTTTGACCATCAATTTGGCCTTGTAACTCTTCATCCCACATTCTTCTTCTTTCAACCTATATACCCATCTAAATTTTAATTCTTTCCTACTAGGTGGAAGAGGCACTAAATTCCATGTGCGATTTTTCATAAAAGATCCCATCTCATCTCTCATAGCCTCAATCCATTTTTTGTTGTTTTTATCTTTACATGCTTCTTCAAACATAGTAGGTTAAAATTCATTATACAACAACAAATGTTGAATTAAATCATCACATTTTTTTGGAGGTTTGTACTCCTTGGTGGACCTTCAAACTTGAGGAATCAGTTCTTATGGAGTACCCTCCTCATGACTACCAGTGAGATGATCTTTATCTTCATTATCATAAAAATTTGGGGGTTGAACTTATGGTTGTATATTTAGATGAACTTGCACCTATGGTTGATTTACAGACTCCTTTTTTCTTTAACATATATCATTCTCATTTGTGATGTCATCTAATGGAACATATTCCTTGGATGATATGCTTTGTTCTTGTAAATTTATCATTACCATTTCATTAAAGATCACATATCTACCTTGTGTGACTTTCTTAGTAACTGGATCCTATAGCCTATAACCATATTTTTCATCTCCATATCCAACAAAGATACACATTTTAGAATTCATATCAAGCTTTGTTCTTTTTCCCAACCACTTCACTTCACACCCAAACACATGGGTGATTATAATAAATCCTATTTCCAAGCCACTTCTCTTCTGAAAATTCAAAATATAACTGAGAGAATAGACCTCTATTAACCAAGTACACTATTTTATTTATAGCCTCAACCTAGAACCATTTTCATAAACTAGCATTTGAGAGCATAATGTGTGCTCTTTTCAAAATAATTATATTTAGCCTTTTTTCATCATTTTTTTGTGGTGTAAGAGGAACTATCTTAATTATTTGAATTCCATTCTCTGCACAATATTTATCAAATTATTTTCAACAATACTATTGTTGTCAATTTTTAAACACTTAATTTTATAGTTGAATTGATTTTATATGTAAGGGAGATAGAGATAGAAGGGGTAGGGGTGAGAGAGAAAGGAGGTGATAGAGATATGTAATAGAGAGGAATAGAGAGGGGGAGAGATAGAGATAAAGAGAGGGAATGATATAGGGAGAGATTGAGACGGAGGGAGAGATATATCCATTTATCTTTATTTGTGTCTCTTTCTCTCTCCATCTCTTTATATCTTTATATCTCACTCTTCCTTTCTAAATATTCCTCTCTATCTCTCTCCCTCTTTCTTTTAGTTTTACTAGAAACATAAGAATGTTATAATATGAGTGTGTTATACTAAACTCACATTTGCACTTGCCTTTGGGTATTACAAAACCTTAGGGTTGGATTTCTTTTTGGAATCCAACCCAAAGGGTTAGACTTACATGTCAATTCCCAATGACGTGTTTTCTTGTAATTTATTAAAAATGACTAAATCTCAAGCAGACTATCCATCAATTTTACATGTCTTTCAATGATGAGTCAAAAAAATACCACAATAACGTCAATATATCTCTTACCTTTCTAACCATGTATTTTTTTACATTTTGAATAATGCTAAGGTTTTGATATTTAATTTATTTTTCTTGTATCTTCTTTTTTGTCAAAAACCTATGTATAGTATTTTTAATTTTATTTTTTATCTATTTATCCAAATTTGAAATAAAATACATATTTACATCCTAGACTCTATTCTATACACATTCTAAAAAAAATAACTTTAATTATTTTTAAAATAAATTAAGGGGAAGCAAACTTCATTTTTCATTTTTCAAGATGTGTCCTTAGTAAAAAATCATATATTGTATGAGCTCTGCTAGGGTTTTTTGTTTTATGAGGTCATCCTTGGCCCCTCTTGCGTCATATTGTGCCTTCTACGCAGGAAAATTCCTCCCTCATTGAGTATGGTCGCATTTACTGCAGTTTTAGGGGTTTATTATGCCTTCAACCGGCTCTAACCCAGCAATTCATGTTGGTGTTAATGGTTCGTCGGCATAGTTCAATGGCTCCTCCTTCGAATAAACATCCTCAGAAATTTGTTCTGAAAATCTTTCACGAGGTAAGAATTCTCATACCCCAGCTGATGTGATTTTACCTTTACCAGATTTTGATTATGCTCTCCAATGGCTTGAAAAACACACCCTTGTGGGTTATTTTGTTGGGAGGACTCCCCTCGAAAGTGTGTTGAAAGAATGGGTCAGCAAGGCTTGGGTCCCTCATGGGGTCCGCCTTGATATTGTCAAAAAATTGACCAAAGGTTTTTTTTGTTCCGCTTTGCGGAAGTTAATCATGTCCAGGATATTTTAGGCCATGGGCCCTAGTATGTTAGGTCATCCTTGTTGGTTTTCCAAGCATGGACCTGGGATTTTGCTGTCTCAGATGACACCAAAATTTGGGTTCTGGTCTGGATTGAGTTCCCCGGTCTGCCTTTGCCTTGTGTGCCCTTCCTGAACCACATTGTTTCCTCTCTGGGGAGGGTTGTTTGTATAGAACCCGATAGGTTTTTCCAAGCCCAACCTCAGACGCGGGTCTGTGTGGAGGTGGACCTATCCAAGGATTTGAAAGAATCTGTGGATATTCAAATAGGAGCTATTAGGCACACCCAGAAAGTCACATATTTCAATCTGCCTAACATGTGCTAAAGGTGACAGTCAGCTGACCACAAGATCAAGGAATTCCCTTTGACAGTGCCTCATACACCATCCCCGTCATGAGATGTCGAAAAGCCTTATCAGACAGAGCTTTCTGCTAAGGCTGAAACAAAGTGGACCATGGTTAAAAACCAGAAAAATAAGCCAACTGGTTCTGGGTTGGCTCCCAAGGCCTCTGAAACACCCAAAGTTGTTTCAAACCCTTCAGAGAAGGGGACAGCTGCTCCTTCTGGAGCTACTACTATTTCGGTGCAACCCAGGTCAAAGGTGATGCCTCATCCTACGGCTATTATGTATGCTCAGATGAATATTCCTCCCACAACAGGGAATCAACGACGGTCTCACAGTCCATCTCCACCACCTGAAGAAGGAGAATATGTGCCAGAAAAGTGGAGGTTTTCACCCCCTATTCATATTGGTTCAATTCCACTGGATTTCTTGAAGAATAGTTTCTCTTCCCTAGTTGAGGAGGAACTGGGTTCCGAATGCATGGAAGAGTTTCATCCATGAATTTTCTTTCATGGAATGTTCGAGGTCTAATTGACTTCTCCAGAAAGTATTCTGTTAGAGATACCTTATAGAAATACTCAGGTATTGAAGTGCTTTGTCTCCAAGAAGTAAAAATTTCAGGGTTTTTGCTTGCCTTGGTTTGTCATTTCATTTGGTCAGCTAGTGCTATGTTTTGCACTTTGCATGAAGCTGGGTGTGGCGGAGCCGTCACTCTTTTGTCCCTGCATTTGTATTCTTGTGTTGTGGATCATGGGACGGATCCTTCTCAATGAATAGTCTGGGTTCTCCTTAACATTGATAATCATTCCTTCGTGATTATTAATGTCTATGCCTCTAATGATGTTGTGGAGTGCTCTTTTCTTTGGCGCTGGATTGCTGATTTCTTTACCAGTTGCCACCTAGTTACTCTGCGGGGATTTTAATATGGTCGAGGTGGTGTATGACAAGGATGGAACCTTGCCCTTCCGTTGGGCAGCTGGTGAATAGGAGGCATGGTTTTACATGCGTAATAAATTGGGGCCTTTTGATCCCAATATTGGTTGCCACCATTCTCATTCCCTCTGGCACACTTGGTGTAATTACAGGACCGGTTCTGATAGATTTTATAAATGCCTTGATCGTTCCATGATCTCGGCTCAATCTTTTTTTCTTTTGCCAGCTTTGCCTTGCCAGTGAAGCCATTAGAGGATCTGACTCTGTCAGATCACTTCCCAATTTCTTTTCGTATTGAATGGACATCTTGTCAGCCTCTCATGTGTAAAACTCAATTCTTTTTTAACACGTCTCTGCTCTACCACAAGCCCACTCTGGCCCACATTTGTCGAGTGTAAAATTTGGAGTGCAAACCAGCTGGCCAAGTAGGCTGGATTAGCTGGTGGAATTATGCCATCACTCTTACTACTCATTTCTTGTGCATTTATGAGCACCAGCTAGCCATTTTTCACCGGTGATCCTATGAGGAAACCACTGTTGACTTGAGTGCAGCTATGAAGGTGTTGGCGGCCAACCATTTTTCCCCGTCGCATCAAGTCAGGGTGGCGAAGTTAAGGCACAAAAAGCAAGTGGCAAAAAATTACGTTGCCAAAGGAGTGCAAATCAAAGCTAGGTTGTATTGGTTTAAGATTGGTGATCATGCCTCCAAAGATTTTTTTTGGCACTTCGTGTCAGGCACTCATCCCCAAGCATCAAAAAAATTAAGGATGGCACTTGGGTGCTCTCTGAGCTCCCTGACATTCTCTAGGATTTTGTGTGTCATTATGAGCAGGTTTTCACTGCACAGGACTCCACACCTATGTGATAGCAAGCCCTTCAGGACTGCCTTGTTGTTGTGCCACATAGGCTCTCTTGAGCCCAAAACAAATTTTGTGATCAATTGTCAAGGAAGCCATTTTTTCTATGGCCGATGACAAGGCTCCTGGGATTGATGGCTTCCCTTGTGAATTCTACAAAGCCCTTTGGGACTGTGTTGGGCGTGATCTGCATCATGTCTATCTTGAGGTTTTTCAAACCAACTCTCAAGGCAATTTAATAAACAAAGGCAATATTAAGTTCATACCTAAGCTCGGGGATCCGGATGATAACTGCAACGTGAGGCCCATCACGCTTCTCAATATCTCCTACAAAATCATTGCCAAGGCTCTGGCTCTGAAAAATCCACCATCTCTTGCCTCAAATTGTGCACCCAGAGAAGACTGGCTTCATCAAATCTAGGTTCATTCTAGATAATATTATTGTTGTTTGGGAAGGTATGGAGTGGGCCCGACGCTCAAATCAAAAAGTTGTGTTCATTAAAATTGACTTTGTCAAAGCCTATGACCACATTGAATGGCCTTTCATTCTTGCGATGTTGCAAGCTTTGGGGTTTGGGCCCGATTTCATTTAGTCTTTTCGTATGATTTTTGTTGATGCCTCGACTTGCATAACCATTAATGGCCACCAGTCTTCTGCTTTTGGCCTTTTTCACTCAATCCGGCAGGGGTGTCCTCTCGCCCCCTTTGTATGTGCTTGCAGCTGAGGGCTTTGGCTACCTTCTAGCCCATGTTGTTTCTCAGTAGCGTGTCAAAGGGATTCTTCTCCCGAATTCTCAAGAGCAGCTTGTTAATGGCCACTTTGCGGTTGATTCTTTTCTCACTCTCTTGGAGGAAGAAGAATCAATCATTGTTGCCCTCGATTGTCTCAACACTTTTTGTCTTGCCTTCGACTCTGCCATCCAATGGCACAAGACCTCATGCTATAGGCAATCTGTATTACCCACTCTTGGGTGGCTTCAAAGCTATAATTGGAAGTGGATCGGGCAAGAAGAGATATTTCAATTTTTGGGAATTTCTTTCGCCTTCCAAGCCTCTTCTAGGGAGTTTTGGCAAGTTGTGCTCTCCAGGGTCAAGCAGAAGCTTTCTTACTAGAATACCAAGCCTCTTCCTCTAGCTGGTAAGTTTTAGGTGTGCTCTAAAGTTCTAGTAGCTACTCATGTTTACTACTCTTCTTGTTGGGCTCCCTCCAAAGCTGCCTATGGTAGGCTTGAAAAGTTGCTCCGAGATTTTATATGGGCCTCCTCTGAAACTCACAAGGCTTTTCATCATGTTGCATGGGATTATTGTTGCCTCCCCAAATATTCTGGAGGGCTTGGGATGCTCTCCACTCACTAGAAAGGGATTGCTCTTTGTGTCAAGTGGATTATCACGAGCCCTCACCGGAGATGAAGTCTGGAAGATTCTCCTCGGGCATTGTATTCACTCTGAATTTCCTATCCACAAACCCACTTGGAAAGGAATAGACTTCCAAACCCTCCTGGTTATGAAGGAGCCTGTTCAAATTGTTGGAACTTTTGTGGCCAAGAGCATTTGGCGCACCTGGGAGGCTATTAAGCCTTGGCTCTGATGGGCCAGGGCTAGATTTCGTGATGGGCTTTCGCTCAATCAGCAAAATATTTGGTGGTCTCCTCTTTTTTTGCATAATGGTTAGCCTTTGGCTAAATCATCGTGGCTTAAAGCACTTAGATTTCACAAAAAGGGAATTCAGACCCTGCAACAGGTCTTTCACCAACCCACTATGCGCATCATGTAGTGGGATGCTTTTAAGGCCCAGTACGAACTTCAAAACCAGGACTGCACTACCTTTGATGGTCTGGTGAGTGTCATTCCAGTAGAAATGCTTCACAGAATTAGCATTCATGAGAACAAACCTTGGTGGAAAGACTGGAAGTGGTTTCCTGATACTCCTCTCAGGAGCTATAAGTCATAGCTTGGTTACAGTTGGGTTTCACCCCATTTTCCTATGATCAACATTTTGAACCAGAGGTGGCTTCTTCACTCCTCTGCTCATGTTTGGCGAAAGATATTTGCTACCACTTGGTCTACAAGTGTTAATTCGAAGTTGGACCACTTTGTTTGGTGTATTCTTTTCCAAATCTTGCCTATGGGTTATTGGCTTTTACACTTGGAGGTCCAGGACCCTCGTTGCCCTTTTTGTGGGCAACCTGAAAGCTTTAAGCATTTTTTTTGGTTTTGTCCCAGAGCTCAGCAGCTTTGGACTTGGATTCATGACTTCTTTTGGCCCTTTAGGCCAGAACCTTTTTCTTGGCATATGGTTTTGCTGGGAGATTCGTTTGAGATCCCTACTAAGTTCACCTAGCTTTAGCACACTTTCAAGGTGGAAATCCTCTTCAACATCTGGAAAGATGAAAATTCCTACATATTTTCTCATTCTCAAATAGATATTAATGTTTCTCTCTATGCTAAAGCAATTATTTGTTTTAATGTTCTCTTACAGATATAGGTGCAAGTTAACAAGGTTGCATTGGAGGTGGCTCACCTACAGGTCCTCCTGGACCACTGGGGCAATGCCTTGTGCGTTGTGGCTCGGGTCCCTGACTCGCCCTCCTCCTCCTATGGTTGGTCGCCCTCTCAGAGCCGACAGTGGAGTGGCTTCACACGTCCCCGCTCTCAGCCTCCTGCTCGGCGAGATTCTCGCTCTCCTCCGCCATGGGCTAGTCAGGGATGGCCTTTTGATGGTGCTTCGAGGAGTGGCAGTGGAAGTTATGGGTGGCCCTCTAATACTCCGCCTGCCTCTAGTTCTGGATAGCTTGCTAGTGGTAAAATATTTCCGTGGTTGGCGCTTGCAATCTCGCCCCGGCGTGAGGAAGAAGATAAAGATAAGAAAGATGATGACGATGGCTGGGGTGCTCCTCCTAATGTCACTCCAGACCCTATTGATGTATGGGGGGAAAATATGGATGACAAAGACCCTCCCGGCTCTGTTAGCACTGCTCTGGCTGCTTAATGGCGTGTTTGTTGTTTTAATTTCTCATGCTTTTGGACTTCTGGGCTAGGCCCATGTGACTTGATATTTAGCTATTTTTGGGCGTTGCCCATGTGACTTTCAAGGTGTGCCTTTTTACCACTCACCCTTTTTTGGTGAATATCTACTCTTATCTTTAATTTAATATAGATAGCTGCCTATTCATCAAAAATCATATATTCATTAAAAATTAGCATAAAAATTAAACATAAACTACATGGTGTTAGCTAATTTTTCATTGAAGTGATTTTTGAAATACTAAGAAGAAAATTAACCTTTTAGGGGTGTTGGAAGTTTTTGTTGTCATTCATGTCAAGAGATCTTTTTTGTTGCATTGATGTCAACCTATGGATATTCTTTTATTGGTTGCATTATGTTGTTATTAGTACTCTCACTGATGTCAACCTCTAGTGTTACTTTAATGAAGCTTGTTTTTTGTGGATGTTCAACCTCTTGTGTGGTTGAGATGATAAGAGGAGTGTTGTATATGTTGAGATGGTGTTTGTGGTGCTTGGTTTCCAAGTCCTTTTGAGAAAATTTGAATAAAAGAGGAGATAGTGTGGTAAAAAGTGTTCAGTGTGGTAGAGTGGTGTTCAGTGTTTTTCTCCGCATTTTTCATGGTTGAGATCTTCTTGTGTGGTTCAGATATGTTGATTAGAGGTGTTCAAAGGTGTTATATCCAGAGTTTTAGGTTATGGATCATTCAACAGAAGATGTTGTGTGAACTATGGTGTAGTGTTGTCTAGGAGAAATGGTTTTGCTCTGCATTTCTCTATGTTGTAGTTTCTAGTTTTTTGGATCTGGAAGTGTGCTTATATTGTTCATATCTAAATTTAATCTGATTTTTTTGAGTTTTGGTGCTCCACAAGGTTGGATTCATTTGTTATAGTGTGTGAAAGGTTAACTGGGTGTGTAGAATGAGTATGTTCTTCAGGTGTATGATGTTGTGAAGGATTTTTTGTATTTTAGGGAGTTGATGGAATATTCCAGATTGTGTTTTTAAGTGTTGTGTGTATTCCACGAAGCATATTTGGATTTGAAGAAGTGTGTACTTAAATGTTTAATGGTGTTAATTTAGGTTTGACCGACCTTTGGTGTTTACACTAATTGTGGATATGCTTTGATGTTTTTGGAAGCATGGCGTGGTGTGTATATGTGTACTTAGGTATGAATTAAGGTGTAATTTGGTTTTCCTTCATTCCTCTCCACTGTAGGAATCTTTTGGTGCCGACCTTATTTGAATTTACACATTTGAGGTGAATAGTCGAGTTTGAAAAATGTTTCTAAGGTTGTGAATGGTATAAAGGAAAGGTAAATTGTTGGTGAATATGTTTTGATTCGAGGATGTGTCAATATGTGAATTTAATCAAATGTAGAGATCTAAAGTGTGAGCTTAATGCCTGACTCCAATGCAGTGAGCAGAAGGGTCTACATTTGTAGAGTACCTAAATTTTTTGATAGCAGTGAGATGGAGGTTACTAATGGTATAGAATTTGTAGTGGTGGATAATTTTTATTGCTCTGAGATGGATTTCTCATTGTAACAATCTTTTATCTTCTTCTTTCTAATCTGGCAGTGATCCCTTCTTTCTTTTTGGCAATGAGCCCTCCAGTAGTGAGCCTATTGTATTCAATGTTGTAATTACTTATTATGAGCTAATCCTCACCATTTTTTTTCCCCTCTTTGGTTTTCCACGTAAATCTAGTGTTCTCATGTGTATGGATGTGTTTTCATTACTATTTCTCATGTTTATATTTTGTTAATGTATGATGAGGGTTTAAGGATTAATGTAGATCTAAATGTTATTTAGGGTTTTGATGTTCTAATGTACAACTAATTCACCCCCCCTTCGTTATCTTTTTCATTCAACAATTGGTATCATAACAAGGTTCCTTAGAAGAAATCTTAACTACTTGAGGTAGATCTAGGATGGAGCACAAGAAGGAGACACCTTTGTTTGATGGATCATATTATGCATTCTAGAAAACTAGGATGACACGTTTCCTTGTTTCTCTAGGGTTTGGAGTTTGGAAGTCTATTTAAATTGGATATACAATGCTTGCAAATGGTCTGAGTACTCATGATGAGATCAAGGCATATGAAAACAATGGCAAAGCAAGGTATGCTATTTTGAGTGGTCTTTCTAATTTAGAACTTGTGAAATTTATGAGTCTTGAAACTACTGGTGAGATCTCGAAAAAAGTTGGGAAAGTATCTACGAAGGAGATGATAAGGTCAAGCAAGCAAAGATGCAAAATATGAAGACTAAGTTTGAAACCCTAAGGATGACAAAAGATGAAGATATTAGAGGTTGCACGTATAGAGTGGACAAAGTTGTTAATTCCATCAAAGGCCTTGGTGGAAAACTTGAAGATGAGGTGGTAAAGAAGGTATTAATAAAGAAGGTATTAATAAATCTTCCTAAATCTTATAGTCATAAGGTTTCTGCTATTGAAGAAGCTCATAATTTAGATCCTTATTCTAGAGATCAATTGTTTGATGCTTTAACTACTTTTGAATTTAGAGAGTTTGGTCCAACTGATTCAAGAAAGGAGACTACTTTTAAAGTTGGCAAAGCAGAGCAGAATGAGGAATCTAATTTGGATGAGTTTGATGAGCTAGAAGCAAACTTTGTGAGGAGATTGAAAAAGGGAACTAGAAAATATAGAGGTAAGTTACCTTTCAAATGTTTCAATTGTGGAAAGATAGGTAATTATGCTTCAAGATGTTGATTCAAAGCTTCAAATGATAGATTTAAGGAGAATAAAGGTAAATCAATTAAGAGAAGTTATTATTTTAAAGAAGATTCTAGTATATTTGATGATGAATCTGATTACCTGGATGATGAAATGATGAATGCTTATTCATCACTCTAAATATTAGAATTAATTCTGCTAACTCTGAGAGATGTATGAAGGAATTTTCTCTGAAAGCGGGTCAATATGGAACTATGGTGACTGATTTTCATGATAGAGAGGACAAAACTACTGGATTATTGACAATGGATGCTCAAATCACATGATAGTTGATAAGAGTAAGTTTGTTAAACTTGATAAGTTTGAAGGTGGTATCGTTAATTTTGGAGATTATACAACTACTAATATATATGGAAAAAGTTCAATCAGTTTTGATGGCAAGCATAATACATATAATGATTTTTATGTTAAGGGTCTCTAACATAATCTTCTACGTGTAACAAAGAATATAATCTTGTATTTCAGGATGGTGGTTGTGAGATCAAAAAAGGATCTCAAACTCTGGTTGCTATAGGAAGGACATATGGAAATCTTTATCAGCTTAAGGGTGCTAATGGTATGTGATTTATGACTCAAATCAATGAAAGTTGGCTATGGTATAGAAGAATGTGTCACATCAATTTTTATAGCTTAGTAAGGATTAAATCTGCTCAAGTTGTAAGAGATCTACCAAAGATTACAAAGCCTATAAATGCAGTTTGTAAGGAAGGTCAAGTTGGGAAGCAAACAAGAAAAAGGTTCAATGTCAAAGAATATTCTATCACAGGACCTTTGGAGTTGGTACATGCAGACCTTTGTGGACCTACAAGAACAAGAAGTTTCCAAGGTGACAGGTATTTCATGTTATTGATTTATGATTACTCTAGAATGATTTGGGTGAGTTTTCTCAAAGAAAAATCAGAAGCTCTAGATAATTTTAAGGAATTTAAAGTTATGGTTGAGAATGAAATGGATATGAAAATCAAATGTTTAAGATCTGACAGAGGTGGAGAGTTCACCTCCAATGAGTTTAATAGTTTTTGTGAAGATCATGGAATAAAGAGACATTTGTCAGCTCCTAGAACTCCTCAACAAAATGAAGTGGTGGAAAGGAAGAATAGGATTGTTCAAGAAGCAGTAAGGACAATGATGAAGGAAGAAAATATATCTAATGTCTACTAGAGAGAATCAATTCATATTGTGGTCTACATACTTAATAGAGTGGAAGCAAGGACAAATAGTTCAAAGACTCCCTATGAGTTGTGGTATAGAAGAACTCCTACTGTCAAATATTTTAGAGTGTTTGGAAGAAAATACTATATCATAAGAGATGAAGAAAACTTAGGAAATTTTGATGCAATATTTGAAAAAGGAATATTCCTTAGATACTCTACAAAAATCAAGGCTTTTCGGTGCTACAACAAGAGGCTAACAAGGATTGTGTAAAGTGAAAGTGTCAAAGTGGATGAAGAATTACATAAAAGCTCAATGTTGATAGAAGGATATGAATCAGATGAGTCCTCTTGCAAAGAATAATGATGGTAAGGAAAAAGAAGTGTAGTTTGAAGAGGAAGAAGCTCTAGAAAGGATCCATAAGGCCCCTAAGTATATGCAAAAGAATCATTCTAAAGATCAGATTGTTGGTGAAAAAAGCAAAGGTATTGACAAGAAGAAAGACTGTTATATAGAAGAACAGGTAAATGTATGTTTACTTTCCAAAGTTGAACCTAAAACAGTGATTGAGGCATGCAAAGATGAATTTTAGGTTAGAGATATGGAAGAAGAATTGATGTAGATTGAGAAGAATCAAACTTGGGAACTTGTCCCAAGACTAGCAAACAAGAATGTGATTGAAACTAAGTGAGTGTTTCAGAACAAACAAAATGAGAATGGAGAAGTTCTTAGGAACAAGGCAAGGCTTGTATGTAAAGTGAGTAGAAGGAATATACTTTGAAGAGACATTTTCTCTAATGGAAAGGATGGAGGCCATTAGGATGTTTTTGGATTTTGCAGCACATAAGGATTTCAAAGTTTATCAAATGGATGTGAAGTCTACATTCTTGAATGGTGACTGTGAAGAAGAGGTATACATTAAACAACCAGAAGGTTTTCAATTATCATAAGATCCTAATATGGTCTATAGATTGAAGAATGCATTATATAGGCTTAAGCAAGCCCCTAGAGCTTGGTATGCAAGTTTGGATAGGTACTTGTTGTAGCAGGGTTCAATAAAGGTACCGCAGATAGCAATATTTATTTTAAAGTTGAAAAATATCAAATCTTGATTGTGGTTGTGTATGTTGATGATATCATTTTTGAAGGAAATGAAGCAATGTGCAAGAGATTTGCAGAACACATGCAAAATGAGTTTGAAATGTCAATTTTGGGGAGATGAACTTCTTCCTTGGACTACAAATCAATTAGATAGAAAAAGGTATATTTATATCACAACCAAAGTATGTTAAGGAGATGTTGAAAAAGTTTGGAATGGAAGAATCTAGACTGGTATGTACCCATATAGTTATTGCTTGCAAGATGAGTAAGAATGAAGAATCTCCTAAATCTAGAGAAAGAATAGATCAATGATTGGAGGATTGCTATATTTAATTGCTACTACACCATATATCATGCATGTAGCTTGTCTTGTAGCTAAATTTCAAGAAGATCCCAGAGAGTCCCATGTGGCAGTAGCAAAAAGGATATTTAGATACGTGAAAGGCACTCTGAAAGATACTTGAGTATTGGTGCTTTGCAAGGTTGGATTCATTTGTTACAGTATGTGGAAGGTTAATTGGGTGTACAAAATGAGTATGTTCTTTAGGTGTATGATGTTGTGAAGGATTTGTTGGATTTCAGGGTGTTGATGGAATAATCCAAATTGTGTTTAAGTGTTGTGTGTAGAAGTTGTGAAATCCAACTTCACAAACCCCGAAGATCACCTGCATGCAAATAACCTATCACGGAAGAAGACATTGGAGAAAAAAAAGCCAAGGTGCTCTGAAAGCTCATAATTGTATTAATCAGAGAGTGTAAAATACAATGAGATCAATCCTTAAGAAAGGAGATCATGCAAAACCTAAAAGTAACCCTAATAGATAAACATTTAATAATTAATATAATTATTAAATGTCTCATTATGCAAACTAAAGTGAAATCTTAAGAGAGGAATAAAGGTAACTTAATTAACGTAATTAAGTTAAAACCTTTACTCTAACACCCCCCCTTAAGATAAGCAAGAGTGAAGCTACAAACATATGCAAGAAAGCAAAAATAACTACAATGTTTGAAAGTAAACATGGGTCCCAGCAACTAGGCCTAATCAGGTACCCATTTACAAATGCAATGCAAACTAAATGAAACAGGGTAAAGGAGAAAACCCAGTGGGAACAAAACTCCTCCCCAAAATAGAATGCAAAGAAAAGAATGTGATGCACTAATAAAAGAAGGATAGGAGGTGGATTACATGATACCCCCCATAGACAACTTATATCATATAAGTACATGTACAATGGTCTCCATAGGAGAGATAGAAAGAGAGAAGAAGGCCCCCCCACCATGCAGAAACTCACGTCACAATGGTAGATGCCTGATGTAGAATCCAAAAAGAGATCCTGAAGTGAAAAATGATATTCCTCCCCTTGGGAAGAAACGGATCAAAAGGACGATGACGAAGAAACCCTATGAAGAGTGATGAACCAATCTATTTCAAGATGTGTGCCATGATAGGATGTTGAAGAATCTCTCTGTTTGAACTGAAACAAATGATGCCAAATCCAAACTGATGTGGAGAATCCTGAAATGCAACCTCTGAATGCACTGATAATGGTGGGCGAACAGTGATAACCTGACTGTCAAGGTAGAGGAGATGAATCTCCTCAAAATAATCCTCCAAATCTGCAATATAGGACTCCATAAACAAAAAAGATATATCTGCAACATAAGAGTCCAAAGTAGCTATGTCTGGAAGCTGTATGATGCTATGCTACACTGAATCAGGAACAATAGGAGATGTTGATGAAGTCTCAATCGGAAGAGTGGGAACATGAATACAAGTCTCTGAACCATCGGCACATGCAAGACTTGTAAGATACTCAAGCTCCTCTAGAGTATAGTTATCATAGGGTACGGAATCTACATCTACAAGAGGAATGAGACAATCTATAGTAGGATCCTCTGGGAATGGAGAGATATTAGAGTCTCCAAAAATCTCCCAAAGATGTTGCCAATGTGTGCGAGGATAACGAATGTTGGATAAAGCACACAAAGTGTCAAAATCAACACTACAACCAATAACCCCTATAATATGCTCTCGAATAATAACCCATGCAGATAAACCCCTTGATGTGTCTGGTGCAGGTATGAGATCATATAAATAAGGAAAAATATTTAGCCACTTACAATGTGTAAGTATGCCCTTTGCCCATGACTCATAATTATCCTTATCCAGAAATACAACTGAAGGGTGAGTAGAAAAACCTATTATACTCACTCAAAAAATAAAATCAAAGATTAATGATCTCAGTAATGATAAATCATATTAACCTAACCCATGTAGGTGCCAGAATGACCAAGTAATTGAGCAAAGTGTAAAAGCACACAAAACTGAATAAAATTTACATGGTAAACTATCTGATCAAATAGACTGTAGATCTTGAAAGAGCACTACAATACCTTTCCAACGCCTATTCGTTTGCACAAAATGGAGTTCAGACACAAAAGATATGCCTCTGGGAGTGCCAAAAACATGTTATGACTTTGACTAGTAAAATATGCATCAAAACAGAAAACTTAGAAAATCAAACCTATACCATTGGATAGTTCTCGGAACCAGCTTTCCAACAATGTCTCGTTTGCCCGATTTCAACATCGTATGCCCAAGATATGACCATTTTACTAAACAGTGCTCATTTAAGAATTAAACCAAATATTTTATTAATTTAAAGATTAAAAAATTAATAAAATATTCGGTTGTACTTTCATGGCACGAAACCGAGGCAACACGGAAATCGACAGAGCACAAAAATCAAGGCAAAGTGGCACGAAAACGGAGGCAACTCAAAAATGTTCCGGATGCCAAAAAAATATGGCACAAAAATTGAAGTAAATTGACATGAAAATCGAGGCATTTGTACAGATTTTCCTGGCAGCTATTTTGGATAACCCAAAAAAATCAATTTTTAGCAAACTCTATCATATTTTATATGAAAATAGGGGTTTTTGGGTCTTTTGAGCGCAACCATGATGTCCATTTTGCACCAGCATGCACCATTTGAGAGATCAAGGTCGAAATATCTCAAAAAATGATGGAAAAATCCTCTGATTTGGCCAAAAAACTATAGTAGCTTGAAACCCTTGCACAGAAAAAAAAAAACTCTGTAAGCTGATATCTTCAATTCATGAATAGACAACCACAGGTTTGTCACTCTGATACCATGTATAAGTTGTGAAATCCAACTTCATAGACCCCGAAGATCACCTGCATGCAGATAACCTATCGCAGAAGAAGACATTGGAGACAAAAAAGCAAGGTTGCTCTAAAAGCTCAGAATTGTATTAATTAGATAGTGTAAAATACAATGAGATCAATCCTTAAGAAAAGAGATCATGCAAAACCTAAAAGTAACCCTAATAGGTAGACATTTAATAATTAATATAATTATTAAATGTCACATTATGCAAACTAAAGTGAAATCTTAAGAGAGGAATAAAGGTAACTTAATTAACATAATTAAGTTAAAACCTTTACTCTAACATTGTGTGTGGTCTATGAGTCATCTTTGGATTTGGGGAAGTGTGTACTTAAATGTTTAATGGTGTTAACATAGGTTCGACTGACCTTGGGTGCTTACACTAATTATGGATATGCTTCAGTGTTTTTTGAAGCATGGTGTGGCATGTATATGTGGACTTAGGTCTAAATTAAGGTGTGATTGTTGAACTTCTCTTTTGGTTTTGGTCCTTGATGTCAAAATTATGTTTCAAATTGGCACCTCGGTGATTGATTATTAGTTGCACAGTTTACATTCAGTTGGTTGGCACTCTTGTTTATATTTTGTCTTGGAATACTTGATTTTGGCTTCAACATTGTGATGATGTTTTTGATGGTACTGATCTCTTGACTCCATGTGCATATTTCAAGGCATCTTGTTTACAGGATTATGATTCTATGTTCAGGTGGTATAATTCTAGTTTGATAGGTTTGACACTTTGTGCTATACTGTGCTAAGGTGTTATACAGATTTATATGGTATTGGCATGATCATATGTCTATGGTTACATGGTGCTGATAAGGTTTTGAACTACATCCTAGTTGTGTTTCTCTTTTCAGCCTCATACTGATAATGCTTATAAATATTTGGTTTTTGGAATCATAATTGGAGCTGGCATTTTGAAAATGATATGTTGATATCAATTGGCATCTTCTTTTGGAAAAGGTATGAACATGGCAATATCATGGAAATATTTGTAATACTAATTTGATGCATTATTTGTGACTTACATTTATTGGCAAATGACTTTAAAGGGAGTCATATGTTTCGAGTATTAATATGGTTATCATGAAAATTCAATAAGTTGAACCTCACTTAGCATGGAATCAGACTTTATAACATTACAAAAGGCATTGAATAAATTGGGCTTTATATCATGGAAAATGACTTTGAATAAAGGTCATATATGTATCGAGTCTTATGTTTGCTAATTCACTAGGCCTTAAGGCCGACAACAAGTATGAGGAATTACTTGTCAAGTCGCTTGGAAAGTGATTGACATCGACTCTTGTAATAATGCCTTGATGTCTAAGGTAATTGGCATGTTAGTAAGACAAGGATATCACATGGTAATGTTTTTAATTATGGTGTTGATTTTATGCATGGATGAATTTGATTAAGTCAAATTGCATGGAGCCACGAACTTGAAATGGTATTATGACTTGGAAAAGTCATTGATTGCTTTGCAAAAGGAAATTAGGTCATTCTTATTGTGCTTTACAAGCTTGAGGGTTTGGAACCCAAGCTCTATCGCCGCCATGGGTGTTGAGTCTCAACCGTTACTCAGTTGGTTTTTGTCTTACTATTACTCATTGACAACAAATAGAGATCTTTGTAAGATCCATGCCTTGGTTGGTATCTTTGTCAGCCATTTGTCTTTGGGTGAAGGCTCGAACTTGGAAAAAGCTTTGTTGTTCTGTCATTCAATTGGGTTGGTAAATTTCTCCATGACAGATTCTCTCGCACTCTTCAGGTATTCATCTTATCATTTAAATTTTGAGGGACCGTTACTTCTCATGGAACAAAAAGTAGAAGACACTTGTTTGTTCTTTTATGAAAAATGCTCAAATGGGGTTTATTTTTTCGTGGTTAGAAATACTGCATTTCAATTACTCATAGTCTCAAATAGATACCAAAATAAATTATCTTATCATACTTGCTCCTGCTTCAAGGGTTTGTGTTTCGGTTGGTGGTTAATCATGCTTTCTGCAAAATACATCATTATTTCTCTTGGTTTCAGTGGTAGTTGTTCTTGGGTGCACAAAAAATGGGGTTTCGATTACATTTTGTTGCAACAGTATTCAAGGATATTTTAGATGGTGCATGGAATATATTGTTTAATTCTTTTTTCAGACAGTATTGCCTATGTAGGCTCCTTGAGTGGACAAGGCTTAGAGTCTTCCTTCTCAAAATACATTTTTCTTTGACCATTATGTCAGAAACAAACCTCCATGATGAGTACTTCTCAGAATCACTGCAATACCTAGCAAATAGTTTCGACAAAAGTTGGGTACATTAAAAAAATTATCTCTGTTGTTTAAAATGTTGAAAAAAGAGATTAGTTTTCGAGTTGTAATTTTTGAAATGCAATTAAGACATATTTATAAAAAGGAAAAATAGAGAGAGAGATAACTGTTTTCAGCACTATGAGAAATGACTGTGAAAAACAGCGAGAAAAAAAAATAGCTATTGTATTGTCTTCACAGGAAGATATGTTTTGTTTTAGAGATTGAAAATCTGAAATACAAGTTAATAAAAAATTGTCTTAAGATGAGATTATAGCTAGAATTATGGAAGTTCATTCTTGAACTTTGAGGATTGTAGATATTGTCTATTAAGAGGCACTTGTGAGAAAATAGAGAAATAGAGAGATCCTCTATATGATTGTATTTTCTGTAAACTGAAAAGGGGTTGGTGCTCCTTGAAATTGGTGTTTCAAAATGAGGGTTTGGTGCTCCTTGAGTTGGTGCTCATAAATCAGCCTATAAGGCATCGTCAAAAGTGGTTTTTAAAATATAAGCCTACAAAGGCAGCAGTTCAGGAGTGGTTTTTCGACTTCAGGAGGGTTTTCCACTCGGCATATCTTGTGTCACATTGCTTATTTGTGTTTCACTGATTCATTGTGTGAATTCTTTGTTATGATAATTTTCACTGTCTTACTTCTCATTACAGTTATATGTGATTGCATTCAATATATGGATGAGTTAATCATTAATAAATGAGAGGATAAATCTGCTTTGTTTTAGTTTATGTAAAATTTGTTAAATCAGTTTATGACACTGATTCACCCCCCCCCCCTCTCAGTGTCTTTTTCACTCCAACAATGATGTGGTCTACCTTCATTTCTCCCCACCACAAGAATGTTTTGGTGCCGACCTAATTTGAATTTTCACATTTAAGGTGCATATCTGACCTTGGAAGATGTTTCTAAGGTTGTGAATGGTATAAAGTTAAGGTGAAGAGTGTGTTTATGTGAGGATTTTTTGATATGTTAATTTAATCATATGTAGAGATCTGAAGTGTGAGCTTAATGCTTATGACTCCAACGTGGTGAGCATAAAGGTCTACATTTGTAGAGTACCTGAATTTTCTGATACCAATGAATTAGAGGTTACTGATGGTGTAGAAGTTTTAGTGGTGGATTTTTTTGTTGCTCTGAGATGGATTTCTCATTGTAACAATCTTTTATCTTCTTCTTTTTGATTTGGCAGTGAGCCCTTCTTTCTTTTGGGAAGTGAGCCTATTGTATTCAATGTTGCAATTACTTTATATTGTGAGCTAATCACCATTTTTTTTCCTTCTTGGGTTTTCCATGTAAATATAGTGTTCTCATGTGTATGGATGTGTTTGAATTACTATTTCTCATGTTTATATTTTGCTAATGCATGATAAGGGTTTAAAGGTTGTTAAGGGTTTAAAGATTAATGCTAATATGAATGTTATTGAGTGTTTTAATGTTCTAATATACAACTGGTTCCCCTCTCGTTGTCTTTTTCATTCAACAAGGGGGGGACACTAGATGTTTTTTTTTTTGAGAAAAATAGGACTTTGTGTACTCCCCCTAATTGAACCCCTTAATCTTGTTGGAAATATTGTTGTCATTGATGTCAAAGGACAGTTGAATATATTACTATTGTTAAATTAGAATATTTTGGCCAAAACCTACTTCAAATATGCAAATCAATTTCATTCCAATGAGATCATTAATGCTCTTAAAAAGAAGACTTTACCATAATCAAGGCAACACCGGAGTTTATGATAGGATGACTAACCCTCATGGAATTTCTGGGAATTAATAAAAAATAAAAAATGGTGGATGAACCCTTTGAAAAAATTAATTTAATATTATTTTGGGTTTCCTTGCATAGGATCGACCCTCCTAATGTGGTTGCCCAACTTGGGAAGAAAACTAAAAATAAAATAAATTTATTTATTTCCATATATGGCCAACCCTGTGTGAAGGATCACCTATCTTGGGTGAATAGGTATATTGGTATGGTATAGAAAGAATATTTTATGGAGGTTAGAAGGTAATAAATTAAAAAAAAAATCTTTCTAATTTGAGTAGATTTATAGTAGATCTTCATGGTAGATTTATAGCAGAGAATGAAGAAAATTGATATCAGATCTTCATAAAAAATTTATAACAAATCTTAGAGAAAATTTATAGAAAACTTTGAAGCTTATTTATAGGTGGTTTATAAGGAGACTTACAAGTAGATTTCATAAATGAGATTCACATAATCATCATGCTTTGAAGTAGCAATATTCAAGAAGATGAATGTTTTATTCATTTTGAGGTTGGTGCCTCCTAATAGAAGAGATTGGTCTCTCTTGCTAAGTTGGTGCTTAATGGTGGGGATTGGTGTCTCCAATAGGTTGGTGCCTATGAATATTTGTAAGATTTTTAAGATAATTTTAAGAGTTTTGTAATATTTGGACAACAGATCCAAGCAATCCTTTTCTCCTAAAAGGGTTTCCATGTAAATCTTGTGTTCTTAATTGTTGATCTTGTGTGATTGATATTATTATGATTATTAATTTTAAAAAGTAAAAATATTATCTTATACTGATTCACCCTCCTCTTAGTATAATTGTGTGCTCATTAATTGGTATCAAAGTGGGTTCCTTCAAGTATAGTCTAATTACTAGAAGGTGGATCTCAAGAGCACACATGATAGATCAAGAAGGATTCTCCTCAAACAGTGCTCCATTGTTTGATGGAACAAACTATGATTTTTGGATCACAATGATGTGTACTTACGTAATCACTCTTAGTTTTGATATTTAGAAATTAGTATTGGATGGTTATACTGCTCCATTATCTCTACCAACAAATTTGGATGGAAAGAAGGAAAGTGAGTACAATGCAAAAGCTATGAATGCAATATTTTATGGCTTATTAAAATCAAAGTATGTTAAGGTGATGCATTGTAAATTAGCGAAAGAGATATATGATAAACTAAAGAGCATCTATGAAGGAGATGACAAGGTGAATAAAACTAAGCTTCAAACATATAGAAGACAATTTAAAAGTTTGAAAATGAAGGATGAAGAAAACACTGCAACCTATCTATTGATTGTGGATGAACTCATTAATACTATCATATCTCTTAGAGAAAGTCTTGAAGATTCAATGATTGTGCAAAATGTATTAAGGTCTCTTCCCTTGAGATTTTGTTATCCTCAAATTCAGTTGCGCTCAATTCATGGGATAACCCCTCTAAAACTTGTCTATTTCGTAGCCTACATACTATAAGCATGCAAAACAAGGCAGATCATACTTGCCCTTGTGTGTCGTTCCCTAGCCTTGAAACATCTTTTCGAGTGTTAAAAATCAACCCCCTATCTTTGGGAGTAGCCCTTGACCACTAATCTATATTTGTACATATGTAACCATCCATCTAATCTTATTTTATTTGTATGTGCCCATTTGTAATGAATGGGTTTTCTTCCCTTATAATACTAACTAGATACTAGATTTCACATCTAAGGCCATCATCTCCTCTTGCATGGCCTACATCCAAGGCTCACTATCCTTTGAAGAAAGAGCCTACCTAAAATATATTTGTTCATCATCAATACATAACAAAGTAAATACGCAATAGAAATCTAGTGATATAAACTTGCCAACTAGGTTCTTTGGTCTCATGAATCATCTCAAGGTTGGGGTTAGGGGCTCTACCTATTCTTATACATGCTCAGCCTAGTCATCTTGGTAAAAAATCTCATCTAAAATCTATTCTCCTTCTACATGTGCATCTTCTTATTTTTTGATGTTGGTATTAAAATGTGCTATTTTCTGTCATTCTCTTTCCTTTAGTTATGCAAGATTTAAAAATGCTTTAAAATCCATAAAAAATCATGTATCTAGAATATATCATTTTATGGGTTAGTGGATTCCAAAGCTTATAACATTTTACATTCTCACTACAATCAACAAAAAATGGATTTATGTGCCTTTAGATCCATTTTAAATCACTTTTTCTTAGGAACATGACCAAAATCCTTACAACCAAAAAATGTGAGATAGAAGGTTTCTTGCCTATATCCACACTTCATATGGAGTCTTATAAAAATCATTGAATAAGTAGATTGATTTATTGAGTAACAAACAATAATCATAGTATTTACCTAGAAGCATTGATCCATCTATGTACCAATCAATATATTTTTGGCTCTTTCCATCAAGATTTAGTTTATTCCTTCTACAACCCCATCTTGTTATTATGTGTAAGGGTGGTTTTTATTGCATAATTGTTGCATGCAATTATAAAATTATCAAATATTTTTGAATAATATTTTCCACCATTATCATATCTCAACACCTTTATTTTCTTATCAATTTATTTTTTAGTGTCTTAAAATCTTTAAACTTTAAGAAAAAAATCGATTATTAATGTATATAATAAACTTGTGTATCTAGAATAATCATCAATTAAAACAATATACTATCAATATTTACCCATATAACCCACATCCATTGGACCAAACACATATGGATGAATTTTTTATAACATTATCTTTGATTTGTAAATTGTGGAGGTAAAAGATATTCTATTTTATTTTCCAAACACACAATGTTCATAGAATCAAAATATTCACTAAACTAAATAAAAAAAAACCATCAATAATCTTGTTATTAAGTGTTTCAACACCTTTTTCACCAATGTGGCCCAAATTTTGGTGCCACAATATACATATATTTACAAAATATGGAGGCATTCAACCTAAACAAAGTCCCAACCTAAGATCCTATAGAAATCACCAAATTTCATCTCACCAACCTAAAACTAGACTTGTCAAATGTCACATGTAATCTAGAATCATTCAAATTAGGTATAGAAATCAAATTTCTTGCAAGTCTTAGAACATATAAAACATTAGTAAGGATTTTTTACCCTCTCATCATTGAAACATAATTGTACCTTCTCATAGTCAACAATTTGATGTGGACTATTGTCACCTAGATTCACTTCTCCTCCATCATAAGCATGGCAGGAAGAGAACCACTCCTTGTGAGGACTCATGTGATATGAAAAACCTGAGTCAATCAACTAGGATTCACCAAAACTTACATTAACATATAAATAAAAAATCTTCAAATTCACCATCATTGGATTTTTTATTTTTTATTTTTTTTGTTTACTTGGTAAATCACTCTAAGGGGTAACACCCGGATTGCTTTTTATTGGAGCTATGAACCAGTGAGGCCACATTCGAGGGACCTCATCCCCACCATTCATATTCCTATGCCTGCCTACATTCCCACCAAGCTCCCTGCAGGCCCTAACGCCATTCCTCCATCTATTGTACTTGTGTGTGTTCCCGCCAAACTCCTTGCAGGACCCAACACCATTCCTCTTGTCTACTTCACTTTCCTGCATTCCCACCAAGCTCCTTGCAGGACTCGAAGCCAATCCACTGTCTAAACACCCCTGCCATATCCACCACTCCATCAATTCCTCCAGCTCTCGGACCCCGCAGTAGTGCACGCCATCCACCACTCACCCACTCCTCTGTGCACTAATCGCTTGCCACCCTTGCATAGGATTTTCTCCATCATCCATGCATCATCCAACATTCCCTTCATTCTTTGGCTAGCAATAGTTCACCCCACCATCCACTGGTGGGATTCAAACTCAAGACAACAAGGAAGTTGTTGCTTGCAACTTGTCATTGCACTGTGGGATCATCCCCAATCATTAGAATATTTTTAAGTGAACTAATCATAATTATTTTTCTTATATGTATACTCCTTAACATTCCCCCATTTTTCATAGTTTTAGCACTTCACTTTGCTATTTCAAGGGGTATTTTAATGACCTTGAGGCTTAGATCTTCTTGGTTAAAAAAATTTAATCCCTTTTAGATCCTCATTTATCCTTGGGCCTTCCTTAAGTATGCAATACATCCTTTGAGCCCTCATTCATAGATTTTATCTCCATTTACTCTATAAGGAATCAATAACAAGGGAATCCAATCTAGGACGTGTAATTAAACCACTTATAAAAACACTTATATTTTCCCATGATTCAAGCAAATAGTAAAGTAGAAAAATACACTTATCTTCCTGATGTCACATGAAATTACACCCTATTGAACATGGGGTTCAACATTCCAATGACACAATGGAAATGACTTCAAGGTGTGGGATCTTGTGCATATGAGATCGAATCTCCAAAGAAGGTCGACTTCCTCTTTCAATCCAAGTGTAATGTGTCGGTCCAACCCAACACATGAAATCCTACAACTACTCTACTCTAACAACTCACAGGGAAAAAGGGGAAGAAGGTGAACATGAAAATAAAATGGAAGGTAGTACACCAAGATGGAAAAGTTGTTTCTTCCTGACCAAGATTTCTCAATACATCGAAGAAGGGGGGCAAAGGACTCACACAGTTCTTTTTTTGATCGATTCTAAGAGGCAAACATGGAGGTTGAGGTTTGACAAGGTGTTGGAAGGAAAGGAAGATTCTCAAAACAACAACTGTAAACAAAATAACTCAACATATATATGGAAGGTGGTACACCAAGATGGAAAAGTTATTTCTTCCTGACCAAGATTTCTCAATACATCAAATAAGGGGACAAAAGGACTCAGATAGTTCTTCGTTTGATTGATTCTCAGAGGCAAACATGGAGGTTGGGGTTTGACAAGGTGTTGGAAGGAAAGGAATATTCTCAAAATAACTTGACATATATGCATGAAAGTGATAACAAGCACTCAGATATGAAGGTAATGAAATTTTACTCATTCATAAAAGAGGGGAGAACTAGAAACAATAATCATCTTCATTAATGTAAATTTATAGAGCTAATCTTTACAATTGCAAAGATGCAAAAATGCATGTCTACCAAAGAAGAACCTTGGAGGAGCCAGAGGAAGAATCCTTAGAATGAATACAATTCTTGCCTTTATAGATCATGCATAAATTGGATGACCATAGACCAAACCATAATCTAGAAGGGTTAGCAATGAAAACTATGTGTGAAAGTATGGTGCCATCCCATGAAAATCATGATTAGGTCATGGATCCATCATAATAGATAATACATTAGCAACAAATGATAATTGGCACCCATAATCCACCTAAAAAAGTCAGGGAAAGCAATAAATATCATCCTTAAAGCCCAAAAATAAAAAATTCCACTCAGAAAGATAGATCTAGCATTAATGGTGTCACCCACAAAACATGCCAAATCTACTGCATGGTTGGGGCATCGAGCCCGAAAGAAAACCTTTACTATGCATTAAATGGTTTAGATTTGTGAAAGAGAATCTTCGTTGGGGATTGGGAATCAGGCCTACTTCATACTTTATACTTCATTGGCATTGGACCATCGGGGATCGAGCTTCGAGCATCCACCATACTGCCTACTAGGAGTAGGAAGAAAAAAAGTAGAAAGAAGAAACTGTGAAGTGTGAAAGGGTCGCCCTTGTCAGGCATTGGAGGTCAGGAAGGAGGCTTACGCCTTATCACAGAGACAAAAAGGGTAAAAGGGAAGACCAAATCCTGATGCTCAAAGGGAGCCATAAGGGATCAGAGGGATGAGCTACCTCTTACTGAAGAAAGGTAAGAGGTAAAGGAGAAAGTTGAAGCTCGAAGTTTGAAAACTCGAAACTTAGCTGAATTTGGAAAGAAGGGGTAAAAGTGAGAGAGAAGAAAGGTAGAAGATGAAAGCCCAATGTTTGAAGGCCAAAGATGTTTCGAGGTTCGGGGGTTGGGAGGAATCTCTACTTCTTAAGATGAAAAGATGGAAAGAGATAAGTGGGAAGCCTGACCCTTGAAGTCCAACAAGTCAAGACAAAAAAATCTTGAAAAGCCTCTTCGAGACTTCGGTGATCAAGGGTAAGGATGAAGGCTTACCATGAGAGAGTGGTAAGGGTTAAAGGGTAAAGTTAATGGCTGAAACCTGAAACACTTAGGGGAAAATGGCAGATAGAGGGGTAAAGAGAGAAGGAGGGGAAGAGATGAAGAAGGTATGATGATATGAAGGGAAGCGAAAACCCAAAAGCCTGAAAACTTAGGACTTAGCCAATTTTAGGACCCTTCAAGGAGAATTCATGCAAGATGGCCCATGTAGGATCTCTCAATTTGGTTATCAATGATGGGTCATTAAAGGGTGGCATGAAATGTCAATATTTATGGTAATTTTTGTGGGATGATTGTATACTAATCATGGAATCCAGAGGCCTTATCAATCTATTGGGCACAGAGTCACAAGGTAAAATATTCAACAACTAGGCCTCCTCAAAGCAAAATAAAACATGTGCAGGCTACACTTGGAGGAAAGCATGAAAACTAGAACATACACTCCCTTAAGGAGAATGTAGGGTGTGCAAAGTCACTTCATGGAAAGCAAGATATTTACAATATGTATATTAAGCTAACAAGAAGAATTTTTTTAAAAATTTTCCTCTATCAAAGATGAACCTTTTGAAGGAGTTGATCTCCTTCAAACCATAGTTACAAACTTCACCCAGCTGCAACCACTAAAAATTGTTGCTAGCATGCATGAAACTACAGAAGATGCCTGCAAGGTGAAGGATCACTTCACTGTAAACTTTTCCATTGCAGGGGAACCATACAATGGAAGTGTTAGATTCATCTGACACTAGTACCTCGTGTGAACATACATCAGTAGGGAGAAACATTTTTTAAGATAGTTCGGCATTCAAAAGAAAACCTTTTGTAGAGGGAAGAGAACTCTCCTCACAAAAGGATAGGCCAATGTTGTGATTTCTAACCTCCTCATTGCATGAACTAAAACAAAAAGGGAAAGCTTCCAACTCACATGATGATGAAAAATATGCCAAACTTGTATGTTGATTTGCACAAGGAGTCTCTTCTTCATTCACCTCAAATGAAAAGTTGTGAAGCTTGGGCATACTATCAAATTGAGCAACATGAGCATCACTCTCCAAACAAATGTGTGGTTTCTCAATGATGGATTTTTCAGCATGTTGGTCCAATGTGAATAATTATAACTTAATCACATTATCCCTAATGTCAAAGGTCACATCTTCATCTTGAATGAAAACTTCATATTCACATACCTCGGATTTTTGAGACACTTCAGTTGAAGAATCAAATTCTTCGTATTGTCTCTTTGTTTTGATTTATTCTTGGCAACTAGCTACAACGACATCAAACCCTTGGCATGTAATGGTTGCCACATTCTCTATTTTCTCACTCTTAAACTACTGCCCATAAAGCTCCTCTTTTGGGGATGAAGGTTTATCATACAATATTGAACAAAAAGCTTCTAAGTCATCCCAAAAGAGGTCCTCCACTTCAGAACTGCATAACTCAATAGATAGGGGAGTTTCCTCCACTATAATAGGGGCTAAACATGTATGTTGTTTCTCCAAAAAATTGGATTCATCTACATCCATCAAGTCGGGCTCAAGCTGCTCAGAGGCTTTTGTTGATGTAGGTATAGGTGATCTATCCTCCTCATTTTCAACAAAATAAGGGAGGACATCAAATGAGACGATTGATTCCTCTACTGTATTAATTTTCTCTACCTTTTTAATGTCTTGTTGTTGCAACTGATTATCTTCAATTGTTTCTTGCAATAGAATAAGACACTAATTTTTTGGAACACATGAATGATCCTCAAGAACAACTTCCTCACACTTAGCGTAAAATATTTCCCTCTTTTCTTCCTCTGACTACTTTGGATCCCATACAACTAGTCCACCTTTGCAAATTGAAATAGCAATACAGGGAGTAAAAGGGTCAAAAAACCATTGGAGATCTTGTTCAAGATCTGAAAGGGGCTTCTCAATAGGAGCAAGGAGTTGAGCCTCCTCAAGGATGGGTTCTTGTGATTAATGGAGGCTCTCAAAACTTGGGATCTCCAACATAGGATATCTACTTGATGGCTCAAGAGGTTCAATAGGAGTTTCAAGGGGTTGATTAGGATTCTTAAAACTAACAAATTTATGGTTGTGTACCTCTTGCACAATAGGTTGTTTTGGAGAAAATGGAGAAGCTTTCCTGAAACTAGGTACATAGGGGGCTTCCTGAGTCTCGAGCATTTGTGCTAGAGCAAGGGAAAGTCTAAGTTGCTCTTGCCTAGCAATATTTTTTCTTGTTGTACACTCCTCTTATTGTTTCCTTCTTTGTACCTCCAGCTGTTGTTCATACCTCCATTGAGCTTCTATAATTTTCTATTAAGGATAGTGAGCTTGATGGACAAGCTCATCCTATTATGGGAAACAATGTTGCTACCCTTGATAGGCTTGATTATCCCACTCCTCTTGTTGGCGATCAAACTCGTGTTGCTCCTTGAGCTCAACTAGCTGCCTATGGAGATACCTTAACATAGATATGAGTTCACTCTCATTTTGTGGCTAAAAAGAAGATAAAGGAGCCTCCTGGGGTTGTTGATAGGAATGTGTATGTGTCCAGGAAGACTGAGTAGGGGGGATGGGAGGTAAGTGTTTTGAGAAGATTGAAAACCCACAACAACAAGGTTTTTTAAAATGAAAGGGGGGGAATAACCAGCCTGATATTGTTGTTGGGAGGTGCAAAGTTAGCATTTTCATCGTATGGGGGAGTCTACATATAGTTTCCTCTATAATTTGACATTTTTTAAGCATGGGAAGAACATGAAACACTTTGAAAATTTAAAAGGAAAGTAGAGGATTTCCCAACCAGAGATTTTGGATACATACCAGTAGAGTCACCCAAATGATGCTTGTAGAGTCGTCAGGTTCTTGAAGAATTCCTCCAAAGGTTGAAATGTTGAAGAGAACCGCCCCCCCCCCCCAACAAAATGAAGTAAATATGGGCTGCTTGAACCAAAAAAAAAAAAATTCACAAAGTTGCCATGGTGTTTGAGATATGCCTCCAAAGGCAAGATGCATTGGAGAAAACACTAAATTCTTTAGTGGAGAGAAATTTTTCCAACCAGGTGTGCCAAAAATTGTTGTCACATGAAATTACACCCTACTGAACACAGGGTTCAACATTCCAATGACACAATGGAAATGACCTCAAGGTGTGGGACCTTGCATGTATGAGGTCAAATCTCTGGAGAAGGTTGGCTTCCTCTTTCATTCCAAGTGCAATGTGTTGGTCCAACCCAACACATGAAATCCTACCACTACCCTACTCTAACAACTCATAGGGGAAAAGATGAAGAAGGAGAACATGAAAGGGAAATGGGAGCTGGTACACCAAGATGGAAAAGTTATTTCTTCTTGACCAATATTGCTTGGTACATTGAAGAAGGGGACCAAAGGACTCACACACTTCTCCATTTGATCGATTCCTAAAGGCAAACATGGAGGTTGGGGTTTGACAATGTGTTGGAAGGAAAGGAAGATTCCCAAAATAGCAATTGTAAATAAAATAACTTAGAATATATGCATGAAAATGATAACAAGTACTCAAAATGAAGGCAATGAAAGTTTAATTATACATAAAAGAGGAGAGGACCAACAACAATGATTAGCTTCATCAATGTAAAGGCATAGATCCAATATTTACAATTGCAAAGATGCAAAAATGCATAAGTCTACCAAAGAAAAACCCTGGAGGAGCCAGAGGAAGACCCCTTATAATGAATACAATTATTTCCTTTATAGATAAGGCATGACTTGGATGAACACATACCAAACCCTAATCCAAATAGGGTTATCAATGAAAATTGTATGTGAAATGATGGAGCCATCCCATGAAAATTGTGACTAGGGTATGGATCCATCAGAATGGACAATACATTAGCAATAAATGAGCATGGGGACCCATAATCCACCTATAGAAGTTAGGGAAAGCAATAAATGTTGTCCTTGAAGTCCAAAAATTGAAAATGTTGCTCAAAAAGGTAGTTCAAACATTAATGACATTGCCTAAAAAACATGTCAAATATGTTGCATGGTCACGGCGTTGGGCCTGAAAGAAAACCTTTACTATGCATTAAATGGTCTGGAGCTACAAAAGAGCATCATCGTCAGGGATCAGGTGTCGGGCATGCTTCATACTTTATACTTCATTAGCATCGGACCATCAGGGATCGAGCTTCTAGCATTCACCATATCACATGCTAGAAGGAGGAGGAAGGAAGAAAGAAGAGAGAGCGAACTATGAAGTTCGAAAGGGTCACCCTTGTCAGGTGTCGAAGGTTGAGAAGGAGGCTTATGCCTTATCACAAAGATGAAAAGGGTAGAAGGGAAGACCGAAGCATGATGCTCGAAGGGAGCCATCGAGGATCAGAGGGTTGAGCTGCCTCTTATCAAAGAAAGGTAAGAGGTAAAGGAGAAAGTTGAAGCTCGAAGTCCAAAAACTCGACACTTAGTTGAATTTGGAAAGAAGGGATAAAAGTGCGAGAGAAGAAAGGTAGAAGATGAAAGCCCAATGTTTGAAGGCCAAAGATGTTTCGGGGATTGGGGGTTGGGAGGAATCTCACCTTCCTAAGATGAAAAGATGGAAAGAGATAAGAGGGAAGTTCGACCCCTGAAGTCTGACAAGTCAAGACTTAGATAAATTGTGAAAATTCTCTTCAGGACTTCAGTGATCGGGGATAAGGATGAAGGCTTACCGCGAGAGAGCGATAAGGGTTAAAGGGTAAGGTTAATGGTTGAAACCCGAAACACATAGGGGAAAATGACAAACAAAGGGGTGAAAGAGAGGAGAGGGAGCGATGAAGAAGGCATGCGAGTATGAAGGTCCAAGCGAAAAGCCAAAAGCCAAAAAACTTAAGACAACCAATTTTAGGACCCTTCAAGGAGAATTCATGCAAGATGGCCCATGTAGGATCTCTCAAATAGATTATCAATGATGGGTCATCAAAGGGTAGATATGAAATATTAACACTTCCTCATCAAGATTGCATCAATGGATCCTAACTTATAATTAAATTAAATACATTCAGATGCCTTACAAAATTACCCCCTTCTTTCACTTTTAATGGGTCTCGTTTTATTTCAAATTAAGTATGTTTACTAGATTCTTTTTTTAGTAGGTTTCATTGATCCTTCTCCATATGAGATATGTGGTAGCCTCCTCAAAAATATTTAATAGGGCAAAATCTATAATGGATAGTCAAATGTTGCCTCATTCCTTGTTGTTTAGTTTCTTCCAATCATCATTAGAAATATTATTTTCATTTGTCCTCAAGTTCAAAGTAGCTCTCCACCAATCTCTCTCTTCAACTAGATTCCCCTTTTTAGGTTTCCGAAGCTAATAAATGGTAGCAATGAATTTGTTAATCTTTGATTGAGGTGTACTTTGCTTCCAATACACACATAAACCTAGAAACACAAAAATCTAGATGCTCACATCACAATACATAACACTTCCTTAAAGGCGTCCCCCTCTAATCAAAACCAAAGAACAAGTATGTTGTCAAATGTTGAAATACAAGGCGAACTATTACAACAATAAAATCAAACAAAGTGTACATATATTTAATGTGTTAAAGTATTTACCAATGTAATAGAAATGTAGAGAGCATACAAAATTAGCAAACAATGAAAGTACAAAATATAACATTATATGTACATAGAGAAACTCTTGTAGGGAAAAAATACACCATCAAAGAGGCCACAAATTTGTTTTAATCTTCAATGAACTAGTACATAGATTTGATAACATTCTAATATTACTTATAAAACTTATATATCAACCACTATAACAAGGATTCAACAAATAGAAAAATTAAAAATAAGAAACCATGAATGATTTATAAAATAGGAGACAAATATTGTTGACCCCAAAATAGGTGCCCATAACCTCCATGCAAAAATGTAATGCCCATATCCACTTGGTCAACCTCCTGGAATAGAATGAAAATCCTTGTACACCACTTATGCATCATAAATTTTATCATAATGGTCATATTCTCTCTAAGACCACTTTTCCAATCTTAGATGCTCCATGAGGGTAAATTAGTGCCTTGTTATAACTCATGATGTGGAAGACGCTCCATAACTCCCATTTGACTTTTTTGTATAACCTCTTGTGATAAATGTCATTACAATTACATTTAAGAGTCTAATAAAATAATAATAAATATTTTTTTCCCACAAACATAAGAATATCCACTTTCACCCTCTATGTTTCTTGGAATTCACAAACTCATTATTTATTGTCTATTATCAAAACAAGACTTTAGGATTGCAAGGTGAATGGTACCTACAATTCGAGCAATTTATACTTATTTTGGGAGCATCATGCATTCACTTTATATACATTGCACTTACATTACTATATCCATAAATTCAAGGGTGTCATGTATCACCCATTTTACATATTGAGTTGTTCTTACAATATCCTTACATTGAATTTAAAATTTATTATAGTAGTTGTGCAAAATAAATATAGTATATTACAATCTCAATTGTAGAATTTATATAAATTAGAATGTTTTCGATAAATAAAAATGAAAAAATAAATTAATATTGTATGATTTATTATTAATATGAAATTAAAAAATTATTAAGTGTAATTTTAAATATTGATTTAAAAGATTACACATTTTTTATTAAAAATATTTTAAATTATTTATAATAAACAATTAAAATCTCATGTAATCATGTAGCTCTCATTCTCTAATGAATTTGTTATTTTTTGAACTTGACCATTAAATTTTGTTTTTAGTCATTAGGCTGCATATAGTGTGAGATTTGAGCCTGAAACAAGTCTCACGCCTGCAAACCATTGTTGAGTCATCGAAAAACAAGTTTCAACTACCTTTTAATGTTAAACCAACTGTCGTTTAATGGTAAAAGCCTCCAAAATCTCACTTATCACATAAAAGTTAGAAAATATTGATTTGACAATTGAATGGGAACACTCTATTTCCATTTGCAATGTTTTTTGTCTAAGTTTATTTCATTCCATTATTTAGCACTTATTATTAATTGTTTAATCCAACCACATGCAATTAAAATTTGGAGCGCATCCATGCACAAACACATACTCTCTAACATATTAACACACATATAGTTTTCTATCAACGTAATCTTTAAACCTCTTTTAGATGCAAATACTAATATAATTTTATCTTATTATTTGAATTCCTATAAAACTTTAAAGATGCACTTTCTACCACCCTTTCTACCGCTTTTTTTTAAATAATATTTTTTTAATATATAAAATAATAATAAAACCATTGTTCATTTAAAAAACCTCATATATCTTTGTTTGAAAATAACACGTCGTCACATTGCCTTGACTTATATGGTATCGAATCCTACACAATTATTATGCAATCAAATGATTGTCTCTCATCTACTTTTCTCACCTTAAAGTTCGTCTTATGACTTTAAGAAGACGTAAAGTTCAAGTCTCCGTTTTTATAAATAAAAAATATTATTAAATGTAGACTAGAAAGTAAGTTTTCATCTTTCCTGTAAACGTGGAAATTTATGGGGAATAAGTAAGTATATTCTTTAGAAAAAGTGGGGTGGTAAAATCATACCCTCTTTTCAACCGTCTCCAAACAAAAAACGATAGTGCCACCTCTTCTCAAAGAAATAGTTTTTTTATTTTTTTTCTATCAAATGACAAAATACTAATGATCAGTTTGAGTGCCGTCTTCTTTTATAGAACTACTTGATCTAGTTTTAGTGTTGTTTTTCTCGCTCCTTCACAAAACTATCTAGAAGGTAAGGCATTTTGTGTATGAGTCAAATCACTCTTCTTGTAAATGACTTTTCCTCGCTTATAGTCAGCTTAGTATATTCTCTTCATCTCTGGGCTTGATTGAGACATGAGTTTCTAGATTAGAGTTCTCGATTTTGATAAATCGGGATATGAGTGAGCTAATCTTAGGGTGTTAGTGTGTATTTTACATATACTTAGGTCATAAGTCTATTTAGGCATCCCTTGACACTTGTCTTTATGAGGTGTCAAGTTAGTTAGGAGGTTTTAGAGGTGTTGACTCATTTTCGACACCTCATGCTATTTTTGTATGGTAGGCAACTTGTCACCACTTCATGAGTGAGGAGTCATGTTCTCATTTCATGGAGGTCGGTTGCCTTCCTCCTGTCTTTATATGCACGTCTGTGTTGGACAAACGAATGTCATTGCACCAAAAGATCAACTTATTAATGCCCGATACAACCGCTAGAATTAATGAATCCACAAGAGGCGGTTAAGCCACGTCACGAATCCAAGCATTGCACTGCACAACACAAGGAGACCAAGGGCGCACACCTTGCAACAGTCTATTTGGCTAATACATTGGATCAACATTATACATATTTGACATTGTTCATTGTGCTTGTTATTATTCTCCATTGTTGTAGGTTCTTATATTGGATACATAGTAGCCTAGGGCTAGAATTTAACGTTCACCCTTGTCTATCATATGAAAATATTGTAATGGTTTGATCATTTAAAATTCTTTCACTTAACATTTTGAGAAAAATATAAATTGTCAAAAAATATTGTTCAAAGAGTCTACAATGCATTTCACTTTTCAAATTCTAGCAATTATTGTTTGAGCATCTATCAAAAAAACCTATAATGCAATATTGAAGCTATCAAAAAGAAGAAAAGCAAATGAATCTATAAGAAAAAAAAAATTGTATGAAATTGGATGGGTATAAAGTACAAAGTATAGTGGGATTTGTATCGAAATACATTTCTTTAATTGTGAAGAAAATTGAGTTTAAGAACTAGTATTATTGACTATCTTAGATTTCATTATGAGAATATATCTCAAATTTGATTTGGGAGAAATTCTATCAAATGTATTAATTGAGGATAAAAAATTACACATTGTTAATTACTTTAAGGAGCGCAAATTCAAATATAAAAGTTTTATTTATAATAAAAATATTATGATATTTTTTCTTTTTTATTTTTAATCAATATTGCTTTAAAATCGAACAAAATTAAAAATATAATCTAATAATGTGAGAAATTGGGATATTGCTTATAAATTACAATCCAATTGTAATTTTTTTGATCTATGTATAATGACAACAACTTTTCTTGATCTCACTAATTGTAAATTTTAACATCAATAAAATGTATATATAAAAAACAAAAATAGAATTATAAAACAATGATAACAATGAATGTTTTTAAAATTTACACATAAAATAAAAATAAAAAATTTATTGATATAATTAATAATAAGTTTTTCAATTCACATTTAAAAAATAATCAAGATGATGTTATTAAGAATATTTTAAAAATGAAAAAACATTTATATTCTATTTTTGAAAATATTTTAAATTAATATATATTTCTATTATAAATATTATAAAATAATATATGTGAATATTATGAATTATAATACTATATTATATTGTATGCCTCATTATCAAAACTTTTTCGTGCTAGAGAATTAGTGTAGCATAGGGTCATCTACAAAACACTAATGTTTGAAGCTTGTTTTTTTCTTCTTTTTTATTATTATAATTGAAGCTTTGTGTATCACTAAGTGACATGAATAAGAACCTATTACTATAATAGGGAAAAATAAATGAAAATTTGTTGTATAATATATATTCTCCACAAATTATAGTTGTTTATGGTAAAGAAGAGAAAGAATGAAATGGGTTTTTTCGTTTTATGTTGCAATTGGCAAAGACACATTTATGATACAATTTAATAAGTTAATTATTACTCAAAACCCATAAGATTGTATCATTTCTCTAATTGAAATACAAATCAATACAAATAAGAGGATAAATATTTTTTATGTAAGGAGCTAATGGAGCCCTCTTCTCCCAACTAGGTCAAGAAGTTTGTTGATTTTTACTATAGTTTGTGATTGCTTTAATGGTATTGTGAAAAGGATAAGAATCCTTTGATTGTTTGATTTGAATTTAAAGCCAATGGGTTCATATTCCTTTGGAATATAATAATCTGAGAAATTTTCTAAATAGTTTTAAAATTAAAAAAGTGTAATTTTAACACAACATTTTTCAAATTATGTGGCACCTAAGAATATTTTGTTTACACCTATGGTTGGATGTTGGGTCCAATTATGATAACCTCTCAATTTTACTCAAATAAAAAATATTTTACTATTTAGCAATAAATGCTTTGTTGTAAAATCTCCCATTTACGTTTAGTGAATGGGTGCCAAGAGTTATATTTGTCATTCTATAACTCATGGGACTAAATCAAGGGAATGAACACATTGGGGTAGGTAAATAAATTATATTGGAAGCTTTTTTTTTTTTTTTCAAAGAGTCTTAATCCTTTTGTACTTCATGTCAATCTTGCAAAGTCTCTTAATAGGCCTAAGAGCAAAAAGTCACTAAAATTTGAAAAAATAATCTTAGATTCTATGATACTTAGGAATGTTTTTTGTATACGTACAATTGGATGTCAAGTCTAACTATAGTAATCAATCTATTTTTTCTCAATTTAATTTTTTTTTACCATGTTGGCAATGGATGCATTCTTGTGAATCTCATTTGCATTCAATGCAAGGGTGCCAAGATCCACTTTTTTATTCTACACCTTGTGGGATCAAATGAAGGACACAAATACATCAAGGTTGGCAAAATAATATTAGTGGGGGTCTCATTTCATTGCCAAAGGAATTTGATCCTTTTAGGCTACAAAAATCTGACAAAGTCTCTTAAGATGCCTAAGAGTAAAAACATGTCTTGAAATTTGATGTACAAAATTTCTTGAGTTTTGTGGCACCTAACACCTATGAATATTTTTTAGCTATTGTTGGATTTCAAATGTTACTACAATCACCTATCTTAATTTATCTCAACTTTAAACTATTTCAACATAATGACAACACATGCATTCTTGGAAAATGCCTCATTCATTTTAAATGCAAGGATGCCAAGAGACATATTTGTATTCCTCACCTCATGAGATTGAACCAAGGGCACAAAAATATTGAGTTGAGTGGTTGAATTCTAACAAAGGTCTCCTTTTGTTGCCAAAGGGTCCCTATCTTTCTAGGTTTTAATGATTTAGAAAAGTCTCTTAAGAGACCTAAGAAGAAGAAAAAGTGTCAAATTTTGATGCAATTTTTTTTTAATTCCATGGCACCTAGGAATGTTTTGTTTGCACTGACAATTGGATATAAAATCTAATTATTGTAGTGTCAAAAAAATTCACCCTTAACAATTTCACATTATGTTTTATCCCCTTTAATTTATTGGACCTAATTAAGCTCCCAATTTCCTAAATTATGCATTCCAAGGCCTATTTTCATCATTTTTTGACAAAATTGCAAGCATTGATTAAATATAGCCAATTGTTACTTTACTTTCGACTAGGTGTGTCCTCGAAATTTGGGCTAGGATCTATATGCCTAGGGGCGTATGGGTCCCCCTTCTTAGCCAGGACCCAATTTTTAATATGTTATTGGCGATATTTTAACATCCAAAATTCAAATTTCAAGCGTTGGCTTTGGGAATCTAATTTTTGGGAAATAAAACAATTACATATAAATGCCTAGTTATTGTATCATTTCAAATCTAACAAGAATTCATGAGCAAAAACTATTATCAAGATCATTCAAGAGCAAGTCAAGAGCAACATTTTAGAGCTTTATTGCAGCAATTCAAGATCCTAACATCATGTGAGTTATGTGTGTTTATGTTATCATTGTTTTGTGAAGGCTAACACTTTTGTAGGTTTCCAAATCATTCAAGCAAAACAAGAAAGAAAGATCAAGACCTTGAGGTGATTTGTATGACTTCAATCCTTCAAGGAATCCATTGAAGGTTGGTGAGCTACAACACTTTTTGATTTCATCATTCCTTCTTGTCCATTTATCCAGTTATCATTGGCATTGCCATTGTGGAAGTGGAAACACTTACACCGGATTTGACTAAGGCAAGCCCTTAAATGGCACAACATATCTTCTCTTTTTGAATGTGTAGATCTCAAGTTTTGAGGAAGGATTGAAGGCAAATTATCCATTTTTACATTTAAATCCCTAAATCTTGTCAAGCCATAAAAATTAATCTACAAAATTATTTGGTGACAATCCAACAACTCTACAATCGGGAAATAGAAGATCAAATCCAAAATTAGAGGACTGTGAAATCAGTTCTAGGACCCCCTATTAGGGATCCATATGCCCCTAGGAATCTGAGTCCTCCTCTACTTTCTAGATCCAACTTTTTATGATAGGTGCACAATCCTCAGTACTTCTTAGATCTGCCTGCAGTTTACTATTTCAATTTGTGTGTTTTCAGAATATTGCATTTATCACATTAGGTCATATTGTTCAATTAGGTTAATCATTCCAATCCATTTTCAAGTCCCTAAGAATACAAATACAGGCTTGATTGGCTCACCTTTATGGTTGCAAGTCAATCTTGTGTGTGAAAAAGGAGCAAAAAACAACCCTTGGTTTATACCCTAGACTTAGGGTTCCCTTTTTCATCAATCACAATTATAATAATCTATCTCAATTTACATCAAATCTAAACCATTTGACCATGTCGATAAGGAATGCATTCTTGTAAAAATATTTAATTTGGTTCTTCACCATGCAGTACCAAACAAATGGCATATCTATCTTTCTCCCTCTACCTATCTCTCTCCCTCTCCCCTTATCTCCCTCCCTCACCCCCTCCCTATCCTCATATCTATCTCTCCATCTCTACCTTTGTCTCCCTTTCTATTGTCATATATATCTATCTTTCTCTTCCTATATATCTCTATCTCTCCCTCTTTCTCTCTCTTCCTCTTCCTCTCTCCCTCTTCCTCTCTCCCTCACTCTATCTCTCTCGATTTCTATCTCCCTAGATCTCTCTATCTCCTCTTTATATCTCCTTATATCTCTATCACTCTATCTCTCCATCTATATATCTCTTTATATCTCTCTCCCTCTTCCTCTCTTTCTCTCCCTCTCTCTTTTTATCTTTTTTTATCACACCACCTCTCTCTACCTCTTTATCTATTTCTCTTGATCTCTTTCTTTCTATATCTCCCTTTCTATCTCTCTATCTCTCTATCTTTATCTAGCCCTCCAGCTCTCTCCATCTCTCTATCTATTTATCTCCCTCTTCCTCTCTCCCTCGATGTTCATCTCTACCTCTATCTTTATATCTCCCCCTCTATCTCTAGACATGTGTCCATCTCTCTATCCATTCATCTCTCTCCCTCTCTCCCTCTCCCTCTCCCTCTCCCTCTTTCTATATGTCTATACCTATATCTCTTTTCCTCTCTATCTCTATCTCACCATATTTACTTTATATCTCTTTTTATCCCTAACTCTCCCTTGCTCTCCCTCCCTCCTTATTGCAAATATAATATGAGCATGTTGATAATGGAGTTTGATTATCTTCTCGATTCTGAGGTTTTGATTCAATCGTGTTGCGATCCTTATAATTAGATGCATAGTTGATTTGAATCTATACCTCCTCCATTGAAACCTATGTTCCACAAATAACATCATTTGCTAAATGGTCTACTAATTGACCTCATGTCATGTGCAAAGAGATGCAAAAAAATAGAACATTTTTTTTCCTTATTGACCTTCCACACCTCTTCGGCGTACCCATTGCACACCAAGGTGAGAATGCTAGTTTTACTTTATTAAGAGTTACATTATATAATCTATTAATAGTTTTCTTTTGTTTCTTCACGACTTTTGTTTATGGTGTTTAATGCATTGAATACTAGTTTTTAACTAGAATGGAAAGAGAGGTGACTATTAAAGGTGATTATTATTTGTCATGCAAAGAAGTGGATAAAATTTATTGCAATAGTTGTGTAAAATAAATATGATATTAGGATGGTAATTGTACAAATTAAATAAATTAGAATTTTTTTGGTAAAATGTATAATTTTTAATTATATTTTATGATTTATTATTAATATAAAATAAAATATTAATTATAAAGTTAAATATTTATTTTTAAAAATAATATATATTTTTATCGATATTTAATTTTTTATTTAATAAATTATGAACTTTTTTAATATAGTGTTGACGATTTTGTTGGTTTCTTGTTTAGACTTGGTTATTTTGTAATTTTATCTTCTTGTTTGGATTTTAAAAAAATATAGAAGATTTTGTATCATCCACAAGATTGTTTTTATATTCAATACACAAACATGAGTTTTGAGTTGAAATATTTTCAACTAAGAGTCGAGGCCTGAAGGATATCCATTTCACCAAAGTCACTTGGGGCATGATCTTGGCATCATCCCTTAAGATACAAGGCCTTGCACTCAACAAGACTTGATACTTGGTGGGCTCATTTAAAACATTCAATTTCACCAATAGATCAAGGACCCATTGACATTTATTTAGATTTTAACTTCCCCAAGACTTTGAGAATGTGCTTACTACCACACACTAATTACATTGAGAGACATTTATCAATCACATAATGAGGTTTGAAAGTTTGTGTACATAAAATCAAAAAGAAAAGATAAAATAAGATTATAAGTTAATAATAATACAATAATAAAATAATAAAAACATAATTATAAAAAATTATAATATATTAATAAAAATATAATTATCTATATAATTAATATAATATAGTAAATATTTATATAATATAATTATTTTTGTGCATACACCTCAAGAATGATTATCTCTTGATGTCTTCTACATATATTTTTCTAAATATAGGTAATGCTAGTATAAATATGTGTATAATGATGTAAATATTTTGAAAAGATTTTATTGGTAAACTTCAGATCATAAGATCTTGATTATTGTTTTTGGGTTCAAGTTTTAGATATGAGTCACCAAGAGTCGATAATGTGGAATATCATAAAGGACTTGATCATGTTCATTATTAAGAAAATAAATATTTGAGAAGTCATAAATTTATGTGTAGAGTATGGTAGTAAAAAGTTGTGTTGGCTATTTCTAAAAGTTGTTGGTAATTAAAATTTGTAAATTTAATAATATTTGTATTATATTAAAGTGAAGGGCTTATTGAAATGTTTATAGATGATTTTTTCAATTAAAAATATTAAATAAAATTGACATTAAATAATTTGAAGTAGATGAAGTTATGGTAATATAATAATGATTGGGCCTTCAAATTATTTGGATTTTATGATTTTTGGGTTTAATGTATGTTAACTTATTTATGAAGTGTTTATGCATAATATTTTTGTAATGGAAAATTTCTTAAAATTTGGAGACATGTTCTAATAAACAAACAAATTTGTCAATAAGATTAAATTTTCATCATGTACGAGGACTAAGTTCACTAATATCATATGAAATGTTACTGTTGGAACCATAATCACCTCAAAATCACAACATATATTTTGTAACATGTGATCCTAATCACCTAACAATTAAATCAGTCATTTTACACTCATGTGTGATTCACGACATTTTTCTTCCACCATTTTATAAATTTTCAGATTTAATCAAATTTAACTTTGTAAGAATACAATTAAAAATCTTAATTAATCTTACACTTTTTTCCTATTCTTGATTTACATTGACTCATTCTTGAATATTTACTTCCCTTGATAAATATTATTTTGGATTCCTTTTTTGATTTATTCTATGTTGAATGCTTAAACTTGCTACCAAAAAATTGTTTTTTTAGTGAGTCGTAGACAACTATATTATTCTCATGTTTGCATAGGACTAATCCATGAGAACCAATGAATGTTTCTATGATGACACATGACTATGTAAGTATGTTTACAAATCTAAGATAGACTAGAAATATTCAATGTTTCCCCTATAATTGATTACACCTCTTAACCAAACTTATATTTATGATTGAATTTATAATATATTATTTTTGATAAATATGGAGCAAAAGAAGATCATAGATGTAAAATATGTTTTCTCACAATTACCTTCTAATAGATGTCAATCATTTTTATTGATTTGAAAATTAATTAACAAATTTTATTATATTATAAGTAGTGTTAGAAAATATATTAAAAGGGTAACTAAAGAAATTAATATTTGAGGAATTATTAGCTTACGTTGGTGATGAATGATTAGATAAGGATTTATTTTCAAAATAATATTTGGGCATGTTTTCATTATCTAATAAGATTCATTACTTTTCTATGTTTTTAAAAGAGAGATGTTTATTAGTGAAGAATGAGATTTGAAAGTTTGTGTGTACATAAAATCAAAAGACAAAGATAAGATTATAAGATAATAATAAAAATATTATTATCTATATAATTAATATAATATAATAATATTTTTAAACATACACCTCAAAAATGATAATTCTTGACGTCTTTTACATAGATTTTTCTAAATATAAATATACAAATATATTATTCTTTTAATATATGATACTAATCCATTAGGGGAGAGAGGCCCATAGTGGAGCACCCTAGCTTTGGAGGTCCATGTGGTGTTGTCACATGGACCAAAAAATTAAAAAAATTGCTCACCACGTCACCCAGTTTGTCATGGACTCGATAATATTTGTTTTTCCATTTCAACCAATCTGCCATGTGTCATGCTCCAATTGGTCCACATTGTTCCTGATGGGTCCATTTTGGGGTTTGACCAATCATCGATCAAGACCACCTTTAGAGGCTGCGTGAAGGGGAATTGGTGGTTGGTGAGACAAATGTGTGACATTCAAACACCTCGCCACCCTAAATGTCCAATTCTGAGAATGAATCGTGTGTCACCCCCTTTGTTAGCTTCATTCAGAAACTTTCCTTACACGTCCCTTCCCATTTACTCCACTTGATTGGAACATTATTCGGAGGACAAAGTTCATTCGATGCTCCAAATTATCGCATATCCCACTCATTGTCATTTCTTTCCTTTATGTTTATTTTGAAGTCTTCATTTGGTTAGGCACCGATACATGTTCGACTCTACACTCTGCAAAGTGAGCTTTGGCATCGATTCGTGTTCAACTTTTCCCATGCTTTTGAGAGCCTTTGAGTTTAGGTGAGTTTTTTTAATTCACAAGGCTTGTACCATTGTATTTTATTTCGATAATATTCTACCATGCAATTATATTATTTTGTTCTTCATTTGGAATGGCATTCACTCTACAATTTTCTTTTTATATTTGTTTGTTACTACGAAATATGAAAAGGGTTTCACTACTTTTCATTTTGACGATTTTGTGTCATGCACTTCTACTATTATATTCTTCATTGCACAGTCACTCTGCAATTTGTTTTTAATATTTATTTTTTACTACGAAATATGAAAAGGGTTTCACTACTTTTCATTTCAATGATTTTTTGCTATGCACTTCTATTATGAACTATTCTTCATTGCACAAATGTATTCACTTTGCAATTTCCTTTTTATATTTGTTTGTTATTACGAAATATGAAAAGGGTTTCACTAGTTTTCATTTCAACAATATTCTACCTTGCACTTCTATTATTCTATTATTCATTACATAATCATTCATTGTGATGTATATGATAATTGTGTAGGTTATCCTATTAGTGTTAATTTGTGATATTAATTAGGTCAATTAGATCACTATCAAAATATATCATGAAATATTTGGCAACCATTTAGCTTACCCTATTATTGTTTATCTATAAATTATTTGGATTGTTTAGACCTTTGCCAAAATATATCATGGGGTTAATCTTGGTAATCATTTAGATTTATTTTTTATTGTTTATCCATGATAAATGGTTGGACCAATTAGACCAATGTTAAACCATATTATTGGTGAAATACTTGTTACCCTATTGATTGCTTTCAGTGATAATTCTTGGGCCAAATAGGCCATTATTATGGCATGTCATTATGAGGGTTTTGATAACCTTTTAGGTTATCTGATTATGGTTCATTTATGGTAATTTGTTTAGTGTAGACCATTGTTAAATCATATAATAGTTAAACCATTTGATATCTAGTAGGTGATCCTATTATTGATCTTATGTGGGGTAGATAGACCATTGTTATAACATGTCCTTGTTAAACCATTTGATAATCATTCAGGTTGGTTTGTCAAATTTTTCTTCTATGGCATTGATAAGGTCAAATTAGAAATCTATTAAAAAATGTCTTTGGAATATGAATGATAATATGTTAGATTATCATTCTATTGTTAATGGATTGATTTGATCACTGTTAATGGACTACTTTTTATATTTGTTTTTTATTTCGAAATATGAAAAGGGTTTCATTGCTTTTCATTTTGACGGTTTTCTATCATGCCTTTCTATTATTTTGTTCTTCATTGCACAAGCATTCACTCTATATAATTTTATATTTATATTTGTTTGTTATTACAAAATATGAAAAGGGTTTCATTGGTTTTCATTTCGAGGATACTCTATGATGCACTTCTAAATTTTTGTTCTTCATTGCACAAGCATTTGCTCTACAATTTGTTTTTTATACTTGTTTGTTACTAAAAAATATGAAAAGGGTTTCACTGGTTTTCATTTCAACGATATTATGCCATGCACAACTATTATTATGTTCTTCATCGCATAAACATTCACTCTACAATTTTTTTATATTTGTTTGTTATAACGAAATATATTGGGTGTGTTTCATTTGATTGTATTTATATTTGTGTATTGATGTTATAGTTTAATAGAGAAATAATTGGCTTGTGTACTGCCATGTTAAAGTTCATGCTCAAATTAAATGAGGAATTGATATTAATATATTTAATTATGTCATAGTTTGATTATGTAAAACATGGATGTTAATTTAAATTATTTAATTATGTCATAATTTATGCAATGAAGAATAAAATAATAAAAGTGCATGGCATAAAATTGTTGAAATAAAAACATATAACATAAATGAAATGTAAACACCAAAAAACACTATCCATATAATCACTAGGCCCTAAGTATATTTTTAATAGGGGCAAGCCTTACTCCCCCCAAGGATTAGACTTACTCTTCGAAGTCAATACAATTGAAATGTAAGAACAAAACCTCATTTAACACCTTGCCACCCCGAACGTCCAATTCATAGCATTAATCTTGCATCGCCCCCTTTGTTAGCTCCATTCATAAACTTGTATTACGCGTCCCTTCCCATTTACTCCATCTGACTGGAACGCTATTTGGAGGACAAAGTTCATTTAATGCTCTGAATTCTCACATATCTCACTCATTGTCATTCCTTTCCTTTCCATTTGTTTTGGAGTCTTCATTTGGTTAGGCACCAATACATGTTCACCTTTGCACTCTGTAAATCAAGCTTTGACATTGATTCTTGCTCAGCTCTACCTGTTCTTTTGAGAGTCGCTAAACTCAGGTGAGTTTTTTTACCTCACTAAGCTTGTACCATTGTCTTTCATTCCAACAATGTTTAACCAATGTTTGTTTATGTCTCAATATACAATTTATGTAATATATATGTAAAAATATATACACATATATATTTATATATATACATATATGTATATACCGATACATTTATATGGTTGAAACAAAGAACATATGAAAACTAACATAGAAATGTATATATTCCTTCACCTATTATACCAAAACATGTATATGTCTCATAAAAATGAAGACATATGTATATGTATATGTCTTATATTGTTTATGAATGTCAATGCATATCTATTGTATACAATGTGATTGTTTCACCCAATTTTCTCTAAGTGCATACGATCAAGTGATTTCAGTTCAATTCTTAATGCCTACCAATACTCAAGGAAAAACAATTATTCAAATGTGTCCCACTTTCCCACAACACAATACTCAAGGAAAATCAATCATTTAGATGTATCTCATTAGTCAAATTCCACCCCACAACTACTAGTGCCTTCCCCTCATTTGCCACCTGCAACCACCAAAAAAATGTGTGTCACGTTTAGACTTTAATGATTTATTTAAATACAAATTATTAATCATGATATCATAATTTAATTTGAAGTTAAATGATTATTTAAATGGAAGTTAAATTGAAGTGAAATGCAAATGAAATGATTTGAAATGCATTTTTATGAAATTTGGGGTTTGTCATTGATGATGAGAAATCGAGTGCAAGTGAACACAGGAACAGGTGAACGAGAATGAAGGCGAGAACAACGATCGGGTAGAGTCGTTTTAGCCATTAGACGTTTATGAGGATGATGGAATCTCACACACCACTTAGTATTTATTAATGTGTTTTCGTGATGATTATTATTTGGAGATTTCAAATAAGCTTATTCAATTGCTCAATTAAGTGAAAGTGAATATGTTTGTTTCAAAATGGCAACTTGATTATGTTATTGTTTAAAAAAAAAATGGTTATTTAAATATATAAACTTAAATTTGTGTTGATTACTTAATTTTTATTTGTGAAAATAATAATGTTTTTTAATTATTAGAATATCCATTTAATGAAATAAATATTTAAATAAGAAATATATTAATTCAGATATTTCATGAGAATTAGAAAACACATTATGTTTCAAATTTGAAAATGGAAATTTAAGAGATAACATCAGTTATCAGTTTGAAAACAATTACCTTTCAATAAAATCTTGCATGCAATCTCAAAGAGGAACTTGGAGTTATGGCATGAATTGTGGATCTGATATAATGGAGCTTCACCATTTGCATGTATGGAGGGAAGAAATTTGTTTTTACATACAGGGAGAGAAAGAAAACATGAGTTCAATGATTTTAGATATTATCACTCATGCGCGGCCAGTAGAAGGGAAAATCTGGTATTTGATTAAGGATTACCGACATCTTCCATACTCCACGCGGCCTAGAGAGAAGGCTAAGAAGATTCATAAAACTGAATAGGGAATTGGAAGGTGAAGGGCACGCGCCTGGGAAGAGGACCGAGGAATAGGAAGAATAGTTCCTAATGTTCCTTAGCAGGAGAAGACATCAAGAAGGGATGTGCGGCCAAGAAGGCCATTCACCACGCGCATGAAGGAAGGAAGAGACGTGTGAGAACAAGGGAGAGTTAGCTCCCAAGTGCGTGGGAGGAGGCAGGTTTCTGTGTAGGCAACAAGGAGAAGGGAGATAGGATGGGAGAATAAGAAGAGGAGATGGTGTGGGAAGAAGGAATTTAGACTAGCAACCTACCCTCCTTAATACGCAAGCAACAGGAGATAGGAACAACAACAGAGTGAAGTGTGGGGAGAAAGAAGGAAGGGAGTTGGAGTTTGGGATTTTCTAAAATACAAGGAGAATAGTGAAGGATGTGAGTGGAAGAAAGAGGGAGAAAAGAGAGTAAAGGCTCGGCCAGAGAGGGGAAGAAATTCTGAACAAAAAAAAGAATACAGAGAGAGACCAAAAAAAATTTTAATGCCTGAGACACATACACAAACACAGAGGGAATTCACAGCAAAAGCATAGAACAGAGGAACATCAATAGAAAATAGACAGAGTAAGCAATGAATAACCATTTCTAGAATTACCAGGTAAGCTCTTCAGAAAATAATAAACCAAAATCATGAATACAGTGAAATCAAATAGATTAGATAATTTTCTAATTCTGATCTCTATTAAAACTATTAAAAATTATTTATGTTTTCTACAAATTTTGTGTGAATTCTTGAACATCAAACTGTGAATCATAGGGAAAACAAAAACTCCATTGAACGAGTTCAAAACAGAAAAGATTGTAGAACAAAATTGAATTAGATAATGATGAGAAACAGATGATTTTCAAACTTAGGAGAAACTCATAATTTGATTTGAAGAGAATTTCATTTTTAAGCAGAAAACGTTATTTGCGTTGATTTGAAATAATTAAAAACAGAAAGATTTTGATTAAATGCCTTATAAATTTTAAACTTAATTTTGAAATAGAGGTTAAAAATCAGTAAAATTAGCCATTGAAATTCAAAACATGCAGAACAAAAACTGAAATGATTTATTTTAAACTGTTCTTGAAAAGTATTAATTAATTAATTTATTTTCTGCAAGTATGGAAAACAACAAACAAATCATTTAGATTAAAAATATGATTTTCTTGGAAATGAAACAAGTTAAGATTATTCAACAGGAAACAAATAAATTGAGTACAAATAGAACAAAAGAACGTGTGCTCTTTTATGACTTTTTTTATATGTATTTAATTTGCATACTGGAGATACACCTTCTTTATTTTTTATTGTTTAATTTACTCAATTTAAATATTAATTTAATGTCATTTATGGATTAAAACGATGAAAAGAACAACTTTCAAACTATTTTCGCTTCAAACAAGATTTGTGTTTTATTGTTTTTGAAAGATTGTATTTGACTGAATGGAACCATGCATGCTTGGTAAATGAATGTGCATGTCATGTTTTGGAAAGTTACCTTCCAGGACGAGTGTTGAATATGGGTTATTAGAGAGTGTAGTTTTGCTTTTCCAAAACTGCTTTATTTGTCGTGCATGACATTTTACTTGGCCAAGTAACATAAGGACCATTGAAATAGATGGAATATTTATAACTCTCTACCATATCCTAGTATCAAACTTGCTTGTTTCTTAAATGAATTAGAAAAATGAAAATGCTTGTGGTATTACTAGTTATACTAGGCACACACCAAATTCCATCTTTCTTGTCGACTACTTTTAGCTAAGCAATTCGTGCAGGGTCGGGTATTTCTTGAATGACTAAGGAATTCTGGGGAAGCGTAAGCTTCAAGGTTGGGCGGAAAAAAGCGCCTGATCCTTGTTCTCATCTTCATTATTGAAGATAAGCTATGGATTGAAGATCAAAGGATGTTTTCTTCATTTATGTATTATCTATTTCTTGAATTATGTATTGTAGAGCTAAAGGCGACAAAATGCCTAAGTCTTGAATTGTAAATTTATGTTACAAATACTTTTGTATTAATATCAATGTCATGTAAGATGACACATGTTTATAAATGTAATTGGATGTACTATGAATCTATCTTATCGACTTTAAGTCGATGTTTTGAAATCACTTTGGATTTTATGAAGTCTATTGAATGAAGTGTCAACTTATTTTTGAATATAAATGAATTTATTTAAAGTATTTTCGATTCTTGGAAATTAAGAGTGTCGTACTTTACATTGTGTAAGGCCACCAAAATCGCTTGGGAAGAAAACAAGGATTGCACACCATAAATACATACAAACTCTGCAATTGAAGACACCGAAACAAATTTTCAAATTTGTAAAAGGACAAAAATTAAAGACTCCATACCAAACTAGCATTGAACATGTAAAGAGATTTACAAATTCAAAAATGCATTACTCAATCTTGGTCAATTTTCATTTAGTACATCTCAATTTCATATTCATATCTGTTGTATGATATGCAAATGTTTATCACAAACCTGTAACTCCATATTTGGGGTTTCAACCTGATATTGTTTACAATGGATTTTTCATTTATATTTTTTATGCTTGAGAATGCCAATCTGTTGTATGCGATGTAAATGTTCAATTATTAATGCTTGGAAATTCCTATCTATTCTATAGGATGTTATTGTGTAATCCACTCTTAATTTGTTCTTCAATTTCTTCATTAACTCATATACAAATGGTGGTTTATATATATATATTGAAAAATATTTAATATATTTCAGATACATTGTTTTGTTTCTTTTAATTTTGTTATTCATTTTAGACATATACATTTTTAATTACGTAGGCGAAAGAAAACATAATGATATATATATAATACATACATACATACATACATACATATATAGATAGATAGATAGATAGATAGATATCGATATAAATATATCTATATATAGATCTATATATAACTATATCTATCTATATATATATATGTATATTTGTGTGTGTGTGTTGTTCATTCTACTTGAATGGTGCACAATTTCAATACATGTTTGGCTCAGCCCATTCTTCTTTCAATGGCTCACTGATGGTGGCTTGCACTTCAAAGGTATACACTGTATTTACTATACTTTCTCTCTTAAGGTAAACACTGCTACATGTCTTTGATTGATGACTCCTTTCATTTGTTCTTGTAGGATTGACTTAGACAATTCAAAATATAGGTGATTGTAACATGCCACATCATTGGTCATTTCTATATGATAGAGGTTAGGTTTCTAACCTCACTAAGGTTGTACCATTCTCTCTTGTCAGTTATTGCTTATTTCTTTGTATTATTTATTTAATTTGTAAAGGGTGTATTATGTTCCATAAGTTGAAGGTTATGTTTTTTTGTTGGTGCTTTTGAGCTAAATATTTAAAGTATTTTTAAGGTTTTCCATAGTTTGAAGGTTCTCTTGCTTTCTTGGTGCATCCACATTGTGCTCAATGAAGTATATGGCCTCTAAGGTGTTTATGGACACTTCCAAATTTTGCGTTCATAAATACAGTTACTTTTGCAAGGAAAAATATGGTTTTGTTCAAGCATCACTATGACTTTAATGTTTTTAATTTTTTCATTTCTTTGGTTTTCTAGTTAGCCAAAATGTTTCTTCGTTCAAATTTCAGGTTACATATTTATATACAAATTTACCTATCTACTTATCTACCTACCTATCTATCTATCTATCTATCTATCTATCTATCTATCAATCAGTCAATCTATCTATCAAACTACCTATCTATAGTTCTATCTAGACCTATATATCTATCTAAATATCAATCTATGTATCTATATATCTATTTATCTGTATATATATGTAGATGGCGAATACATATATATATATGTATATATATGTGTGTAGATACATATATATATATATATATATTGCATATATATACATATATATACACATACATATATATGTACATACATGTGTACATACATATATATGTACATACGTATGAACATACATATGTACATATATATATATATATATGCACTACAAATTTGTGAATTACAAAACTACACAATGAATGATTGTACAATGGAGAATAAAATATTAGAAGTGCATGGAAGAATATCATCAAAATGAAAACTAGTGAAACCCTTTTCATACTTTGTAATAGCAAACAAATATAAAAAAGGAAATTGCAGAGTGAATGTTTGCGAAATGAAGAACAAAATAATAGGGGAGAGCGCCCCATAGTGGAGCACCCTACCTTGGCGGGTCCTCATCTATGATTATTTTCCTATCTAAGTATGATCTTTCCTTACTCCCCACCAAACTTGTAGACTTGTCCATCTCCGCATGCATTACCTTCAAACTCTACTTTTCCTTTATTTAGATTGGATTGTTAGACTCGTCCATCCAAGCATACCTCACATTCATATGTAGCTTTCACTCCTTGAATAGTTACACTTCCCCACATTGACATACTTCCCTTGTAAACCATAGACCTTGACTTATGACACATGTTAAGGGGTATTAATAATACCAACATTCTAACACTCCCACCACATGTTAGGCTTTAAGGTTTTTTGGCAACAAATGTATAGTAATGCCAAAGTAGTTAGATATTTAGGTTGCCTTGGAATCACATCAATCAATAAATACACATTAATGTTTATAAATTTACTTAAATTATTTGATCTTGATATACATTTAATTTTATTTTTTGATCTTATTTCTAAACTCAAACATGTAACAGTAGGCATTTCATGTGACTAATTAAGAGAAAGTGCTTTCAATGTCCACCAAAAACCTTAGCAAAATTATTTACAACATAAGGCATATACATATTGGAGTTTACGAGTAAAGGAAATACCAACACCTATATTCATAATTCACACACACACATGAATTTTAAAATATCAGATTTTTGCTAAACTTTAATAAAAGATTTATCACTAACATATAAACATCACACCATGCCATAATATATATGAACATAAATTCATACATAAACACATATAGGTTAGGTATGACATAATTAATATATATAATTTCATAAAGACTCACACAAACATGGATAAGCCCCACAATTGTTTCATCTCACTTAATGACGTGTTGCCACCAACATACAATTGAAGGTGTTCTTGTATCACCCGTAGCATGAAAACATGCAACCAAAATATAAAAATAGTATAACCTGCACTCCCTTTACATATCATTTAGTGCATTACATCAACACCAATATTTTGAAGGAACTGATGCCACATGAATATCTAAGAACCAAGACTATCCCATCACCAAATCCATTATATCATAATAAAACAATCCCCCAAATCCATTATGACATATCTACACGTGTAACTAAAATGAATAACAAATTGAATAAAAGGGATGAAAGAAAATGCATAAGTGGATGTTATTGTTAATACATTAAATATATCTCGTTAATGATGTTGCCAATGTTGTGTACATTCCTATATTCAACCTATTGGGTTTCCAATTATATACTTGCAAAAATGAGGTTGTCTTGTTACAATGTGATTGTTGTTGGCAGTGTACTATATTGGCATATTTGTAGTATTTAAATCTTCGTCATCCACATGCACTATGTGTGCCTTCCCATTTACTCATCTTAGCACTGCTTAGTTTCTACCAAAAAACTTGAAGGTCTCATGCTTTCAAATCAAACATTCATGTGTGATATCCATTTAACAATGCAAGTATAATTGAAGATTTCGGCCCAAACAAGCAATCATCATAAACAAAGTTTCACTATAATTAAGTACACTTACATTGTATACACAATTGCACTACACTTCCAAAAAAATGTACATCATATAGCTAAGTACGCCCAAAACAACATTCAAGGAAACCAATAAAAATTTCCATTTAACAACATATATATCATATAGGAATGTGCATAATGCTAACAACAACATTTACATAATATATGACAAAAAAAATTAGTATCGTTTGAGGTTGTAACATTGAAGAGACCTATTTTTGTAGAAGCATTTTGGTGCTAAACTATGTTCCATTATACTTTTCAAATTGAATTGACAATATACACAACATGGTTTAACAATAAAAATACGTTTTTATGAAATGAAGCCTCCCCAATGCATTACTCAATTGCAGAGTGTAGAGCCAAACATGTATCGGTGCCTAACCAAATGAATACTCCAAAACAAACACAAAGGAAAGGAATGGAAATGAGTGGGATATACATGAATTTGGAGCATTGAATGAACTTTTTCCTTTGAATAATGCACCAATCAAGTGGAGTAAATGGGAAGGGATGTGTAAGGCAAGTTTTCAAATGAAGCTAACAAAGGGGGTGGTACACGATTAATCCTTTGAATTGAATGTTTGGGGTGGTGAGGTGTTTGGTTGCCACATGTTCATCCGACCCACCACCAGATCCCCTTCACACAACCTCTAGAGGTGGACTAAACTGATGATCAGTTAAACCCCAAAATGGGCCCATCAAGAACAATGTGGACCAATTGGAGTGTGACACATGGTAGATTAGCTGAAATGGAAAAAAAAATTATTGTTGAGTCCACGACAAATTGGGTGATGTGGTGGGCAATTTTTTTATTTATAATAGGATATTGCAATCCCCAACAAAAAAAGTAAATAACCAACAATTGAACATACTTGCTACCAAATAGTAGAAATAAAATGTAAACTTGTATTTATAACAAGATATTGTAGTCCCCAACAAAAGTAGCCAACAAAGGATAGAGTTGTATGTTTCATCCTTCCCAACATGAAACATTATCTTGCAATCCCAAACGTACACAACAAAATTAGCTAATAATTGATGGTCCTTCCCAACCTCAATCAAACATACCAAGAAAAGCATCTAGAGATGTGTTCTCGTCTCATATCACTGCATTTTGAGTTGTTGTTACATGATTTGGATTTGGATTTGTAAATTGATTGCAACTCACATGCGACAGGGTGAGTGTTGAATAATTACTTTCAATAAAAAATTGAGTGTAGCTTACATGCGATGGGCTAAGACTTGAATTGACATTACCAACAACAAACTAAGGGATGTATATATGTTCAATAATTCCTGAAACAAAGAATGATTCTTCGATAACAGGCTCACATGACTACTTAATCGTCTTTCTCACTATAATGCCCTATGAGCCACCTTGACCTCTCTTTCCTTTCTATCTTGTTCCTTTTGAACCCTCTCTTGCTCCCTCTTCTGCTCTCTTTCCTTCTTTTGTAACTATTTGAGCTACTCTCTTTCCTTCAAGAATTTACTAATTATCAAAACATATTGGGATTCAATTGTTTTAGTCACTTGGGAGTCAATTTTCTCCTCCTCTTCCTCACCAATACCTCGAGTTTCCTTGCTAAAATCTGCATAGTAATTTTCCATTTCAAGTATGAGAAATGTGGTAGGTGGAGATGGGAATGAAAAATTTCCCTGCCCTTCTTCACAATGTAAGTCAATACCCAGATTCATAACTCCCTTTGCCAACCAAGATGGTTGGCTAGGGGTCGAGGGGAGACTTAGACCGTCATTAAGTTCCTTAGGCTAGCTATCCACCATGTCATTAGATTGTTGATCTGTAATTGAATGAGTAGCAATATTGTGTGCTATATCTTCTACACCTTGTTGCACTTGACATTCGGTTGTACACTGCAATGTGTGTGCGACTTCATCCTTCGACCATTCTCATTCTCGTGTTGTTGTTCTCGACCTACTTGTAGGAGCACTAATATCTAAAACTGCCTCAACAAGTTGAGGATTGTTGTCCACTTGTACATTAGGTTCTTCTTCAGAGGGAATGTAACCTCTCTTTTACATGCATGCAACCTTATTGTGGCTCTCTTCTTCATTGGTGTGCTCCTCATTTCAGCTTTATATTGCACTTACAAACATTACAAAACATGTTTCAAACAATGATAACAACCATCAATGAACACCGTTAAAGTCATCTAGTGATGTGCATGAACATATTATTTTTCTTTGGTGTGCATGTTGACAATTTATAATGTCAAAGATTGATAGCAGTTTGATTTTTGTTTGGTCTTTTTACTTTGTTTATGATGCAAAAGTTGATAACAATTTGAATTGAATTGAAAACACTTGGTCTTATGCACTTAGAGCAAATTGGGTGTACCAATCACAATGTATACAACAGAAATGCATTGGCATTCATCAATAATATAAGTTGAAAGCTTAGATATTGAGTTGCAAGTGAGTGTAGAAAACATTTACATTGCATACAACAAATTGGCATTCCTATGCATAAAGAATATAAATGAAAACACAATAGGTTGAGTCTGCTTACAATGTAGTGGGTGACACAATCACTTGATCCTATTGACTTAGAGCAGATTGGGTGTAACAATCACATTGTATACAAAAAAAATGTATTGATAATCATAAACAGTATAAGTTGAAACCCCATATATTGAGTTACAAGTGAGCAACAAATATTTACATTGCATGTACAACATATTGGCATTCCCGGGCATAAATAATATAAGTGAAAACCTAATAGCAGCATAACATACAACGAAGTGGGTGACACAATCACTTGATCTTATGCACTTAAATTAGATTGGGTGTAACAATCACATTGTATACAATATCAATGCATTGAAAATCATAAATAGTTTAATTTGAAACCCCAGATATTGAGTTATAGTTGAGTGCCCATGACACATTCACATTGCATATACAACAGATTGGCATTCCCATGAAAAAATAATATAAATGAAAACTCAATAGGTTGAGAAATTACAACAAAGTGGGTGACACAATAACATCCTATAGAACAAATAGGCATTGGTAAGCATTAAGAATTAAATTGGAATCACTTGATCTTATGCACTTAGAGTGGATTGGGTGAAACAATCACATTGTATACAACAAATAAGCATTGAAATTCATAAACAGTATAAGTTGAAACCTCAGATATTGAGTTACAGGTTATTGTGGGGCGGGTGCATGGAAATGGGTAGCAATTTCGTGGACACCCTCCAATTTTTTTTTTGAAAATCCATAATGCGAGTGTGTTATAACATGCTCATGTTATGGCTCATTATGCCGAGCTTGAGTCTCAACAACTACAAACCGATAACACGAGCGCGTTATAACGCGCCCACGTTATGGATTGTTAAAAGCAAAAAAAGAAGTGCAAATCTGTCATTCGCATTTCGATTGTTTTTTTTTGCAGCCGCGACCAAAACCCCCACAATTTCGCGCTCACATTCTAGGAGGAGCAGTTCAACAAATTTCTTCACCAACAATTGATATTTCTTCGCAACGATGGCGCCACGATGAGGAGGAGCTGTGAGAGGTAAGGATTTTATGGTTTTTGTTTTGAATTAGTTAGTTTTAGGTTGAATTTGGTATATATTTGTTTGAATTTTTAGGAGATGCAAATCAACCTGCAAACCCTCAAAATCCTCAATAGGAAGACCAACCAAATCCTCAAGATCAAAATCAACCACAACATCAACCTCCTCCACCAATCACTCAACCCCCTCCTAGCACTCAACAAAATTTAATGAGTGAAATTGAGAACAACAAAAAGAAAATTGAGGATTTGATCAGTAGGTTGAGTGATCCAAATGGTTCAACCACAGAAAGAATGACCCTAGAAAATTCATTGAAAGATATGTTAAAAAATGTAGATTCAATTAGCAAACAAATAACTGGATGGCAAGATAGGAGGCAAGCAGTTAGGGATTATTATGCAAATAAACTATCATACAAGGATGTAAAGGATTTAAAAATTACAAAAGGTGATTTGTGCTCATTATTCACCGACCCACACACAAATCAAAATCTTACCCTCAATGTGAAGAGGTTTCCTATCCATTGGTGCCACCACCAATAGATTAGGGACCAATTTTATGATAGGTGGTACATGGTCTTCGATTACCCACCGTGCAACAATTGTGAGGTCCCGCAATATTTCCTTAGGAAATTATACAGTGAGTTCATATTGAACAAGATCCCAAATTATTTTGATATGAGGGATTTCCAGGGGAGAGGTGGGGGGTCAGCTCAGGATAGACCTGGTGCACAGACGGATCCTACGCGGCAAGGTAGACGAGCTCTCACTAGGCCACCTCGTGAGCACATTGTTATGCCTTCCGTCGGGAAGGAAAGTGTTGACGTAGAGACATTGTAGGCAATCAACACTTTGACCCAGAGTGTCATCCATCATACTAGCCCTATTCTACAAAGCCATCCAGGGGAGTCTTCAAGTGGTGGCCTTTGAACACATGTGTGTCAATCTTGTGGGGCTACTTGTTCATATGACCCCACCGACACTCAGGAGACTGGGATGCATGATCCATCTACAACTATGGAGATGGAGAGGGAAGCTAACATTTTGCATCAGGCATATGGTATTGATAGTCAGGTAAAAGTTAGTGCATGTTCATTGAATTTAATTTATTAAATTTTGATTTTGAAATGCAAGATTAACTAAATTTTTTTTATGATTTTAATTAAATTGTAGGGTCACAGTGTTGAGACTGGATACACCGGCCCCCCACCAACTTATTTCTGTAGTGCACCTATTGCTAGGGTATGTAACTAGTAAACAATTATAAATTTATTGCATGTTAATAGCATTGTTTTACGAATGGTAATTTAATATGCGATTTTAGATTTTGAACAGACTAATATTGGAGGTTTTGATGGAACACTTCCCAGTGGCGGTGGATTTACTCAAACCTACACGAAGGTAATAGAATAAATATTTTAACTAATGAATCAAGTACTTAATAGATTTGTGTAGTTTATATGCACATCGTTGATTATGTTGAATAACTTGTTGTTTTATTTTCAGTTGTTGCAAAACGATACACCTTTGAATGTGACGAGGGAAATGGATATTGGTGTGACATCTTCTATACAATCCTTGATGGCTCCGACAAGAGAGGTATGAGGCAGATTAGTAAATTTCAATTTACATTTGTTGTTATAGATGTTAGTTAGAGAAAAATCAAACCAATATTGATTCACGTAGTTTAATTTCTATTTCTATGGTGTATACATGGCTTGAGCATGCCTAAGCATGGGCGTGAGAATATTTCCCTCATGGAGAGAGATCATGAGATGGCGGTAAGTGATTATTTTGTCAAATATATCATTTTTTATAATGTAATTTCTATATATTCATGTCTTTACTTCTTATTGTAACAGTTAAAACTTCACAATGAACTAAACCCTAGGAGGAGTAGCAAGAGCACTCCTCGAGCACAACAAAAATGAGTGACAGACCTATAGCCATCTGATCGAAAAGGAAAGGAAAATTTTTTATTTCCAAGGCATGGAGAGCAATGACTTTTGATTCCAGAGCCCTTTGTTGTATGCCTACATGGCAGTTTTGTACATATTTTTTATTGGAAATATTTGACATTGTATGCCTATATGGCATTCTCGTAAGCCTATATGGTTATTTTGTACATATATTTAATACTTATATCGACATATATTGATGTATGCCTACATGGCTATTTGGTTAATACAAATATCTTGTATCGATGCATGTCCATATTTGCATTCTAAATTGATGGTTCAATAGATATGATTTTTGTGTATTCAAGTGTATACTTTACAACTTACGTGTATACTTTGTGACTTATGTGCGTTCGAATGTATACTTTGTGGCTTACATGTTTTCATGCGTATACCTTGTATTTGTGCATATACTTTGTTTTAATTTGTGTATACTATGTATTCGTGTGTATACTTTTTGAGGCTTACGTGTTTTTGAGTACTTGTACTTCCCTTATTGACATGTACATGCTTGACTTATTCATGTGTATAATTATTAATTGGTTAGCCCTAGCATTGATCTATGTCATCCTCAATGCATGATCCTTGAGATGGAGTAAGAACACCCTCAAGGTCCAAAGGAGTTTCACATGCATTCTTCATAGGCTCATTTTGGTAGTCAAACCAAAAACCTCTTGCATCGTTGAAACGAAAAAAGTTATCCTTTATAGCAGGTCTGAAGCCATTATCATTCTTCGTCGGTTCTTCATGTATCCACTCCCCATTAATGGTTGCCTCATGACCTTCATGAAACCAAGCACTTATCTCATTTGTGATAGAAGAAATGTATGAAGATTTATCTTCCTCCTTATGAACCATTCATTATCATGAGAGCTGGGTTCTTGTGAACCACTACTCATGAATCAAGGGTCAATGAGTTTGACTTGTAAAACTACACGATTGAATCTTGATAGCAACATCACAATATTTGTATATCTAAATGTGTTATTTCCTTCAGCTAAAATTTGCGCTTATACTTATGTGATTGATATATGTTTGTGTATGGGATCATAGTAATTTCTATTTGATAATGCTATTGTGTCTTTAAGGTTTATTTGTTAAAGGGTGCATGAAACAAGTTTTAAATCCTTAAAAATATTTGAATTTCTTAGGTTTTTCTATTTGTCAAGTCTGGGCTTCGAGCCCGAGTCCAAATCAAAAATTGGCTTGTCAAGTCCGAGGCGAGTCCATGTCTTGTAACACTAGTGTGAACACATCGAGGAATAATGTATATTTCGATGAAGAGAGAACCCATCCTGGTTTCTAAACAAACCATAGTATAGATATGGCTGGTCGAGATAAAACATCACTCTTCTGGATAGTTCGAACCATAATATTTCATGGTTGCAAACACACCTTCATTATGTGTGTTCTTGATCCTACTGAAGAAATGGTGGAACATGTTGTAGATCAAATCTTGACACCCTAAGTCCACAAGAATCTTACTTGTCCCGATTTCCGCAAATGTCTTTAAGATATTCATCCTTCTTGAGTAATGTGAACTATTGATGTCATCTAGATCTTTGAAATTGTTTGCAATCATGTGCAATACTGTAAAAGCTAGAGCTATATCTAATACTACAAATGACTGCTCAATAAAGCCTAAACATTCTTCTATTCTTTTCATTGTGACCATAATGGCATTCCTTTAAGATAAACTACTAAGCTTACTACCTGATTCATAAAGTAATCTTTCCAACCACTATCATCAGTTGCCATGCTTCCAATGGAAAGTCAATTTGTTGCAATACCCAAAGGCTAGCAGGTTTATTCGCTCTAATACCAATGTAATGACTCGAGCTTTGGATCAATAGATTTTTGATTTATTTCTTATTGGATTGACAAAGGTTGCCATCCATTATTATTAATATAGATAACGGAGTCCCCAAATTATAAATGAAATAAATTATGACTATGAAGTCTAATTCAAATATTAATTTGATAATGGAAATTTGATAAATAAATATAATAGTTGTTTCTAATTAATCAATTAAAATCATGTGCTAGATTTAATATGAATCTGCCTATCATTGGTATATAGGCCTTAAGAATTGGGATGCCTTTCCTGATCGATACTTTGTACTCATGCATCTTACTTTGAGTCCTTTCCGGATTATATGCTTGAAACGTATACTCCCATATTATAAATTTTTGCTCATATAGACCAATCCCACACTAGGTAATCCAATAATAAAAATAAGTCTGCAAATTGATTACCCTGATCTTCCCTTCTTATTCTCTTTTATTCTCGAAAACTACACAATTGAATCCTAATAGCAATATCACAATTTGACACATTGTAGAAAATACCTCCTACTTATCAATTGATGAGCTAAAAGGGCTCTATAATGAATGTTTCATAAGGCACAACACTTGTTGAAGGTTTTTCAAATGGGGTTGCAAGCTAAGTGGGCTTAACCTTGGGGAAAAAACTATGTGGTTAAGTGCTTGAGCTGGAGTAGTATTGGGATGGGTGACCTCTCAGGAAGGCCTAGTGCCTCACCTCTGTGAGCATCACCTAGATGCAATGAGTGCTAAGTGGGCCATTCATTATCATGAGAGATGGGTTCTTGTGAACTCAACCCTCTTTCAATCCACGTCAGCCTTGGGACCGTACAAGAAGCTGGAGGTCATACCAAGTATGGGATCAACAAGTTTGTATAAAAAATCTAAAAAACAGAGAATAGTGTGAATAATTCTTATTAGATCTTCTCCAAAAATTCATCAACAACCTCCATTCGAGCCTCTCAAGACTTTACATAATGTTTTAAACCCTTCTCTAATTGATCCACGCCCTCAACTAACTAAAAACCAACTTTCAAAACAAGTAACCGTTGCATTTCAAATTTGTTGCTTTAAGCAACTTACAAATTTGCAACTTTAGACTCCTCCAACCTAAGGGATCAATCCGGTGGAACATAGCTCAGAGCGATTCCACGTGTTTTGGTGTGAAAGAGGACCATGCCTATCATAAACATATCTATTCCAACGTGTTGGAATAGTCTGCTTGGTCACACAAGTTGCAGAACGAAAGTTGCACCACTTTGCAACTTTGCACTGCTTGCATTTGATGTTTTTTCCATCAAGTGAAAATCTGCCACCATGGGAAAACCACTCCGAGATAGCCAAAACTGAGAGAGGTTTTTGTAGAGGGGCCCAACGTGATCCTATAAGATCAGACGAGAAGTTTCTAAGCATCACGGTATCTAAGTAATAGCATGTTGAATTTTGCATCCATTTTGCACTTTGGACCCTTAAGGGATCGATCCCATGGAACATAGCTTAGAGCGATTCCACGTGTTTCGGTGCGAAAGAGGACCATGCCTAGCGTAAACATACCTATTCAGATGTGTTGGAACAGTTCGCTTGGTCACACAAGTTGCAGAATGAAAGTTTCACCACTTTGCAACTTTGCACTACTTGCATTTGATGATTTTTCCATCAAGTGAAAATCCGCCGCCATGGGAAAACCACTCCGAGATAGCAAAAACCGGGAGAGGTTTTTGTAGAGGGGCCCAATGCAATCCTGTAGGATTAGATGAGAATTTTCTAAGCATCATGGTATCTGAGTAATAGCATGCTGAAGTTTGCAGCCATTTTGCACTTTGGACCCTTAAGGGATCGATCCCGTGGAACGTAGCTCAAAGCGATTCTGCGTGTTTCGGTGTGAAACAAGACCATGCCTAGCATAAAAATACCTATTCAGATGCGTTGGAGCAGTAAGTTTGGTCACACGAGTTGCAAAGCGAAAGTTGCACCACTTTGCAACTTTGCACAACTTGAATTTGACACTTTTTCCATCAAGTAAAAATCCGCCGCCACGGGAAAACCACTCCGAGATAGCAAAAACCGGGAGAGGGTTTTGTAGGGGGGCCCAAAATGATCCTATAGGATTAGACAAGAATTTTCTAAGTGTCACAGTATCCGAGTAATAACATGTTGAAGTTTGCATCCATTTTGCACTTTGGACACTTAAGGGATCGATCTAGTGGAACGTAGCTCGAAGCGATTCTACGTGTTTAGGTGTGAAAAAAGACCATGCCTAGAATAAAAATACCTATTCAGATGCATTGGAGGAGTTAGTTATTTCACACAAGTTGTAGAGCGAAAGTTGCACCACTTTGTAACTTTGCATACCTTGAAATTGACACTTTTTCCATCAAGTGAAAATCCGCCGCCACGGGAAAACCACTCTGAGATAGCCAAAACCAAGAGAGGTTTTTCTAGAGGGGCCCAACACAATACTATAGGATTAGACTATAAGTTTCTAAGTGCCACGGTATCCAAGTAATAGCATGCTGAAGTTTGCAGCCATTTTGCACATAGGACCCTTAAGGGATTGATCTGGTGGAACATAACTCAGAGCAATTCCACGTGTTTCGGTGCAAAAGAGGACCATACCTAGCATAAAAATACCTATTCAGATGTGTTGGAATAGTCCACTTGGTCAGACAAGTTGCAGAACGAAATTTGCACCACTTTGCAACTTTGCGCTGCTTGCATTTGATGCTTTTTCCATCAAGTGAAAATTCGCCGCCACGGGAAAACCACTCTGAGATAGAAAAAAATGGGAGAGGTTTTTGTACAGGGGCCCAACACAATATTGTAGGATCAGATGAGAAGTTTCTAAGCATCATGGTATTTGAGTAATAGCATGCTGAAGTTTGCAGCCATTTTGCACTTTGGACCCTTAAGGGATCGATTCGGTGGAACGTAGCTCATAGCGATTCCGCGTGTTTCGGTGTGAAAAAAGACCATGTATGGCATAAAAATACCTATTCAGACACGTTGGAGCAGTTAGTTTGGTCACACGAGTTGCAGAGCGAAAGTTGCACCACTTTGCAACTTTGCACAACTTGAATTTGACATTTTTTCCATCAAGTGAAAATCCGCCGCCACAAGAAAACCACTCCGAGATAAGCAAAACCGAGAGAGGTTTTTCTAGAGGGGTCCAATGCAATCCTGTAGGATCAGACAAGAAATTTATAAGTGTCATGGTATCCAAGTAATAACATGTTGAAGTTTGCAGCCATTTTGCACTTTAGACCCTTAAGGGATCGATCCGGTGGAACATAGCTCAGAACGATTCCACATGTTTCGATGAGAAAGAGAACCATTACTAGCATAAAAATACCTATTCGGATGTGTTAGAATAGTCTGCTTGATCACACAAGTTGCAGAATGAAAGTTACACCACTTTGCAACTTTGCACTGCTTGCATTTGATGTTTTTTCCATCAAGTGAAAATCCACCGCCACGGGAAAACTACTCTGAGATAGCAAAAACTAGGAGAGGTTTTTCTAGAGGGAGCCAACATGATCCTATAGGATCAGACAAGAAGTTTCTAAGCATCACGGTATCCGAGTAATAGCATGCTGAAGTTTGCAGCCATTTTGCACTTTGGACCCTTTAGGGATCGATTCGGTGGAACGTAGCTTGAAGCGATTCCGCGTGTTTCGGTGTGAAACAAGACCATGCCTAGCATAAAAATACCTATTCGGACATGTTGGAGCAGTTAGTTTGGTCACACAAGTTGTAGAGGGAAAGTTGCACCACTTTGCAACTTTGCACAACTTGAATTTGACACTTTTTCCATCAAGTGAAAATACGCCGCCACGGGAAAACCACTTCGAGATAGCCAAAACCGAGAGAGGTTTTTCTAAAGGGGTCCAACATGATCTTATAGGATCAGATGAGAAGTTTCTAAGTGTCATGGTATCCAAGTAATAGCATGCTGAATTTTGCAGCCATTTTGCACTTTGGACCCTTAAGGGATCGATCCAGTGCAACATAGCTCAGAGCGATTCCACGTGTTTCGGTGTGAAAGAGGACCATGCCTAGCGTAAAAATACTTATTCAAATATTTTGGAATAGTCCACTTAATCACACAAGTTGTAGAACGAAAGTTGCACCACTTTACAACTTTGCACTGCTTGCATTTGATGTTTTTTCCATCAAGTAAAAATATGCCGCCACGGGAAAACCACTCTGAGATAAGAAAAACTGAGAGAGGTTTTTCTAGAGGGGCCCAACGCGATCCTATAAGATTAGACAAGAAATTTCTAAGTGAAAGGGAATAAGTTTTATGGGGTTTATGTTATTTCCATGTAGATTTTGATGGAAAAGGGCATGAAAAATGAGGTTTCGCCCTAGGGTTTGATAAATATTGTATAAAATTAGGGTTTTGGTTTGGAATGGTGGAGTGAGTTTTTCCTAAGACAAATTGTGGATCTGAGGGTTTGGATACATGATAATTTCTACCCCAACAATGCATTATGTAAGTAAATCTTATTACAATGCCTCAAAGTTTGTCATTATGTAAGTAAATCTTATTACAATTGCGGATCTGAGATTTTGTCATTATGTAAGTAAATCTTATTACAATGCCCCAGGCACTTCATTCTCACAAATCTTTTACAATGTCACTCATATATTTGAGATTATGTTTAAATGTCTACATCATAGGTGTTCATTATGAGGTTAACTTCAATTGAGTAACTTGACATTCCCTCGCTAAGCTTCACACACTCTTTTATAATGGCTTATCATCAAAATAGAGATTTGTCAAGATCATCAAAATAAGGATGTTGCATTGCTTTTTTGGTTGAGATTCTCTTTGATGGCTCTTGAATCAGCATTTTCTGCAATGAGAGATCAATAAATTTTTAGTAGTTTACTCACAAATACGCAAAGTAAAAGAGAAAAAGAAAGAGCATCCAAAATGGAAATGAAATAAAAATAGATGGAAGGCACTTACAGATAGGCATGCAGGTTTCACAACTTATTCACTCCTAGTCATACATCTTCACTGAGGATTCCAACATACCTATTGCACACAACACCTCTCATGAATAGAGTAAGTTGAAATTTCAGATGCTCTTATAATGTCTACATCATAGCTACTCATGATAAGGTTAACTTCAAATGAATAACTTGAAATTCCCTCACCAAGTTTTGCACACACTTTTCTAATGGCTTAAAATCTTGATTGAGATTTGTCAAGATCATCAAAATAAGGATGTTGCATTGCTTTTTTGGCTGACATTCTCTTGGATGGCTCATATATCTGCATTTTTTGCAAGGGGACACCAATCACTATAAAAGAAGATGATAGCATTGGAATCAAACAAATTAATGTGCATACAAGTATAAATTAATAAGAACCAATGTGCATATACTTACAAATTAATCCAATGAACCATCTGGGTCTGCTCTACTCTTTATTGTGTCAAGTATAGCCTCATGGTCAAACTCACGAACCTTCCATGAGGTCTTGTTCAAAGGTCTACCCCCATATTTGGTCAAATGAACATTGGATGCCACGACAAGGTTCGAGTAATGAAGAATCTTACGATGAATGTCAAAGTCCTGAAATAGCCAATGTTTAACACTTGAATGTGGGTACCTTCTAAGCCATGTTCCAGTAACCACAACTGAGCTTGTAGGGTATTTGATGTTTTCCCCATCTATAACTAGGGCCTCCAATTTCTTTTTTGGCCTCAACACATTGACACAAGTAATAGTGTGTTCCCTCTTCATTGCCTTCATCTGCAATAACTGCATAAACATGCCCTGCATTGATATGTCCAGAAAATATCTTGAAATTTGTCAAAATTACAAATGCAGTACAAAGTAAGATAACGATATGGAATTTCAACAACTAAGCAAGTAGATATATCACCTGGTTGAACTAGATCTGATACGTGGTCAAAGTCGACCGATGATTCCATTTGTGTCAGTTCCAATGCCGTTGGAGGGCGATACGCGTGAAGTGGGATAAGATAACTTGTGAACCATTTTTCAACCCACTCCCCTGACTCACAATCATTCCAGGCTTGCATTGTACATGAAGAACAAAATCATGCCATATTTCTTGTATCGATACTCCATGAATGCGCATTTGAGCTAAGGAAAGAGTGTACCTCACTCGATCCTGTTAGTGTACAACAATCTTCATATGGTGCAATGTTAGTATCATCCATCAACCAAAAAAATCTACTAACTGAAGACGTACCTTCATTACCTGGACCCATCAAAGCATTACACCACTCGATGATTGATTTTACATCTGTCAACTTTGCATTGTCTTTATACTTTAACTCTTCTTGTGCTAGTGCTCTTTTCATGCATGCTCTTGCACCATCATGCTCCCCCTTTCCATGTCCAGCCTCACAAAAGTTCCACATATGTTGAACACCTATAATGACATGCATCCTGCACAACCAGTACAACATGCACGAGTTCTTGAACAGTGTTGCATAGTTATCAAACCATATTATATGTTGATCGTATTCTATGCCCCTCTGAGCCAAACCACTATAGAACATCTGGAAGCAACCTTGTATGAACTCTGGAGAATGCATGCGATCATCACTAATGTAAAAGTGGTACTCCCTCAATACCTTCCTTTTCTTATTTGTACTATCAGATGCATGAATGAATGCTATGTGCACAAATATCGAAACTTGTGTGGAGTTGTAATACTGTGACTACACCTCATGTTGTGGTTGTAGAGTGTGGTTCTCCGCAAATTCAACCACAGATAATATGCTTCCAACTGGAAAGGTTTCCTTGCATAGCTTGAATTGCGTGTCCAACCATCGGGCTCTATGGGCATGCATTGCATACTCAGATAGTATATTGTCATGAAATGTGGTCATAAATTGGTACACTAGAATCTTCTTAATAACCAAATCACACCTTTTTGTTTGAGACCCATATTTTGTAGTATATGCCACTGTTTTATACTTTCCGAACTCTACTAGTTTTTGTCCCACCTCATCTGTGCTTTCCATATGTTGACATATTGGCATACACTGGAAGCCACCGCAACGCTCGCATGAACCATCCAAGCATGTTGTCCTATAGAATATCTGGCCATCCTCTATTTCACATAATTTTTTTGATAAAAACTCTCTTGAAGATTTTGGTGGGGCTTGTATGCCACAATCCTACAAAACATCGTTAGTATGCAAATCTAAACATATAGAATGATAAACATCATAATGGTTAGAAAATTCAATATGTAGTCTACAACAAGTAGTGTGTGTGTGATTTATCTTGACATAAAAAGGTTTATGCATTTCAAAAAATCTTTGAGAAATACTAACTTGAGGATAATCATTTTCGAATTTTTGAAAAAATTGGGTTTGAGTCATATCCAAAAAATGCTTTGGATGTGGCTCAAGATTCTGACTACCGATTCTCCTTCTTACCACATCCCTTTGATTCGGAGATGGCCTTATGTTATTCTTCCAATACTCTTCAATCAGTGTTCTCAAGGCTTCAACAACTTCTTTATCTTTTCATGACATTCTCTCGGAGAATGCCCATAATTCATTTGAATCATTTCCCTCAATTCTTTATCGCCTTTGAATGGCTCTTGATAAAGTTTTTCTATTAATTCTCGTTTGTTCACTAGTCTTTTTAATTAGACGAGCTCTCTTTGTTTGAAAGCTTACCAAAGTCGATGTAATGACACGTCGGGTGACATTACTATCCTTTAAGCATGAGGTCTTACCCACATTATCATAAGCATCCATTAGATTCTTCACAATAGTGTCTTCACTCGATGCATTCGATGTTCTCAACCCAAGAGTCTTCATGATGTTCCTATACTTTACACCCCGCATCATTTCAACAAATAGTTGACATCTTGCAGTCTCATTTAGCCTTTCAAAGAATCGTTCTCAAATCTTATCAGCATATCTTCTACGAGTGCGTGTTGAAATCTTACCTTCCATGTGCTGCAAAATCTCATCATCAATATTAATCAAATACTTTGGCTTTCTACGCAAAATTATAGGTTGTGTTCTCCTAGGTACATACATCTCAACATTGGGAATTTCATCAATATTTAATTGAGGTGGGCTAGATTGCATACCTTCGATCGAGGGTGGAGAAGAAGACATACCTTGAGGTTCACATGGGGATGATGGCATACCTTCTTCGTCAATTCCGAGTGATGATGTACTCTCAACTTGAGATGTGTTGGATGGTGTCCAAAAATATTCACTTGCCGTACATGGTGTCCCTCCATATTCACTTGCAGTAGATGGTTTTCGTCCACATTCACTTGTACTAGATGGTGTCCCTCCATATTTGCTTGTGCTTAATGGTGTCCTTTCATATTCACTTGTTGTTGAGGGTGTGTCTCCAACTACGGTATCTGAATCTGTCTTACGACGATTCTTTCACATTCGTGCCTATTGTGCTGCCAATTACTGTTCTCTTTTTGATAGTTGAGGTTCCTCTACAATTGGCTTGTTTTCATCAATAATTTCTAATTTCTTCTTTTCACGATATTCCGCCACCCGAACTCTCTCATTTCCTTTAAAGGTTTCGTTCTCTTCGTCTGTTAGTTTCCTCTTTGTCTTTTTCTTCGACATGGTGGATAATTTTATTTGTACCATGGTAATGAGATGAATATTAGTTCTTAAAAAATGTATCCATTCAAGTTAATTGAAAAATATATTTCATTGAAGGCTTCATTTAAATAATACTTACAATCATCGTGTACAAAAGTTAACCTAGCATAAACAAATGTGTACAAACTATGGAAGCATAGACAAAGTTTTTATATGCTTTCAAAGGTGGTTGTTTGTTAGTTATAGGCATTTTTGGGAGTTGGTTTTCATTGCAAAATGTTTAAACAACCTCCATTGGCTCGAAGGGAGGAGTATTGTTCATTTTGAAATCTATTTTTATGATAAAAAAACACTGTTTTTCATAATTTCACTGGTTCTTTTGCACATTCCTGCACTTCTACAGATCTGTACAGCCTCCCCTTGATACAAAACTAATATAATATTGTAGGAAAATGTCTTAAATCTCTAATGCATCAGTTTTGAGGGCTTAACAGTACGTTTGAAGGGAGCAATTGACAATTTTCTGAAACTGCTCATTTCAAGCCAGTCAAGGGTTTGAGTAGGATTTAATTATGAAATGACCATCCCACCTACTGTTATGAATTTTTTCTCGGTGGGATGGCATTTAAATTATTAGAGTAGGGTATTTTATTGTTTAACATGCCTTGGAATGAAACTAATGACAATAGGATGGGGTTCTTAGGCTGAAACAAGCACTTTTCCATGAGAATTTGAGGAACCAAGGAGTGATTTTAAAAAAGTGTTGAAGGAGTGGTCTATGTAATAAAATTTTGACCTTGTGTAGGGTATTTTGAAGATGTTTTATTCTTTGGAATGGTTGGGTATAGGAGTTTCTATAAACCCTCCCTCTTTGCATTGAAAAATGGGGGTTTTTGTATTGGAAGCCTAGTTGAGTGGGTAAGGTCCTAAGACCTAGAAAATATCTTGTTTTGAGACCTAATTAAAGACTTTTTTTGGGTTTGGAAGTTTGGTGTGAGGATCTAAGGGTAGTTCCTTTGTAAAATTGGCATACTTGGAGGCCTAAAACAATGAAAAGGTCAGTTTTCTTAAAGTTGTCCCAAAGGAGTCATGTGATGGGTTAAGATATGTCTTGCAACTTTGAAATGTGTGCTAGAATAATTCTTTGTTTTCCTGGTTTTTTGGAAATTTTTGGAGTTAAGGGCCCAAAACTGGTTTTGCACTACTACTAGATTCCAAGGGTGAAAAGTGGGAAATAGTGTTTATGTTTGTTGTCCAACTTGGAGGAGTGTTGGGATTGGTCCATTAGGCCTTTTTAATCTTGTTAGATGCCTCTTGAAGGAAAGTTGACATCTTAAATGGTTTTGGGTCCTCTAACTCTGCATCAAAAATGAGTATCACAGTCTGAAGTGTGTGCATGGTTTGGGAGATACATGTGACAATTTGCAGATGCTTGGCTACTAGTAATGTGGATAGTGAACAAATGAACTAAGTTTGTGTGTAAGGGAAGACTTCTGAAAGGTTTCATTTTTTTTGTACTAACTCAAACAAAGATTTCTTAAGCAAATAATGGTTTGGTTGTGCCTTAAGAATTATAGTTTGTGTTTGTAAACAATGGTGCCATTATGAAAGATTTAAGACAAGTTGTGAATGACATAATCATTGGTTGATGTTTTGAGGAATCTAGTTGATTGTAATCAGCTATTTCAATATTTTCAAGGTGTTTTGAAGGTCCTTAAGGAATTGGGAACTCTTAATGCTAATTTGAGTATATGAATCAAATGTGTTGTGAAGGGAAATATAGTTGAATAAGTGTGTCAAGAAAGGTGTTGAATAAGGATGTCTGGATAAAGGTTGGTAGTTACCTTCCACATGATTTATTGTTATTTTTCCATGTAAGTTGCAGCATTGAGTTCTTGAATTAGTGTGTCATGAACGAATTGAATGGTTCTGAGTTTCTAATCAGCTCTATGCTATGTTACAATGACAACGTAAGGTTATAATGACAAACAAAAATGAAAGCAAGCCATAATAGAAAGAAAGAAAATGTGTAAAGACTTCACATACCTAAAAAAATAGACTTTCAAATGGAGGAGTTCAACCCAATTATGTAGCCTTAGCTTCTTCTTTCTTCAAACTCCACAAAAAATTGACTTGTTCAAAAGCTTGCTCCCCTCCAAACTTCAATTGTATATCAGTTTTCAATGGAATTCAAACTTCAATTGATATTATGTCTTTCAACGTGGAAACTCTTCTATTTCATGCAAAGGTGGTAGAAAGATCATGGAAAAGGTGATGGAATGTGAAAAACATGCTTGCACACTTCACAACATCATCAAAAAGCAACTTTTTGTTGGAGCACGCGCAGGACCAGGGGAATATGCAGATTATGGGCCTTGAAATAATGGGTATATACAATTTTTTACCATTTTTAGTGGAGTAAAACATGCTCTCGCGTTATGTGAAATATGGTTTTCTTAATATATTTAGTTTCTCCCTCTTTGTCTATACCCTCTATCCTAATTCTATATTTGTCCCCTGCACCCTTATAGTAGAGGAGATAGAGGTGAGTGTGTGTGTGTGTGAGAGAGAGAGAGAGGTAGAGGGAGAGTGGGAGAGAAAGAGGGAGAGTGGGAGAGAAAGAGGGAGAGGAAGAGGGTTAGAAAGAGATAGTGGGAGAGATGAAGATAGATAGGGAGGAAGAGAGGGGGAGAGTGGGAGAAAGAGAGTGTGGGAGAGAAAAATGGAGAGAGGGAGGGAGAGCGAGTGGGAGAGAAAGAGGGAGAGAGGGAGGGAGAGGGAGAGGGGGAGAAAGAGAGAGTGGGAGAGAAAGAGGGAGAGAGGGAGGGAGAGGGAGATGGGGAGAAAGAGATAGTGGGATATATGGAGATAGAGATGGGGAGAATGGGAGAAAAAGAGAGTGGGAGACAAAGAGGGAGAAAGAGAGAGTGGGAGAGTGGGAGAAACAAAGAGTGGTAGGGAGAGAGGGGGAGATTGGGAG
>CM021101.1:179213854-179230258 GCA_007115665.2 Sequoiadendron giganteum | reverse complement strand
ATCCCTCTACCCCTATACCTTATTAATCCCTCAACCCTCAATGCTCAACCCTCAACCCTTCAACCCTAATCCCTCTACCCATATACCCTCTTAATCCCTCAACCCTCAACCCTTAACCCTTAAACTTGAATCCCTCAAGCCCTATACCCTCTTAATCCTTGAACCCTCAACCCTCAACCCTTAAAACCTAATCCCTCAACCCCTATACCCTCAACCCTCAACCCTCAACCCTTAGAAGCCCTAATCCCTCAGCCCTATACCCTCTTAATCCCTCAACCCTCAACCCTTCAACCCTAATCCTTGAACCCCTATACCCTCTTAATCCCTCAACCCTCAACCCTCAACCCTTCAACCCTAATCCCTCTACCCCTATACCCTATTGATCCCTCAATCCTCAACACTCAACCCTCAACCCTTCAACCCTAATCCCTCTACCCCTATACCCTCTTAATCCTTGAACCCTCAACCCTCAACCCTTAAACCCTAATCCCTAATCCCTCAACCCTTATACCCTCTTAATCCTTCAACCCTTAAACCCTAATCCCTAAACCCCTATACCCTCTTAATCCCTCAATGCTCAACCCTCAACCCTTCAACCTTAATCCCTCTACCCCTATACCCTATTAATCCCTCAATCCTCAACCCTTCAACCCTAATCCCTCTACCCCTATACTCTCTTAATCCCTCAACCCTCAACCCTTAAACCCTAATCCTTCAACCCCTATACCCTCTTAATCCCTCAACCCTTAACAAATACTCTCTACCCTAAACCCTAATCCCTCAACCCTTATACCATGAAATCCAATAAAACTCTCTACCCTAATCCCTAAACCCTCAACACTTAATCTCTCAACCCCTATAACCTCTACCCTATATATTAGACCCTCAACCCTAATCCCTCGACTGTATACCTTAAACCCTCAATTTTCAACCCTCAACCCTTAAACCCTCTACACTCTACCCTTTACCCTATACATTAAACCCTCAACCCTCAATTCTCAACCCTCAACCCTTAATCCCTCAACCCTCAATCCTTAGACCCTAAACCCTCTACCCCTCTACCCTCTACCCCTTACATTGGACCCTGAACCTAATCCTTCAACCATATACCCTAAACCCTCTACCCTCAACCAAGTAAACCCTTAACCCTAAACCCTTAACCCCAAACCCTTCAACCCTAAACCCTTAAACCTTCTACCCTAAACCCTCAACCAAATACCCTCTACCATCGACCCTATTCCCTCATCCCTCAAACCTTAATACCTAATACCCTAGAAACCATCAACTCTATAGGTCCTCCACCCTAATCCCTCAACCCTATATCCTCAACCTCTATCACTTTCTCCCTATCTATACATCTCACCTCTCCCTCCTTCCCTCCCTCCTACCCTCTCTAATTGTCTCTATCTACCATCTCCCTCTTTCTACGTACCTCTCGTTCAATCAATCCCTACCACCCTCTCTCGCTCCCTCTATCCATCTCTCTTTATGTCCCTCCCACTCTATCCCACTCTCTCCTCCCACTACCTCTCTCTCCCTCTCTCTCATGTCTCTCCCTCCCACCCCCTCTCTCTCTCAGGTCTCTCCCTCTGGAAACCTACCTAGGTAACTCTCTCTTTGTCTCTCTCCCCTCTCTCTATCTATCCCTCCAACCCTACCTAGATAAGTCCCTCTCACTCCACCCCCTCTTTCTCTACCTCTATCAGGTCACTCCCTCTCACACCCTCTCCCTCTCTTAGGTCTCTCACTCACACTCCCTCTCTCTCCCACTCCCTCTCTCTCACACTCCATCTCTCTCACACTCCCTCTCACTACCTATCTCTCAAGTCTCTCCCTCTCACCCCCCTCACACTCTCAAGTCTCTCCCTTTGGCACCCTACCTACATAACTCTCTCTTTCTCTTCCATCTCTCTCTCTCTCCCTCTCCCTCAATTCTCTCTCTCCCACCCCCCTCTCTCTCTCTCCCTCCCTCTCTCCCTCCCACCCTACCTAGCTAAGTCCCTCTCACTCCAACCCTTCTCTCCCACTCCCTCTCTCTTAAACTCTTACTTCCACCCCCTCTCCATCTCTCCAAAATTTCTCTCTAAATTCTCCCTCCGTATATATACATACATAAATGGATACATACAAGCATAATACATATGCACATATAATCTTACATCCATACAAGCATGCATACATACATGTGTAGATACAATCTAACATACATAGAGGCATACATACAATATATATGCATTGATACATACATACATGACATACAAGCATACATGTACATACAAACATACAAATATATCAACATACATTCAATATATTGACATTTAACATAAAGGAGGACATAACGTGAGTGCATTATAACGCGCTCACGTTATGTCTTAGTTGACATGTTTGCCGCATAAGCAAAAACCATGTGAAAAGTGAGATATAACATGAGCACGTTATAACATGCTCGTGTTATATCTTGCTTTGGGAATTCTCGAGCCTTAGGCTTGGTATTTGCCTTGGAATACCAATCCAAAGGCTTGGAGGGCATTCCCAACGACCAGAGACATGTTTTTAAAAAATCTACCACATTTCTCATAATCGAGTTTGTGCTCACCATCAAGATTGCACGTGGTTCAATATCAAAAAAATCAAACACATGGGTAATGTTGAGTTCTCTCTTAGCTATCCAATGATGTAATTTTTTTTAATTTTTGAAAATGTTAAGCCTTTCATCCATATTTTATTTTATCTGTATGTCTTTTTTTGCCAAAAAATAGTGTTTGGTATTTTTTTCGTTATAAATTAACCGTTCATCGATTTTTCAAATAAATTACATTTTTAGAAACTAGACTCCATTCTACAAATTTAAAAATAAAATAAAAAATGAAATCAATTAGTTTCCAAAATTTGTAGGGGTAGCACGGCCAAAATTCTGTTTTTCAGGAAATGTCCACTTCGAAAATTAGTAAAAAATCAAATATTCATTTAAAAATTATCAGAAAAATTGTGCATCAACTACATATTGTTAGCTAACTTTTGTTTGTTGCGATTTTAAAAATACTAAAAAAAAATTCACCGTATGAGGGTCGTACAAGAGTTGCTATGTTATATTTTTCTTACAAAAACAACACCAATTTGTGTACGTCCCTCGTTTGAACCCCTTAATCTCAACCATTTTCAAAATAAATTAGTAGTTTAGAAAGTAGACTCGGAGCATTTGAATCCTTCTTTTTGTTTCATCTCAAAATTTTGAGTGTAAGTATCCTCAATTTCACATCCAAGGTTAGTATTTCCTTATTTCAAAAAAAAGTTGTCGACTTAAGTCCCATTTTTGGGAACCATCTTTGTGCACTTACCCTGTGACAAAATATAACTGAAAAACCTAATATAAATAGTATAAGGTTGAAACCCCAAATATTGAGTTATAGGTTTGTGAAAAACATTTGCATAACATACAACAAATTGACATTCATAGTCATAAAGAATTAGTAGCAGTAGAATTTACTTGAAACTTTGTAGTCTGATTTAGCTACTACTTGTGTTTTTTTTGCCACTGCCTCTAGGAAAATATAGATATGAATATCAAACTAAGACATGCTAAATAGAAATTGACAAAGATTGAGTAATTTGCATTTTTGAATTTTTAAATCTCTTTATATGTTCAATGCCGGTTTGGTATGGAGTCTTTAATTTCTATCCTTTTTCAAATTTGAAAATTTGTTTTGGTGCCTTCAATTGCAGAGTTTGTATATATTTATGGCGGGAATTTAATTGATGGGACACATGTGAATGATTGATTTTCCTTGAGTATTGTGTTGCTCAGAAAGTGGGATAGGGGAGTGGGTTTGATTGGATTTGGTGATGGGACAAACTTGGTTCTTAGATGTTCACGTGGCATCAGTTTCTTCAAAATAGTGATGGTGAGGTAATGTAGTGGGTGATATGTAAATGGAGTGTGGGTTACTATTTTTATATTTTGGTTGCATGTTTTCATGCTACGAGCCATAAAATAGCAACTTGGTTTGTATGTTGGTGGTGTCAGATGTGTTTTGAATATTCTTTGACATGTAAGATTGTGAATAATTATTTGTTTTTGGGACAAATATAAGTAATTTATAAAACAATTTTTATCTATACAATGATTGGACAAACTTTGTTTACTTTATGAGTAAAAAATATTTTACAATTGAATATTAAGATGCTCAGCTCTAAAACCCATTGAAGACGACTTATGTCCCAACTATTAAAGCCCGCTCCATTATTAGGGAGCCGACTAACTCATAGACAAAATTCACCTATGGTCATCCAAAAACGCATAAAACATACATAGAAACATACATGACATGATGAGACGTTATAGTATGGGGCCCAAAGCAAATTGCAAGCGTCCATCATGGGAGACAAGCGAAGGTAAACATAAATTATTTCTGTAGGAAAAAATGGACAGAGGACAAATGTCTGGAAAGTTTTAAAAAAAAGCGCAAGTTTTTCAAACGCCACTACCCATGCTAGCTACGTCCATTTCAATCTGCAACTCCATACCATGGCAATTCAATTATGAGTCTTTTCAATCCTGCAACTTTCAAAACCTTCGACGCTTTGTAGCTCCACAATCATGAATAGCTCCAAATGATGGTGATGTGCAAGGCTAGGCAGTGATTTCAACCCTTCCCAGTCGTGTGCAGTAAACACTTGAAGCCCTGTTAGATCCATTGAGGAGCAGTGAAAATAGTTGTTGAGAAACCTATTCCATCTAATCTAGTGTCACCATTTCTGTAGCCAAGTGTGCATCAATCCAAGCTTGTGGATTGAAGATAAATGTAAGTACTTGGTGGGTATTCCCACATTCTCCAACTCATTTTGTCCCAGAAATCTCTCGGGCCTAAACTCATCGGGCTCTTTCCACACCTCTGGATCGTTGGACACACTATGCAGATTAAAATGCACTCTTGAGTTTGCAGGTATGGTATTTCCCATCACCTTACACTCCTCTGTCTGGTGAATCATCCCAAGTGGTGCAATCGATTCTTTTCTCAACATTTCCTTCACCACACTTTGCATGTATGGCAGCTTCCTCAAATCCTCTAACCGAACAACCCACCTTTTCCTTCCTAGGTTGCTTGCCTTATCTCTTGATAAGCCCTCCCTTGGATATGAGGATTCATTATGAGATAATCTAGAGCCCATTCTATGGCCATCGACATGTTGTCTACTGCAAGAAGGAACAACTCATACAAGTTGAAAGCTACTTCTTCATAGGATAACTTTAACTTATCTTGACCTTCCTCCCCTTTGTCAATTGACAACAAACAATTCAAGAAAGTGTTGGGAAGCGAAGAGCACTTTGCTTCAAGTATTCTCTATAACTGTGAGAAAATTGAATAAAAGGAAACATGAGGCACAAAATATCAGCTTAGAAAACTAATATCATTTTCCATGTCATCACAGTTAACTGTTAAGTTTGATCATTTGCAAAATTGCCAATAGCTCTAAAAATCTTCTATATAAGATGTGTAGGAAATTGGAACTTCCTCATCAATTACTACAGTAACAGCCAAATTGGAGTTGTAACAATCAAAGCACATACCATTTCTTCCAACTGGTTAACATTTTTAGTCAAAGTGTTAGTGGGATCTCTGGGTGTAGTGTATCAAAAATAAATCTTCAAAATTTAGGTTTTACTAATACCTTATGTTATTTCTACAATTGCAAATATTTTAAATGGATTTGGATATTCTAAATATACTTATATTTAGTCTTGTATATATTTCTAAAGATCTCTTGTGTATTAGTTCTTTATTGATACCACCACTATTTAACAAAACTCTTTTCATGATCAATGAATTACCTCTCTCTAATTTATTTATTGGGATTTGTCATTTGCTTGACTCTTCATAAGCATTGTAACTCTTGTGCAACTTTTATGTCTTCTACCAATACTCCATTTTCTTTAGAAACATTCAAATACTCTATGTCTTATTCCATGTCTAAAATAAGATCATATGAAGGATGTTTCACTACGTGTACCATATCATCCTCCATCTATCTAATATTCATCTATTCTTTTATTTCATTATGAACTAGTATTGTCTCTTTCTTCAATTTCTTCATTATAAGGTCTTTCAACACCATTTTTATGTCTCTCTTTGGATTAATCCATCATCATCGTTGCATTAATCCATTAGGTTAAACCTTAAACCCTAAACTTAACATCCATCACCATTGCATTAATCCATTAGCTTCATTTTAAGCTAATATAAATTTATTAATCTAAGCATCTTTCGCCCATCATAGTCCTTTCATTATCCATGAATCTTTTCATCCTAATCATTACATATCTCCCATCCCATTAACCAAATAATCTTGAATACAAAAGCTTTATTTTGGATGGAAATAATACTTATACCTATTCAACCATATTATTTTGATCTACATACATTTTCACAAGGAACCAAAGGTATTTTATTTTCTTTTGGGATCACTACCATAAAAAAATATTCATTCATTTTTCTAGTCTAATGACAAGAAAATGAAATAAGGAAATAAACATAAAGATAAAGAAAATAGGCAATACCTTTTACTTTAAATAACCTTGCTCCTTAGATAGAGTTAAAATGGAGTGCACCCTTCCTCTATTTGATATGGTCTCTCAGATGCTTGACTGGATACTACTAATGGGATGTGGATTTCTCTTTAAATCAACATAATCTTGGTATAGTTGGATGATTTTTAATAGAAAAATGGTGGCACACACCTACTAGAAAATGTATTGATGATAATGAAGGGTAAAGGCTTCTATTTTTATACTCTTGTTTCAAGGAATGGTATAATTCAAAGATCAAGGGATCACAATATATGAGAGTTATCAAGAAAGAGGAAATAACCAAGTGTCAAGAGGAGGTTTATTCGAAAGGGTGGCTAATGATATGGATTGGACAAAGAAAGGGGAGACCAAGTTGCAAGATTTCCAAAAGAGGAAATATTTAAATTTTTTACTACTCCAAGGGAGGTGGGAGATTTAAAATTAGGACTAGAATTGGAAAGAGGGAAATTGTCTCATGTGAAATTATATGTCCATATGGATTTTTCATAAGCTTATATGACTTTCTTGTATATATGTTATACTTTTATTGACATATGATGATGTATGGTATATGGATTTTTAGTTAATACATTTTTTTACCAATGTCATCTATATTTGCACTATAAATGATTAATTGAATAAATTGAGTAATGAACTAATGAAACTATAAATAATTAATGTTATCCATATTTGTAGACTATAATTGATTAATTGAACAATTGAAGAAGGCTCACTTTTACCATGTAATTGATGTAATCATCATAATCAATAATTCATAATTTTCCCTAAATGTGTTTATAAGGCATGTGGATGAGAGTTTTAAATATTCAAATGCCTTATAGAAGCTATGAATTATTAAAGAAGAAAGTGATAGAGCAACTAGAGTTTTTTTTTTTAAATGATGGTATTGATAAAGAACTAGTACAAAGGAGAAGTCTCTTTATAAATATATACAAGAATAAATTTATAAGTGCTATAAATTCATAATAAACAATGGTAGTAAAGATATTTTAGCATCAAAAGAGATGGTTGATAATTTAAAAATGAAAAGGTTAGAATATCCAAGTCCATATAAAATTTCACAATTTTAGAAATATCATAAGGTACTAGTCAGTGAGTGAGGGAGGGAGGGAGTTTTGAAAATTAGTTATCACTATATCACAATAGAGGGAGGGAGAGACAGAGAGGGGTAGGGAGAGAGAAGGGGAAGGAGGGAGATAGTAAGTGGTATAGTGCGAGGGATAGAGTGAGGGAGAGAAAGAGGGAAGGAGTGAGATAGGGAGTTGTAGGGTAGGAGGGATAAAGGGAGAGAAAGAGGAAAGGAGGGAGATAGGGAGTGGTAGGGTGGGAGGGATAGAGGGAGGGAGACAAAGAGGGAAGGATGGAGATAGAGAGGTAGGTATAGAGAGAGTTATGGAGGGAGGGAGGTGTAGGTGGAGAGAGGGAGGAAGTTTTTCTCCACCCAATTGATTCTCTCATTGGTCCTCATATCTTACCTATCTACATGTCCTCCTTGGGTTGCCAAATATGAAATCTATTTTCAATTTTTTGATTCAATTGATTTTATTTTGTGTCAAAGAAAGCTATGAAGATCCCTACCACTCCAAACTAACTCATGGGATAAACTTATAACTTTATGTAAATTTTGAATAGTGGAGATATAATAAGATCTTTTAGTTTTGATAAATTACCACAAATATCTTACAACCAATAGGGTAGAATTAGAATTTTAATCCTACAAAAAAATATTAAGAACATTTGATATAAACATGATGAAAAGTCATGTAGTAAAAATTATAATATATACATGGGTTGTTTTCAATAAGAATCCCTCTCTCTACCTACCCACACACACTGCCTCTCTCCCCCTACCCCTCCCTCCCTCCCTCCTTCCCTCAATAAGAACTCAAGAATCAACAACCAAATTGGTTGAAGGGGACATTTTCATATATATGATCTTCAAGCGTAACTCTTGAAGAGAACATTTTTCAACCAAGTGGTCTTCTTATAGGTGGAAGTCACAAGGCAGGAGCTATGTTGTTAAGGTAGCTTCATGCATTGTCAAAGGCAGGGTATCAACTTCTTATTATCAAAACAAGTTATCAAGAATTGAAGCAAAAATTGCAACATTGTTGCCATTGCAAAAGAAGTTTTCACATTTGAAATATCAAGTAGAGTTGAAGTCCTAAGATTTTTCTCTTTTTTAAAATAAAGTGTAGTAGAATGAGCACCATATGTTGAAATACAATTTTTACTCCAAGTAACAATTGTTCTAAATTTTGAAGGTGCCTTTCATTACATTCATACTCTCTAAATAATAGAAGGTTTTCATTAAACTAATTGTAGGTTGGAAAACATTGGGTGTTATGAAATCTGCAATCCACATAGTGTTGTAAAACCCTCTACATGTAACAACCCAATTGGTTAGACACCCCTCAGGTTAATTTGATTAGTTTTATGTATCACCACCTACAAATCCTCCCCAATATCTCCACCCTTGAGCTTAGAACAAGAAAAACCATTTCACTCTCAACCAACTGTGTTTTCCAACTTGCAATTATTTTGTACATCTCTTTTTCCATCATATGAGGAAATTGAAATGCAATTTTTACTCTATGTAATAGTTGTGGTAAATTTTTAAGCTTTCTTTCATTACATTCATAGTTTCTAAATAAGAGAAAGGTTTTCATTACACTAATTGCAGGTTGGAAAACACTCGGTGCTATGAAATTTGTAACCCACATAGTGTTGTAAAACCCTCTACACATAACAACCCAAATGTTTAGGCACCCCTCAAGCTGATTTGATTAGTTTTATGTATCCCCCACCTACAACACCTCCTCAATCTCTCCTCCCTTGAGCTTAGTAACAAGAAAAATCATATCACTCACAACCCACTGTGTTTTCTAACATGTAATTATTTTGTGCATTTCTTTTTCCATCATATGAAGAAATTGAAACACAATTTTTACTCTAAGTAACAGGTGTGGTAATTTTTGAAGGTGTCTTTTGTTACATTCATAATTTCTAAATAATAAAAAAAATTCATTACAATAATTTTAGGTTGGAAAAAACTAGGTGTTATGAAACTTGCAACCCACATACTATTGTAAAACCATCTATACATAACAACCCAGTTGGTTAGTCGCCCCTCAAGTCAATTTTATTAGTCAAGCCTTACCTCCCTCTACCTACCTCTATATATCTCCCTCATCTCCTCTCTCTCCCTTCATCCCTCCCATGCTACCTCGCTAGACCTCTCCCTCCCCCCATACCTCTATACTTCTCATATTTTAGAACAACTCTTTGGTATTATAAAAATGGAATTTCACTTTCTTCATCTGATTGGAACAAAAAAATGCTCATTTTATTTGTAGTGTTGGAAAACACACTCTCCCATGTCAATTATATCCTTATGAATTTTTTTTTGTGGTGTACACACCAAGAATGAAATGAAGTCCACTTTCAAATTTTATAATAATTCTTTGGTGCAGTAAAAATGGCATTTCACTTCTTCATCTGATTGGAACAAAAAATTCTCACATTATTTATAGTGTTGGAAAACACATTGTCCCATATCATTTATTTCCTTATGATTTTTTTTTGTTTCATACACACCAAGAATGTAATGAAGTCCACCTTCAAAATTTAGAACAACTCTTTGGTATAGTAAAAATGAAATTTCACTTCTTCATCTAATTGGAACAAAAAGATGTTCACATTATTGTAGTATTGGAAAACACACTATCCCCTGTCAATTATTTCCTTATGAAAAGTGCTCACATTATTGTAGTGTTGGAAAACACACTGTCACTTGTCAGATCTTTTCTTATGATTTTTTTTTGATACGCACACACCAACAATGTAATGAAGTCCACCTTAAAATTTTAGAACAACTATTTGGTTACAATAAAAATGGCATTTCACTTTCTTCATTTCATTGGAACAAAAAAATGCTCACATTATTTGCAGTGTTGGAAAACACACTGTCCCTTGTCAATTATTTCCTTATGAAAAATTATCACATTATTTCTAGTGTTGGAAAACACACTGTCCCCTATCAATTATTTCCTTATGAAAAATTCTCACATTATTTTTGGTGTTGGAAAACACACAGTCCCCTATCAATTATTTCCTTATGAAAAATGCTCACATTATTACAGTGTTGGAAAACACAATATCCCTTGTTAGATATTTCCTTATGAAATTTTTTTTATTTGTGCACACCAACAATGTAATGAAGTCCACCTTAAAATTTTAGAACAACGATTTGGTACAATAAAAATGACATTTCACTTTCTTCATTTCATTGGAAAAAAAAAATGGTCACATTATTTGCAGTGTTGGAAAACACACTATCCCATGTCAGGTATTTCTTTATGAAAAGTTTTTTTTTCAAACATATGAAGAAATTTAAACACAATGTTTACTCTAAGACTTGTTATAAATTTTCAGGGTGAATTTGATTACATTCCTAATTTATAAATAACAAAGGGTTTTTAATTAGATTCTTATTATTTTATAAAATTACAAGTTGGAAAACGTTGTGTGTTATGAAACCTCCAACCCCTGTATTGTTGTAAAACCCTCTACAAGTAACAACCCAATTGTTTAGTCACCCCTCAAATCATTTTTATTAGTTTTATGCATCCCTCACCTACAACTCCTTGAGTTCTCCACCCTTGAGCTTAGAACAAGCTCAATCATATAACTTAAAACAAGCTTTATTTTGGATGGAAATGATTCTTGTACCTATTCAAGCATATAATTTTGATCTAATGGAATAAAAGGAAAGCTTCACTTGTATGATGATATCTAGAGATAAGGTGGATGTGCCTTAGCATAGTAGGTTAAAAAAGTACTCAATTATCATATTTTCTAGATATTTTAAAGACATCTTGGATTAATGTGTACATTTTTTTGTGAAAACTATTACACCCATTTTACTGGAGATATGGTCCTCTAGTTACATGTTATTTTAGAGAAATAAGTTCCTCCAAACTATATTGAATTATTTTTTTGTAACTCTTAATAAATAATTTGTAAAGGATAAAAATGGAGGGGATTTTCATATGGAATCATATCTCATTAATGCAACGAATTCTTTCATGAAATTTTCACCTCCCCTAAAAATGCAAAGCTAGGTACAAGGTTCTAGTGTATGTTATTCCCCACTCTAAGATCACCACCTACTATCCCAATTATCTCCCTCTTTCTCTCCCTCACTCTCTCTACCTACTTACAGGGGATAGTAAGTGGGATAGAGGGAAGGAGAGAAAGAGGGAGGTAATTGGAACCTAGGTACAAGGTTCTAGTGCATGTTATTCCCCTCACTCTCTCTGTAGACCTACCTCTCCCTCTATTCCTTCAGAATTACCTCTCTCTACCTACCTCCCCATATCTCCCTCATTTCCTCTCTCTCCCTTTATCCCTCCCATGCCACCTCACTAGACCTCTCCCTCCCCCATACCTCTATAATTCTCTATATCTCTCATCTCTCACCATCCCTCATAACCTTTCTCTCCTCCCTTTCTCCCTTTTTCTCCCCTCTCTCTTTCCACCTACCCCTCCCTTTATCTCTCACTCCCTCCTTCCCTCTCTCTCCCTCCCTCCATCCCTCCCACCCCACATCTACCTCACACTACCCAATCCTCTCTCTCTACCTCTCCCTCCCCTCCTTTATATCTCTCTCACACACCACCTCTCTCTACCTCTCCCACCCTACATAGATCCCTATCTCTACCCACCTTTATTATTTTTACCTTACCTCTCTCTACCTACCTCTCCATATCTCCCTCCTTCCCCCTCTTTTTCCCTCCTTCCCACACAACCTCTCTCCACCTACCCCTCCCTCCCTCCCTCCCTCCCTCCCTCCCTACTTCCCTCTCCCACTCTCTCTATACCTACATGTCCCACCTTACCTACCCCCCTCTCTCTCTCTCCCATTTACACACACAACCTCTCTAGACCTATCCCTCTCCCTACCTCCTTCCCTCTCTCACTCTCTCTATACATAGCTCTCCCACCCTATCACTTCTTATAAGAAATAATTTTAGAGAACATCAAGATCAAATAGAAACTATGAACTACTACTTCCTCTTTCTTCAATTTCTTCATTATAAGGTCTTTCAACACCAACTTTGTGTCTATCAAGTGAAGGATGTTTCACTACCTCTCCCTCTATTCCTTCAACCTTACCTTCCTCAACTTATCAAGAGTGGGAAGAATCTCTTTAGTCATTACACTAAAACTAATCAAATTGACCTAGTTGCCCTATCACTTTCTTATTTAATATTTCATAGCTTCTATTTGACCTTGATGTTTTCTAAATTTATTTCTTATAGGAAGTGGTAGGGTGGGAGAGCTATGTATAGAGAGAGTGAGAGATGGAAGGAGGGTGAGAGGGTGAGAGAGCTATGTATTTTATTTATATTCCAACTCTCTCTCAACAACACAAAACTCCTTTTATTTTGGAGATAAAATATTCTTCTTATCTTTTACACCCTTTTCTACGTGGTTAATTTTAGTCTTCTATTGTTTTTCTACAGTTTCAACACTTCCAACTATTTCTTTTTTTGCACTTAGATCTGAATTTTCCTTTTCCTTATCATTTATTTCTAATTGTATTTGTTCCATGGAATTCTTAAGTTCAAGAATATTTGACTTCATTTTTTCAACTCCACTTATACAATTATCTCTCACTTTCTTTTCTTGCACAAATTTATATGCAATACAAAACATGATTTTATGCACTTTTGCATTTCTATTTTCCCATTGCATATAGTACACACACCTTCCTTGACTTCTCAAGAATGAGAAGAATCTCTTCGTTCCATACATTATCTATCTAAGCATTCACTTTGGTCTACTTCTTTTCATGTGTTTTTAGAGCATATTCCTTTTTAATTTTATACATTCTAGTACATGTTGCATCCAATTGCACGTTTCCATTTTCCCATTGCACATATTAAACATACTCCTCTCCATGTCTCCCTTATTTCCTCTCTCCCTTTATCCCTCTCTCTATTTTTCAGCTTAACTCTCTCTAAATACCTCTCCCTATCTCCCTCCTTCCCTCTCTCTCTCTCTCTCCCTCCTTCCCACACAACCTCTCTCTACCTATACCTATATCTCCATGCCTCCCTCCATGATTCTCCCTCTCACTCTCTCTATACCTAGATGTTCCACCTTACTTTATGTTCTTGCACAAATTCATATGCAATAAAAAACCTCTTGAGTTCATCCACTTTTGCATTGCCATTATCCCATTACATATACTACGCACAGACCTTCCTCAACTTCTCAAGAATGAGAACAATCTATTTAGTCAATAAATTATCTATCTTATTCACTTTGGTCTACTTATTTTCATGTGTTTTTAGAGAATATTCATTTTTTTATTTTATACATTCTAGTACTTGTTTCCTCCAATTCTACATTTAAATTTTCTCATTGATCATAGTGAACATGCTCCTCTCCATGTCTCCCTTATTTCCTCTCTCTCCCTTTATCCCTCCCATTCTACCATGCTATACCTCTCCCTCCCTCCATTCCTCTATACACCTCTCTATCACTCCTCTCTCACCATCCCTCCTAACCTTCCTCTCCCTCCCTTTCTCCATCTTCCCCCCCTCTCTCTCTTTCCACCTATCCCTCCCTTTATCAATCACTCCCTCCATCCCTCTCTTTGTACCTATCTCCCCCAACCTACCACTCCATATCTCCCTCCTTTCCTCCTCTCCCTCCTTGTATCCCTCCCACCCTACCAGTCCCTATCTCATCCTTCCCTCTTTCTCTCCCTCCCTTTGTCCCCCCCACCTTACCACTTCCTATCTCCCTTGTTCCCCCTCTCTCCCTCCCTCTCTCTCTCTCTCTCATACACACAACCTCTTTCCACCTACCCCTCTCTCCATCCCTCCCTAACTCTCTCTATACCTATGTCTCCCTCTAGAGTAGTGGGGATGGGGAAAAACATGTCGATGATCAACTTGTAGATGCAAAATAAATAGTTGGAAGTGTTGAAACTGTAGAAAAATAATAGAAGACTAAAATTAACCACTTACAAAAGAAGTAAAAGATAAGAAGAAAATTTTATCACCAAATAATGTGAGCATTTTTTGTTTCAATCAAATGAAGAAAGTGAAATGTCAATTTTACCGTACCAAATAGTTGTTGTAAAATTTTAAGGCTGACTTCATTACATTGTTGGTGTGTACAAATCAAAAACTTTTCATAAGGAAATATCTGAAAAGGGGCAGTGCATTTTCCAACACTCCAATAATGTGAGCATCTTTCATAAGGAAATAATTGATAGGAGACAGTGTGTTTTCCAACACTGGAAATAATGTGAGCATTTTTCATAGGGAAATAATTGACAAGGGACAGTGTGTTTTCCAACACTGCAAATAATGTAAGCATTTTTTTGTTCCAATCAAATGAAGAAAGTGAAATGCCAATTTTACTATACCAAATAGTTTTTCTAAAATTTGAAGGTGGACTTCATTACATTGTTGTTGTGTATGAATCAAAAAAAAATCATAAGGAAATATTTGACAAGGGAGAGTGTGTTTTCCACCACTCCAATAATGTGAGCATCTTTCATAAAGAAATAATTGATAGGGGACAGTGTGTTTTCCAACACTGCAAATAACATGACCATTTTTCATAAGGAAATAATTGATAAGGGACAGTGTGTTTTCCAACACTACAAATAATGTGAGCATTTTTGTGTTTCAATGAAATGAAGAAAAGTGAAATATCATTTTTACTGTACCAAATAGTTGTTCTAAAATTTCAAGGTGGATTCATTACATTTTTGGTGTGTACAAATAAAAAAAAAATCATAAGGAAATATTTGACAAGGGATAGTGTGTTTTCCAATACTGCAATAATGAAAGCATCTTTTTGTTCCAATTAGATGAAGAAGTGAAATGCCATTTTTACTGTACGAAAGAGTTGTTCTAAAATTTTAAGGTGGACTTCATTACATTCTTGGGGCGTACGAAACAAAAATCTTTTCATAAGAATTTTTCATCCATCATTTGTCCTTTCATTATCCATCCATCTTTCCATCCTAATTTCATTAAATATCTCCCAACCCAATTGATTCTCTTTTTTTGCACTTAGAACCAATTTTTCTTTTTCCTTATCATTTATTTCCAATTGTATTTGTTTCATGGAATTTTGAACTTTAAGAATCTTTGAGTTCATTTGTTCAACTCCACTTATAGCATCATCTCTAACTTTATTTGCTTACACAAATTCATATGTAATACAAAACCTCTTGAGTTTATCCACTTTTGCATCTCCATTTACCCATTGCACATACTGCACACACACCTTTGAGACTTCTTAAGAGTGAGAATAATCTCTTCAATCAATACACTATCTATCTAGTGAGAGAGAGAGGGGGGAGGGAGAGGTAGAGAGAGGGGTAGGTAGAGAGAGGGATTCTTATTGAATACAACCCATGCATATATCATAATTTGTAGGCTTTGTAATAAATTTAAGGAAAGTAGAAGTTTTAATATGATGCTCAACACCTCTACACACATGTGAAGCCAGTATAAGTTTTTTTGAAGCACTAACTATTGAAGCCCTTCTTGTACCTCTATAATATTAGTTGGTGAAGGAAATTCAAAATTTTACTTTACCATCTTAGGATCCATCTTCAAACCATTTGGTGAGATTAGAAATTCTAAATATACCAATTAGGTATTCATGAAACTGAATTTCTCGCTATTCATATGCTAAAATTACATGGGATCTAATGTGGCTTATGTAATAAGAGATTGATGTATTTGGAATTTACTATAATAGTGTCTTAATTCTTAGATGCA
>CM021101.1:179093773-179213754 GCA_007115665.2 Sequoiadendron giganteum | reverse complement strand
AGTGAGGGAGAGAAAGAGGGAAGGAGTGGAATAGGGAGTTGTAGGGTGGGAGGGATAAAGGGAGAGAAAGAGGGAAGGAGGGAGATAGGGAGTGGTAGAGTGGGAGGGATAGAGGGAGGTAGACAAAGAGGGAAGGATGGAGATATAGAGGTAGGTATAGAGAGAGTTAGGGAGGGAGGGAGGAAGTTTTTCTCCACCAAATTGATTCTCTCATTGGTCCTCATATCTTTCCTATCTACATGTCCTCCTTGGGTTGCCAGATATGAAATATATTTTCAATTTTTTGATTCAATTGATTTTATTTTGTGTCAAAGAAAGATATAAAGGTCCCTACCACTCCAAACTAACTCATGGGATAAACTTATAAATTTATGTAAATTTTGAATATTGGAGATATAATTAGATCTTTTAGTTTTGATAAATTACCACAAATATGTTACAACCAATAGGGTAGAATTAAAATTTTAATCCTACAAAAAAATATTAAGAAACTTTGATATAAACATGATGAAAATTCATGTAGTAACAATTTTAATATATACATAGGTTGTATTCAATAAGAATCCCTCTCTCTACCTACCCACACACACTGCCTCTCTCCACCTACCCCTCTCTCCCTCCCTCCCTCAATAAGAACTCAAGAATCAACAACCAAATTGGTTGAAGGGGACATTTTCATATATATGATCTCCAAGCGTAACTCTTGAAGGGAAATTTTTTCAACCAAGTGGTCTTCTTACAGGTGGAAGTCACAAGGGAGGAGCTATGTTGTTAAGGCAACTTCATGCATTGTCAAAGGCAAAGTATCAACTTCTTATTATCAAAACAAGATACCAATAATTGAAGAAAAAATTGCAACATTGTTTCCATTGCAAAAGAAGTTTTCACATTTGAAATATCAAGTAGAACTGAAGTCCTAAGATCTTTCTCTTTTTAAAAATAAAGCGTAGTAGAATGAGCACCATATGTTGAAATGCAATTTTTACTCCAAGTAACAATTGTGCTAAATTTTGAAGGTTCCTTTCATTACATTCATACTCTCTAAATAATAGAAGGTTTTCATTAAACTAATTGCAGGTTGGAAAACATTGGGTGTTATGAAATCTGCAATCCACATAGTGTTGTAAAACCCTCTACACGTAACAACCCAATTGGTTAGACACCCCTCAAGTGAATTTGATTAGTTTTATGTATCCACCACCTGCAACTCCTCCCCAATATCTCCACCCTTGAGCTTAGAACAAGAACAACCATTTCACTCTCAACCAACTATGTTTTCCAACTTGCAATTATTTTGTACATTTATTTTTCCATCATATGAGGAAATTGAAATGCAATTTTTACTCTATGTAACAGTTGTTGTAAATTTTGAAGTTTTCTTTCATTACATTCATAGTTTCTAAATAAGAAAAAGGTTTTCATTACAATAATTATAGGTTGGAAAACACTAGGTGTTATGAAATCTATAACCCACATAGTGTTGTAAAATCCTCTACACATAACAACCCAAATGTTTAGACACGGTCCCTTAAGTTGATTTGATTAGTTTTATGTATCCCCCACCTGCAACACCTCCTCAATCTCTCCTCCCTTGAGCTTAGAACAAGAACAATCATATCACTCACAACCCACTGTGTTTTCTAACATGGAATTTTTTTGTGCATTTCTTTTTCCATCATATGAAGAAATTGAAACACAATTTTTACTCTAAGTAACAGGTGTGGTAAATTTTGAAGGTGTCTTTCGTTACATTCATACTTTCTAAATAATAATGTTTTTTCATTACAATAATTTTAGGTTGGAAAACACTAGGTGTTAGGAAACTTGCAACCCACATACTATTGTAAAACCATCTATACATAACAACCCAGTTGGTTAGTCACCCCTCAAGTCAATTTTATTAGTCAAGCCTTACCTCTCTCTACCTACCTCTCTATATCTCCCTTATTTCCTCTCTCTCCCTTCATCCCTCCCATGCTACCTTGCTAAACCTCTCCCTCCCCCCATACCTCTATACTTCTCATATTTTAGAACAACTCTTTGGTACTGTAAAAATGGAATTTCACTTTCTTCATCTGATTGGAACAAAAAAATGCTCATATTATTTGTAGTGTTGGAAAACACATTGTCCCATGTCAATTATATCCTTATGAAAAAAAAAATGTGGCGTACACACCAAGAATGCAATGAAGTCCACCTTCAAATTTTATGACAATTCTTTGGTGCATTAAAAATGGCATTTCACTTCTTCATCTGATTGGAACAAAAAATGCTCACATTATTTATAGTGTTGGAAAACACACTATCCCCTGTCATTTATTTCCTTATGAATTTTGTTTTGTTTCACACGCACCAAGAATGTAATGAAATCCACCTTCAAATTTCAGAACAACTCTTTGGTACAGTAAAAATGACATTTCACTTCTTCATCTAATTGGAACAAAAAGATGTTCACATTATTGCAGTATTGGAAAACACACTGTCCCCTGTCAATTATTTCCTTATGAAAAGTGCTCACATTATTGCAATGTTGGAAAACACACTCACTTGGCAGATTTTTTCTTATAATTTTTTTTTTGATACATACACACCAACAATGTAATGAAGTCCACCTTAAAATTTTAGAACAACTATTTGGTACAATAAAAATGGCATTTCACTTTCTTCATTTCATTGGAACAAACAAATGCTCACATTATTTGTAGTGTTGGAAAACACACTATCCCTTGTCAATTATTTCCTTATGAAAAATTCTCACATTATTTCTAGTTTTGGAAAACACACTGTTCCCTATCAATTATTTCCTTGTGAAAAATTCTCACATTATTTTCGGTGTTGGAAAACACATTGTCCCCTATCAATTATTTCCTTATGAAAAATGCTCACATTATTACAATGTTGGAAAACACACTGTCCCTTGTTAGATATTTCCCTATGAAAAGTTTTTGATTTTTGCACACCAACAATGTAATGAAGTCCACCATAAAATTTCAGAACAACTATTTGGTACAGTAAAAATGACATTTCACTTTCTTCATTTCATTGGAACAAAAAAATGCTCATATTATTTGCAGTATTGGAAAACACACTGTCCCCTATCAGGTATTCCTTATGATTTTATTTTTTCAAACATATGAATAAATTTAAATGCAATGTTTACTCTAAGACTTGTTATAGATTTTCAAGGTGAATTTGATTACATTCCTAATTTGTAAATAACAAAAGGTTTTTAATTACATTCTTATTATTTTATAAAATTACAAGTTGGAAAACATTGTGTGTTATGAAACCTCCAACCCACGTATTGTTGTAAGACCCTCTACAAGTAACAACCCAATTGTTTAGTCACCCCTCAAGTCAATTTTATTAGTTTTATGTATCCCTCACCTACAACTCCTTGAGTTCTCCACCCTTGAGCTTAGAACAAGCTCAATCATATCACTAAAAACAAGCTTTATTTTGGATGGAAATGATTCTTGTACCTATTCAAGCATATTATTTTGATATAATGGAATAAAAGGAAAGCTTCACTTGTATGATGATATCTAGAGATAAGGTGGATGTGCCTTAGCATAGTAGGTTGAAAAAGTACTCAATTATCATATTTTCTAGATATTTTAAAGACATCTTGGATTAATGTGTACATTTTTGTGTGACAATTATTACACCCATTTTATTGGAGATACGGTCCTCTAGTTACACATTATTTTAGAGAAATAAGTTCCTCCAAACTATAAATTGAATTATTTTTTTGTAACTCTTAATAAATAATTTGTAAAGGATAAAAATGGAGGGGATTTTCATATGGAATCGTATCTCATTAATGCAACCAATTCTTTCATGAAATTCTCACCTCCCCTAAAAATGCAAGGCTAGGTACAAGGTTCTAGTGCATGTTATTCCCCACTCTAAGATCACCACCTACTATCCCAATTACCTCCCTCTTTCTCTCCCTCACTCTCTCTACCTACTTACAAGGGATAGTAAGTGGGATAGAGGGAGAGAGAGAAAGAGGGAGGTAATTGGAACCTAGGTACAAGGTTCTAGTGCATGTTACTCCTCTCACTCTCTCTGTAGACCTGCCTCTCCCTCTATTCCTTCATAATTACCTCTCTCTACCTACCTCCCCATATCTACCTCATTTCCTCTCTCTCCCTTTATCCCTCCCATGCCACCTCACTAGACCTCTCCCTCCCCCATACCTCTATACTTCTCTCTATCTCTCATTTCTCACCATCTCTCCTAACCTTTCTTTCCTCCCTTTCTCCCTCTTTCTCCCCTCTCTCTTTCCACCTACCCCTCCCTTTATCTCTCACTCCCTCCTTCCCTCTCTCTCCCTCCCTACATTCCTCCCACCCCACATCTCCCTCACTCTACCCACCCCTCTCTCTCTACCTCTCCCTCCCCTCCTCTCTATCTCTCTCACACACCACCTCTCTCTACCTCTCCCACCCTACATAGATCCCTATCTCTACCCAACTCTATTATTTTGACCTTACCTCTCTCTACCTACCTCTCCATATCTCCCTCCTTCCCCCTCTCTTTCCCTCCTTCCCACACAACCTCTCTCCACCTACCCCTCGCTCCCTCCCTCACTCCCTACTTCCCTCTCTCACTCTCTCTATACCTACATGTCCCACCTTACCTGCCCCCCCTCTCTCTCTCTCCCATTTACACACACAACCTCTCTAGACCTATCCCTCCCTCCCTCCTTTTGTCTCTCACTCTCTCTATACATAGCTCTCCCACCCTACCACTTCCTATAATAAATAATTTTAGAGAACATCAAGATCAAATAGAAACTATGAAAGTGTTCTACTACTTCCTCTTTCTTCAATTTCTTCATTATAAGGTCTTTAAACACCACCTTTGTGTCTATCAAGTGAAGGATGTTTCACTACCTCTCCCTCTATTCCTTCAACCTTACCTTCCTCGACTTCTCAAGAGTGGGAAGAATCTCTTTAGTCATTACACTAAAACTAATCAAATTGACCTAGTTGCCCTATCACTTTCTTCTTTAATATTTCATAGCTTCTATTTGACCTTGATGTTTTCTAAAATTATTTCTTATAGGAAGTGGTAGGGTGGGAGAGCTATGTATAGAGAGAACTTGAGAGATGGAAGGAGGGTGGGAGGGTGAGAGAGCTATGTATTTGATTTATATTCCAACTCTCTCTCAAAAAAACAAAACTCCTTTTATTTTGAAGATAAAATATTCTTCTTATCTTTTACACCCTTTTCTACGTGGTTAATTTTAGTCTTCTATTGTTTTTCTATAGTTTCAACACTTCCAACTATTTCTTTTTTTGCGCTTAGATCTGAATTTTCCTTTTCCTTATCATTTATTTCTAATTGTATTTGTTCCATGGAATTCTTAAGTTCAAGAATCTTTGACTTCATTTGTTCAACTCCACTTATACAATTATCTCTCACTTTTTTTTCTTGCACAAATTTATATGCAATACAAAATCTGAGTTTATCCACTTTTGCATTTCTATTTTCCCATTGCATATAGTACACACACCTTCCTCAACTTCTCAAGAATGAGAAGAATCTCTTCGTTCCATACATTATCTATCTGAGCATTCACTTTGGTCTACTTCTTTTCATGTGTTTTTAGAGCATATTCCTTTTTCATTTTATACATTCTAGTACATGTTGCATCCAATTGCACATTTCCATTTTCCCATTGCACATATTAAACACGCTCCTCTCCATGTCTCCCTTATTTCCTCTATCTCCCTTTATCCCTCTCTCTATTTTTCACCTTACCTCTCCCTATCTCCCTCCTTCCCTCTCTCTCTCTCTCTCCCTCCTTCCCACACAACCTCTCTCTACCTATACCTATCTCTTCATCCCTCCCTCCATGGTTCCCCCTCTCACTCTCTCTATACCTAGATGTTCCATCTTACTTTCTTTGCTTGCACAAATTCATATACAATACAAAACCTCTTAAGTTCATCCACTTTTGCATTGCCATTATCCCATTACATATACTATGCACACACCTTCCTCAACTTCTCAAGAATGAGAACAATATATTTAGTCAATAAATTATCTATCTCATTCACTTTGGTCTACTTATTTTCATGTGTTTTTCGAGAATATTCATTTTTTATTTTATACATTCTAGTACTTGTTTCCTCCAATTCTACATTTCAATTTTCTCATTGATCATAGTGAACATGCTCCTCTCCATGTCTCCCTTATTTCCTATCTCTCCCTTTATCCCTCCCATTCTACCACGCTATACCTCTCCCTCCCTCCATTCCTCTATACACCTCTCTATCACTCCTCTCTCACCATCCCTCCTAACCTTCTTCTCCCTCCCTTTCTCCATCTTCCCCCCCTCTCTCTCTTTCCACCTATCCCTCCCTTTATCACTCACTCCCTCCGTCCCTCTCTTTATAACTATCTCCCCCAACCTACCACTCCATATCTCCCTCCTTTCCTCCTCTCCCTCCTTGTATCCCTCCCACCCTACCACTCCCTATCTCCTCCTTCCCTCTTTCTCTCCCTCCCTTTGTCCCTCCCACCCTACCACTTCTTATCTCCCTTGTTCCCCCTCTCTCCCTCCCTCTCTCTCTCACACACACACCTCTCTCCACCTACCCCTCTCTCCATCCCTCCCTAACTCTCTATATACCTATGTCTCCCTCTAGAGTAGTGGGGATGGGGAAAAACATGTCGATGATCAACTTGTAGATGCAAAATAAATAGTTGGAAGTGTTGAAACTGTAGAAAAATAATAGAAGACTAAAATTAACCACTTACAAAAGAAGTAAAAGATAAGAAGAAAATTTTATCACCAAATAATGTGAGTATTTTTTTGTTTCAATCAAATGAAGAAAGTGAAATGTCAGTTTTACTGTACCAAATAGTTGTAAAATTTTAAGGTGGACTTCATTACATTGTTGGTGTGTACAAATCAAAAACTTTTCATAAGGAAATATCTAAAAAGGGACAGTGTGTTTTCCAACACTCCAATAATGTGATCATCTTTCATAAGGAAATAACTGACAAGAGACAGTGTGTTTTCCAACACTGGAAATAATGTGAGCATTTTTCATAAAGAAATAATTGACTGTAAGGGATAGTGTGTTTTCCAACACTACAAATAATGTGAGCATTTTTTTGTTCCAATCAAATGAAGAAAGTGAAATGCCAGTTTTATTGTACCAAATAGTTTTTCTAAAATTTGAAGGTGGACTTCATTACATTGTTGCTGTGTACGAATCAAAAAAAAATTATAAGGAAATATTTGATAAGGGAGAGTGTGTTTTCCAACACTCCAATAATGTGAGCATCTTTCATAAAGAAATAATTGATAGGGGACAATGTGTTTTCCAACTCTGGAAATAACATGACCATTTTTATAAGGAAATAATTGATAAGGGATAGTGTGCTTTCCAACACTACAAATAATGTGAGCATTTTTTGTGTTCTAATCAAATGAAGAAAGTGAAATGCCATTTTTACTGTACTAAATAGTTGTTCTAAAATTTTAAGGTGGACTCATTAAATTTTTGGTGTGTACGAATCAAAAAAAAATCGTAAGGAAATATCTGACAAGGGATAGTGTGTTTTCCAACATTGCAATAATGTAAGCATCTTTTTGTTCCAATTATATGAAGAAGTCAAATGCCATTTTTACTATACGAAAGAGTTGTTCTAAAATTTTAAGGTGGACTTCATTACATTCTTGGGGCATACGAAACAAAAATATTTTCATAAGAATTTTTCATCCATCATCTGTCCTTTCATTATCCATACATCTTTCCATCCTAATTTCATTAAATATCTCCCAACCCAACTGATTCTCTTTTTCTGCACTTAGAAACAATTTTTCTTTTTCCTTATCATTTATTTCCAATTGTATTTGTTCCATGGAATTCTAAACTTTAAGAATCTTTGAGTTCATTTGTTCAACTCCACTTATAGAATCATCTCTAACTTTATTTGCTTGCACAAATTCATATGTTATACAAAACCTCTTGAGTTTATCCACTTTTGCATTTCCATTTACCCATTGCACATACTGCACACACACCTTTGAGACTTCTTAAGAGTGAGAAGAATATCTTTAATCAATACATTATCTATCTAGTGAGAGAGAGAGAGAGGGGGAGAGGGAGAGGTAGAGAGAGGGGTAGGTAGAGAGAGGGATTCTTATTGAATACAACCCATGCATATATCATAATTTTTAGGCTTTGTAATAAATTTAAGGAATGTAGAAGTTTTAATATGATGCTCAACACCTCTACACACATGTGAAGCTAGTAGATTTTTTTTTGAAGCACTACCTATTGAATCCCTTCTTGTACCTCTATAATATTAGTTGGTGAAGGAAATTCAAAATTTTACTTTACCATCTTTGGATCCATCTTCAAACCATTTGGTGAGATTAAAAATTCTAAATATACCAATTAGGTATTCATGAAACTGAATTTCTCGCTATTCATATGCTAAAATTACATGGGATCTAATGTGGCTTATGTAATAAGAGATTGATGTATTTGGAATTTACTATAATAGTGTCTTAATTCTTAGATGCATATTAGCCTAAAATAACGGAGACATGGAGAGGTAGGTAGAGAGAGGTAAGGTTGAAGGAATAGAGGGAGTGGTAGGTATAGAGAGTGAAGAAAAGATGAAACACAATTTTTTCCTCATCTCCATTGCTTTTACCTGTTAACTCCCCCTACTATTCATTGTCATGATCTTCTAAATTTTTTTCATATCTTTTACTAGAATATTTAGATCAACTAATACCTCATCAACCCTTAGGATAGAAACATCTATTTCTTGGATAGAGTTTTCAATGTCTTGAATACTTTTATGTAGCTTTGTAGCCACTTTTTTCTCAGCTTTGAGAGTGTCTTTACGATTAGAGAATGTAGATGTTTCTTTTAAAAAGTTATAAATACAAGACTTGTCTACCTTTTTAGATAATCCTTTCATGTCTCCACCCAACCGATTCTCTTTTTTTGCACTTAGATTTGATTTTTCCTTTTCCTTGTCATCTATTTCCAATTGTATTTGTTCCATGGAATTCTTGAGTTCAAGAATATTTGAGTTCATTTGTTCAACTCCACTTATAGCATCATCTAGACTTTACTTGCACAAATTCGTATGCAATAGAAAACCTCTTCACTTTATCCACTTCTACATTTCCATTTTCCCATTGCACATACTGCACATGCACCTTCCTAAACTTCTCAAGAGTGGGAAGAATCTCTTCAGTCAACACATTATCTATCTCATTCACTTTGGTCTACTTCTTCAAATTCCTTTTCCATTTCAACTTCTCAAGAGAGGGAATAATCTCTTATTGTCCCCTATTAGAAAATACACAGTGTCATTTTTTGTTCCCTGTTGGAAAACACACTGTCATTTTTTTGTTCCCTATTGGAAAACACACTGTCCCCTATTGGAAAACACATTGTCCTTGACAATAGGGGACAGTGTGTTTTCCAACATTGGAATTAATTAATAGGGGACAGTGTGTTTTCCAACATTGGAATTAACTGGAAAGTGTGTTTTGCAATAGGGGACAATGTGTTTTCCAATAGGGAACAAAAAATGACATTGTGTGTTTTCCAATAGGGGATAGTGTTTTTTCCAACGGGGAAATAACTAATTGGAAATAACTAAAAGGGGATAGTGTGTTTTCCAACATTATTTGCAGTGTTGGAAAACACACTGTCCCTTGTCAAATATTTCCACAAGGGACAATGTGTTTTCCAACATTGCAAATAATGTTGGAAAACACACTGTCATTTTTTTGTTCCTTGTTGGAAAACACACTATCATTTTTTTGTTCCCTGTTGGAAAACATATTGTCCCCTATTGGAAAACACACTATCCTCTATTGGAAAATACACTATCCCTTGTCAGTTATGTAATGAAGTCCACCTTCAAATTTTAAAACAACTCTTTGGTTGTACAATAAAATGACATTTCACTTTTTTGATATGATTGGAACAAAAAAATGCTCACATTGTTTGTAGTGTTGGAAAACACACTATCCCTTGTGTAGGAAAAGTCGACAAGGGACATCATTAGAATGTAAGATGTCTAGAAATAACTAACAGGGGATAGTGTGCCATCACTATATTCTAATGATGTATCCCTTGTTCATATGATGATGACATTAATTTGGTAGATGAACCCAAAAAAATTGTGGCACATCATTCGTCAATAATACAAATGTTATTGCCTACCTGATACATAGAATTTGTGTTAAAGTATACACATATTATTAATACTTTAGGTGATTTATAAACATCTAGGTATGTTTTGAGTGCATATTTGTATCTTTATGTCTCTCTTTGGGTTAATCCATCATCATCGTTGCATTAATCCACTAGGTTAAACCTTAAACCATACACAACCTAAACCTAACATCTATCATCATTACATTAATCCATTGCATGAAACTATAAATGACTAATGTTATCCATATTTACACTGTAATTGATTAATTGAACAATTGAAGGCTCACTTTTACCATGTAATTGATGTAATCATCATAATTAATCATTCATAATTTTCCCTAAATGTGTTTATAAGGCATGTGGATGAGAGTTTGAAATATTCAAATGCCTTATAAAAGCTATGGATTATTAAAGAAGAAAGTGATAGAGCAACTAGAGTTTTTTTAAACAGTGATGGTATCGATAAAGAACTAGTAAAAAGGAGAAGTCTCTTTAGAAATATATACAAGACTAAAAATAAGTGTTATAAATTCAAACAATGGTAGTAAGTATATTTTAGCACCAAAAGAGATGGTATAAATTCAAACAATGTGTTTTCCAATAGGGGACAGTGTGTTTTCCTAAAAGGATAGTGTGTTTTCCAATAGGAGATAGTGTGTTTTCCAATAGGAGACAGTGTGTTTTCCAACAGGGAAATAACTAACAGGGGATAGTGTGTTTTCCAACATTATTTGCAGTGTTGGAAAACACACTATCCCTTGTCAATTATTTCCACAAGGGACAGTGTGTTTTCCAACACTGCAAATAATGTTGGAAAACACATTGTTCCCTGTTAGTTATTTCCAATTAATTATTTCCCTATTGGAAAGCACATTGTTCCCTATTGGAAAACACAATGTCCCCTATTGGAAAACACACTACCCCCTTTTGGAAAACACATTGTCCCCTGATTGGAAAACACACCGTGTTCGCCTTCAAATTTTAGAACAACTCTTTGGTTATAGTGAAAATGACATTTCACTTTCTTGATATGATTGGAACAAAAAAATGGTCACATTGTTTGCAGTGTTGGGAAACACACTGTCCCCTGTGTAAGAAAAGTGGACAAAAGACATTATTAGAATGTAAGATGTCTAGAAATAACTAACAAGAGATAGTGTGTTTTCCAACATTGGGAAGAACTAATAGGGGACAATGTGTCGTCACTATATTCTAATTATGTACCCCTTGTTCATATGATGAGGACATTAATTTGGTAGATGAACCCAAAAAATTTGTGGCACATCTTTAGTCAATAATACAAATGTTATTGCCTACCTATTACATAAACTTTGTGTTAAAGTATACACATCTTATTAATACTTTAGGTGATTTATAACCATCTAGGTATGTTTTGAGTGCATATTTGTATATTTTGAGGATGATTCATAAAATTAAAAATTACCGCTATCTTGTGAATCCAACATTTTAGAATTTCAATTTCTTCGTAATACTTTGGATACTAGTGCATGACATTGAGACTATCTCTATTTTTTCACCCATGGTTTCATATTGTTTTAGATGTTGATATAGAACATAAAGTAGATTGGGAAAAACATATTTGATCTATTCTTTAAGAGGATAAAAATTTATACACAAAAAGTTTATCTATTGATAACATCAACTTTGAAACAATTGAAGGTTCACTTTTACCATGTAATTGATGCAATCATCATAATTAATCATTCAAAATTTCCCTCAAATGTGTTTATAAGGCATGTGGATGAGATTTTAAAATATTCAAATGCCTTATAAAAGCTATGAATTATTAAAGAAGAAAGTGATAGAGCAACTAGAGTTTTTTTTTTAAACAGTGATGGTATCAATAAAGAATTAGTACAAAGGAGAAGTCTCTTTAGAAATATATACAAGACTAAAAATAAGTGTTATAAATTCAAACAATGGTAGTAAATATATTTTAGCACCAAAAGAGATGGTATAAATTTAAACAGTGTGTTTTCCAATAGGGAACAACGTGTTTTCCTAAAAGGACAGTGTGTTTTCCAATAGGAGACAGTGTGTTTTCCAATAGGAGATAGTGTGTTTTCCAACAGGGAAATAACTAACAAGGGATAGTGTGTTTTCCAACATTATTTGTAGTGTTGGAAAACACACTATCCCTTGTCAATTATTTCCACAAGGGACAGTGTGTTTTCCAACACTGCAAATAATGTTGGAAAACACATTGTCCCCTGTTAGTTATTTCCAATTAGTTATTTCCCTTATGGAAAGCACAATGTCCCCTATTGGAAAATACACTATCCCCTATTGGAAAACGCACTGTCCCCTTTTGGAAAACACAATATCCCCTGATTGGAAAACACGCTGTGTTCACCTTCAAATTTTAGAACAACTCTTTGGTTATAGTGAAAATGACATTTGACTTTCTTGATATGATTGGAACAAAAAAATGGTCACATTGTGTGCAATGTTGGAAAACACACTGTCCTCTGTGTAAGAAAAGTAGACAAAAGACATCATTAGAATGTAAGATGTCTAGAAATAACTAACAAGGGACAGTGTGTTTTCCAACATTGGGAAGAACTAATAGGGGACAATGTGTCGTCACTGTATTCTAATGATGTACCCCTTGTTCATATGATGAGGACATTAATTTGGTAGATGAACCCAAAAAAATTGTGGCACATCTTTAGTCAATAATACAAATGTTATTGCCTACCTGTTACATACAATTTGTGTTAAAGTATACACATCTTATTAATAATTTAGGTGATTTATAACCATCTAGGTATTTTTTGAGTGCATATTTGTATATTTTGAGGATGATGCATAAAATTAAAAATTACCGCTATCTTGTGAATCCAACATTTTAGAATTTCAGTTTCTTCGTAATATTTTGGATACTAGTGCATGACATTGAGACTATCTTTATTTTTTCACCCATGGTTTCATATTGTTTTAGATGTTGATATATAACATAAATTAGATTGGGAAAAACACATTTGATCTATTCTTTAAGAGAATAAAATTTTGTACATGAAAAGTTTATCTATTGATAACATCAACTTTACATAGATTAGATGTAAAAATCTATACTACATGGAAGGGTTTTCATCCTCAAAGATTTTATACAATCCAAGATCATAGAAATGAGGAAGATTGTCCTCTGATAGGAAGACAAAAACCCTAAATGATAATGATCCATTCACTACAATGATATATTTTATGCATTTACAATAGTTACAATAGCAACTACTCTTCCTAAGCACTCAACATTTTCAAATTTCTCATTTTCCTCTCAAATCTCAAGGATTTCTTTATATTGTGAATTATTTCGAGTGTGAAGTATGCTCCCTCTATCCAAATTGGAGTGCCAACCTACTAAGACATCCAAAATCCACATCAAATTTATATGGATAAATAAAAGGCTTTGAGAGAAAGTTTCATAATTGTAACCATAAGCTTTCAAATTTGAAATATATAACATCTCCTCTATTCATATAGATCACTTTATGAAGTATCTTCTCTATTCATGCTACTCACTTTCTATTTATAAGTCTGCTCTCTACGCCAATAAAATAAACACAATACCAAAAGGATCGAATAAACATGAATTATCATTTTGACATTTGATATAGCCAACACAGAAGATGCATAAATTGCAACCAAGAATTGGAGAAAAGCTTCAATAATATTAAATTTCAAACATTAGTTTGAACTCATGAGATTGAGGACCAAGTTTGTAAGGCTTCATGGAGCATGAACTTGTAAAAGAGCCTAGTAAATAACTTTGGATTCATAAGACAAAGAATATAGGTTCCTTAAACACATGGGCATATAACCAATCTTTTGACAATATCTCCCGCATATATATGATGTGTTGTGTGACAAACTGGCTTGAATAAATCAAACATACATAACTAGCAGTATAGACTTGAAGAGATTTCTTGAAATCAGCTGGATTATTACTATGCTCACTAGTAAGAAACATGAGCCTTAATCAAAAAATCTTAGAGAAATGGACTCCCAAGGGCTTCTCATCAACACATAGTTTTGATGATGAAACAATCTATGACATAAAAAGGAGCTTTGATTAACTCCAACCAAAATTCTATAATGAATTTAATACACACAACAAAGACATATCAAATTCAATAGAACAACATAACATTTATTCTTGCTTAAAGAGTGCGTGAACATTATTTGGTCTTACTTTATTATAGCTACAACAAAAGTAACTTGTTTTTGCAATTTCAAGGCAATATTGTGATAAAAGAGCTATTTGTAGGCAATGGCTTTACAACAAAATGTTTCTTTCTTACAATACTGGTAATTCTTTATGTGTAACATCTTGCTCCTAGTGAGTTAACATTCCCAAATCTTTCATTTTGATCTTTCACAAAAAAAAATTGTTGTTTATTTTACCAACTAATACTTTCCCCCAATAAAAACATAATGTAATGAAATTCTTTGTATATTTCATTTCAAATTTAAAGGAAAAAAACAAAATTTAATGAGCTCTATCCAAATCATTTTTGGCATAGATAACTAGTTTCCTTTCAATCATTTTGGTATTCTAGATAACTCTCCGGGGGTAAAGTTTGTGACAAAACCTAGAACTTAACTTGTTTTAATTCTAAATCTTATAATGATCATGCATAACACTCATTTTATCTTTTTACTTCTATTTTATGAAGGATTTTAATGGTTGATTCCATTTCATTCCTTTAAATCACTTAATGGCTATTTCTGAGTGAAAATTTGTATGCCTTTCATCTCAACAAATCATTTGATTCCTTTTGATTTTCCCTATGATAAAATGTAAAAGATAGAAATAGATAGATCCAAAAGAGTGGGGCCATATGGAGAAAAAATACAAAAACCAAAACCTTACCTGATCATGGAAAAAATAACACCAAACTTGGATCATCTCAAACAACAAAGTGTGATGGCATTTGCAACAAACACATATCTACAAAAACTCATCACCAGTTCTAAAACAGATTTTGGACATGCCTTCAATAGTAAACCCTAAAAATAAAATAGTGATCGCATTTGTTCCATTGAATTCTTAAGTTCAAGAATCTTTGACTTCAGTTATTCAACTCCACTTATAACATCATCTTTAACTTTCTTTTCTTGCACAAATTCATATGCAATACAAAACCTCTTGACAAAGGGATAAAGGGAGTGAAAAAGAGAGGGGTAGGTGTAAAAAGAGAGAGGAGGGAATTGGGACAAAGGGGGGAAGAGGAATGCTAGGATGGATGGTGAGATAGGAGTGATAGAGGGAAGTATAGAGGAATTGGGAGAGGGAGAGGGAGAGGGCGAGGGGGGTGGCTTTTTTATAGAGGGAATACAAAGAGATTTAGGGAGAGAGGGAGGGGTAGGTACAGAGAGATAGTGGAGAGAGGTTGTGCATGTCCCTCCTTCCCCTTCTCTCTCCCTCACACACACACATACAACATCTCTCCATCTACCCCTCATTCCCTCCCTCCCACCCTACCACTCCCTATCTCCCTCCTTCCTCTATCCCTCACACCATACCACTCTCTATACCTACCCCTATCTCTCTCCTTCCCTCTTTCTCTCCCTCTTATCCATAGCACCCTGCCACTTCCTATCTCCCTCCTTCCCTTTCTCTCTCCCTCCCTCTATTATTATCTAGTGATAACTACTTTCAAATATTCATAAGCATTGTGATAACCTGTCCCTCACCTCTATCTCTCTCTCACACCACCTCTCTCTAGTTTGTTCACTTTACCTCTCTCTAAATACCTCTCCCAGTCTCCCTCTCTCTCTCCCTCATTCCCACACAACCTCTCTCCATCCCTTCCTAATTCCATCTCTCACTCTAGTTTGCTAAGCCTCAGTTGCCTCCTAAATATAATTATAGTATGGGGCACTAGGGAAAAGTCCTCTGGGTAATCATCTCCAAGGTTATATAATAATCAATAGGTTATATAAGTCTCAAATAGGGAATTTATATCTATCTCCCCATCCCTCCCTCTCTAATTTTATCTATCTCCCCTTCTCTCTCCTTCCCTTTCTACTTCTCTTTATCTCACCTCTCTCCCCCTCCACTCTCTCTCTCCTCCTTTCACCCACCTTCTCTCTCTACTTCTTTATATCTAACCTATCACTCTATACTTCTTTCTCTCTCCCTCCCTCCTTCCCTTAATTCTCATGCATATGAGAAGAACACAATAGCACACAATATTTACGTGGAAACCCTTGCGGGAGAAAGCCACAACAAAAATATTGCTTTTATTAATCTTTTTTTTACATATTTTTTAGGCACCAACCCTTCATTCAATTTGTGAGCACCAACCCACTAGAGGCACCAACCTTCAAAGTACAATATGATAGATGTATGCAAAATTCCTCTTCAAATTTTCTCCATGAATATGCTCATACCTTTGTTGAAGTCTTCACAATACTCTTTCACAAATCATGCATAAGTTTGTTCCAATGTTTTCATAAAAAGTAAGTTATATTTCATGTATATAGTTTCAGGATGTTTGAGAGTGGTTTCGGATCTTTAGGAGTTATAATGCAAATTCTAGTTTTTAGAAGATCTTATAAATTTTCAGACTTAATCAATTTTTAGTAATGAACATGCCAAATTTCAGTGATCAAGAGGTCAAATTTTAGTAATCAACAAGTTGCATCATCTTTCTCTCTTTTTATCTCTCATTGTTCATCTCTTATGCTATAGACCTCTCACTCTCTCTCACTATCTCCATCCCTTTATATGACTCTCCCTTGAGCTCAAGAACTACCTCTCTCTCTCTCTAGTTCTCTCTATCTCACCTCTATCTCCCTCTCTCTCTCTCTCTCTCTCTCTCTCTCTCTCTAATTTTCTCTATCATCCTCTCATTGTCATCCCCCATTGAGAAATATACTATACAATCTCCTTACAATGAATAAGTTGGTTGGTAGAATCTATGAAGTCAACTGTGCTTATTTCCCAAACCACAACTTCCACTATTATTGGTGATAGTCTTTAGTTTTGAGAAATGTGATTTAAATAATCTAGAGTGTTGAATTCGGTTCCTTTAACATATAAGCAACTCTTGATATCATCAATATCATCCCTTATTATTCACACACCTTGGTGTTCCTTTCAGTTGTTCTTATCTACAAATTTGTCTCCTTTGAGCTCCATGCATGCTCTCCTTGTAGTGGTATACTCTTTCTTTTATTGCGCCCTCCTTAATATAGCCGACCTCATTAGCTAGGAGTTTATGATTGAATATTCCTCAACAGATAGTTTAGACTCAATGATTAGTCATAAAGAGGCAAAAATTATACTATGCCTAAGGCAACGATTAATCAATTAGTTTGGTAACAAAGAGACATGCCCATTCACAAGGATATCTCTCTTCTAAAGAGATGCATCCTTTCATATTAAAATAAAAATATAAGTGGAAATGAAGGGGGAAGGAATAGATATAGAAAAAAGGAGTTAGATATCTTAATAAAATAGAGGATTGGGAATAAATATAAGATGGAATCATATTTCAAAAAATATCTACATTTATATCAACAGATTGGGATAAGGAATGGGATATCAATTGGGAATTGCAGCAAGTATCTAGAAGAACTATGTGGGAGTAAGAAGATGGTTCAATGAGAGATATATAATGATGAATTATAAATGCATAATAAGGGAAGAATATCTTCTAAATATTACTAGATTGAATATCAAGAGAAATAGGAGATTATAAATAAATATCTACACTCAGTGGACAAGGGAAAAAATCAGCCATTGTTAATATACTTGCATCTAGAATATAGCAGTCTTATATTTAAGTTTTGTGGTATGCACTAATATGATTATTGTGAATGATGATATGTCTATTACTATATAATCTCTATGAATCTGTATATATTTAGTGTTTTTAATTCACATCAAGCAACCATGAGGAGTGGGGGAAGTATGAGTAGGGTGAGAAGATATTAGATTACTTTCTAAGTATGCCACTCTAGGTGGATGGTTGAGGGTCTGCCACTTGGGGCCAAGGGGTTGAGTGACCACCCTTGGGCTTAGATAGAGGAATTTGTGTGCCTCCTATTGTAGCTTTCCCCTATCTCTACATAGATGGGTTGCTTGAAAGGATTCAAGGAGTCTCAATCATAAGAAGGATGGATAAGGCAACATGGATAGGGAAAGCAGATACAAGTTTATCCACTAAGTAGACCACCCCATGTGGATGGTCGGGGCCCTACCACTCGGGGCCAAAAGGGATGGTATATCTACTCTTGAGCTTAGCTTGGATAGCTTTGAGCAGACTTATCATGTTTCCCATCCAATTCCTATTATGATTAAACTCCCATTATGCATTATGGATATGGTGTTTAAATATATTTGAAATAGTTATGTATTTACATGGTTCAAATAGATAAGACATTTATTGTATATATTTGATCTTATGAATTATATTCCAATATTATCTAACATGATTGTAGGACCTAAACCAAGATTTATCTTTCTTAAAGTATTTAATTGGTAATTTATAACCCTAACTACATTAAACTTGTGTTTCTAGGGCAAGATTTAGGGCAAACCCAAAAATAGGACATTATAATTTGTATCAAAGCTCTAATCTCGCCAACTTGCGGGACAAATTGACTTTAACCACCATTCAATTAGAAATAACTATTTATCCTTCTTCTTAAGTAGGCCAATAATGCATTTCTATATATGTGTGTCTTTCACATGTATGCTTTGTGTCTTACATGTATTCATATGTATGCTTTGTGACTTGCATGTATTCATGTGTATACTTTGTGACTTATGTGTATTCATGCGTATACTTTGTGACTTACATGTATTCATGTGTATACCTTGTGACTTACATGTATTCATCTGTAAACTTCATGACTTACATGTATTCATGCGTATACCTTGTGACTTACATGTATTCATGTGTATATTTTGTGACTTATGTGTATTCATATGTATGCTTTGTGACTTATGTGTATTTATGTGTGTAGACATGCAAAAATAACAATCATGCATCATACAAATTAACATTCATTTCTTCTATTAATCAATTAAAGCAATTTATTGATTAATTTCCTAAGGCTCATTAAATAAATCAAATTATTTAATTATTTAATCCTTATGTTCTTCTCATTTAATTTAATAAATCAAACTGATTTAATTAAATGTCAAATCCCTAAAACTCCCTAAGTTAATTAATCTAAATTAATTAACTTCTAATCACAATTACCATTCTCTAGCTTTTGACTCAACTAGAGTCAAATCCAAACCACTTCCACCAATAAATCATTTATTTGATTTATTATTTCCTCTAATTACATTCAAAATGGCATCAAAATGGAATATTCTTCCAATTTGAATCTTCCCCCCAAAAGGGACTTGTCCCTTCCAACAAGGTTTTAAATGCTATTTGCACAAGTCAAACATGGCATTTATTGCACCTTTCATGCACCCTAAACATGTCATTTCATCCAAATTTGAATTTCAAATTGCACATGGGCCAAGACTTGCACATTCCTCACCCTCTCACAACTTGACAAGTGGCACCTTGTCATTGGTTTGTGAATAATCCCACATTCCTCAAAATCTCTCAATCTTTCAATCTTTCAATCTATAAAATGCAAAGCATTTCAACACAAATCATCCACAACAAAACAACACTTACTCATTGCAAGGTTACTCTCTTCATTTGAGAATCAATCTTGCTCATCACAACACCATTTGCTTAGCAACAACTCATTCTCATTGCAAGGTTATTCTCTTCACTTGAGAATCAATCTTGTTCATCATTTGGCATCTTGCTTATCATGGATTGGGAAAGGGCAGCTTTCTACACAACTGAGTTGCACCAATCCACTATGGGATAGGTTTATTTCATGGTTTAGATGCTTTGTTTAATCTTGTTGTTTGGTTGCATTTGAATCATGAAATATTATCTCATAGGGATAGGAATTTCTATTTATGTTGTTTTGTTATTGTGCTAACCATATGTTGATTTCCAAAGCTTGTACAATGCATACATGGGAGCATTATCTCATACAAACATCAATGGTACAACGAATGTGAGTATGCCCGATCCAAAGTTTGGAACACCTTTCCCAATGATAGATTCAAATCCAAGTCCAAATTTGCAAATCTATTAACCAAATGCTCAATGCATGAGTTTTCCAAACAACATTATCCCACCAAATCCACACATACCAAGTGCAACTTTACCAAACATGACCATTTCAAATCCACACTTGGTAAACTTTGGGGTCGACATGTTTTCAAATCCCCCTAATGTTGTTCAAAATCCTAGCAATATATTGGCAACTCTATATGTTGATTCAAGTCAAGGTAACACCATGCAAAATCAAAGTTACCTAAATCAAGGAAATATGATTCTAGACCACAACAATGTTCAATTTCAATCTATCATGCCAAATCAAAACATCATACCAAATCATCCCATTTTTCCATCGATATCGCAACAATAGATGGAAACCATCCAAGCAACCCCAACAATCAACAGCATTCCCATTCCACTACCACCGCCACCACCACCAAAGCACAGCACGACCAATTCATTCTCCATCATGTTGCAAGCTGCAGAAGAAGCTTCCCGTAAAAAGGCACTCCAAGCCCAACAAGCTACACAACTAGTTGCTCAGCAAGCAGAAGCAGCTCAAGTAGCCCAACAAGTGCAAGCGCAAGCAGAATTCTACGCACTATTGCAATCAATCCAAGAAGAAGTAGCACAACAAAGAGCCCAACAAAAAGCATTGTTGGCACAAAAACAACATGACGAACAACAAGCGTTGTTGGCTCAGCAGCAAACGCATGCCTTACTCGCCCAACAGAGCTTGCAACAGATTCCCACCGCAATTGTTGAAAACAATGATCAAGATCTATCCATCAATGAACACATTGAAGATGTTCCCATCTCATTCAATGATCAAATCATCACAAACCAAGAGTCACTTTTCAATCACGATCAAAACTCACTGACAATACCCAGCAATGATCCAATCCAAGAAACATTAACATCATTTGATCCTATGTTTGAGAACATTGATAATCCCTCCACCAAAATTGTTGAAAACAATGATCAAAATCAATCCATCAATGAGCACATTGAAGATATGTCTACCCCATCCATTGATCAAATTGGCGTTCATCAAGAGCCACTTTTTAGCGATCTATTTCAAGATGTGTTAACATTGTTTGATCCCATTGACATAAACCAAGATCCATCCACCAATGATCGTGTTGACAATGTCTCTACATCACCTAATGAGTTAGAGGACATATTTCAAGAATGTATTCCAAAGCATGATCAAAATCTTCCATCAAGGTCTAGCAATAGCCCTTCCAACAACATATTGACATCCTTTGACCTCATGGTTAAAGATATTGAAGGAATCCCTATCTCAACATTTGATCCAAATCCTCTCAAAGTTCAAGAGAATATTGAGCCACTTCCTAATGAAGATATCCAAGAAAGAAGTCCATTCTTTGAAATTGACCCATGTCAAGAACTTGATCAAAAGCATGGTGAAAGCAGTTCCAGAATTAGTCAAAATCAAAAATTTGTATCTCCGAGATACTACAATGATCTAATGGGCACTCTTTTATCTATACAAGATGCCGCAAATGATGATCATATCGGCATAGCACATACTCTTCCATCTACCCATGAGATGCTTTCTTTGGATGGACCTGTAGATGATCTTCATTCAAAACAAGAGTCTCATACTCTTACTGAGGAACAAGAGTCTCCTACTCTAAAAATTTGTACACATGATCAAGATGTAGAGAAATGCAGAGACATATCAGAAATGGATCATGAAGAAAGCTTGAACATAAGTCATGAATCAGAAACATCCTATGAAGTGAGTCATGAGGAAGACTTTTGTATAGACAGCGAAGCATCAACACTTCTTGAAGAAGCACTACAATCTGATATGTCACAAGATCAAGTTAAAGATATCAATCAAGAATTTATCCCACATGTGGAGGATCCTATCACTTATAAAGCTGGATCACTCACCTTTCTTAGAGCAAGCTATCTCATCAATAAAGAAGCTGACACTTTTGAAGGTCCACGACAAAGCAGAGAAGGAGCAACACCTTGTTTCCAAGGGGAATCATATCCTATGGAAAATAAATTTTTTCAACAGATGAATTATCAAGGCAAAGGATTAGGCCTACATGAACAGGGTATCCTAGAACAAGTGCAGATTTTTGGAAATCCTAAATGTCAAGGCCTTGGCTATTCAACAATCAAGGGATCTCAACATATTAGTAATATTTCCACCAAACTGGGGGCAACTTCGTCTCGAGCAAACGTCAACATAGGGAGCACAAAGAATCCTTATGATGAAACTGATGCCAATACTACAACCCGCCATATCACGAATCTTCATCCACCCATCACCCCATCCACGAATTGGGACCAACATCAAAAGAAATATTTGAACCAAAGAATGAAGAACATTATCAAAGCAGAAGAAGCTAAGAAGCACGAAGGACAAATCAAGTATATATGGATACCAAAAAATACGAAGAAAGATTATCCCTATCAAACTCCATTAGTCAAAGAAACTATGGGGAAAAATAAAAATGGGGCAAGTATCCATCAAAGATTTCCAGAAAGGAAAAAGCAGGCTTCTCAAGCGACATACAAAGTTTATCAAGCAGTTGGTCCTAATTCCACATACACTTGTGTATCCACCCATTACTGCTCATCTTCCCAAGTTTGGAGAGTCAAAGGCTCCAAACTGCCAACCAATCCATCTTTTACTCCTAAACACACTCCATCCACACCTCCACGCATGATATCCAATTCTCACATTAACCATGTATTGGCAGTGACCCTTCATCATAAGGATTCAAAAGGCACTCTATTGCGATGTGTGCACAAAGATAGAGTTAACTCCGATATCAGCAAAGCAGATCAGGGATCTCAAAAGTTGCATTCAAGTGCACGTATCTTGGCAAGACAACTTCTACAAGCAGGATATCGATGGCACATTATGACAGAAGCATCAACATCAGCACCACCAGGTGGTTTAGCATCAACTTAAAATCTCTCAGAAAATACAAAAACAATCAGAAAATGTCCTGAAAAAATGGTCACCTTGATGAAAACCTAGCAAATAGGCATCTTGGTGACAACAAAAAAATCAAAAAATCAAAAAATCCAAAAAAATCAGAAAAAGGATTGAAAATAGTAAAGAAAAAAAATCGTTCTCTAGCAAAAACCATTTCGGTGGCGCTTTGGACAGGTACCATGATGAAAACCTGGCAAACAGGCGTCATGTGTAGAATCGAGCATCTACATGCGCCAGTTCAGGAGAAAGCATCTTATCGCATCCATTATAAGGCCATCATTTGAGCCGTATCATTTATTCACCCATGAACTGTTTATCCAACCCATTTTTATCCATCTGCATCCAAGGTCCAAGTTACCTTGATCTTGATAAAATTTTGGAGCACACTTTACACTTGTTTATGGTAAACATCTTGACATGGGTCATTTTCATTGATCCCATCCTATCCAACACTATCTGAGCCTTGAAGCATTATCTAAGTGAGTATTCCTCTGTTTGAACACCCTTATCTTATCACAAGATAATCCACATCCATTCGTATCCAAGAATCCACCCATGGCCGTTCAAACATTGCTAGACACTAGGGGCAGATATTTACATCTCGCTTTGGGAATAAATCTTGATGTATATCCTCTAGCTTATGTAGTGATCCAAACATTGGCAAACATGAAATCAAATTGGTCAAAGCATTTGTGAGCCAAAAATCCAAATCACTAGCCCATGGCATATTTTGACAAGAAGACGTTCCTCATCAAGCGTTATCTTTCGTCGAACATCAATCTGAGCAATCCATATCAGTTGCATCTAATGCGCACATCTGTGTCACATCAAATCATCAAAGCAATTTTGTTCAAACTCAAGCTTCATCGATCTTGATCAATCGAATCCAATCAATCATCATCTTGTTTGACTTAACACACTTAGTCAAACTATCATCTTGTGCACGAGTTTACTCCAGGATAACACAACTTCCTTGGGTTTACAAGTTCATTATCATCACTCTGTTTGGCTTAACACACTTAGCCAAATTATCAAATCCATAATCACCTTGTTTGGCTTAACACACCTAGCCAAATTATCCTTTTGTACGAATTTACTCTGGGATAACACAACTTCCTGGAACTTATGAGTGCATTATCACTTTTGTTTGACTTAACACACTTAGTCAAACTATCAATTCATCAATCCGATTGATCAACATTAAGCTTGGTTTTCAACAAAATCTCAAAACAAAGCACTGATATCATCACATATCATATCCAAATTGTCAAAATCATGCGAAAAATCAAAAAACATTCAAAAATTCATCAAAAAATCAAAAACATTCAAAAACTCATTCAAAAAATCCAAAAACATTCAAAAACTCATTCAAAAAATCCAAAAACATTCAAAATCTCATCAGAAAATCCAAAAACAGGTCAAAATATTGGAAAATCTTCAAAATTCATCATTTAGTCTTGTCAGTCTTCCACCTTGTCGAACTACGTTGTCTCTGAGCTTGAACGTAGGCAAGGTTGATCTTTGATCATCCCCCGAGACGGTTAGGTCAGTCCTTTAGGCGTCCGTCGCAATGGCATTCATTTGCTTATCTTTTTTACGGTTAGGTAATTATCTTTTTTATGGTTAGGTAATTCTTTATGCGTCTGTCACATTGGCATCCGTTTGCCCATCCTTTAGGCGTCCGTCGCAATGGCATTCGTTTGCTTATCTTTGTTACATTTAGGTCAGTCTTTTAGGTGTCCGTCGCATTGGCAATCCGTTTGCGCATCTATCTTTTCATTGAGTCAGGTTTGTCGTCCGAACTACGCCATCTCTGAGCTTAAACGTAGGCAAGGCCATCCTTGATTGGCCCCCGAAACACAAAATCCAAAAACATTGAAAAATGTGAAAATACCAAAAACAGCCTCAAAACATTTGAAAAAACCAAAATGGTGCATCCATTTCATCTCGCTTTCACCCATGATTGTCATCACTCATAATAAATCATCATCACTTTCACCCTTTGGTGAGTTAGTCAAAAGCAAGTTTAGCAGGTTCTAAAGTGAATGCCTAATCGTCAGAGTCTCAAGTCTAGATCAATAAGCAAGAAAGTTGGTCAACTCGGAGTATCAATAGCTTATCACCCAATCAGTCTCACCAAAACCCTGGTCACTACATGTCCTAGGATGAAGCTTTCCCATGATGGACATAAGCATCAGGTACCTCACATTAGTTTAGCCTGGCTAGCGATATGAAGAACATTAGCTTGTTTGTTTACTTTATTTTGGTCTTTTTAGACTTATCTTATTTTGCGCTCATTCCAAGGACCTCTCGATGATGCCTAAACAAAACAAGTTTAGAGAGAAAGGAATGGGGAAATGATCATTATCTTTTTATCTGTTGTGCTTGTTGGATGTTCTTATAAAATAACTTGGCGAATACTTTCTTTGTTGGGTCCGTCCTAGCAAGGTTTCCGTATGTCAAGTGTGAACAAGATCACTCCTATCTGATTCCCGAGTCAGAGTCCATCACACTAGGCGCAACGCCATCCTTGTTCTTAATACCTTGATGCATCGCACCTATGTGTGTTATCAAACATAAAGAAAGTTACGCTCTTTATCTCTCATTCCTGGATAAGCAACACATCATCATCTTTCATCATCATCTCTAATAAAGTTGGCTTGTTGAAATTCTGCATCTTCTTGGATTCAAGGGCTCATCCCTCTCATTCTTCTACCTTCTTTCACACTAACAATGCATCCATCCTGCATCCATGGTGCATTCATCCTCTCATCTTGCATAATCACATCATAGGACAACATCATCCATCTCATCCATCTCACATGCATTGCATACTCATTTAACATGATTAAAATAATATAGATTTGTTATTTTAAGCATCTTCCAAACATCTCATTTTCATCATCATTATTATATAGATCATATCATCTAACCATCCATACATTCATTTTGAACCTCTTTATCGCGAGATCGACCTCAAATCAAATCTTTCACTCGATCTCCCGAGGGGGCAATGTACTAACGTACTTCTTTTCGCTGGGGCATCTGAAAAATCAGAAATTTTTTAATTTCGATATCGGCAACATCATTCTTTGAACCAATGCAATGAGTACATTGCTTCAAAGAGGGGCAAAATGTAGACATGCAAAAATAACAATCATGCATCATACAAATTAACATTCATTTCTTCTATTAATCAATTAAAGCAATTTATTGATTAATTTCCTAAGGCTCATTAAATAAATCAAATTATTTAATTATTTAATCCTTATGTTCTTCTCATTTGATTTAATAAATCAAACTGATTTAATCAAATGTCAAATCCCTAAAACTCCCTAAGTTAATTAATCTAAATTAATTAACTTCTAATCACAATTACCATTCTCTAGCTTTTGACTCAACTAGAGTCAAATCCAAACCACTTGCACCAATAAATCATTTATTTGATTTATTATTTCCTCTAATTACATTCAAAATGGCATCAAAATGGAATATTCTTCCAATTTGAATCTTCCCCCCAAAAGGGACTTGTCCCTTCCAACAAGGTTTTAAATGCTATTTGCACAAGTCAAACATGGCATTTATTGCACCTTTCATGCCCCCTAAACATGTCATTTCATCCAAATTTGAATTTCAAATTGGCACATGGGCCAAGACTTGCACATTCCTCACCCTCTCACAACTTGACAAGTGGCACCTTGTCATTGGTTTGTGAATAATCCCACATTCCTCAAAATCTCTCAATCTTTCAATCTTTCAATCTATAAAATGCAAAGCATTTCAACACAAATCATCCACAACAAAACAACACTTACTCATTGCAAGGTTACTCTCTTCATTTGAGAATCAATCTTGCTCATCACAACACCATTTGCTTAGCAACAACTCATTCTCATTGCAAGGTTATTCTCTTCACTTGAGAATCAATCTTGTTCATCATTTGGCATCTTGCTTATCATGGATTGGGAAAGGGCAGCTTTCTACACAACTGAGTTGCACCAATCCACTATGGGATAGGTTTATTTCATGGTTTAGATGCTTTGTTTAATCTTGTTGTTTGGTTGCATTTGAATCATGAAATATTATCTCATAGGAATAGGAATTTATGTTTATGTTGTTTTGTTATTGTGCTAACCATATGCAGATTTTTCATGTCCACAATGTGCATGCTTCATATCTTATGTGTATTTATGTGTATAGTTCGTGTATTGTGTGTGTGTGTGTGTGTATATATATATATATACGTGTTTGATTCACACCTAATGTGTCTTCAACAACACCAACAAATTAACATATTTAAAATTAATTATTATTAGTCTCTAAATGCAACAACGAAGAGTTGTAGTTATTGAGGTTAAAAGGTGTGACTCCCTCAAAATTGAGATATAAAAGGGAGAGCATTCCATTTAGGAAAGACATCCATAACATCATTAAAGAATTCAATTGAGAATAGAACTTTAGGTGATTTTAAAAGTTAATTAAATTAAGTTCTCAAGAATAATAATGATGTGAGAAAGGATGTGACTTCAAATATGAGGTTGTGACTCTTCAAATGAAAGGTTGTGACTCCTTTATAATAAAGGGTGGTGACTCCTTCAAGGAATAGATATAAAGGAATAAATCTCTCCAATAAATCCACTAACATAGGTCAAGATAGCTAAGTAATCCCAAAATCAAGACTAAAACAAGTATTAAAACCTAAGTATAAAACATGATTGTACATAATTTATCACTTTGTCAAGCTTTTTATGAATATTAAATAGCCAAAAGCATAAATTGTGTTAAGGTACAACTTTCACACAAATAATTAGGATTCAATAAACGTATTCCTAACATCATAAGGTATCTATTTTATAATAAGCATTACCATAGGGTATACTCATACCTTCTCCATATAACATAGCTATTCCATATATGATTTCTATTGCAATTAGGGGGATAAGAATTATTTTAATAAGGTAGATAATATCACTTGCAATGCATCACCATAATGTTCCTTGCTTCGTACCTTGGGTGAAGGGGAAAGAAGACCAACATTAAACATCACCATTATGATCATAGATGTGTGTCATGCTTCTAATCCTCATCTCAATATAGGGAAAATTGCCAAAGGTTGCTTGAAAAATCGAAGGTCTCTAGAAATTCACCTATTACTTTACTCATGCATATCCCCCAACAATCACAATCCTTGAGATCTTTTAAATTACTGAAAAGGCTCAAGGCATCTTCATGGACTAAAAATAAATAAGAATTTGAACCATCATCCATGCAAAACACAATATTTTTGAGCAAAGGTAATGAAGATAGCTCAACTCTTTAGGAACTAGCGATATAGAAGATATTTGAGATAATTTCATCCTAGGCTCTTCTTCTCCTAAGTCAATTTTCTTGCTCTATATCTATGATTTAAGGTCAAGGACATCAATATTAAGTATCTAAGATAAATTGATACAAACCCAACTATAGTAAAATTATTACATAAGCCTATGCTAAGTTACATTATGGGTCCATAACTCACAAATCCCAAGGTCATTCTCACCTTTCAAACTTTGGGATAAATTGATATTGTTTAAATGAATCAAGTAAATTAAAACAATACTTTCCCAAGATATGAAAATAAATTTAGTACAAAACATGGGGGTATGTCAAAGAGGAGTAATAACCTCCAATTGAGTTAGATGATGGGACAATAATTGGTTATTAGGGTAAACCTATAAATTTAGATCCTTTTATTGCTTGCTAGGAATGCTAAACTATTGTACATCTTTCATTTTATTGACTTGATCAATCCAATAAATCTGTAAAGTATTGTCTAGGAAACATATACTTAAAAGGTTATAAGATGTCATTAATTACCTATGGGTATGACAGATGTTTGATTAGGTTAAGTGTTGCAAAAAAAAAACCTATAAACTATTTTATATTGCATCATCATTAGAAATGAATGTGCCTCAAACCTTGTTTGAATATTTACACACAAACTCTAAGGGAAGTTATCACTCAAACATCTAGATCCTTTACACAAATGCAAAAATGGGTTTACACAAAGGAGAGGGATCTTGTTATTTGCAACACTCACATAATCCATCATGATGAAGGATGCAACATTTTAGAGTTCAACAAGAGGTGATGAAGAATTTGTATCATTGCCTAGGATCTTTGTGGTAATGAAATGAGAGAAAACTTATCTTAAATAATGAGACTTGTCAATTTCTGCCTCTTAGTTATGTTATTGAGAGTCCTTGAAAAAACATATCCTAATTTAAAACTACAACTTGAGATAATACTATAGTTGCACAACAGAAACTAATTACATCTCAAGAAAAAGTTAATTACATCTCAAGAAAAAGTTAAGGATTATAAATCTTGAGGGGGGTGGAACCTTTATAAAAGATTCGGTTAACAAGATTAAAACCATCCTTGCTTGAGGAAAAGTAACCTTGGGTAGGGAAAACTGTCATTCCATTACTGAGAAATATACTATACAATCTCCTTACAATGAATAAGTTGGCTGAAAAAATCTATGAAGTCAACTACACTTCTTTCCCAAACCACGACTTCCAAGTGCTGATTTTAGTATTTAGTTTTGAGGAAAAGTAACCTTGGGTAGGGAAAACTGTCATTCCATTACTGAGAAATATACTATACAATCTCCTTACAATGAATAAGTTGGCTGAAAAAATCTATGAAGTCAACTACACTTCTTTCCCAAACCACGACTTCCAAGTGCTGATTTTAGTATTTAGTTTTGATAAATGTGATGTAAATAATCGAAGTGCTGATTTTAGTTCCTTTAACATATAAGTTGCTCCCGATATCATCAATATCGCCCCTTATTATTCACACACCATGGTATTCCTTTCAGTTGTCCTTGTCTACAAATTTGTCTCCTTTGAGCTCCACGTATGGTCTCCTTGCAGTGGTAGACTCTTTCTTATATTGTTGTGCCCACCTTAATATAGTCGATCTCATCAGCTAGGAGTCTGTAATTGCATATTCCACGACAAATAGATAAGACTTAGCGATTAGTCATAAAAAGGCAAAAATTATACTATGCCTAAGGCAAAAATTATACTGTGCCTAAGGCATCAATTAATCAATTACTTTGGTAACAAATAGACATGCCCATTCAAAAGGATATCTCTCTTCTAAAGAGATGCATCCTTTCATATTAAAATAAAGATATAAAAGGAAATGAAGGGGGAAGGAATAGATATAGAAAAAAGGAATTAGAAATCTGAGTAAAATTAAGGACTGAGAAAAAATATGACATGGAATCATATTCAGAAAAATATCTATATTTAAATTAGTAGATTTATTCATGAAGAGTGTATAATCAGATCGGGATAAGGAATGGGATATCAATTGGGAATTGGACCAACTATCAAAAATAATTATGCGGGATTAAGAAGATGGTTCAATGAGAGATATATGAAGATGAATGATAAATGCATAATAAGGGAAGAATATCTTCTAAATATTAGAAGGAGATCGAACAACAAGAGAAATAGGAGGAGATTAAAAATAAATGTCTACACTCAGCAGACAAGGGCAAGAATCAACCATTGCTAATACACTTGCATCTAGAATATAGTAGTATTATATTTAAGTATTTTGGTATGCCTGATATGATTATTGTGAATGATGATATGTCTATTAATGTATAATTTTTATGAATATGTATATATTTAGTGTTTGTAATTCTCATCAAGCAACCTGAGGAGTGGGGGGAGTATGAGTAGGGTGAGCGCATACTACATTACTTTCTAAGTATGCCACTCCAGGTGGATGGTTGGGGGTCTGCCACTTGGGGCTGAGGGGGTGAGTGACTACCCTTGGGATAAGAAAGAGGAATCTATGAGCCTCCTACTATAGCTTTCCCCAATCTCTACATGGATGGGTTATTGGGAAGGATTCAAGGAGTCTAAATCATAAGAAGGATGGATAAGGTAGCATTGATAGGGAATGAAAATACAAGTTTATCCACTATGTAGACCACCCCATGTGGATGGTTGGGGGTCTACCACTTTGGGCTAAGAGGGATAGTATATATGCTCTTGGGCTTAGCTTGGATAGCTTCAAGTGAACTTATCGTGTTTCCCATCCAATTCCTATTATGATTAAACTCCCATTATGCATTATGGATATGGTGTAGTTTAAATATATTTGAAATAGTTATGTATTTACATGGTTCAAATAGATAAGGAATTTATTATATATATTTGATCATATGAATTATATCCCAATATTATCTAACATGATCACAAGACCTAAACCAAGATTTATCTTTGTTAAAGGATTTAATTGGTAAGTTATAACCCTAACAATATTAAACTTGTGATTTTAGGGCAAGATTTAAGGAAACCCAAAAAGGGGACATTACACTCACCCTTTCTTTCTCTCTCTCTTCCTTCCACCCACTTTCACTCCCTACTCTCTATCTAACCTATCCCTCTATACCTATTTCTCTCTCCCTCCCTCCCTCCTTCCCTCTCTAATTTTATTTATCACCCTCTCACCCTCTCTTTATCTCTCTCTCTTCCTTCCGCCCACCTTCACCCTCTACTTCTCTCTATCTAACCTATCCCTCTATACCTATTTATCTCTCTCCCTCCCTCCTTCCCTCTCTCAATCTCTCCACCTTTCTTCTTACCTCTCTTCTTCTCTCTCTATCACATCTCTCTATCACCTCTCTCTCTCACTTCTGTCTCTCTCTCTCACCTCTCTCTGCCTATCTAACCCTCCCTCACTCCCTCCCTCCTCTCTCTATCTTACATATCTCTCACCTCTCTCCCCCCTCCCTATCTCTCCCTCCCTCTATCCTTCCCTCTCTACTTCTCTCTATCTCCCCCCCACTCTCTACCTACCTCTCTTTGTTTCTATCTCACCTCTCTCTCTCTCCATCCCTACCTCTTCCTCCATCTCTCCTTCCCTCTCTACTTCTCTCTACCTATATATTCATCTATACCTATTTCTCTCTCCCTCTCTCCCTCATTCCCTCTCTCAATCTCTCCACCTTAATCCTTCCCCCTTCTCTCTCTCTCCCCCTCTTTTTATCTCTCCTTTCCCTCTCTCTTCCCACCTCTCTCTCTCTCTCTCTCTTATTCTAACTACTCAACTATCCCTCTTTACCTCTCCCTCCCTCCCTCCTCTCTCTCTCTTCCTTCCATCCACCTTCAATCTCCACTTTTCTCTAACTAACCTATCCCTTTATACCTCTTTCTCTCTCCCTCCCTCCCTCCTCTCAATCTCTCCACCTTCCTCCTCACCTCTCTACTCTCTATCACATCTCTCACTTCCATCTCTCTCCCTCTCCCTCCCTCTCTCTCTCCACAACAACACAACAGGCAATTAGCACTGACTTTTGCGTCAAAATTTAGTGTATTTGAGTGTATGAATTGAACAATTTGGCTGGTGCCCAACTCAGTGCAAACATGCATGGTCAACTCGACGTCGGATTTTGTGTTGAGTTTTGCGCCAGAGTTAGCTTCGTATTTAGCACCAAGACATCATAGCACCTATGTTGGCACCTAAAATTGCATCAGGTAGTAATGTCGGAAATTGTGCTGTATTTAGCGCCCAATTTGGCTTCCGATTTTACTTCCATGTCTACTCCATTTTTGCTTCCAATTTGACGTCCAGTTTTGCTTCCAGTTTTGCCTCTAAGTTTGCTTCCAATTTTGCTTCTAGTTTTGCCTCCAGGTTTGCTTCCAATTTTGCTTCCAGTTTTGCTTCCGATTTTCCTTCCGGTTTTGCTTCCGATTTTGCTTCCAATTTTGCTTCTGGGTTTGCTTCCAGTTTTGCTTCTAGTTTTTCTTCCAAGTTTGCTTCCGGTTTTGCTTTTAGTTTTGCTTCTGATTTTGCTTCTGGTTTTGCTTCCAATTTGCTTCTAGGTTTGCTTATAGGTTTGCTTCCAGTTTTGCTTCTGGTTTTGCTTCCGGTTTTGCTTCCGATTTTGCTTCCAGGTTTGCTTTCGGTTTTGCTTCCAATTTTTTCTTTCAAGATTGCTTCTAGTTTGGCTTCCATTGTTGCTTCCTTTTTTACTTCTAAAAATGCTTCTTGTTTTGCTTCCATTTATTAATTTAATATGTTTTATTTCAATTTGATTAGTTAAATATGTTGTGCCTCTTAAATAACTCATATGATTATAGAGTAAGTGATTTAATTATTTAACTCATATGATTAAATAACAATATAATTATTGTAACATGATCATCATCTATAATTAAAAAAAGTGAGTCAAATATTTATAATTTAATTGAATTTGATAACATCCATCCTAAGCAATAAATTAAAATCATCATACTTAATAAATATCCATCCAAAAATCATCGACCACTTTTAATATATATAAATTGACAATTCAATACTGATAAGATCATCATCATATATAACTAAAACAAGTGAAAGTCAATTATGCTAGTACATCAAAAACATGTCAAAATGATACATGTACAAATGATATAAATAAAATTGATAAATTATGTTACTCAAATTGATACAAGTCAAGATGATATAGTGAAAATGATACATGTCAATATGATACAACTCAACAATATAGTATTGTAGGCTGTGAAAATGATACATATGATATTAACCATGAAAAGAGTCATCATAATGATATATCAACAATGATCCATGATGTAGTCTATATGATCATGAATGTCACTGGTTACTATCACCAACTGTCTCATCATCATCATTTTCATCGGCCTAGGTGTCTTCTGTATATATGTCATCATCATCCTCTACCATGTGATCTGTACTAGAAGAACCAATATTTTGTGGATCTATATCATGTTGAGGATCATCTTGATCTTTTGGAAGACCTATGTTCTGCAAAAAAATATATTTAAAATGAAAAGTTATTATTTATTTCATGCAATAATTTTTATTTTTTTAGATATCTAATATTACAATATATGAGATGAAACCATAATCATATTACATCATATCAAAGTGCACATACCATAATAATTTTTTAAAAAGTTATAGCTAATATTGATGAGTCAGGATAAACTTCAGCTTTCAAAAACAAAGCCAATTAGGCTGGAAAAATTGTGGATCAGGCCAACATTTGGTGGAAGAGGAAGAAAGATGATTGGAACTCTAGAGGCCCACCATAATGGATTTCAGTATTCAAGCATGAGAGCAAAAGAGAGACATGATATCACATATCAAAACATTAAGCATGCATTCTTCCAACCAGTGGAGAAGGAGATGATTACTTTGTTTCATTTTCATTTGCATAACCATATCATGGCGTGGGAACCAAGAAGACCAAGGATGTCCAGTTTTACATGGAGGTAATGGATGTGGTCCAAACTTTAGGAGGGGCAAGAAGGTCAATGTATGATCCTGATGAAATTAAGGAAGAACAACAAGAGAGGGATAGGACTGCAGAAACACAAAACATGTAAGAGAGCTATGGAACAAGCCCCATCTAAAAGATTAGATTACATAATCATGGACTGTAGAAACACAAAACATGTGAAAAAGGAAAGACGCTAAAATTGTAGACTGATTATATCCTACAAATAAGATCATGCTATCCATAATGCACACACTTATTTTAAAGAATTTAAAAAACAAAATAGAGATACAGTCTCCCCACTAAAATACAAGCATACATAGTAACCAGGGATTAAATTCCTTTAACAATTCTCTCAAAAACATATGATGATAAAACAATTAGCTTTGAATTAACAAGGATAAGGACAAGAAATTGCGACTTGCCTCTAGATGTAGAAGGGCACTTCACTTGAGCACCCCCCATGTATCTCTCCTTCCTTCCTCTCTTAATTTATATGACCACCAGTCTCACGTCAAGCTGCTCTTGCAAAAAAAAAAATATCATATTCATTACAATTAGTCTAGGTTTCTTGTTTCTACAACCCCCTCCTCCTCCTTCCCTTACAATTACAAAAAGCATGAATCCTTCACAAACAAAACCCCAAATCCTCAATAGTCAAAATGGATATAAATTCAAAACCCAAAAAACAAACCCAATAGAAACACAAAATACTCAAACACCAAAATTAAGATTAGGCTCCTCTAAAACCCAAGAAGAAAAAGAAAAAAAGAATCACATAAAATTGAAGCTTCTAGAACTAAAGTATTCGACCACATATTTGTGTCCAGAGGTCAAGAGATCGCGACTCACAGAGCTTATTTCATTTTCACTACCTTGTCTCACATTTTTTTCTTTCTTTAACAGATCCTCGCAAGCTTAATGGCAAATTAAAAATAAATGCTTTCATTGAAACCCCAACTATTACTAAAGCCTTCTTAAAAAGGAGCATCAATTTAAAACATATACATGCAAGGCCTTTCAAGGCTTAAATAGAATAACCTCTACACTAAACACTTTCCATAAACAAACAGAGGGCATTGCAATATAATACAAATGAAAATAAAAAATAGAAGTAAATTGTGAACCAAGATGAGCACCACAAACCTTGTTTTCAAGCACAAAAATCCATTGTTTAAAAAAATTTGAACCTCCGCCAATCTGCTGCAACAAAAATCAATCACATTTCCATCAAATCCATGAAATAATAAGGCATAAAAATATCCTCGTCCTCCTCAAGGATTTGTCAAGCGAGTAAGAGAGCTATGGGAGCAACCTCATCTAAAATATTTTGAACTAGAGTTTGATATACCATTTAGAGAGCTTGGTTTTCATGGAGTTCCCTTCAAAGCCTCTATTTTTATTGTTCCTATGGTAAACTATTTGGTAGAGTTGGTGGAATTACCTTTCTTAGTAATCGCTATTGGTGAGATTGAGAATTGTTAACCTTGAGAGAGTAAGACTTGGGCAAAAGGCATTTGATATGGCTATTGTTTTCAAAGAATTCAAGTGGGATGTATTCTGAATGTACACCATTCCTTAATCTTCACTTGATGGCATCAAGGAATGGCTGAACTCCATGGATATACATTATTATGAAAGTAGAATGAACTTGAATTGGTGGCCAATTTTGAAGACTATTATTGATGATCCAGATAAATTTATTGAAGATGGTGGTTGGGAATTTTTGAATATGGAAGCTAGTGATTCCGATTCTGATAATTTAGAATAGTTAGATCAAGGATACGAACCCTCTGATGTAGAAGAGGAATCAGAATTGGATTTCATGTAGCCACCATCAAGAGTGTTACAAGTCAACAAGATGGAGGGAATTCTTATATAAGGATAATTTTCAATGTTGCAGGTATCGACTTTAATGCCAACTACAATGGCGACATTGAAATTCCCTAGCAGTATTTATGTTAAGGAAATTTTGTTTAGATGCAAGGATTCAAAGCACATCAACCATGTGGTACAAATGATTAAATCCTAGAGATGATCTATAGCAATGAAAGAGTCTGAAAAGACAGAGAGAGCTACATTGGTGAGTCAGGAGAAACTCCAGCTTTAAAAAACAAAGCCAATTAGGCTAGTAGACGTGTGGATCAAGCCAACATTTGGTGGAAGAGGACGAAAGATGACTAGAACTATGGAGGCCCACCATAATGGATTTCGATATTCAACCATGAGAGCAGAAGAGAGAGATGATATCACGTATCAAAACATTAAGCATGCATTCTTCCAGCTAGTGGAGAAGGAGATGATTACTTTGCTTCATTTTCATTTGCATAACCATATCATGGCGTGGGAACCAAGAAGACCAAGGATGTTCATTTTTATGTGGAGGTAATGGATGTGGTCCAAAATTTAGGAGGGGCAAGAAGGTCAATGTATGATCTTGATTAAATTAAGGAAGAACAATAAGAGAGGGACAGGACTACAGAAAAACAAAACCTGTAAAAAAGGAAAGATGCTAAAAATTCAAACTGATTATATCCCGTAAATAAGATCATGCTATCCATAATGCACACACTCATTTTAAGGCATTCAAAAAAAAAAATAGAGATATAGTCTCCCCACTAAAATACAAGCATACATAGTAATGAGGGATTAAATTCATTTAACAGTTCTCTTAAAAACATACGATGATAAAACAATTAGCTTTGAATTAACAAGGATAAGGACAAGAACTTACGATTCGCCTCTAGATGTAGAAGGGTGCTTCACTTGAGCACCCCCCATGTAGCTCTCTTCCCTTCCTCTCTTCATTTATATGACCACCAGTCTCACCTCAAGTTGCTCTTACAAAAAAATAAAATATCATACTCATTACAATTAGTCTAAGTTTCTTGTTTCTGCAACCCCCTCTTCCTCCTTCCCTTACAATCACAAAAAGAATGAATCCTTTACAGACAAAACCCAAAATTCTCAACAGTTAAAATGGATATAAATTCAAAACCCAAAAAAACAAACCCAATAAAAACACAAAATACTCAAACACCAAAATTAAGATCAGGCTCCTCTAAAACCCAAGAAGAAAAAGAAAAAAAGAATCACATAAAATTGAAGCTTCTGGAACAAAAGTATTCAACCAAATATTTGTGTCTAGAGGTCAAGGGATCGAGACTTGAGGAGCTTATTTCATTTTCACTACCTTGTCTTGCATTTTTTTCTTTCTTTAATAGATCCTCACAAGCTTAATGGCAGATTAAAAATAAATGCTTTCATTGAAACCCCAACTATTACTAAAGCCTTCTTAAAAAAAGAGCATCAATTTAAAACATATACATGCAAGCCCTTTCAAAGCTTAAATAGACTAGCCTTTGCACTAAACACTTTCCACAAACAAATAGAGGGCATTGCAATATAATACAAAAGAAAATAAAAACAAAAGTAAATTGTGAACCAAGATGAGTACCACATACCTTATTTTTAAGCACATAAATCCGTTGTTTAAAAAAAATTGAACCTCCACCAATCCGCTGCAACGAAAATCGACCATAATTCCATCAAATCCATGAAATACTAAGGCATAAACATATCCTCGTCCTCCTAATGCTCCTCCTCCTTAAGGATTTTTCAAGCAAGTAAGAGAGCTATGGGAGCAACCTCATCTAAAAGATTTTGAACTAGAGTTTTATATACCATTTAGAGAGCTTGGTTTTCATGGAGTTCCTTTCAAAGCCTCTGCTTTTATTGTTCCTACGGTAAACTGTTTGGTAGAGTTTGTGGAATTACCTTTCTTAGTAATCGCTATTAGTGAGATTGAGAATTGTTAATCTTGAGAGAATAGGACTTGGGAAAAAGGCATTTGATATGGCTATTGTTTTCAAAGAATTCAAGTGGGATGTACTCCGAATGTACGCCATTCCTCAATATTCGCTTGATGGCATCAAGGAATGGATGAACTCCATGGATATAAAGTATTATGAAAGTAGAATGAACTTGAACTGGTGACCAATTTTGAAGACTATTACTGATGATCCAGATAAATTTATTGAAGATGGTGGTTGGGAATTTTTGAATATGGAATCTAGTGATTCTGATTTTGATAATTCAGAAGAGTCAGATCAAGGATACAAAACCTCTGATGTAGAAGAGGAATCAGATTCAGATGAGGAAGGTTCAAAAGATGAATCTCTTGTGGAGTCAGAGGAGGAAAAAGAAGAAGAAGAAGATTTTGAAGAGGAGGAAGGTAAAAGATGGGATGAATTAGAAGTCGAAGCATGGACTAGTTAAACTAATTAATATGCAATCATTTACTTTTTCCAAGGAAATAAAAAAAATATCATTTAACATATTAAATATACTTACAAATGTACATATCAAGGCCTATAAACCTTTCTGGCCACTGCGATGCATGACATGAAGTTTCTCAAGCCTAGCCTTGGAGGCCTTGTCCTGAAACATATACTAATTCAATTTAACTATGCACAAATAAAATTTAAATATTGTTTAATAAATTTGATATAATCTTATGAGATAATTCAAATACCTGTGTACTCTCCCCACTGGACTTCCTCCATGCATCGAACTTCTATGGCGGTATGTGAGTCTTCCTTATGTTCTTGGCGACATTGTGGTGACTCCCACAAGTCTTCTACCAATGGCGTGTGGTAATGCAGTGACCACCGCTATCCTGCGGCTCCTTCATCAGCTCGGTGTGGTAGAGCGGTTTTTACCGTAGTCCCACAAGTTGCTTCTTCATTCTGGTAGTGCGGTGAAAGCTTCTGTGACAACATTTTTATTCACAAAGGAGGCCATGTAGAGAGGACGTGGACAGTGTAGAAATACTAAATCGCTAAGAGAAAAGTGGGTGGACATTGTAGCAGACAATAATGTTAATAACCAAGACTTCTAAATTTTTAGAATTATTTGTAATCCATGTTTAAAAAAGGATGATTCTGATGGCCTAAACTTTGAAATGCTTCAGTAATATTATGTTGTACTTGGACAATTGAAAACCTGTTTTATTCTCCTAGCAAGCTTTTTTATTTTCCATTATAATTCTAGACCAAACAACATTTGTGGGGATGGCCTTTTACACCAATCTTAATTTGTATGAAGTTCATGAACCTGTTGTCAAGTAGTAAATTCCTTTCGTAGAAATGAAATGTAAAGGCTTCATTTAAGAAAAGATAAGTAGTCTCTTTCTAAGGGTAATCCACATGCAAAAAGTAAAAAGCACATAAAAAAATACTTGTACAGTAGAAAATCAGATTCAATCAGTTATGTCTTATTTCGCTTGCACACTTATCTGAAAGACATACGGTATTCACCATACATTTCCCTTGACAAAGCAAACATGTGATTTCATTTATTTTTACTGTATATCTCAGAAGTGAAATTGTTGTTACATAATGATGCACTGAGAAAATAATATATACAAAAAATGCAAAGAAAATGTTTGAAATTTAACATGCAACCTATTGTGTTTAATTTTTTGATCGATGATAATAATTGATTTTATTAATAATAATGCAGAATTTAAATCAATTTCAAAAATTAAGTCCATCCAGCAACTTCTAAAATATGTTTGTTTAACCACCACAGTTCCCAACAAACAAAAAAAAATTGTTTACATTTTCAAATAAAAAATAGGGCTTAACCCCATAAAACGTACAACAAAAACTAAGATATAAACTGCATTTTAACCAAAATTGAGCTTCATTTTACGCGGAAGTGCTCGATGTGCTACCCAATTGCATTGGGCATATTTCCTTGATTGGATTCATCTTCTTCCTTTCTTCTCTTGCAGCTCCTCTCTAGCGACATCTTTGAGTCCCTTAATGACTATCTCAACCTCCATTATTTCTACACAAAGTTTCAGGGCCTTCCATCCTAGCTCCACTCCTCCTCTCCACATAGCTTTGGTGATTCCTTCTGGCCACCTAATGAAGGGATGGTTTATCTCTGCTACTTTAGGGTCCACATGATCTTCCATTCCTTCACTCACATCAAAGCCTTCTCCTAGTATAGCCCATTCCAGGATACTTTACATATTCACTAAGAAATCCTTGTGTACTAACACCTTCATTACTTTCCTCACTTCATCCATCGACACTCCTAAGTCCAGCCCCCATGCCATGACCAGTGAGTAAATATCCATATTAGTACAATATCTGTGCTTCAAATCTTCAAAGCTAGTACCCAATATTTTTTACACAAATTGTGCCACCTTCACATCGTTGGAGAGGAACAATCCTCTCAACCTCTTCATAGTTTCTTTTCCAACAAAAGGGTCCAATTTTCTCCTCAAATGTAGAGTGAAATTGGCCTCCATTTCTTCTCTGGTACCCTAGCTTCCAAACTCCCTCACATTGCAGACTTGTTACATTCCTTGCCACCGCAAACTGAGAAGCATCAGACGAAATGCCTTGTGTGTCTTTAAAACACATCATATTTCTAGCCCTCACCATTGATGTCGAACGTACGTCTAGCGCCGCCAAAAATACCTTCATCAATGCTTCAAGTCCTATGGGAATTTAAACCACATTCCTCTACTTGCTAGCGTTAACTCCTTCCTGCATTAATTACAATGGATAAATTTCCTCCATAGGAATTCCACTAAAATATTCTATTCTTATTTCCTCCACCTCTGGAAAAGATAGAGCCCATTTCAATAGGGTATCTCCTTCGGAAATGTCTATGCAGGCAACAAATTTTTTATTTGACTGTATTTATTAATTAATTGAAAATAAAAAGTGCATTCACTTTTTATTTTCAATTAATTAATAAATATAGTCAAATCAGTTAATGGTGGAATGTGTTGCCTACATAGACAATACTTTTCCTAATCACACCCTACAAATTCCAAGCATCAATTCCTCCTTTTATTATTTCTCAATCAAGTAGAGCTTTTGTAATTTTGAAATGAAGAGTAAGGTACATTTTTATTTCTACTACATTACATTCATGTGCGTAAACAAAATCAGAAGATTACATTACTAGATTGCACTTATGCAGATGCATATAATATAGGAAAGATTGCACAATCCTTTCAAAAATGTAGTCTTTATTGATAATGTAAATGTATTTTGTTCTACACAAGCCATGGAACTAACTATTTGAATGCATATAATTGAAAAACTATACATTTATAGATACAAAAGAGAAAAATGCACATAAAGAGAAAGGGGACCTGTCATTGCCTCAGTGATGAATCCCGGTTGCTTTGTTCTACATCATCTTCAATCTTCTCGCCTTAGAAAGCCTCCAAGTTGATGTCTTCCTTGTTGCTCCTAGGTTTCCTGCATTTGAGTGAGAAGAGTGTTGTTAGAGCAATGAAGGATCACCAGTCAAAATATGTGCATACATCTATAGACATATAATTTGATCATCATGTGCATTAAAATAACTTGCATACCATAGATGTCTAGGAAAACAAGAAATTTATCAAACATATCTATCATATGCTCAATTTTATCTAACATGTTTTCTCATTGTCCAGGTATAGATAAAATTAGGTTGCTGTTTTGTTTATCTAGTTACAGCATGTGGGGTGAAATGTGGCTCCCACAAGGGTTGAGCCTAGCCTGCTACCCTATTGTTTCATTTGAGAAGGATAATCACAAGTAAACCATCCATGAAGCATTAAAGATCAACCTTTGCAAGGATAGTGGAGTATGTTGGTAAGGGGTAATCTCCTTATTGATAAATATTTATCCTTATTAATAAGAATATTCCACTATCAACATAGCCATGATTTTGAAAAAACTGAGCATCAAGGATTCCAAGATAGTTTTCATTAATAGTATGGTTAAAAGTAAGCAGCCCCAAGCATCATAATAGTCACAAGAATTGAACACGAGGGGAAATTATGTAGATTAAAAGCTTACACAATAGTCATCACTTGCAAAGACAGAGACAACATGTTTCCACATAACAAATTAAATCGAATGCATCAAAGGTACAATGATGAAGTCCATAATAGTGAATGTTGCTTAAGAGGGATTGAAGGACAATATTTTGTATCAAGGAGAACAAGGTAACCTCAAACTCTGTTGTGCCTAAGTATGACAGTACCTGAGCTTCTGGTGTTTCTAGATGGAACCTATAGCGGAAAAGTGTGGTCTCCATCTGAAGGAACCATCTTCAGAGCTCTTCCTTGAAATGAGGGTTGAAAAAATTAGAAGAAAATAAATACCATAATTCTAAAGTAACGATTTGTATCAAGACAAATGTCAAAAAGTATAATTAAAAAGACAAATCCTTACAATTGCACCTCAAATTGGACCAAACAGCAACAACAAATGTGCCTTGATAAATCTTGCAGATTTAAACAACTTGAAAAGACCACTTTGGAGACAACAAAGCAATAAATAAGCATGAAAATCGACACAATAATTGAACCCTGAAGATGGATTACGAGTTATAATGTATCTGATCCATTATATTGCTCAAAATATAAACATACATAACATGAGTTCTTTTGATATGAATAAGTGGATGGGATAGTCTAGTATCTATTCTAATGGATTGAAATGATGATGATATGATGATCAAAATCAGACCTTGGTTTCCCTATTTGTACGAGAAGCAACAAGCTTTAGGTCCGTTCACAAAAGTTACATCATTTCTTCACTAAAGCATAATTAACATAGCATAGAAACTTAAAAAGATAGGTCCATTCCAATTGTTGCCAAACATTAAATAATGCTTGCATTTGTTGATAGGTAGAAGATTTTGATGAAACACATACTGATACCCTAGATCCAACTGGGTTATTAAGATTTGGACAGGATGATCCAAACCATCCTTTAAACCATACTAGAGTGAAAAGAGAAAGATTAAAGAGAACACTCGGAAGTGTTTCACACCGGCTCAGGTACAATCCAACTTGGTTATGACACTGATATCAATCCATATTTTCTTGAACCATCCATACCTGAACGTTGCATCATAATCTATTCTTCCTGCATATAAAAATGCCACATGTTAACCCCTTCTAAATAAAACTCAAAATACCATGAAACAATGAGTCCCCTATATTAGTAAGTTAGTAGGAAGTCTATAGGGCATAGTTTGATTTTATACAAGGATGCTCATGAAAAGAATCTTCAAGTGACAGTGAGTGAGTTGTTTGAGATTGCAACTGATGGTGCAATATCCAGTCTTAAAGGCAGTTAGAAAAGCAATAAATGTGCAAGAAAATCAAATTGTGCATAACAAACAATTCACAATGTTAGCTTGCATAATGCCTTAAGTTTGAAGATAAATATCTTATTGTATCTTGATGAAAGTAGTGACCTTAATGGTCAATCACTGACAACCATGATTTTAAAACATGGTATTGTGCTTATGGAGGCAACATTTTAAGCAAGGCAGTGAGTGGTGGTTTGGAACAATGGCAAGTATGAAGGACTTGCTTTATATGCATACTATGCAGTCTAGCTTAAGACAACATTCTTAGAAGAGATTGAAGGTGGATTAGGGAACTCAAGGGTTACCATGATAAAAAATAAAGCATAGACTGAGACTATTTAAAATCCACTATCATGAAGATATTAAAGATGCCAAATGCAAAACCCTAGCAGCTGGAGTAATGAACACAGTGTGAAAGAGGACAGTACGCTAGGGCAGGTTTAGGAGATCTCCATATTATCTAATCATAGGAAAATACATAATTTATTTATTTTTTAAATTAAAAGAATTATTCTAAACCCTATATAGGACACATCGATACTTCAAAAGCATCTAATTTTTTTAAAATTAAAAGAAGTCATTCTAAACCCTATATAGGATACATTGATATTTCAAAAACATTTGAAGGAATTTGAGATTACGCAAACATATATCAAATAAATACCTGGATTACAAACAATAGTGCGAATATTGTAACCCTTGTTGATGAGAGTTGGAATTGATAAACAACAATGAATCCTATGCCTCCTATCACACACATCTCCTTACTATTCTCTATCATTCTTTACTGAAACACTTCTCCATTTTGGCGGGCTACACCTGAAAATAAGGTTTCAACAAAGGTTTTATTGTATGTTTATTAAAATGAAAACTCCATTCTAGTGGACTATGCTTGAAAATAAGATTTCAATGAAATTTTTAGAGTATGTTTATTAGAGTTTTAGAGTATTTTGGCAGGCTATATTCTTGATTCAAATGGATTGTGACTGACGTGATTTGATTCCACGATTAGCGTACTACCTCTATCTCTTATTATACCCTCTATGGTGTGGCGGTGTTTTCCCCTTCCCTTATGTTGTTTACCACACTACTACCTTGCTCAAGGCTTCTTGCTACGGGGTTGTGGTGTATACCACTCTACTGCATATGTTGCTCACCTTCCCAACGGTATAGCGGTGTATGATTTTGATCATTACCTGAAGAGTGTTGATGAGACAATCTTCTTTGTCTTACCAATATCTCAAGGTCTCATCGACATTAGATCTTATGTTCCTCTGATGTTGGTTACTGGTGTCAATGAGACAAGTTAGTATCTCTTGCCAATATGCCACTGTCTCATCGATATTTTCCTTCGGTGGTATTTCTTTATATATCGATGTAACTCTGTCATGTCGGGGAGACTCGTGATTATCGCTACAGTATGGCGGTGTTTTTCCCTTCTCTTCAGCTATTTACCGCACTACTACCTTGCTCAAGTCTTCTTTCTGTAGGGTTGCGGTGTAAACCGCTCTACCACATATGTTGCTTACCCTCCTAGTAGTCTGGTGGTGTATTCTTTTGATCATTACTTGAAGAGTGTCGATGAGACAATATTATTTGTCTTACCGATATCTCAATGTCTCATCGAAATTACTTCGTTATATCCAAGAGTTATGTTTCACCGAGCACTTGTAGATATACCTTATTGATGTGACGTAAGTGATTCTCTCCTCGATATGCCTGTATCTTGGTGACATTTCACTATTTTACATCGTTGATGAGACATATAAATAAATCTCTTTGACATAGGGGTGTCTAAACCGGTGCTAAAACCAAAGCTAAACTCAAAGCTCAAGTCAAGAGATAAAAGTGGTGCTAAAATCGAAGCTAAACTTGGAGCCAAAGGTGACGCCACACTCAAAGCCAATATTGACACTAAAGGTGTTGATAATTCTGGCGTAAATTAGTGCCTAAATTAGCACCGACTAGTCTTGATTGACACAAATAAATGCCAAAAATAGCGCCATCCCGATAAATAGCGTCAATGTTTTCAAAAAATTGGCAAAAAATACATTAAAACATTTGGTGGAAGCCAAAAAATGGAGAAAATCATAGGGATTTGTTGTAGTGCTCCCTCCCTCCCTCTCTCTCTCCTTTCCCTCTCTCTACCTACTTCTCCCTCTCTAATTTTATCTCTCAACTATCCCTCTTTTGCTTGTAAGGAAGATAAGGTAGTAGAACAACTTCCTATACTAATCTTGAGAGGAGAATAATGCAAAACTTTACAAATCTTTAACAATTACAAAAACTTAAATAGAACTAAACATAAATATCATGCATACCACAACACAGTGATTTACGTGGGGAAAACCCTTTTGGGAGAGAAACCCCACACTCTAAAAGTCATTCAATATATTATTCAAAAATCACAAAGATTACAATATACTTATAGACCAAGCTTCTCACAGGAGTATCACCACCAAAGATCAAGAGATGACACAACCACTATTAGACTCTCATAATACATCACCATCTACAAATGTACTACAATTCCCTCATAAAATAGGGTTACCTTTTAGGGAAAGATAGGCCAACATATTATCCACCATTAGATCTAAAACCTAATAATTAATGATCTATATTTAAAATATATCATATTTAATATATGCCATCCATTTCAGAGTTTTCTGAAAAAGATAACAAAAAATTGTTAACACTCATATCACTCCTCCCCTCCACCCCATGCTCCCATTGTATATTACACCTATTAGTGTAACTAGGATATATATATCTTATCAAGAATAACCTTTATATAATTGCAAGGTTGAGACAGATTTTCCCGACAAATCTCCCACTTGTGTAACACCTTGCAAGAGAAATGGGAGGGAGTGAACATTGTCTCTTAATTGTTAGGGATCGAAAGGCCCATAGTCTCTGGACATCATCTGAACCTATTTATGCTCGCAGACTTAGTTAAAGAATCAACAACATTCATCAAATTCTCTACCATAACCAGCTTCACCCTGCCACCTTCAACCATATCTCAAACAAAATGATACTGTACATCAATGTGCTTGGTCCTAGCATGAAATGTCGGGTTCTTGGCTAGACATATCACACTCTAATTGTCACAATAAATTATCACTACACCTTGTTTTATTCCAATATTTGAACATAGTCTCTTAAGCCAAATGGCTTCTTTACAAGCATGAGTAGCTGCCATATACACTGCTTCAGTAGTGGATAAAGCAACCACAACCTGTCACTTACTCATCCAACTAATTGCACCACCAAATAATGTAAACACAAGTACTGGTGGATTGTCTGCTATCAATGTCACCTTCCTAGTTTGAATCCACATAACCATGAATATCAAGGGAAATCTCATATTTTATCATATTACTATGATAACAAAAGGAATAATTTGAGGTACCACACAAATATATAAAGACTCTTTTAATTATATCCCAATGAACTTTACCAATATTAGACATATATCTGGAAAGAACTCTCATTGCTTGGGCAATGTATGGTCTGGTACAAACCATAGCATACATCGAAATTCCAACTGTACTTTAGTAAGGAACTCTGCTCATGTCTTTCATATCTGATGGAGATGGACAATCTGAAATAGATAACTTTGTTCCAACAAAATATGGAACACACAATGGTCTATAATCTTGCATGTTAAATTGACTTAAAACTTCATATTTTTATTCTCTCCCCTCCCTCCCTCTCTCTACCTACCTCTATCTTTATTGCTCTCTCTCTCACCTCTCTCTCCATCCCTACCTATCCCTCCATCTCTCCATCTCTCTATCTCCCCTATCCATATCTCTACCCATCTCTCCCTCTATAACTCCCTACCACTCTCTCTACCTATATCTCCCCTCTCCCTCTCCCTACCTACCTCTATCTCACCTATACATATTTACCTCTCCCCCCGTCCCCTCTCTCTCTCACCCTCCCTCCTCTCTCTCACTCTCTAATGTGAAAAAATATGTGATGCAAAAAGGGGAGGAATGTGGGGAGATTGAGAGAGAGAGAGGGAAGGATGGAGGTAGAGAGGAGAGTGAGAGAAAGAGGGGAGAGAGAGGGATTGAGTGAGAGAGAAAGAAGGGGGAGGGAGTGAGAGAGAGAGAGAGGAGGGGGGAGGGAGAGTTAGGGAGAGAGAGAGAGAGGCGAGATAGAGAGAGTGGAGAGGGAAGGAGAAATACAAATAGACAAACAAACAGAGAGAGAGAGAGAGAGAGAGAGAGAGAGAGAGAGAGAGAGAGAGAGAGAGAGAAAGAAAACTAGAGACAAAAGGAGGGATAGAGAGAGAGAGAGAGAAAGAGGGGGGAGATAAAGAAAACTAGAGACATAAGGAGGGATAGAGAGAGAGAGAGGTGAGATAGAGAGAATTGGAGAGAGAGAGAGAGGTGGCATAATTGATGAAGACAATGTTCAATACCACTTCTATTCAATATTAGAACTTAATAAAGATACAAAATTTTGGGTACACTACTTAACCAAAGGTAAAAGTTTTTTCTAAAATTTTAGTGTGATTATGAATAATGAAGTCTTAGGGTTTACAAATAATATGGTCCTAGAATAGATGGTAATAATTTTATTGGCATATATATTATCATAGACAATATAGTTCAAAATGTATGAGATGAGCCTAGTAAATTGTAGGAGAGATATATTGATATCAATTCTATATTAAGTGGTTCTTTAATATAATATTCAATTATAGTACTTACTCAAAACATGAATTCAACTTTATGTCGCATCCAGTCTAATTTTATATGTTTAATTTCAATGTACAAAAAAAATATAAATTAGTCCAAATTCATGTTGTATAGTTATAAACTATATGAATGTGTCTAAATGATATATTTTAAACATGTGTTTGATGCGGTCTTTAACAAATTACACACTATTTAGTGATATCTTCAACAAGTATCATTTTATTTAAAAAATTTGTGCATTCAATGCTTCATGCTATGTAATTAGTTTGTTGATATTTTCTTCTAATTGTTTAACATGCAATGGCCCAATGGAGTGTGAAAGTTCAATAAATGAAATTTATCAACATTGAGTACAAAAATATTAGATATGAGAATAAAAATTCCATTAAAAATGAAATAGGAAGACTAAGGATTGCATCCCTATTTTTGGCATTTCATGATATTGGTAAATGGAAAGATATACATAAATGTTTCTTAAAGTCTATAAGAGATTCTAAAATTATTTCATATTCTTGTGTTTGAGAAGGGATAGTGAGATGCACACTTATATTTACAATAGATGTTCATGTTTAGGCCTTTGAATTATTTATAACTTTTAAGATTTTCTCACCTTATTTTTGTGTCCTTTGTTCTCTATATATATTCTAGACATGAGTCTCATATCTTAAAAAACTACCACTTAAGTTTTTTAGTGTTTTAAATTGCATACCCTTGCAATATCACCTATGTTTTATGATCATTTTGTTTTTCATTCCCTTAGTATTTGTGTAGGCTCATTTTAGCGCTTGCATCATCCTTTTTCCTTCCCAAGATGCTTAGGCCTTATTTTTTAGGGTTAATTTTTCATGTCACCCTTATATTAGCCTTATGATTTTCTTGTCCCATGTAATTTTTTTGCATAAATTGTCTAGACACTAGCACCTAGCACATACATCCTCATGTAGTGCTAGCATCCTGCAAAAAAAATCATTCAAAAGCCATTTCTAAGTGTTTTTCTACTGGCGAACGAAGAACACAATCAAAGCCTCAGACTTTTCATTGAAGTGAATAAGCACTCCAATATGTTATTGTGATCTTGTGTATATTTTTATTGCTAATTTCTCTTTTGTTTCAAAGTCTACATTGTGGCTGAAAAAAGTTATACACGAGGCTTAAGGGAACAAGGAGTGGTGGATCCATTTTTCCAATTATTGCAGCGACATAACATTCTTCCTTCTCCTCCATGAACAAGGTCACTGCCACAATGAATTGCAAGTTATCCTCCATGAAAACTAAGATCACCGCTTCCAAGTGAATCTTTTATTTTCCACAGAGTTCCAGTTCAGGTACCTATTATTCAAATCATAATGGCTCAACCTCAACCGCCCCTTGCTGGGCCTTGGGGAAATTATTTTGGTCCTCTCAGTTGGGAAGGCCCTTTACATGAACTTCCACATGTTTCACAAAAGAACATCTTGAAATTCTATGATGATGGCAAGCAACATCTAGATGAACACATTATTTCCTTCTACATTGTTTGTGGTGTTCTTGGTGTAGAACATGAAGATGTTGCTGTTAGTTTGTTCATTGAAACTTTACAAGGAGTGAACGCAAAGTGTTTTTACACTCTTGCTCCTACTGTTGTGACTAATTGGAATACTCTTCACATCAAGTTTGAAGAAAGGTTCAAACCTGTTGAAGATGCACACACTCTGTTAGCTCAGCTTACAACCATGATAAAAGAGGCTCATGAACCCATGTGTGAGTTCATGGCCAAATTTAATAAGATGGTGACAAGGATTCCCATAGAGGCTAAACCATCACCCCACAATCTAAAGTGCTTCTTCATCAATACACAACTTTTAGAAGTGAGCTTCTTGTTGTATAGGGAAATTATTCTCAATATTGAATTTGCTCAAGTGCTAGCAACAAGTATTGAAGATGATTTGATACTTGCCAAAAAATTAGAACAAACAGAAAGGGCAAGCATCAAATTCTTCATCTTCCAATACCAATTCCAATTTTTTTGATCCTATAGTTTAAAGGTTGGAAAATGAAATTTTGGCTTTGAAGAAGCAAGTTGCTAATAATAATTCCTACAAGGATATTCCAAGAACTTTCCCCAATTATTTTGGGAATAGAAATTAGAATCGTTTTCCTGCATCGCAAGGAAGGCTTTCTTTGGAAGCCCCACCTACCTATGCAACTATGGGATATTAATCCAAGCAAGAAAAGTATGCACAATCGAATTATCTTTTGGAAGATAATGCTGATCTATTTCAAGATGAAGAAATGGATCTACTTAGTGACTCCAACATTGGTTATTTGCAAATAGCGAACAAATCTGATGATGAGAATTTAGTAACTGATACATATACTATTTTTACGTAGTCACAACAAAATCAGTTTGATCAAGCTCAAGTTTTTGCTCCTCAAGAAAAAGACAAGCTACCAATAAACATTGCCAAAAGAGGATCTGCTTTGCCTTGGCAACTGAAAGACACAACAAATAAACAAGTGCTCCTCATCCTCCTCCTGCAATTCCTGCAATCCCAAAAGCCAATGTCCAGGTTCCTAAGACTAGTGTTCCCTTTGTTAAACCCATAAATGAAGTTACCACATCTTCTTTGCAAAGTTCCTTCCAAGCTTTTGACATCATTGACCATGCAAAGAGGACAAAAATCCAAATGTCCGAAGCGGAATACCTATTGGGTGAAAATTATGTAATCCCTTTTAACGGATCACAAAACCTTGATTTCAACCACAATTGTGTGAGATACAATCTCTCCTCTCAGAAAGGGGAGGCACCCTTCTTAACGCTTATTGAAACTAAGGAAAAATAATTAAGTATTTAAAATAATGTACACTACACTAATGATATGGGGTGTGTCACTGTAACGTCGAAAAAAGGGTCCTTAGCCTTTTTCGTGCTTATTTAGCTCCTTCTTGCAAATTTTGGCTTAGTTTGGCCTTGATTTAATGTTGTAATATGGATAACACATTCACATTAGTTCTTGGGCCTGTGTGAACTAGTGTACTTTAATGATGCCTTGTAAAGGTGTTGTAAAGTGTTGTGACACACTTTCACACTTTTCTAGGATTTCTAAGCATAACTAACTTTATTTTCATCATAATTTCTCTCAGTCTTTCCTTATTTGGTGTGTTCTAAATTTTTGTAACACACTTTCACATTCCTCTAGGATTTTCATTAATAATTGGGCTCTCTTATGCTTTAATTGGCCCCTTTTTGCATCCCCAAGCCTTATTTTGGTGTATTTTTGAGGATAATCCCAACAAATGACATTTAAAACATCAAATCCTCAAAAACTCACCTCAAATTCCTAAGGTGCGACTCATTCTCCATTCTAGGTGAATTAGTCCCCTTAGGTGGGACCCATTCGCCCAAGGTGGCAAATGAGTTCCCCTTAACTCAAAAATCAAATTTAATTTAAATCTTGGGTAGGATTTTATTAGATCCAAGATCCAATGTTGGCCTATAGTGTTGTAATTTCGAGAATTATTACATAATTGGTTATAGATACAAGTTTCATTCTCTTATTTTACCCTCCAAGCATTCAATTACTCATCCTAATAGTAAATTGAGTTCACAAGAGCATTCAAGCAAGAGCATTCAAGGCTTTCAAGGGTAGATCATCAAGCTTTCAAGAGCATTCTTCAAGCATCAATCATTATGTCAAAGATCACATCCATTATATTTTTCATTGTGCTTACAATTGCGGTGTAGAGTTCATGATCCAAGCAAACTTTGCATTCAAGATCCATCTCCTACAAGAAAGATTCAAGAACCACATCCATTGTGGTCATCTCAAGAATAATTGCAACACTTTATTGCAAAGATTTGGTGAATTTCAACATCACTTTTTTTCATTCATCAATCTCCTTTCCATTTGCTTTCTATTTCAAGGTTTAATCACCAACAAAGGGTTTGATCAAGGAAAACCTCCATTCTCTAACCCCACAACCATTTTTCCCTCTCTTTGCATGTGATTTGTAGGTCTAGGTTGTAGATTTATCAAAGAGAAATATTGGAAAATTTGTCATCAAGTTGTCAAAGAAAACCCAAGTTGTCAAGATAGTGAATCAACCTCAGAGGAGCTTGGAGAAGACCTATAGGTTGAATTTAGCAATTTCGGACCCAGATCTAAATTGGGAGCAACAAAGCAGACCGAGGGCTACAAATACAAATTTGAATTTCCAAAAATACAAAAGTGGACTAATTCACCACTATTGGCGAATGAGTCCCATTGTTGTTTGTCTGTCAGAGATTTTTATAGATCTAAGTACCCTTTTGTTTGAAACCTGTTCCGACACAGTTTTCCTGACACTGGAATGATTCGCCCAACTTGGTGTATGAGTCCCAATTGGCTTCAATAATGAATTTTCTAGGGTTTCAGACCTTCATTCTACCTTCTCCATTTTCCTAGGTGCACATCTCCAATTTCACAATTTTTTGTTGTTGTTTGCTTATATTTCTAGATCATTCTTTGAAGCATTACATCAAATTAGGGTTTTTACATTTCATAATTCATTTCATTGTCTTTCCAAGTTTACACTTGGTGGTGAACCCCCCATTTACATTATTCCATCCCCTAGAACACACTCTTTGTTAGATTTCAATCACCCTTGCATTAGAATCTCAAGAGCTTGTTATCAAATGTGAAGGAGGAAGATTGTTGCCCTAGGTCCTAAACCCTAGTTGAGCACACAAAATTAACCTTTACATTTTGGTGAGCCTACATTTAGAGCATCTTTAATTTTGATTTGGAGTGCATTTATATCCTAGATTTAGCTTGCATTAACATTGCATTAGGTTTTGTATTGGTTAATTTTCATTCTAGGGTTTCAATCTTTTCATTAGTGAAAAGCTCATTTAGCTTGCATTATTGCACTTAATTTCATTAAAAAATCATTAAAATTCTGCATGTGCATCTTATATTTGCTTCAAAAAACATAAAAATCATAAAATTCAATTCTAAAATTCTAAAAAAATTCTAAAAAATCCACACCTAGACTCATTCACCACCTTGGGCGAATCAATCCCTTTGCATATTTTTCATTTCATTTTATGTCATTTACACTTCACTTTCTGAGTTTTTGTTTGCTCCTATTACCCTTCTATTTTGCATTGTAGACTTTCTATTTCATTCAAATCATTACATTTAGCTTACATTCATTCATCTTGTGCATAGATCAAAATTGCATTTACAACATTATTGCATAGTTTAGAATCTGAAATTCGCATCATGGATATGTACTTTGGAAAACTTTGGATGTCCTTAAAATCTTTAGTAGATGTGTCAAGTTGTACCTTTGGAAATGATCCTAATGGCCTTAAACTCACTCATGCTCACTCAACTCCTAATGAATGTCCTCCTCGTGATGTTGACGTCATTGGAGAAGATGATAACAACATGAATAGGTTCCTAAATGACTGTCTTAAGAATCTTGAGGCTAACACATCCTTTTATCCCTCCATGAATGAACCAAAACCTCCTACCATACCACCTCTTGATATGTTTGGTTATTTGCATCTGTAAAAAAGAGATGAACCTAAGTTCCCTATAATAGGTGAACTTGGTTCCTCTAAACACGCAAACACTCAACCCTTTTATAATAAAAAGGTCACCAATACTTCCATCAATCTTCAAGAAACATATGGAAAAGGTTTCACAATCTTGAGAAAACAAGGGTGTGATATAACTAGTGAACACAAAATTCATCACCTCTTAGAATAAATACCAGCTGAGGAAAATACAAGGGGAATAGGATACCAAGATCCCCCTCGCAACGAACATGTTCCTAAAGAATATCTAAGACTTTGTAGCGATGATACGGTTATCTTAGATCATCATCTTGACTTGAATGTTCTTCTTCCTAAAGAAAAATCAATATTTCCTAACAGTGGCAAGGATGAGAGGATCTCCTCTGATCCTCCTCAATCTTCAACTAGAGTAGTTGGTGAATCTAGAAAACATAAAAGGCTTTACAAGTTACAAAAGCCACAACCCCCTCGTCCACCACCTGAAATTGAAGGAAGCTGCAAATGCTTCTCAACAAAGGATTCATAACATTGCCTCCTATGAATAGATTAATCCTCTATCCTAAGGATGCTAAGGTCCCACATTGCACATATCATCGAGTTTGTAGACATAGTACTGAAGAGTGTTGTGCATTCCAATTAATATTTGAGAACTTTCATTTTGATGGCAATGAATGCCATCATGTGATCACTTAGCATTGTTTCCCCCTTGTCATGTAAAGTTGTAGAACATTCCTTTCTCACTGTTACATGACCCCTTTCCCATCACCTACCTTGGATCATTCTTGTCTTGCACTCAGTGGGGGAAAAAGATGTTAGCCTTGTCCTAGTAATGCACTTGTCATTGTCCCTTCAGTTCGTTATTCACCTTCCACTTCTACAGACTAAGATTGGGAGGCAAATGACTTGCTCATAGGTTGACTCGCATTTGTATTACTAGTCTTTTGTATTATTTATTATTTATTTTTATTTTGTTTGATTGCATATGAATAATGTGATCCCCTATAACGTTATGTTTTCTCTCTTTGTGACATTCCTCTATTTGTACCTTCATTCTTCTCTATGTCGTGAATCACTTTCACTTTTTCATATTTATCTTCTTTTTCTTGTGTTTTCCTTCTGGGGATGATGGAAGGCATTAAGACATTCATGTCTCCTTCATATTGACCCAAAAAGCTTCCTTTTATTTTTCCTTTTTCATTTCATCTTTATCTTTATTTTTCTTGTGTTTTCCTTCTAGGGATGACAGAAGGCATTGAGACATTCATGTCTCCTTCATGTTGACCCAAAAGGCTTCCTTTTCTGTTTCCTTTTTTCATTTCATCTTTATCTTTCTTTTTCTTGTGTTTTCCTTCTAGGGATGACACAATGTATTGAGACATTCATGTCTCCTTCATGTTGACCCAAAAGGCTTCCTTTTCTTTTTCCTTTTTCATTTCATCTTTATCTTTTTTTTCTTGTGTTTTCCTTCTGGGGATGACACTAGGTGTCGAGACACCCTATGTCTCTTCCATGTTGACCCAAAAGGTTTTTCCTTTGTGTGTTCTCTTTTTGTTTCATTCTTCCAATTCTATGTGTATATGGGGGTTGATGACAGCTTCAAGCTCTCTTTACAAAACATTGCAACAAAGAACATACTGACCCCAAATCCATAGATCCCTTATGTGTTTGGTGTTTTCATTTTGGGGGAAACCCCTCTCTCTTTTCTTTTTCTCTCGCATGATGTAGTCTTTCTTGAAAACATATGACTTGGCATAGGGCTTTCCAAGTTGGATCTCATGTTCTTCTTGTTAGCATTTTTCATTTGCTACTTTAAAGTAATTTCTCGAAGCATGGTGTTTAGCAATTTCTATAAAGTGGGGGCATACATTGGCATTATTTCTATTTCATTTTTCCTTTTCATGGCTCTTAGTGCAACCTTCATACGATGTGTTTTTCACTTTGTGGATGGCATTGGGTGTGATGTCCTTCATGAGTATGATCTCTCTTAGCATATTACATTCCTCTTAGTGGCCTGATGCGACACACCGCATCCCCTAAGTTGCATATTTTCTATTATTTGATTGGTCCTCTCTTGGAGACATTAGGCACAATGTTCCCTAAGTTAAAGACCTTGCATGAACTGAGAAAGACTCATTTGAACATTTCCTATGTTGCATTTATGGCCACCTTGCATAACACAACTTGCATGCCTGTGGAATCATTTTGTTTGTTCATGAGCTCCAAGCATACAAAGTTTTGCTTGTCTCATGAAGCTCAAAAACCAAATCACTCCTTTTTTGTGTGGCACCTTATTAAATTTATCAGGAGGTATAACTTTGGTATGGGTTGAATGGGAAGCACAACTAGCGGCATGACTCTCCCCATATCCACTCACATATGTGTGAGTACATACCAGCCATGAGTGTATGTTTCTCACCTTTTTTGGACTTCTCACTCGTGGACAACTATGAGTTTCGTTGCCTCAGACGAGTATGCATATTTCTCGGAAAAACAACCTACATCTGATCCACATCCTATTGGAAAAATGGTTGAAGCTTGTTCCGACTTTCTCCTTCATTTCTCTTTCTCATCTTTGGCATTGTATGATTGGCCTTGTCGTTGTTCTTCATTTTCATGTGTGTTCCCTTGTGTTTATGTTGGTTTACCATGGGATCTCGATCCTAGGGGCTTGATCATCCCTTTTAGTCATTGTTGTCTCATCTTACTAGCATGAGACATTGGAACCCTCCCTTGATGTGTGTTTGTCTACTTTAGTGTGAGTTTGAAGCAAGTTCATCCTCTCACTAAAGTGGGGGCTAAATGTAACATCGAAAAAAGGGTCCTTAGCCTTTTCCATATGTGTTTAGCTCCTTCTTGTAGACTTTGACTTATTTTGGCCTTGATTTATTGTTGTAATGTGGATAACACATTCATACTAGCTCTTGGGCCTATGTGAAATAGTGTACTTTAATGATGCCTTGTAAAGGTGTTGTAAAGTTTTCTGATACACTTTCACACTTTTCTAGGGTTTCTAAGCATAATTAAATTTATTTTCATCATAATTTCTCTTAGCCTTGCGTTATTTGGTGTGTTGTAAAGTGTTGTAACACACTTTTACATTCCTCTAGACTTGTCATTCATAATTGGGATCTCTTATGCTTTAATTGGCCCCTTTTTGCATCCACAAGCCTTATTTTGGTGTAATTTTTAGGATAATCTTGACAAATGACATTTAAAACATCAAATCCCTGAAAACCCACCTCAAATTCCTAAGGTGGGACTCATTCGCCATTCTAGGCAAATGAGTCCCCCTCACCTCAAAAATCAAATTTAATTTAAATCTTGGGCGGGATTTTATTCTCCAAGATCCAATGTCAGCTTGTAGTGTTGTAATTTCGAGGATTTCTGCATAATTGGGTATAAATACAAGGTCATTTCTTTCATTTTACCCCCCAAGCATTCAAGTACTCATCCTAATAGAAAATTTAGTTCACAAGAGCATTTGAGTATGAGCATTCAAGGCTTTCAAGGGAAGATTATCAAGCTTTCAAGAGCATTCTTCAAGAAGCAATCATCATGTCAAAGATCACATCCATTATGTTTGTCATTTTGCTTACAATTACGACATAGCATTCATGATCCAATCAAGCTTTTCATTCAAGATCCATCTCCTACAAGCAATATTCAAGAACCACATCCATTGTGGTCATCTCAAGCATAATTGCAACACTTTATTGCAAGGATTTGGTGAGTTGCAACATCACCTTTTGTTTATCCATCAATCGCCTTTCCATTTTCTTTCTATTTCAAGGTTTAATTACCAACAAGGGGTTTGACCAAGGAAAACCCCCATTCTCTAACCCCACAACCATTTTTCCCTCTCTTTGCATGTGATTTGTAGGTCTAGGTTCCAAATTTATCGAAGAGAAAGATTGGAAAAGTTTTCATCAAGTTGTCAAAGCAAACCCAAGTTGTCAAGATAGTGAACCAACCTTAGAGGAGCTTGGAGAAGACCTACAAGTTAAATTTAGCACTTTCAGACCCGGATCTGAACTAGCAGCAACAGAGTTGAATGAGGGCTATAGAATACAACTTTAAATTTCCAAAAATTCGAAAGTGGACTAATTCACAAGTATTGGAGAATGAGTCCCAGTTGGCTTCAATAACAAATTTTCTAGGGTTTCAGACCTTCATTCTACCTTCTCCAGTTTCCTAGGTGCACATCTCCAGTTTCACAGTTTTTTGTTGTTGTTTGCTTACATTTCTAGATCATTCTTTGAAGCATTTCATCAAATTATGGTTTTTACATTTTATCATTCATTTCATTGTCTTTCCAAGTTTACACTAGGTGGTGAACCCCTCATTTACATTATTTCATCCCCTAGAACACACCCTTTGTCAAATTTCAATCACCCTTGCATTGGAATCTCAAGGGCTTGTTCTCAAATGTGAAGGAGGAAGATTGTTGCCCTAGGTCCTAAACCCTAGTTGAGCACACAAAATTCAACTTTATAGTCGCATTCATAATTCTCTCTTTTTTCAGAGAATATGTTTTATAATGTTTCACAGTTTTAAGTTCTCGATGCAATACAATTTCAAACTAAAACTAAGCAATAATTCTAATATTATTATCTTGTCAAAGAAAAGACTAGGAATAACAGTATGATAATGATGAATGATAAATAAGAAAAGCTCAAGAAGGCACAAAGTTGTTCCATACCTCCCAATAAAGAATCCTTCAAGATATGTAATCAACGTTGTATGAGAAGGACAAAGTCATCTATATACTCCATAATAATTTCATGAACAAAATGAATGAATATAAGCACAAAGTCATACAAAATTCACCAATAATATTTAACAATATCATAAATTCAAGTAAAGAGCATAACCCAAAGTTTACACAAATTCACTCAAAGCCCTTTCAATCTCAATTACTAATCACTACCAATTAGATCAAACCATAAGATGATTGTTACCAATACAAAATTTGGTATGCAACTTCACTTCTTTATTGATCAAAATTAGATTCACAAAATTGAGCTCAAAGTTTCAATGTTTGCTTCACAAATGGGCAGCACTTCGTTGCAAAAGATAAAAGATCGATAATTACAATAGAATCCTCTCTTATTTATAGATGGGAGAGGAGAGAAAATTTAGGAAAATCCTACGTAACTAGTTGACTTATTCAAAAATGTTGTCCACAATTATAGGAGAACATATTTGTTACATGTGATTACATTTATCGAAATGACATGTAAAATGTCGAAGACTATTTACATAAAGCATGGAAAAAATGCTAAAACTATCTAACACTAGAGACACAAAATTCTTTATGGTTCCTTGCATTGGGCGCAAAAGTCTTCATATTTCTTCATTGTCTCCTACATGAATTTCTCATCCGAACCAACTGTATAATCAATAATGGTATGAACTCTTGTGATTGATCTTCTCGCAGATGAGCAAATTTTCTTGCATCTATCTAGATTTGTCTTGAGATTGTAGAGAGAAAGCCGTACATCACATATGAGGTTCATTGAATTCTTTGAAAAGTCTTCATCTTCAACCTGCTCCATGATAGCTTCTTTGAACATTTGAGCAATCTCAGTGACGGAGAGGAAAGTATTATCACCATTAAGGAGTTTCCCCAATAAATCCTCAGTTCCATTCATCATGATGACATGATATCTTTTGACATCTTCCTGTACTTGTTGGATGTCCTTGATGAGAGATTCGATCACTTGTATGTGGTTTTTGAGAGATTCTCCTATTTTCACATATTTTTCTTTGTTAGGAATCACCCCAACTTCCACTAATTTACTCTGCTTTGTCTCTCTCATTTGTGACCAAAATGAGAGAAATCTTTCCATTTCTTTCTACTCTTTGGAAAGTGTGTTTTCTTTTTTCTCAAGCTCTAATTTCAACTTGGCTACTTGAGAAGTCTTTTCATCTGCAACAACTATGAGCAGTGAACCTTGCTCTATTATTTCATCAATGAAATCATAAAAGACCTTACACTTGGAGACAAAATTCTCCACTTTTTGTACTACTAGTTCCTCAAAGTTGACCATGGCCATCGATTGTAAATTCTCTGAGGAGCTAGCAATCTTCCTCAAAACCAGTGCATATCTCTCAGCTTTATCTTTGTACATATTTTTGGCCTGCTCCATTTTATCGAGTCTACCTAATAATGCATTCAATACTACTTGTGCATCTTATTTTGCACTTGCATTTGTTACCTTTCCAAGCTTAACTCTTGTGAGAGTATAGTCTTCCATGTTCACATCACCTTGTTTGTGTGGAGGTAAACCAATATCTACATACTTGTGACTTGATTTGTCTATATGAAGTCTTGAATGAATTTTAGCCTTTTTCTTCCCCTTGGCTTTTTGAGGAACTATCTCTTCAAGGTCAAGCTTATCTAGGTAAATTATTTGTTTCTTGCATTTTGACACTTGTGAGATTAGCTAAGGGAGGAGGAATGAGGTATTTTCTTCTTGACTTACCATCAAATCTCGTGTAGCAGGTGCTTCTATAGAAATGGATGCTATTGTAACAATTGGGGTAGTATAAGTCATGATAGCCCCAATAGACTACAAACTAAGTGGATCCTACAAAGAATCATCCATGAATCTATTAAAATCTCCCTGAGAAGAGATTCCATATGAAGGAGAAGATAGGGTTGCTATGGATGATGAAGAACCTGAAGAAACATCAATAGTTTTCAAGGGAGAACCTATATGAGGGGTAGAAAGAACTGATGATGTTGAAGGAGGGACATAAACCTTCACTGTATGAAAAGTTGATGTAGGAGGATGTAAGGTAGGAAGAGGAGGTGGATGAGTAGTAGGATTGGGAGGAGTGCAAGGAACATTGGAAGTAATGGGTGATGATATTTGGGGAAGATTGTCAACCATGTTCTCATGAGGAGACAATTGTTGTTCATCATCATGCCTTTGTTCTTCCTCTTTATCTTCTTCTTCTCCTTCTTCAACAAACTCTTTATCTGTAAAATCTTTATCTTTGGAGGACTCTTATGCTTCTTCGCTTTCATTCTCTTCCTTTTCATCAAATGATTGCTCTTCAGATGCAAGCTCCTTTCCTTCTATATATGGTTGTTTTGATTCAATAGCTTCCTCTTCTTCAACTGTTTGTGTAGCACTTTTACCAAAAGTAAATTTTATCTTCGGGCCTCTTTGAGAAGAACAGGGAGTAACCACATGCTTTTGTTTAGTACAGAGATCTTGTCATTGGTTAGTTCTCCTTTTGGTGTTTCTCCTTCTGATTTTGTCCTCAAAGATTTCATTTGGAAGCCATGCCTTTGCAACCATTTAGTTGCATTATATAAAATAGGAGCAAGTATTTCTCTAATAGAAACACTTTATTTCTTAGACCATTGCACAAGAGGTAAAGGCTTGTGGGAAATTTATTTCTCTTCATAAGCAGAATCAATGATGTCACTAGAATCTTTGAAGTCCTTTGCAATATTGAAGCTATACCGATATCTCCAATTTGATCTATTGTCAGTTTGCAAAAATCCATTTGACGGATGTCTTTTTCATCTCTACATGAGTCCACCCATATATCTTCAAAGTGGAAGACATGTTGATCTTTTTTAAGTTTCCTATTCACATTTCTACAGTCAAAGTAAAATATGTACTTATATGTTCTTATTGTCATAATTTTCATTTTTGCATCTACTAACTTTGCCTTTTGAACATTGTGAATAGTGTATCTCCCAATAGTGAGTGGAAACTTGAAACTTGGCTTGTGAATTCTCATGCGTTCTTTGTGAATTGAAATCAATTGTCTGCACAACTCCATTAGCACCCACTTGTTTGAAGGATATTTGGGTAGCATGTAGGGACACCCAGTATAGCAACCTACTCTCAAGTATGTGAAGGTAGGAAACTACATGAAGGCACATCCAAACTTACTTACAACCCTATATGCTTTATTTGATACTCTCTTCTTTTTGAGGGTTGGATTGAAAGTGAACAGTAGAGACCTACAAAGAAAGTATTTGTGACTCTCCTGAAATGTTTATGACTATTCCTCAAATTTAGCTGAGAATAAAATTTATACACAAACACAACATTTCTATTACCTTATGTTTACAACCCTAGATATTGCCTCATGATTGCAACAACATATACCAAGTAAGAATTCATATAGAATTTCAAGGTAGTTGTCACATTGATCAACTGCTCATGAATCTCATCACTTATATGAGCTCCCCAATCAATGTGTAATTTCCTCCTAATGATGTGGATATATTAATATAGCCAATCTTGAAAATGGAATGATATGGGTAAGCCTTTCACTCTACTCAGAAGAGCAATCATATCTCACACATCCTCCTTGAAATCGCTTCGAGGAAGTCATTTGGGCCATCTAGAGGTTGTGGGCATTGGAGTCTTCAACCACTGAGTCTTATTTATTTAATAATCAAGAAGGGTAGAAAGGGACATGAATTAATTAAATAATTATGAATTATCTAATTAATAATAGGAAGTGAGTTAGGGACCTAATTAAAATGTCCTAATTAGGGTTAGAAGAAGAGCTTACGAGCCTAGGTCATTTTTATGTGTCTACACTACCATGGATTGGTTTTCTCAACTGTTGTCGGGTATCAAATTTTTTCAAGAAATCACTGATAAAATAATAGATCACCTCTCCTTTAATATTTACATGGATGTAAGCTTAGAATAGTTGTACACTCTAAGATAAAACAAAGGAGAATCGTTCACCAATATCTTGCAATGGTGGAGACAAAGAGATAGTAAGAGAAAGTGGCCTCTTCTTGATGAATAATAAGTGGGGATTATCATAGAAAATCTAGATCCAGATCCATCCTTCCACTTGAAAATGCAATGTATCACATCTTATGATGAGCTTGTCCCTAGATCCCTTAGCATCGATAGAGCTCTGATCTCATAGGGAAATACTCAAGCCTACAAAGAACTTTCCATAAACCGGTTTGAACGATAAGCCTCGTGTCTAGGCTAAGAAAAAGAACGTGATAAATGATGGAGTGGTAGATACTAAGGTGGTCCTAATTGATCCTAGGTTGAACAATAATCAAGTAGCTAACACTCAACCAGCTATGCAGCAAACAACACCTCATCAAAAAAACAACGACGAACCTCTAACAAGTACACTTATCTAAAATGCAAGTACACACAGTTGTCAAAACCCATCAAAAGCATCATGAAGAAATTAGTAGATTCAAATTCGATAATGCTTCCCAACTTTAAAAAATACTAAGAAACACAAGATAAACCATCCTAGTATAACGAGAGTGATTTTTGTGACTTTCACAAAATCAAAGGACACAAAATGGGAAACTGCATGAGGCTCAAAAATATTATCCAATACCTTATAGAGAGTGACACCATATCTATTGAAGTACCAACCGATAACCAAGATATTGAGATGTACAAGAACCCTATGCTAGATCATAGCAAAGGGACCAACACCAAAAAATCTAAGGATTACACAAACATGCAACATACCTATTCCAATGTAGTCACTTCTTGTGATAACATCATTACCATTGTCACCATAAAAGGGCCTAGTGAAGAATGTGGAGTCACCACATGACATGTCAAAGTCACCATCCAAGGAGTCCCATCTCAATCTAGGGCACAACCTACTTTTCAAACATCAAATCCCAACAAGTACAATCTCCTAGATCAGCTTAAGAAGACCCCCGCATAGATTTCTATCTTGGAACTATTGAGGTTGTCCCTCTCACATAGGGAAATCCTAGAGAATACTTTGTCTTTTTCATCCATCCCCAAGGATATTAATATATAATAGTTTCAAGCTATGGTAGGGCACATCACTAATCATCTCCTCACCTTCTTAGAACAAGACCTACCATCGCAACCATTTCACAATCATGCTTTACATCTCAAGGTCATAATTCATAAGAATAAGGTTAAATGAGTCATAATAGATGGAGGTGTTGGTCTGAACATTTGCACCCTTCAATTGATCAAGAACCTGGGCTATTCAAAGGATACTATTGAGAAAGAAAATATTACCACCATCAGAGCATATGACGACTGAGAGTGGGTATCACAAGGCATCATTGCACTACCCATCCAAGTGGGACCCATCATTGCAAAAAACTACATTTTAAGTGTTAGACCTTGATCTCCCCTACAACATCTTGCTTGGTTGACCATGGATCCATGCCCTAAAATTTGCAGCCTCGACCTATCATCAATATGTAAAGTTTCATTTTGAGGGTCAAGAAGTTACCATCCATGGAGATCATGAGCCCTTCCATTACTAAAATAAACTTGAGGCCAAGTTTTACAAGATACCCCAAAACCCTAAAAATGATGAAGGACCTACACCATATTCCTCAAATTTTGATACATCATCCCTTGCATCTACCTCAGAAACGAAAACACTTATTGTGCAAAACATACCTAACATCAAATCAGTGATCTAGGATGATATTTGTGGAAACTATAAACTAATGAAGGATACCTTTGTCTTGGGAGAGCTACCACTTTCTCCCAAACCCCATGGGAAACCAAAATCTAGCAACAAATAGGCCAAAACAATCAACATGGCAACTACTACCTTCACCAAGTGGGAGATTTGAACCAAGAAGATGTCAATGAGGACGATCTCTCTAAACTGCTATATCAAGATGCATGACCCGTTCTTGTTCTTCCCATGGAAGATGACAATAAAGACTTGCAATTAATGAAGGGATGTGGCTATAACAAGAATGAGAAGCTAGGAAAAAATGATAGTGGTTTTCTAGAACCTATCGTCGGTAAGAAACTTCTAAAGAATTTTGGCCTAGTTTGTACTACTAGATAGGTTACCCTTATTGGAAAAGGTACTTCTACTAAAAGGACTGAGGCTTCCTCTTGGTTACCAACATCTTGTGATATGACCTTAGATGACTTCCCCCCTAATCTTGTTGAACTTTTTGAGAATAAATTTCTTTTCATGATATTCACAATATCCTTCACCCCAAGTAATCAACCAACTCAAATAAGCCTAGTATACCCACAACTAATTCACTTGGACCAACAAGGAATATCAATTCTAGATTTATTTGAAAACAATGAAGTGATCTAAGAATTCATAAGACTCTATGATAACCTACCATGGGAAGATCACAAAGTAGGTTTTGATATAGAGCTAGACACAAAAGCATACTATGGGGAGATGATTGAATCCTTCAATCAAAAAATTGATGAAATACAATTAACATGCAAATCTCTAAGTGAAAACCACACTATGACACTTTATAATCTTAAAATAGTAAAAATAAAGGATGCATCCAAAGGTGAAAACCTCTTTGAGGCACCCAAGGATGAGGGATTCAATCTACCCCTTAGTGCAATGCATCCAAAGAAGTCAACAATTCTAGAAGAAAAGGCCACTCCAATAAATATGGGAACAAAAGAAGCACTCAAGATCACTTTCTATGTCAAATCCTTATTGGATGAAGAAAAAAAAAACCTAGCAGCATTCCTCAAATACAAAAGAGCCATCTTTGCATGGTCATGCACAAATATGCCAATCCTTGATCCATAAGTGGTTGTGCATAATTTAGCAGTATATCCTGAAACAAAACCAGTAAAGTAGAAATTAAGGACGATGCACCCTCAGATAGTACTCTTGGTAAAAATTGAGTTACAAAAGCTTCTTGACATTGGATTCATTTGACCACTAGATTATCCTGAGTGGGTTTCAAACCTATCACCAGTCTCCAAACCCACTAGGGGCATCAAAATATGCACTGATTTCAAAGACTTAAACAAGGCATGCCTAAAGGATGATTTTCCTCTTCCTAACATTGATCTCATTGTGGAATTAACATTTGGGCATGAAATTCTATCACTCATGGATGGTTTTTCAGACTACAATCAAATCATGATTTCCAAGGAGGGTCAACACAAAACTGCATTCACTTGTCCATGGGAACATACTATTGGAACGTGATGTCATTTGGGCTAAAGAATGTAGGAGCAACCTATCAAAAATTGATGACCCTCATCTTTCATGAAATGATCCACAAAACAATAGAAGATTATGTGGATGATATTTTCGTAAAATCAAGGAAAAGGATTGAGCACATAGAAGTCTTGGGACCCATCTTTGATAGACTTCAAGAGTACAAGATATAGTTGAATCCAAAAAAATGTGTATTTGGGGTTACATCAGAGAAATTTTTTGGCTATATCATCTCACAAAGAAGGATAGAAATTTATCTAGAAAAAGTGAAAGCCATCCTAGACATGGAACTACTGTAAAAATTGAAACAACTAACAGGGTTACAAGGAAGCTTGCAATCCATCAAAAGGTTCATAACACAACTATCAGATAAAATCCATTCATTCTCGCATATTCTCCATAAAGGAATAACTTACAAGTGGGATGCAAAGTGTGATAAAGTGTTCCAATATATCACACACTACCTATTAACACCTCTAGTGCTCATGTCACTGATACTAAACAAACCATTGATCATGTATATCTGAACCATATCACTAGCACTAGGTTCTCTTCTAGCACAACATGATGAAAATAAAAATGAAAGAGCTATCTACTACATCAGTAGGAGCTTGGTGGCTATGACATTAAATATTCATCCATTGAGAAAGGAGGCTTAGTAGTGGTCTTTCCTTCACAAAATCTCAAACATTACATATTGTCACACCAAATTAAGCTCATTGAAAAGATCGACCAATTAAAAAATTTATTATCCAAAGCAATTGTTACTGGGTGAATGGCCAAATGGGTAATGATCTTAACTAGATTTGACATAGAGTATGTGGAATGAAAGGCAATAAAAGGACAAGTGATAACATGCCAAGTAGTAGAAGCACCTATCTATGCAGAGAACCCATTGGTATCTATCTTCCTTGATGAATAAATGTTCCTTGTCAATCTAATAGATCAGTGGAAAATGTACTTTGATGGATCATTCACCCAACATGGATCAAGAGAGGGTATTCTCTTTATCACCCCTCAAAATTATTATATTCTAAATTCATACATGCTATCATTTCCGTGCACTAACAATACTACTAAGTACGAAGCCCTAATCACAAGTCTAAGAATAGTAGTTCAGTGGTAGATACAAGAGATGAAAGTCTATGGAGACTCGTAGTTGGTTATCAACCAAGTCAATGATGACTATCAAACTAAGGATGAAAAGCTTACTCCCTACAAGAAGATGGTAGAAAATATCAAGGACCTTTTCATTGATATAACTTTTGAGCAGATTCCTCACATGAACAACATAGCACCAAATGTTATGGAAACAATTGGATCATTTTTAGACATGCCAAACAACATCCTCCAATGTTAATTGTTGGTAGAAAAAATTCTCATACTAACTTTCAAAATCCCGAAATCTAAATTCAAGAATGTCATTGTTGTTCTTGGATCCCCATGGTATCATGACATATTCATTTACCTTAGCAAAGGAAACCTCCCATCCGCTATCACCTCACCCTTAAAAAGACCTTTGTAAAGAAGGTATCTCGATTCATGATCCTAGCTGATACCTTATACTATCGAAGCATCAAAGGGACATTAATATGATGTATTAACCAAGAGGAAGCCTTAACCACTTTAATATATGTACACGATGGAATATGTGGTTCCCATTCTAGTGGTATGAATTTAGCTAAGAAACTATTGAGGACTAGGTAATACTGGCCAACCATGGAAAGAGAAGCTCATTAGTATGTGAAAAGTGTGTCCAATGTCAAAAACATGGAGATATAATTCATGCTCTACCTCAAGAATTGCAACCAATGCTCACACCTTGGCCTTTCTCATAGTGGGGGCTTGACCTTATAGGAAAAATAACTCCAACCTCATCCAATGGATACAAGTTCATCATAACAACCACTGAGTACCTTACCAAGTGGGTTGAAGCCATTCTTATGACCTACATAATGGGGAAGAAAATTTCTAATTTTATCTTGAATTATCGTATCTGTCAATATGGTGTTCTACAAACCCTTATCTCAAACAACAAAACACCCTTCAAAATTCAAGAAATGAAAGAGCTATGTCAAAGATTCAACATCCAACATCAATTCTCTACCCCATATTACCCCTAGGGCAATGATCAATCTAAGGCTATCAACAATACCATCCTAAATAAAATGGTCAATTAAGTTGGTCGTGACTGGCATCTGCAATCAAATCCTGCCCTTTGGGCCTATCAAACTAGCATCCACACACCTACAGGTGCAACCTCTTTCTACATGGTCTAGGGATCAAAATACATATTGCCTATTGAGGTTGAGCTTACATAACTATGAGTGTCACTATAGAACCTAATAATTGATGAGGAATAAAAAATATCCCAGTTGAATGAGCTAAAATTCCTGGACAAGCGTTGTCTTGATGCTCTCAATCATTTGCAAGTATACCAAAAACCGACTGAAACAAAGCTACAACATGAAGATGAAATGTTGATCATTCTAGCTAGGGGATATTTTCCTAAAGAAAAATTAGAAGAATCTTCTAAATCATGATAGCAAAGGAAATTTTGAGCCTAATTGATTGGGTCCCTATGTCATCACAACAAGCTATGGATCTAGAGCATATCAATTGTCAACACCTGAAGGTGAACCCTTACAAGAACCAACCAAAAACTTGCATCTTAAATTTTTGTATGCCTAGTTTTAAGGTCAGTATGTCCTTCCTATATCGAGGTAGTCTATTTGTGTCACACTAGGGGCACTTCATTGTAGATCAGATTAGGTTCTTGTATATCTTAAAGCTATTGGAAATTGTAATAAAAATGCCAAAAACATTCATCCAAAAATCCCAAAAACATCAAAATATTGTTTAGCTAAAATCCAAAAAAATTCAAAAAGTTGTAAAGTCAAAATCCAAAATATCCAAAACATATCAACATCCCTAAAAAGGTCAAAACATCCAAAATCCAAAAATAGTACCCCTGTCGAACTACGGGTGTTTGAGCTTGAACATAGGCAAGGCCATCACTGATGTTCCCCTGAGACACCCTAGGTTAGTCCTTTAGGAGTCTATCATAATAAACTGACATCCATCAAATATTCATATATAATCTTCAATAAGTCAAGTTAGTTGAACTACAGGTCTCTGAGCTTGAATGTAGGTAATGCCATTATTCTTGTGCCCCTAAGACACCCTAGGTCAATCCTTTAGGATTCCATAATAATAAATTGTCATTCCATTAACTGTTTATTACTCGTCATCAATAAGTCAATTCATTCAAACTACTAGGATTTTGCATGTATAACGTAGGCAAGGGTAATCTTTAATCAGCCACTGAGGCCCCTAGGATAGCTCTTTTAGGTTAAGTTCTTAGTTGGAAATTTTAAAAAACCCCTAAAAATTCATAAAATTTCAGAAAACACAAGAACGTTTGAAAACTTAGAAAACACAAAAACATTAAACAATCGAAAAATCCTAAAACACTTAAAAATCGGAAAAAACCCAAAAAACTGCAAAACTTAGAAAACCCTAAACAACCTCAAATTATAAAAAAACAAAAGCATTCACATAAACTTTCAGAAAGACCAAAAATAGCCTCAAATCATTTTTAAAATACCAAAAACATTGAAATATTTTGAAAAATCCAAAACCACCCATCTCATCTCGCTTTCACTCGTAATAATCTTCCATCCATAATAAATCGGTCATCCCCTTCAACCTTTGGAAAAACAAGTAGAGAGCAAGTATCACACGTAGTAAAGTGAGAACCTAAGTGTCAAAATTTAAAGTCTAGATCATAGGTAAATGAGTTGGTGAAGTTTTTATCAATGACTTATCACACACCTCATCCTAATAAAAACACCTGGTCAACATGTCGTATGATGCATCCTTCCTACGATGGAAATCAACATTAGAAATCACCTTAGCTAAATTTAAGCCTGGCAATAGATATAGATAGCACTGACTATTTGTCTTTGATATTTTCTTTTGAGTTATCTTATTGACCCATTCCAAGGACCCATCAATGATGTATATCAACCGATTTAGAGAGAAAGGGATGGGGTATCAATCATTATCTTTCATTTGTTGTGCTTGTAGGTATTATTGTAAAATAATCTTGGCACATACTTTCTTATTTGTGTGTAGGGAGGTTGTTTGGAGTAGATTGTTGACTATTGCATATTCTTTGGTTCGAGATATTTTGAACTACTAAACTGCATTTCGATGAGGTTTCCATTTGTCAAGGTGTGAACAAGAACTGTCCTATCTATTTGCAGAGACAAATTCCATTACACTAGATACAACACCATCCTGGTTATCAATACCTTAATTCATCATGTCTATGTGTTATGTCAAAAATAAGGAATGACGAAAAACCCCAATCCCAAGATATGAGAAAATCATCATCATCATGCATTTCTCATCACCATCTCTAATAAAGTCTTGATGGATCATAGACTTGTTGGAACTTTTTGAATCAATCATCAATATCAATTGCCAATCATCTTGTTTCTTTTATCTTCTCTTTGCACTAACCTAGTGTCATGACATTCAACAAGAACATCATCAAAACATCCATCCTACATCCACAAGTCATTAGCTTGCATATATCTCAAATAATAACAACATATCATATTTCACTGAAACATCATTATCATTTAAGTTTTGATGAATAAGACAGATTTATTATTCTAAGAATCTTAAATCATTGCATACATATCATAAAAATAAATCGCGTTATCATATCATAAGCATGAACATCTGTATTATCCATACATACATCCATACACATACATCATCATCTCATGAAATTGCATAAGAAAATACACAAAAAGCAATGCATCCATATCATTTGCATATCATATCATTACATCATACAAAATCATCACATATCACAAAAATAAAAGTACTACATCCATACATAGGCATATCACATCACATCATATCAACATCAAATGCATCCATACATACATAAAGCATTAAATAAAATGAACATATCACATCATATTGAATCCATATCATCTTATATATATCTTAAAAAATGGTGGTTGTCATAATAAAATATTTGATTCAGTGTTTGTATATCAATCAAAAGTACAATATCCATGAGGCTATCAAAAAGGTTCCCATGAATGTATATCTATATAAATAATCGAGAAACAATCAAAAAGTGTCTATACAAGCAAGCTATCCCTAATGGCTACTCCCCTCCCCAACTTGTATATCTAGTTGATACTCAACCCCGAGATGTGCTCCACTCCTTTGTGAGTAATCTAGCTATCTAATCATCATGGGGACATCCTAGTGGTAGTGCATGTGATAATATGTAGCCTTGGCCATGACCTCTCTATACAAATAGGAAAAAATTGTCCATCCATGTGTTGTGGCTATCATGGCATCTAACTATTGGCACCACCCGACCTCCTATGCCAACTGCATATATGAGGTCTATTTGAGTTGACGCTCCAAATCCCTCTCATTTGTGATGGCCAATATTTGTTGTGAGGCCTGGTCTCTCTCAGTTGTGATGTCCAATATCTCTTATCAAGCATGATCTCTTTTAGTCGTAACCACATGTATCTACTATTATAGATATTGTATTTGAATGTCACGAGGATCTGGCTCCGAAAATGGTTGTTGTGGTGTCTGCTGAGGAGGCTACTGGTGCACTAGTGGTGCACCCAAAACCTATCCATCCTGGCCATCCTATTATTTTTCCCTGCCATCTAGATCTCTACCCCATTCTCCACCCTATCCATCATCTAGTTGTCCTCTTCCTCTGCCTATGCCCCTCCCTCTCGACCTCCCTCATGGTGGTATACCTGCTAGATCTGTTAGTCAAGGAGCGGGTACAAACCATGCATCATAAGTAGGTGTAGTGTGTGCATCTTCCTGTACCTGATCGTAGGCCCATGGCATCACAACCAACTATATGAAGCCCTCTACAATCTTGTGGGTTGGGATCATATGTCACCATGCTATCTCTCATGCTGACCTGAAAAAATAATAGTGTTCTAATCATCTAGCCTATCCTACATCGAGCACCAAACTATCTGGAAAACTTATCAAGCATGTATCTCTCTATCATGGTGTGCTCTTGACCCTTCTTGAACCAGTTCTATCAAGCAAAGAATAGTTGTTTTACAACATCGTACCATGTAGGAATCTGAAGCCATGGTCACCATCGCAACACTTTCATCTAATAAATCACTCGACACCGATAAGGAATTTCAAGCTACCCTGTGTGCTACAAAGTGATGGAATCTCTATACTGCCAAACAACTAGATCATCTAGTTCCACATCTACTATATGAACAAAAGGTTGGAGCACAACAATGTGCTCCGAGGTCCAAATATGAAGCAGTGTGACCCTTGTACCAATCACTCTCCCATCATATTGTATGAAGTCATACATATCATGGTAAAGGGAGGCTAGCATCACTAGCCCCCATGCATACTAGGTCCTCCTAAACAACATCTTGTACCATGTCAGCCCCCATCCCTGACTGAATCCCCCTCTCCGTTGATTTGGAGTGACCAAAGCTAAGAGCACTACCGCAATGATCAATCTGAATGTCGATGCTTGACCTCTGTATATCTCAAGGTCAATCTAGTAGTTGACCAAGACAATGGACTCATGGTAAACTACCTCATGGTAGGCTTTATATCCTACATCAATGTAATAAATCATGTGCTCACCATGTATTACCAATCACAAAATCCCATACATCCTCCAGCATCACTGTCACCTCATCGGTAGGTAAGTGGAATGATGAAGTCTTGCTATTCCATCACTTGCATAACATTGTCATCATCACTAAATGAGTCTGCACGATGGGCATGTAAGAAACCTACCACAAGCCAATCTCTCCTAGGTGCTCCTATCATAGCTTAGACAAATCATCAAGTCTAGACAACATAGTCGGTCAATGCTCATGGGACATCAAAAGCTAGATAACCTCTTTCACCCACGAAGCACATGACGTCAAAATTCACAAAAAATAGCTAATTTTGGAGTTTTTATCCTTGAAAATGAGAAAAGCATGGCTATTTGTGATATTATCGCTATAACTAAAATTCTAAATAGTGACGTTGGATGCATTCAAATTATAAATCATGAATTGTGCCGTTAATAACATATGCGTTACCATTTAAAAGTTGAAAACCCTAATTCTAAATTCTAAATCGTAAGATGTGTTGCTATTTACACATGTGCCACGATTTTTCATCAGGAAACCCTAATTCTAAATCATGAATTGTGTTGCTAATCATAGTAATGTCACTAAAATTCAAAATAGTGTTGCCGATTCTAAAAATAGCGTCGCTATATAGCGACACCGAGTAAACTCAAATTTCAAAATGTAATAAATGCACTTAAAAGTCAAAATGCAAGTCAAGTTTCAAATTGCATATCGGTGGTCCTGCACCTAGAGGTCTCTAATACTTGTGAACGCAGTCAAAAATGTGTCATGGGAGTACTCATTGCGCCATTTTTTCAGAGGGTTATAGCTCAAAATGCAAGAATTCTCTAAGGTGTGAATGCACAAATGAATTGAAAGTGACCCTCCCTCACCTATTTATGCCTACAAATTAGGGTTCATTTTGCCCTAATTTAACCTGGATGCTAGGATTTTTCATCAATTTCACCAATCCTTCCAAACAAAAACTTATTTTGCATCATTTTTTGCATTTTTGGTATGTTTTTTGCATCTCGAAGCCTTTTTAGACCCCTGAGGTAGCATTTTAAAATTTGTTGAGAAATCAACCAATTCAAAATTTCCACTTGATTTCTTGAGGGGGCAAGGGACCAACTTATTCCTTCCGCTAGTGCAGCAATGGGGCATCCAAAAAAATATATTTTTTATTTATTTAAACAGTAGTTTTTTATCTGAAGGGCATCGATCTTTGAACCAACGTAGCAGGTACCTCGTTTCAAAGAGGGGAAAAATGTAGATAGTGAAAAAAATCCTGAATGATATCATGCACTCAAATCAGATATACTAACATCATTTTGTCCTAAAACTCATCTTCTTTTCACTTGATTAATTAAATTTTCCTAACTATTTAAGCAATTGCCTCATTTTCATCTATTAATCTAATTGACCTAATTAGGTTAATTTATCCCCTTTTATGCTAACATTTCATCCTATAAAATTGAATAAACCAAATTATTTAATTTAATCCCTAAAGTCCTCTTATTTAATTAATTAACCCCAAGTTATTTAATTAAATATCATATCACTTCCCCTTTCCATTAAATAAATAAATTATTTAATAAATATCCCAATTCTCCTAATTTGCATAGTTGAAACTTTATTTAATTATCAAATTATTAATAAATCTAATCCATCCACTTGCAAGGGAATATTCCTCCTTTGCACTTTCCTTAAAAAAAATATTCCCATGGAATATTCCTTCCCCCTTTTTACAATTACACTTTGTTTTAACTTGCTAAATGTCTATTTTCTTCACCCATGAGAATATTTCAAAGAATATTCTCTTTTTCCACACATTAAAAAGGGGAATATTCCTTTTCTAACAAACTTACTTGAATTCTTGTGCAAGTAATGTTCCATGAAGTTTCCTAATGGGGACACAACCCCTGTCGAGGATGCATCTCGGAGACAGGGGAACAAGGGATCTAAGTTTGGGGATGACGGGGGGGACAATGGTGGGGGGGGGGGAGGGGGGGGAGGGGCGACATGGGGCGATGCAGATATACATAAGGTACTTGAATAACTAGTTATACAAAGATGTTTAAGAATAAAATTTCAAATTAAACTTTGGAAAATTAGTAAAATTGCAGATACTAACTTTTAAATACTTGAATACTATTACTAAAAGACTAAAAGTAAATAAAATATTAAAATTTGACAAATGAAATTATTGAATTTGAGATTTCTATTATATGAATATCAAAAAAATGACATTTTACATCATAATATCATATCATAAAGATGATTAAAATGAATAGCATGATACATTGTGATTGATATCAATAAGTACAAAATGCAAAAATATAGTGAAGGGGGGCCTCTAATCATCCCCAAACTTCTCATCACTCGAACTACTGGAATCCTTGTGCTCAAGCTCTACCAAGCTAACACCAACCAACCCTACATTTGAAGCTTAAATTGAAGCATCATCATCAATTTTTCTTGGCTCCTCTGGATCTACATCCCATTTTTTTGTTGGACTCTCTTTGTACAAAAGTGTTTTGTGATCAATGAGACACAAAGCACTATGTATAACCACAAGATTCTCTGCTCTCTTAGAGGTAAGTTTGTTCCTCTTAAGAGAGTGGATGAGGCTATATGTAGACCACTTCCTCTCAACAAATAAAGAGCGAGAAACCCAAGATAAAAATCAGGTGGATAGAGTGGTAGTCAATGATCTTGATCCATTGCAAGTCCACAAATTGGGTCCTCCTATGCCATAGTTCACATATCCATCTTGGCCACATCTGAATAACCCCTAAGAGTCAAAAATTTGGTCCACTAAGTGTGAATCATGTTGGAATCTACAACATCATACATCCTCTCAATGCAGTTGAAGAACCCTACCTTCACCTCTGCATCCTCTATTGGTGTCACTCTACTAGGCCTAGTCAAGTACCACTTAGGATTAAGTGCATAGGTTGCCATGTGCAATATAGTGTTAAGCTTCTCCCATCTCTTGTGAATTATTGGCTAAATGTTCTCATTGTAGAATTATAATGTGGGGTCTCTCTCTCGCACAACAAGCCCCATATAATCAAGCATAGGATCGATGCACTCATACACCTCTCCAAGGCTAGGTGCATTCACATCTCCATACCTAATAACCTTCAAAACTAGTTTAATGATGGTGACAATATATTTTGCATCACCCTAGAACACATTTATCTTCACCATATCCTTCACCCTCCTCCCCTACTCTATCGTAGACTTGGCCCACCTATTCCAATAAGTTGTCATGAACATGAGTTTCGGTGCCTCTTTCAACTCAATCATTCTCTCCAAGAGAATTAAATAGGAAGCGTATCTCGTATCAGTAGGTTTCAGGAACTCCTTAGCGAAGTTCCTAAAGAGTGCATGTGATGTGTGGTGGTTGCAGATAAACATCTACACATCTCTCACATAATTTACCACTGCTCTAATCCAATCAATCTTCCCTATGTCCTTGAGTGCACTATTCATAGCATGCACACAACATGGGGTCCACCAAATATTCCTATAATCAGCCTCAACAAGTCTCCCCATAGTTGTGCACATATGTGCAACATCTATCACAAGTTGGACCAAATTTTGTGGCCCAACCTCATCAATAGAATCCCTAAGAAACTCAAACTAAAAATCAACATCTTTGCGATGCCCTGAACAACCAATTGCCTTAAGAAAATATGGGCCCTTAGTTTATGTAACCATGATGTTAATGATTGGATGATGGCTAACGTACGTCCACCCATCCATGGCTATGTTGCATCCCATATTAACCCAACACTCCTTCATATTCTCCATCAAGAAATTGATATTGGAATAGTCCTTACAAGATCATGTTCCTCAATTTCATCTCATCTGGTGGCACATATGATGGTCCTCCCCTTGCCACCATCGACATCATCTCCTTATAATAAGGAGATCGAGAAACATGAAACGAGATGTCATTGGAAAAGAAGAAATTTCTAATGGAATCATCTATGTCATCCTTGAGCTACACATTAAACAAATCTACTATGGGGTTACTCTGAGTTTAACTTTGAAATTTATGTTTCTCCCTCCCCTCTCCTGTATAGGCACTGGAAGAAGAACCTGGTGTCCCTCCTAATCTCGTCTACAAAGTATGGTTGGCTAGGTTGAATATGTGTCCTATGAAGAAAAGTAGTAGGCACAGGTGCAACTTGAGTATCATCAGGAACACCCCAAAACATTTATTTCAAATTTGTATTTGATGTTTTCTAGTTTTTCCAAAAATTCACATATCTCCACACCTTTTCGTCTAATGAAAAGAAGGTGTGCATTAAATATAGTGATTCTCCCAGACCACCCCTCACCACAAAAGTTTCACTTCCACCTCTTTGTGCCACCAGATGTTGCCCCTTGTCTTCTTAGTATTTTTGTTGCAAACTATTTGAGAGGGGATTTGGAATCAAAAGGATCCTTTGCATACTCTACCAATACTACATAAGGGCTATTAAATTACTTTCTTCACTTTCCATGGAACTAGTTTGGGCTTCACGCTCAACCCCATAGTCACCCCCTTAGCCTTATGAGCATATTCAAGATCGATATCACTATGTGAATGAACCTCATCCTCACTCATGTCATGAGAGCTCATTGTGACACTTTAATAAACAAATGAATTCTATAAGTGCCTAGTTTTAGCCTCGTTTAAAAATTTTGAAAATAGAATTTTAAAATTTCATGATGAATCTTAATGGAAAGATGAAAAAAAAAAATGATCCTTGAAATGAATATATGAATATGTATTTGCAGCCATGTATATGAAATTATGATTGAATTTTTAATCATAATTTCACAGGCATGGCTGCAAATGAATATTCGTGTTCATTTCAATGCCCATTGTAAGATTCAATATCAAACTATATTTTTAAAATGAATCTGAAAACTTGAAAAAAAAAATTCAAAAAATTCAAAAAACAATCATAAAAACCTACCATGTGCTTGAAAAATCCTTCAAAATTGATGTAGAATTCTCCTCTTCTTCTTCTTCTTCTTCTTTCTCCTTCTCACCCCTCTTGCACTTGCAACACCTAAAACTCACTCTTTCACTCACTCTTCTCATTGGTTTTCCTTTTCTTCACCTAGCTATTGCAAAACATCAAATGCACATGTGAGAAAAAAATGAGCAATTAGAGTGTTTTATTTAGTTTAGAGGCTTTTGGATGGGTCCCACGAGATTTTAGGGTTCAACCCCAAGCACAATACCAAGATTTTTTATTTTTTATTTTTAAAATCACTTTTTGTGACGTTTCAAAATGGGGGACACCTAGGCATCTCTGAGACACTCGAGGGATGACTGAGAGTCCCCAAGACATCTTGGAGACTTCCAACTATCCCTGACATTTCCCTGAAGTTTGTTACATCCCGATGATAGTGGGGGGATGATGGGGGGACATCTCTCAATTGTCCCCAAGTCTCTAAAATGTCCAGGTTGGGGGGATGGCTGGGATTTGGGGGGCACACATCCTTGTGGAACACTGTGTGCAAGTTAGCTTGTGACCTCTTGTGCAAGTCAACTTGTGACTTATTGTGCAAGTTGAAAGTGTGTTTGTTTGAACAAAGGTGAACCCTTGATTAAATCTCATCATTGATTCTCATCCCTTGATGATAATCCATGATCCATGCCTCCAGCTTCCTTCATCCTTGACCATTGATTGTCTTTTTCAATCTCAACCCTCTATTTCTCATTTGCTCTCCTATAAATAGGTCACTATTTGGAGACAAATGGATACATCTTTTTCAGAGAAAACTCATGTTGTTTAAATCACTCACACTCACAGTCATATTTAGCTTTTACTTAGTATCATTTTAGCTCAATTACTTGCATATTAGCTTAGCTTTCATTAATGGTTGAACCATGGTAACTTAGATGCATAAATTTAGCTTGTTTATTAATTAGGGTTTCAATATTTTTAGTTTAGAATCTATTTAGATTAGCTTCGTATACATCCATATCAATCATCTTAATTTGAATCATATTAAAATATCTTGCATGATGTTAATCTAGTTTTAAATCATGTTTCATTACACATCTCACAATGGTTTCATCAATTTTCTTCAATAAAAATTATTTAAACAAGCTCATTTATCTATGGGATTGGGAAAGGGTCATCATTTCACATCAATGTGACACCACTCCCCCAATAAGATAAGTGCCAATGAATTAGAGATTGAAGCCTTTAAAGTTTAACATCTTACTTTTAATGGAATCCTAGTTTAGTGTTTATTTGAATGATCTTTATTGGATTGATGTTTGTGGCATGAATATTCTTTGATTATTCATGGATCAAGTGTAGTTAGCCCATACTAATATGTTGGTCACAAAACAAAATCATGAATACTAGAAAAAAAACCATTGGAATTACAAGCCTACTACTGAAACTGAACTTACTATTGAAAGTAGTATTGAAAAAGTGTATTCTTTGACACATGTTATTGAGGGTATATCTCCCTACAGGATTGACGGTCATAATAGAAAATGATATAAAAATGATATAGAAAATAGAGTAGATGGTCTAGCAAAGTTTGAACCATGGCCTCACTCCATCCTGATTTCTAGCATTTTCTTCTCCCTGACACTGAAAAGAAACCCAGGCTGTTGATCATAACCTTTGTCTCCAATAAAGGGATTAGTAAGCAAATGGAGTTGAGGGTTGTGAAAAATTTCCATAGCATGTGGTTTTCGATAGCCAATGCTAGGTTATAAGAAGACTTGTTTTATTTTATCTTGTTCAAATTTTTTACTCTAAGTTTTGATCCTCTCACCAAGCTCATTGGATATTGGGCCTTGTTGATCCACGTAAAGATTAGAGTAGTCTAATATCAACTATAATATATTATTAATAGCCTATAGGTTTTAAATTCGATCCACTTGCATTTAGGGTAATTGGAAAGTGGAAACAACAATTAGATGATGACAGACCAAGTAATAAATGTGGCAATGCTATAATATCCAATGGGGTGTTTTAGATCCTCTCCATTGTTGGAATAAATTTGCGTTCCCTAAGATTTGAGCATTCATGCATGAAATTTGACCTTTTTTGTACACAAAGATTTGTTTTATTCTTGCCACCAAAAATTTATCTTTTACCAAATTGATGTTTTACATAAGATTTATGAAGCTCTGCCACTATAGAGAAGTTGTTATCTTCTTATTTAGTTATTTATTACATACAGTAACAACCTAGCTATTAAGTTTTTAATTTTCTTTTGACATTGTTCTTTAAATTCCCTTCATTGTCAAAAAAAATCTTGCTTCGTGCAAGTTTTGAGACTTCATGCATGAGATTTGAACCTTGATAATGATGAAGAAATCTATTATGTTTATTATTTAATTTGTTTTCTTGTTGTAAATATAGCCCTTGGTGCAAAACTGGTTTGGGATTTGTTCTTCAACCCAGAGAAAAAATGGTGCCAAATCATGAGACATAAATATTTGGATTCCATGGAAATGGAAGGGATCTTAACCCAAAGGAATCTCCCATTAGGATTGAAAATATGGAATTTCATATGTGACTGTAGACATGCCATTCTTCCTCACCTTTCTTGGCTAGTTAAAAATGGTGACAAGGCCCTTTTTTGGGATAATGCATGGAATGTTTATCAACCCCTTAAACTTCTTGCGGATTGGTCCCAATTAGATTTATTTACTTGAAGAATAAAGCCCTTGGTGCCAAACTAGTTTGGCATTTGTACTTCAACCCAGGAAAAAAATGGTGCCAAATCATGAGACATAAATATTTGGCTTCCATGGAAAGGGAAATGATCTTCACCCAAAGGACCCTCCCATCAAGATCAAAAATATGGAATTTTATATGTGACTGTAGACATGTCATTCTTCCTCACCTTTCTTGGCTATTTAACAATGGTGAGAAGGCCCTTTTTTAGGATGATGCATGGAATGGTTATCGATCCCTTAAACTTATTGGGGAATGGTCCCAATTAGAGAATATTATAAAAAAACCTTTGGGTTGATAAAGTAAAATATTATTTTATCATTGATATGGATGACCCTTTACACTCTTTCAGATGGAAGGATTTCAATTTCGTACCAGTACCTCCTCACATGAAGGAATCGCTTAAAACTAAAGTCTAAAAAAGGAAACTTATTTTTTCAGATAAGCCTGATGAAATAATTTGGACAAGATCAAAATTAGGAAAATATACTGCTAAAGATGGCTATAAATCTTTAGTTAAAAATGAAGCTCTTCCTTCTTGGCCATCCCACCTTTGTTGGGGTCCTAATATACTTCTGAAAGTAGGTGCTTTTAGTTGGTTAGCAATTAGTTGGACAAAATACTCTCGAGCATGAGACTTGATACACTGGGAATAACTCCTCTTTCCCCTTGTGTGCTATGTGGTAAGGAATTTGAATCTATCGACCATCTCCACATCAATTTCACTTTTTCATATGAATGTTGGACATGGTTAATGAATAGACTGGGTTGGCATTCTCCTTTACAAAATTCGATCTTCCACCACTTCCAGAGTTTGCCGAGATTATATTCTTCCTCTAAGTTTTCTTGTCTTTGGGAGATCGCTCCCTAAATTCTCATTTCTAACATATGGCTCAAAAGGAATAGATGGATATTTAAAAAGGATCACCTTCCACTGGAACAAAAATCCAAAAAATTGAAATTTCCATCTTTGAAATAGTGATGGAAAGTTTTTACAAGAATGGTTCTACCAACATCTACTTCTCCTCATGGGATTATTTTATCCTTAGAAATTGGTCTCTCCTCAAGATACCTAATGTGGGCTCCATAATGAATAAAAAATATCAAGGGGATAGATCAGTTATCAACTAGATTCCTCCTCCCAAGGATTACATCAAATTGAACTTCGATGGAGCTTCTGCGGGCAATCCTAGAAAATCCAGGGCTACTACTATTCTAAGAGATTACCACAGAAACTTCATTGGAGAAATTTGTTCAAGTCTTCCAGATGGCACAAATAATACTGTAGAACTAAATGCTCTAAATTGGGGTCTGAAACTAGCAATTGAATTATCCATTTCCCATATTTTGCTTGAGGGTGACTCCATGATTGCGATGTTTGCAGTCTTGAAGGGTTACTCAGATTCTTGACACCTAAATTATCTTACTTCTCATATTTGTCATCTCTTGTACAAATTTTCCTCTTATGAAGTAATGCATTGTTATAGGAAAGCAAACAAACAAGAAAACTGACTTGCAAATAAGCTATTGATCAAAACTTGCATTTAAAAGTACTTTCATATAAGGAATATTTGAATTTGGTGAATTAATAACATAATATACTCTTCTTATGACTCTTGGTTGTTTGCTAATGCTACAAATTTCATAGATCTATGTTTGGTTACCGACAAGAAAAAATGTTCTTTGTGATCAAATTTAAACTTTGATCAATTCTCTCATGTCTTATTTCTAACATGTATTTGGTATGTTGGCAATAATTTGATTTGTGGTTCGACAAGATATAAAGGTGGCATTTATGGCCTAATCACTATGTTGCGGCTTGAAAAATGGTGACATTTCTAGCCGAATCATTATGTTGAGGCTTGAAAATTGGTATAATTCTCTAATATGATGTGGCATCTTTGACTTACACATGTGGCTTTCTTTTCTATGCTAATTTGAGACAACTTGTGGGATCCTCCTCCATATTAATTGTATTTAGGGAATTATTCCCTTCATTGGTTGGTATGTGGGAGCATTGGCAGTGAGGTTTAATTTTTCTTCCTCTTGGTAATAATGCACAGTACAAGTTATCCTTCATTCCCAAGACAAGAATTTAGTGGTTAAAACCTCTTTTCTTTTCCCCAAATTGAGAAAAAATTCCCATTTGTATGGGGAAAGGTTTGCATATTTATCAACATTTCTAAATTTGAAATTAGTAGAGATAATTGCTATGACATCTCATTTATTGTCTCATTGCTCTTGGTACTTGTGGCTTGGGTGAATGTCTTCTTCATGTGCGTATATCCATGATATCTTGATTTTGATGGGGGTACGTGCGCCACCATACATCTAGTGGATCTGATGATCCTCATTTCTTATCACCTCTTCAATTTTGTAGAAGTTGTGTACGATGAGATTACCAAGGATAAAATTTATGACATTTGGCATGGTTATAATTTCGGCACACTAAATTTGGTTTTCTTTGCTAATTGTGCACCACCCTTTGGTGTAGTAAGCTTACAATGGAATTTATTTCATTTCTTGCACCGTATGATTTCCAACATGCGACGAATTCTTTAAAATGATATATTTGGTTATTTGTCTTCACATTTTTCTAGTTTCTTATTGAAAACAAAATTCATAACTCTTTTAGGGTGGTGGTTCCTCCAAGATACCATGAACTTCGAGATGAAAGTCCCTTTCACACAAAAAAATTAAGCCAAACTTGCATCATAGAATGCAAGCCAATAGAGGAGGCAATTAGAACGGTTCTAGGGAATGACTGGTTAGAATTTCATTCCATTTCACTTTCACATGAGGTAGCATCTCGATTTGTTTCAAATTTGATGGATGTTTTTTGGTGTGGTGAGATGGTTAAATTTTTAGCTGGCTCTTATATTTTTCACCACGTTTGTCCTCTTTCTTCTTTGAAAAATGCTCTCGAGGAGTATGGAATTTTAAAATGGTTCTAATCTTGTTGGAGGATTTCTTTGTTGGAAATTCATCCTTTCTAACCGTTCAATCTTGGCTCTTTTGAGCTTGATGTCACATGGACTACTTGACAGTTATTCATATAATTTTATCATAAATTTACATGGTCTCAAACCCAGATTGGTCCATACAATTTCCAACATGCAACTAGACCTCTTTGATGCAGTGAAATTTCTCATTCATCATGCTTTGGTGGAACCTCATTCCATTCCATATTTCCCTCCACCTACAGAATTGGAGTCTTTAGAGGAAAGTGGGATTTACTCTTAAATCTTGTTTTTTCCTCTCTTATGCTTCATTTTTGTTTGGAATTTCCTAAAAGTTGAGGATTTTGTCTTGGCACTACTCAATGTGATTTTGTGGTCTAGGTTATTTTCACCTAAGCTTTTGTCATTTTTGTAGCTCATCTTCAAAGCTTGACTCTCAACTCTTGTTTCAAGTCTCATGGTTGTGGTTTGTTTCTAAGTCTCTATACAGTTCAAAATGGATGTGTTTTTATTGGCTCTAGTTTTCTCAAGCTAAAGCTCTTATCTCTATTTTAATATTCATGTCTAAAGTTTCTTCCTTACTTTCTTTCGAATGATTATGTAATAATTGTTATCACATCTATGGGATTTACGGTTCCTTCTCTTTGTACAGTTGCTCTCACTTTCTTATTTGTTTTTGTATCTAGTTAATTCAGTTTCTATGGTAATGTTAGTTCTGTTAATTTCATATCCCTCTATGTACTCATTTTTTTGCAATAAAGGTTTTTGGCTCAACCACCTTTTTTATCAAAAAAAAATCTTTTATTTTAGCATAATCTTTGAGGATGATTTTTTTTATTTTTAAAAAAATGCACTTTAAATTCTCTGCATTGTCCAAAAATTTAACTTATGCAATATTTGAATTATTAGGTATGCAAATTGAAGAATTCCTACATTAAGAAGGTTGTGCCCCCTTTTTGAAAATTTTAGAATATAAGGTTTTCCTTTTCTCCTAAAATAATGCCACTTCGCTTTGTCAAAATAAATACAGATTTTGTTGGTCTTGAGTTTTCACATGTGAGATTGAACTTTGCCATTATAGAGAAAGTTAGTTCTTTATATTTTCTCAAACTCTTAGCATTTATTCAACATACAACTTGGAAAATAAGGTGTAGTAGTACTTCAAATTTAAAGCCAAGCAAATAGAATCCTAGGGATAAAAGAAAAATATAATATTAAATCAAAAGCATAGACTACATTTAACCATAAAAAAATTGTTCTTAAGAGTTCATCGGCACGGTGAAGAATTTTGTGCAACATATTTAAATTAGAACATTTCTAAGGGTCCTAAAAATCAAGAGAAAATCAAATCACTAAAATATTGTTTTTAGAGAATAATCTAAGCTAAGAGGTATGTGGCTGAAAATTGATTATCTTTCGATTAGCATTTTAGTTTTGGAGTGTAGATTGTGTATTTTGGTTTCAACATTTCTTTAAGTTCTTATAAGTTTGGGTTATGTTAATTCTTTCTAAGGTAGTGTGAGGGTAAGTGAAAAAATATATGGGGCCAAAAAGGGGGCTTGAGTGGCCAATTTTTTTTTCTGAAATTGGGAAATACTGACCTTGGATGTGAAATTGAGGATAGTTACACTAAAAATTTTGAGGTGCAACAAAAACAAGGATCATAGTGCTCTAAGTCTAATTTCTAAACTATTAATTTATTTTGAAAATGGTTGAGATTAAGGGGTTCAAAAGAGGGATGCACATAAATTGGTGTTGTTTTTGTCAGAAAAACATAACATATCAACTTTTGTGTGTACCTAGCACGATGAACCTTTTTTTAGTATTTTTAAAATCGCTTCGGTGAGAAATTAGCTAATAGTATTTGGTTGATATCTGATTTTTTCAGATAATTTTTTAATTAATATTTGATTTTTGACTAATTTTCAAAGTGAACACTTCCTGAACAAATAGAATTTTGGTTATGCTACCTCTACAAATTTTAGAAACTAATTGAAATTTTCTTTTTCTTTTTAAAAAAAAATTGTAGAATGGAGTCTAGTTTATAAAAATGTAATTTATTTGAAATTTTGATGAATAGTTAATTTATAACGAAAGTAACACCAAACACTATTTTTTGCCAAAAAAGAGACACACAAACAAAAAAAATTATAGATGAAAGGTTTAACATTGTAAAAAAGTGAAAAACAATTACATCGTTGGATAGCTAAGAGAGAGCCTAACATTACCCAGGTGTTCAATTTATTTGACATTAAAACACATGCAATCTTGATGGTGAGCATGAACCCAATTATGTGAAATATTGTAGAATTTTCAAAAACACATCTCTGGTTGTTAGAAAGGCCCTCCAAGCCTTTGGGTTGGTATTCCAAGGCAAACACCAAGCCTAAGGCTTGGGGATTCCCAAAGCAAGATATAACACGAGCACGTTATAATGCACTCACGTTATTATTTTTGACATGGTTTTTTGCGTTTGTGCGTGACATGTCTAACACGACATAACACAAGCATGGTATAATGTGCTCACATTATGTCTTTCTTTATGTTAAATGCTACTCTATTGAATGTATGTTTATATATTTGTATGTTTGTATGTACATGTATACTTCTATGTTATGTATGTATGTATGTATGTATGCATGCTTGTATGTATGTATGTATGTATGCATGTATGTATGTATGTATCAATGCATGTATATATGCCTATATGCATGTAAGATTGTATCTACATATGTACATGTATGCTTGTATGTATGTAGGTTTGTATGTACATATGTATTATGCTTGTATGTATGTAAGTATGTATGTATTTATGTATGTCTTTAGAGGGAGGGAGAATTTTAAGAGAGAGAGAGTTATCTAGGTATGGTGGGAGGGAGAGAGGGAGGGAGAGACCTGAGAGAGAGAGAGGTAGAGAGGTAGTCAGAGAGAGTCTTGAGAGAGGGAGAGGGGGTGGAAGGGAGAGTCTAAGAGAGAAGGAGTGGGAGAGAACAAGTTGGAGTGAGAGGGACTTAGCTAGGTAGGGTGGGAGGGATAGAGGGAAAGAGAGAGAGAGATAGCGGGTGGGAGAGAGAGAATTTAGAGAGAGGGATAAAGAGAGAGAGAAAGAGAGGGGAGAGAGAGAGGGAGAGAAAGAGAGAGTTTTGTAGGTAGGGTGCCAAAGGGAGAGACTTGAGAGTGTGGGGGGTGAGAGGGAGAGACTCGAGATATAGGTAGTGAGAGGGAGTGTGAGAGAGAGGGAGTGGGAGAGAGAGGGAGAAATGGAGAGGCAATGGGAGGGAGAAAGAGAGATATATAGAGGGAGTGAGAGAGAATGGTAGGGACTGATTGAGTGAGAGGTACGTAGAAAGAGGGAGAGGGTAGATAGAGACAATTAGAAAGGGTAGGAGAGAGGGAGGGAGAGAGAACTAAGATGTATAAATAGAGAGAAAGGGATATGGGTTGAGGGTATAGGGTCGAGGGATTAGGGTGGAGGACCTATAGGGTTGATGGTTTAGGGTATTGGGTTGAGGGTATAGGGTTGAGGGTAGAGAGTATTGGGTTGAGGGTAGAGGGTAGAAGGTTTAAGGGCTTAGGGTTAAAGGGTTTAGGGTTGAGGGTTTAGGGTTGATGATTTAGGGTTTAGGGTTGAGCGTAGAGGGTTTAGTGTATAGGTTTGAGGGTATATAGTTGAAGGATTATTTTGAGGGTCCAATGTAAAGGGTATAGGGTATAGGGGTTGAGGTTTAGGTTTTAAGGGTTTAGGGTTGAGGGTTTAATTTATAGGGTAGAGGGTAAAGGGTAGAGGGTTTAATGGTTAAGGGATTAAGGATTAAGGGTTTATGGATTAGGGTAGAGATTTTTCTTGGTTTTAATGGTTTAAGGGTTGAGGGATTAGGTTGAGGGTAGAGGGTATTGGGTCGAGGGTTGAGGGTTTAGGGTTTACGGTTGAGTGTTTAAAGGTTTAAGGGTTGAGGGTTTAGGTTTAAGGGATTAGGGTAGAGAGGGAGGGATAGATGGATGGAGATATGGAGGGAGAAGTGATATAGAGAGAAGGAGAGAAGAGGAGGGAGGGATAGAGATATATGAGGGTTTAGGATCCAATGTATAGGGTAGAGGGTTGAGAATTAAGGGTATAGGGTTGAGGATCTATAGGGTTGATGGTTTAGGGTATTGGGTTGAGGGTATATGGTTTAGGGATTAGGGTTGAGGGTACATATGGTTGAAGTATTAGGGTTGAGGATCCAATGTATAGGGTAGAGGGTATCAAGGTTGAGGGTTGAGGATTTGAAGGTTGAGGATTGAGGGATTAAGGGTTGAGGGTTGAGAATTGAGGATTGAAGGTTTAATTAATAGGGTAAAGGGTAGAGGGTAGAGGGTTTAAGGGTTGAGGGTTAAGGGTTTAAGGTTGAGGGTAGAGGATTGAGGGTATATGGTTGGAGGATTAGGGTTGAGGGTCCAATGTATAGGGTATATGGTATAGGGGTTGAGGGATTAGGGTTTAAGGGTTGAGGGTTGATGGATTAGGGCTGATATTTTACTTGGGTTTAAGGGTTGAGGGTAGAGGGTAGAGGGTTTAAGGGTTTAGGGTTAAAGGGTTGGGGGTTTAGGGTTGAGTGTTTAAGGGTTTAAGGGTTGAGGGTTTATGATTGAAGGATTAGGGTAGAGAGGGAGGGATGGATGGAGGGAGAAATAGAGGGATAATTGAGATAAAGAGAAGGAGAGAAGAGGTGGGAGGGAAAAATATATATGAGGGTTGAGGATCCAATGTATAGGGTAGAGGGTTGAGAATTGAGGGTTGATGGTTTAATGCATAGGTTAGAGGGTAGAGGATAGAGGGTTTAAGGGTTTAGGGTTTAAGGGTTGAGGGTAGAAGGTTTAAGGGTTTAGGGTTTAATGGTTGAGGGTAGAAGATTTAAAGGTTTAGGGTTGAGGGTTGAGGGTCTATTGTATAGGGTAGAGGGTGATAGGGTAGGGTTGGATGGAACAATCACTGTTCCATGCTCTGGATCTCGCTTGGAAGATCCTTATGGTGTCACACTCCACCACCTTAACCTATAGGACCTATTTCTTGTTTAGGTTCCCTTGGTTCACCTTGCCAACCCAACTATCATGACAAATTCCAACTACCAAGCCAACCTTGGTGCAATGCTTCAATTCTTCCCTTAGCCCTTAATCTACCCTAAAGGCTAACCTATACTCAACACTCAATGTGATCTTTGCAGGGGTGTGGGGATGCTTCCAATAGGTTCACACCATCACAACATGCTTCTAGGGAGTCCACCTTACTTCCTTTGGCTATCGCTTTCTCCAAACCCTCATTTAGGGTTAAAAAGGCTACTAGCCCAAGAGCCCCAATTAGATCTCCAACTCCAAGTAACCAGGATTGTTCTCCTAAGTTATCTAAAGAACATCCAATATTCCATTGAGTTTCTTGGTGTCTATACCCACCTCTCAATGATTTTTGGGATTCTAAACCTCCACTGTCTGTACAATACCCCAAACTAGAAAATGGCCAAAACCTTGGGTTTTTGTAGGTCTTTTCTGGCTTCCCTGCAGACTGTTAAGGATTCCTCTCACAAAACAAGTTGATGGAGCTCCTTCCCTCTTGCTATTCCTTGGAAAGGCATACACCTGCCCTCTCCACACTGTGCTTTGCCAGAAGATGGACATCCCTGCAAGTCTAGTGCTATGCACTTCTTGTATTTCCTAGCCGAGCACTGTCAAGCTCGTCTATGAGAAGCCTTCCACAGTGATTCCCTGGCTCCTAACCACTCCTAACCCTATCCTATTTATAGACATGGAGCCTAGTCACAATTCCCAAGGGCTCATACACAAAGTACAGTGGGAATGTAACTAAACCTCCATTCTTTACAAACTGACTGTCAGGACAACAACTAAAAAGAACAACTTAAGTACAAAGCAACGCTTGAAAATTGAACACACTAACTAAATAATACCACACAAAGCTTCGAATACCACTACACTACATTCTATAACAACTCACAGTGCCATGATCACTCCTGACCACACAAATTCAAAACAAAACTCAGAAAATTATACAACCTTATCACTGTCCTCACTGGTATTCATGAATTTTTAACAATACAAAAGCTTCCAACCTTCCTTTCAGGTCAAGGCACACCATATATAGTTTTCTAATTCAGTTAAGCTTGATCCTAACTACTCCATGGCCACTTGTGATTTCCAAAAGGACTTATTTGCAACATTTTTAGAGAAACTAACACCTAGAAAAGTCTACAAAGGTCTTAAACCATCCTGTAGCCAAACCTCAATCTAACAAATGGTCACCATGACCTTTACTAACACATTACATGTTCTCAAATGCCTCTAAGGCACAAACTCAAGAAATAGAAATAGATTGCTACATTTGGCCTAAACAAATTTCCAATTAGTAACCTTCTAGACAACCTTCCTAGATGAACTATGGGGTGCTCCTGCACCATTCTCCCCCTCCCTGCACAAACACTAAGGAATGTGAGGAGAGATCAGTGACACATCAATGCCCTGCTTCTTAAATTGAGATTCATCCACCCATGTAGCCTTAGATTCATGTTTGTTCTTCCATTTGATAAGATGCTCCATGTACACCCTATGCCTTGTAGATTTCTTTACTCTAGACTCCAAGATCCTCTCTGCTTGTAGCTTGTCTTTAGGAGGTAAGGTTATGTTACTTACATCCTTGAAGATATCCCTGTTGTTCTGATCCTTTTCATTGACTGATCCCTTATACCTGATCAAATCACCTACATTGAACACTGGTGAAATCCCTAAATCTGTAGGTAACTCCACCTTGAATGCATTCTTCCCATATTTGGCTAACAACTTGCATGGTCCCACTATTTTCATCTGCAATCTAGTTGATGTACCCTTCTGCAAGCTGGATTTGTTGAGGTGGACCATGACATAGTCTCCTATTGCAAATTGCAAATCTTTTCTTGACAAATCTACCTTATATTTCAACTTTTGAGTAGCCTCGGTGACTGTCTTCTTTACCTGCTCCTGAATCTCCTTCATGGTCTGAGTGAGTTCCTCTGCATGTCCACTCATATGCTCCATAGCTCCTAGATCCCTGAGCTCACATATACCTCTTGGGTGCATTCCATAAACAATTTCAAAAGGACTCTTCACTGTGGTTCGATTCACACTGTCATTATATGCATACTCATCCTGTGAGATAACCATGTCCCATGTCTGTCCATACTCTTTGGTTAGTCACCTTAGAAATTTACCTAACACCCTATTAACCACCTCTATTTTTCCATCGGTCTGAGGATGGTAAGCTGATCCAAAAGATAGGTTGGTACCTAATCTGCTCCATAGAGTCTTCCAAAAGTGACTCATAAACTTCACATCCTGCCTGAAACAATGCTTAAAGGAAATCCATGGATCCTTACAATTTCCTTGAAGAAAAGGTGAGCTATATAGCTAGCATCATGGGTGGTTTTGCAAGGGATAAAGTGACTCATCTTGCTGAATCTATCTACCACCACATAGACACTATCAAACCATGTCTTGGTCTTAGGGAGTCCTACCACAAATTCCATGCTAACACACTCCCATGGTCTGTTAGGAATGGGTAGGGGTTGATATAGACTAGCATTACTAGCTCCTCCCTTAGCTTTCATACACACTACACATTGCTCCACATACCTCCTGACATCCCTTGAAAACTTAGGCCAATAGTAGAACCTTTGCACTAGCTCCAATGTCTTGTTGATGCCAAAATGTCCACTAATACTACCATTGTGCTTTTCCTGGATGAGGTTTTTTCTCATTGATCCTTTTGGAACACATAACTTATTCCCTTTAAATAACAATCCACTTTGCAATGTATACTCTAAGTATTGACTATGAAAATGATTCTCAAAGTCAGAACATACCTTGTAGGCCTCCGAAAAGTCTTCATCTTCCCCATAGAGATCTTTGATACTCTTTATTCCAATGCTCTTGCTCTATATCTCTTGCACTGTCAGCAATCTTCTACTTAGTGCATCTGCTACCTTGTTAAATTGTCCCTTCTTGTGCTTGATGGTGAAAGTAAAAGCTTGGATGTACTTCATCCATTTCAAATGTCTATTGCTCAAATTCTCTTGGATTTTGATATAACTAAGTGCCTGATTGTCAGTAAAGACCACAAACTCATTGGCTAGAAGGTAATGCCTCCACTTCCTAAGTGACTAAACTAAATAATAAAGTTCGAGGTCATAGGTAGAATACTTCTTCTTAGCTTCATTGAGCTTTTCATTGAAGAAATCTATAGGCCTGCCTTCTTCACTTAGCACTCCTCCTACTGCAACTCCACTAGCATCACATTCCACAGTAAACAACTTGTCAAAGCTAGGTAATAAGAGAATAGGTTGAGTTGCCACTTCTTGTTTCATTTTCTCAAAACCTTTCTCAGCTTCTTGAGTCCACTTAAACTTAGTCTTTAAACCACCTTTGATTGTATCTAGGATTGGTGCACATATGCCAGTAAAGTTCCTTATGAATTTTATATAAAATTGAGCCAATCCATGAAAAATTCTTACCTCTGTCCCTGTGGTTGGTGTAGGACAATTTAGGATATCTTCCACCTTGCTTGGATCCATCTTCAATGATCCTTGGGACACTACAAAACCCAAATATACAAGCTCTTGTTTAAAGAACTCACATTTCTCTAGGTTGATGGCTAACTTCTCTTCTTGCAATCTTCTAAGAACCAACTCCACATGCTTTAGGTGTTCTTCTGCTATCTTGCTAAATATGAGTATATCATCAAGATATACCACCACAAATATCCCTATAAAGTCTTTGAGCACTTCATTCATGAGCCTCATGAATGTGCTAAGGGCATTAGAGAGGCCAAATGGCATAACTCTCCACTCATACAACCCATCTGTTGTCTTAAATGTTGTCTTCCACTCATCTCCATCCTTGATTCTGATCTGATGGTATCCACTTTTGAGATCCAGCTTGGTGAAGTACTGAGCTGCTCCAAGACAATCCATCAAGTCTTCAATCCTAGGAATAGGGAACCTATACCTGATTGTGATTCTATTTATTGCCCTAGAATCAGTGCATAATCTCCACTTTCCTTCTTTCTTGGTTGCTAAGACCACTGGCACTACACATGGGCTGATGCTCTTCCTAATTAACCCTTGATCCAATAACTCCTACACTTGTCTAGCTACCTCTAGATTCTGATCAAGTGTAATCTTATAAGCTGCTTTATTTGGAAATGAAGCTCCAGGTATGAAGTCAATCTCATGACTAATGGCTCTCTTTGGAGGTAAAGTTGTAGGTGCACCATCACTCACTATGTCCTTATACTTCTCAAGCAACTTCTGGACTGCTCCAGGTACAACTATTTTCTCAGTCTTGTCTTCTTCTTGAGGTTGCAACATGACCACATATCCTTCACCCCCTTGATGTAGGTTGTTAAGGAACTCTTTACCACTGATCTACAAGACACTAGGTGTCTTTGACTGTCCTTCTTCCTCTTCTGACAGTGACTGCAATTTAAATGTCTTCCCATCCTTTTTGAAATAAATGGTGTTCTCTTTCCCATCATACATGGAACTTCTGTCATACTGCCATGGTCTTCCCAATAGTATATGGCATGCATCCATGGGTAACACATAACAAATAAATTTATCCTTGTACCCTCCAATGGAGAACTCCACCGTTACTTGCTCATTGAAAAGAACACTCTGCCCTTTGTTCAACCATGTTACTTTGTAGGGGTTAGTGTGGGGTACCTTCTCCAATTTCAAATTCCTTACTGCCTCTTCTGATATGATGTTATCTATTGAACCTAAATCCACAATAACCTTACATACTTTTCCAGGTATTTTGCATCTCACTCTAAATAAAGCTCTTCTTTGTTTTGGCTCTTCCTTGACCGGTTGTCTGATCAAAACTCTCCTAAACATTAGGTTCTCCCCCATTTATGATTCAATGTGACTGACCTCTGGTGATTTAGCACTCATGGTGTCCTCTTGAGCATATGCCACTCTCTTCTCGGTATTTGATGAAGATGCTTTCTTCGGGCACCTATAAGCTGGATGTCCTACTTGACCACAATGATAACACTTCATATTAGCAAAGTATGAATTGCTCCTGCCTGCTCCTCTTCCTCTATTTGATCCTCCTTGAGATCCTCTACCTTTTCCATAACCTCCTCTAGAAGGTGTTTCACTTCCATGTTCTATGAGTTTAGATTCTCCTTGGTTCCTTTGCTTAGTTCCTCTACCTTGGTAGCCACCTCTATGTCCTCTTTGATCTCTTTGATCTTTGCCTTTGCCTCTACTCTTAGAAGCCTGATCATGTTTCCTCTTGCTTCTTTCCTCAATCTTAATAGCTAATTGGTAACATTGGTGTACTGTCTTAGGACTTAGAAGAGTCATCTCCTATTGAATGTTCCACTTCAAGATATTAAGATACCTAGCCACCTTGAGACTTTCATCTTTTGAAACATTAGACCTCATAAAAATTTTTTGAAACTCCTCGGTATAAGTGTTCACATCTTGGTCTCTTTGCCTCAAGCTTTGTCTTTTCTTATGTAACTGAATCTCATAATCATCTGGTATGTATGCTTCTCTCACTTTTGCCACCATACCCTTCCAAGTTGAAATAGGCTTCTTGCCTTCCTTTTCCCTCTCTGTCTGAATGACTTTCCACCATGTCAAGGCAGATCCTCTCAATCTAGACTTGGCCACCTTCACCTTCTGTGCTTCAGTGACTCCATCACATTCAAAATTGTTCTCCATGCCTTCTATCCAATCCATGACTAGGTCAGCTTCCAATTTACCACTAAACAATGGTATGCCTTCAAGTTCTTTCCCACTCAAAGCTTTCAATGCCTTCAAGAAAGGATCCTCTTAGAGAACATGGTCAGGTTCATGGGTCTTGTCTTTCTCTGCAACCTCTTCACTCTTTGGTACCTTGCCCTCCAATCTATTATTGACCTCATCGGCCTTGATCTACACATTGCTCAATGCTTGCTCAAGTTGAGCTAGTATTTCTCTCAATCTCCTATTATCTTCCTCCTGATCTTTGACCTTATTTTCCAACTCAATGTTTGTCACCATGGTTGTGGAACCAATGGATTCAAGGTCTGACATACAATATTCTATCCCAAATCTTTAACTTGCTCTGATACCAATCTGATAGGGTAGGGTTGGATGGAACAATCATTGTTCCATGCTCTAGATCTCGCTTGGAAGATCCTTATGGTGTCACACTCCACCACCTTAACCTATAGGACCTATTGCTTGTTTAGGTTCCCCTGGTTCACCTTGCCAACCCAGCTATCATGAAAAATTCCAACTACCAAGCCAACCTTGGTGCAATGCTTCAATTCTTCCCTTAGCCCTTAATCTACCCTAAAGGCTAACCTATACTCAACACTCAATGTGATATTTGTAGGGGTGTGGGGATGCTTCCAATAGGTTCACACCATCACAACATGGTTCTAGGGAGTCCACCTTACTTCCTTTGGCCATCGCTTTCTCCAAACCCTCATTTAGGGTTAAAAGGGCTACTAGCCCAAGAGCCCCAATTAGGTCTCCAACTTCGAGTAACCAGGCTTATTATCCTAAGTTCTCCAAAGAAAATCCAATATTTCCTTTAGGTTCTTGGTGTCTATACCCATCTCTCAATGATTTCTGGGATTTTAAACCTCCACTATCCGTACAGTACCCCAAACTGGAAAATGGCCAAAACCTTGGGTTTTTGTAGGTCTTTTCTGGCTTCCCTACAGACTATTAAGGATTCCTCTCACCAAATGAGTTGATGGATCTCCTTCCCTCTTTCTATGCCTTGGCAAGACATACACCTTCCCTCTCCACACTGTGCTTTGCCAGGAGATGGACACCCCTGCAAGTCTAGTGCTCTGCACTTCTTGTCTTTCCTAGCCGGTCTATATCAAGCTCGCCTAGGAGAAGCCTTCCACAGTGATTCCCTGGCTCCTAACCACTCCTAACCCTATCCTATTTATAGACATGGAGCCTAGTCACAATTCCCAAGGGCCTATACACAAATTATAGTGGGAAAGTAACTAAACCTCCATTCTTTACAGACTGACTGTTAGGACAACAACTAAAAAGAAACAACTTAATTACAAAGCAACGCCTGAAAATTGAACACACTAACTAAATACTGCCACACAAAGCTTCAAATACCACTACACTACATTCTATAACAACTCACAGTGTCATGATCACTCCTGACCAAACAAATTCAAAACAAAACTCAGAAAATTATACAACCTTATCACTATCCTCACTGGTATTCATGAATTTTTAACAATACAAAAGCCTCCAACCTTCCTTTCAAGTCGAGGCACACCATATATAGTTTTCTAATTCAGTTAAGCTTGATCCTAACTACTCCATGGCCGCTTGTGATTTCCAAAAGGCCTTATTTGCAACATTTTTAGAGAAACTAACACCTAGAAAAGTCTAAAAAGGTCTTAAACCATCCTTGTAGCCAAAACTCAATCTAACAAATGGTCAACATGACCTTTACTAACACATTACATGTTCTCAAATGCCTCTAAGGCACAAACTCAAGAAATAGAAATAGATTGCTACATTTGTCCTAAACAAATTGCCAATTAATAACCTTCTAGACAACCTTCCTAGATGAACTATGGGGTGCTCCTGCACCAGAGGGTATAGGGGTTGAGGGATTAGATTTTAAGGGTTGAGGGTAGAGGGTAGAGGTTTGAGGGTTGAGGGTTTAAGGGTTGAGGGATTAGGGTAGAGATTTTACTTGGGTTTAAAGGTTGATGGTCCATTATATAGGGTAGAGGGTATAGGGGTTGAGGGATTAGGGTTTAAGGGTTTAGGGTAGAGGGTAGAGGGTTTAAGGGTTTAGGGTATTGGGTTGAGTGGGATAGAGGGTTGAGAGAACCCATTTCTTGGACCCATTTTTTTCAAATAGGCCACTACATTGCCAATTCGATGTAATTGGAAACCTAACATGACTTATTTGAAACAATGGGTCCAAGAAATGGGGTCTCTATATGAAGTTACATCACTAGGAGACCCCATTTCTTGGACCCATTTTTTCAAATAGGCCACTAAATTTCCAATTTCACCAAATTGGCAATGTAACTTGGCTCGTTTAAAAAAATGGGTCAAAGAAATGGGGTCTCTCAATGCTGTAGATCATTAAGAGACCCCATTTCTTGGACCTATTTTTTCAAATAGGCCACTACATTGTGAATTTCACCGAATTGGTAAGCTAGTGGGCCCACTAGTTTTCCAATTCAATGAAATAGGCAACCTAACTTGGCCCGTTTAAAAAAATGGTTCAAATAAATGGGGTCTCCCAGTGATGTAAATCATCAGGAGACTCCATTTCTTGGACCCATTTTTTCAAACAGGCCACTACATTTCCAATTTCGCTGAATTGGCAAGCTAGTGGGCCCACTAGTTTTCCAATTCGGTGAAATTGACAATGTACTGGCCTGTTTGAAAAAATGGGTCCAATAAATAGGGAGGGAGTGAGTGGGAGAGAGAGAGACAGATGGGGAGGGATTCATAGAGAGATAGGGGTAGATGGTACAATTTTTAAGGGTTTAAGGGTTAAGGGTAGAGGGGAGAGAGATAAAGGGTAGAGGGTAGAGGGTTTAAGGGTTTAAGGGTAGAGGGGAGAGAGATAGAAGGAGTGAGTGAGTGAGAGAGATATCCTTGAGAGAGGGAGAGGGGGTAAGAGGGAGATACTTGAGAGAGAGAGGGAGGGAGTGGGATAGAAATAGAGGGTATATGGTTTAAGGTTAAGGGTAGAGGGGAGAGATAGGAGTGAGTGAGAGAGAGACTTGAGAGAGGGAGAGGGTAGGAGGAAGAGTCTTGAGAGAGAGAGAGGGAGAGAGGGAGGGAGGGGGATAGAGATAGAGGGTATAGGGTTTAAGGGTTTAAGGGTTAAGGGTAGAGGGAAAATATTTAAGGGTATAGGGGAGAGAGATAGAAGGAGTGAGTGAGTGAGTGAGAGATATACTTGAGAGAGGGAGATGGGGTAAGAGGGAGATACTTGAGAGAGAGAGAGGGAGGGAGTGGGAGAGTTATAGAGGGTAGAGGGTTTAAGGGTTAAGGGTAGAGAGGAGAGAGCTAGAAGGAGCAAGTGAGAGAGAGATATATACTTGAGAGAGGGAGAGGGGGTAGGAGTGAGAGACTTCAGAGAGAGAGGGGGGGGAGGGAGTGGGAGAGAAATAGATGGTATAGGGTTTAAGGGAGGGTAGAGGGGAGAGAGATAGAAGGAGTGAGTGAGTGAGAGAGACTTGAGAGAGGGAGATGGGGTAGGAGGGAGAGTCTTGAGAGAGAGAGAGAGAGGGAGTGGGAGAGAGATAGAAGGTAGAGGGTTTAAGGGTTAAGGGTTAAGGGTAGAGGGGAGAGAGATAGAAGGAGTGAGTGAGTGAGCGAGAGAGAGACTTGAGAGAGGGAGAGGGGTTGGGAGGGACAAGCTTGACAGGGAGAGAAAGGGGGGGAGTGGGAGAGAGATAAAGGGTAGAGGGTATAGGGTTTAAGGGTTTAAGGGTAGAGGGTAGATGATAGAGAGAAAGAGAGAGAAAAGAAACCTATAAAATTTAACTTTTTCATAGAACAAGCATGTTTTGAAGTAGTAGAGATATGGTCATTATTTTAGCAAGACATAACGCACCCATATTATAACATGAGCACATTTTGTCTTGCTCTAAAAATGGTAAAAATCTCAATATACCCATGATCTCAAGGCCCGTAGTCTACATATTCTCTTGGTTATGCGTGTGTTCTGACAAAAAAAGATTTTTGATGATTTTGTGAAGTGTGCATGCATGTTTTTCACATTCCACCACCTTTTTCATGATCTTTCCACCACCTTTGCATGACATAATAGAGTTTTCACATTTAAAGGCATATAATATTAGTTCAATTATGAATTCCATTCGAGAGTGATATTCAATTGAAGTTTGGAGGGGAACAAGCATTTGAAAAATTCAAATTGTTGAGGGGTTTGAAGAAAGAAGAACCAAAGGCTACATAATTAGGTATGTGAAGTCTTTACACATTTTCTTTCATTCTATTTTGGGTTGCTTTGATTGTTGTTATTTTTTATTTTTCATGTTGATCATTTTTTGTTTGTCATTATAACCTTATCTTGTCAATGCATATTTTAAATTGCACAATTCTTTACACTTGACAATTATATTTTTAAACTACATCTCTTTGAGGCATTTTATTAAACAATTGAATTACCTTGTGTATGCTTCCACATTTTGTATACACATATATATGACATGATTTATAAGAAGGTAAAATAATACATCATTTCTCAATCATTTACTATGGATGATCCATACCACTCTCCAAAGCTTTCATTTTAGTATAGGCATGGGGGATGTTGGAAAATGTAGTTGAATTTGGTTTTACACCTACAATTTGCATATTTTTGAAATTTTTTGAATCCTTTTCAATAAATCTATTTTGTGCATATCTTGCAATCATTCTAGTTCATGAGGACATATCTCATTGAGGTGAAAAGTCAAAAAGTTATACCAAGCAGTTGATTTCCTTGTCTATGCTACCAGATTTTCCATACATGTCTACCAAATCATTTTATCAAACAACATAGACAAGGAAATCAATTGTTTGAATAAATTCCTCAAAGAAATGGGATCTCATGGTGATGTGCATTTTATCAACTAGTTGATTGCATTGTCTATGCTACCAAATTTTCCATACATGTCTCTACAAAATTAGAATATAATCCTCCCACATTGATAGATCTTTGAATCTATTTTGGTTTTCATCTATATTTCTAAATTTACCTCATTACTAAACTTACCTTATCACTTATGTTGTGATATATTTTAAATGTTTCCTTCATTAGTCTACCTACAAGGGATTCTAATCCTTCTCTCTACTGTTTCAAGACTCTTTATTCAAGGCTAAGTTAGCAACATGGGGAAAGGTGTAGCCTATCTTGCAATAATGGCATACCACAAGACAATGTAGTAGGATTGACAAGGTAGGGGAAGTGTGACAAAATGCCTCAAAGAAATGGGGACTCATGGTGATATAAAAATTCCTCATAGAAATGGGGTCTCACGGTGATTTACATCACCGTGAGTCCTCATTTATTTGAGGCATTTTATCACGATACCCCTACCCTGTCAACACTACCACATTGGCAAGCTAGTGAGCTCACAAGCTTGCCAATTCGGTAGGGTTGAAAAGGTAGGGGCAGCGTGAGAAAATGTCTCATAGAAATGGGGACTCATAGTGATGTTTCTATGAGGTATTTTATCACATTGCCCCTACCTTGTCAACCCTACCAAATTGGCAAGCTTGTGAGCTCACTAGCTTGACTCACTAGCATGACAATGCTCACATGATTTTTCCAATGGAATTTCTTAAAGAAATGTGGTAATGTGGCATGCCATGATTTCAAGATAGGCTCAAAATGGAAGCATGGACAAGGCATTTGAAATTTTTGACAATAATGTTTTTGTAGAAATGTATGCAAAATGTGGTAGCATTGACAAGCTAGTGAGCTCACTAGCTTGCCAATTCTCACATGAATTTTTCAATGGAACGCCTTTAATAAATGTGTTAATGTGGCATGCCATGATTGCAAGATAGGCTCAAAATGGAAGCATGGACAAGACATGTGAATTTTTTGAAAATAATGTTTCCGTAGACATCTATGCAAAATGTGGTACCTTTGACAAGCTAGTGAGCTCACTAGCTTGCCAATGTCGCCCCTACCTTTTCAACCCTACTGCATTAGCAAGCTAGTGAGCTCACTAGCTTGTCAAAGGTACCATACTTTTCATACATTTCTACGAAAAAATTATTGCTAAAAAATTCACATGTCTTGTCCATGCTTCCATTTTGAGCCTATCTTGCAATCATGGCATGCCACATTTCCACATTTCTTTAAGGAATTCCATCGGAAAAACTCATGTAACCTTTGTTTATGCTAGAAATACTCTTCTACAGGATGATTGTAAGTATTTTGTATGAAGCCTTGAGTGACATATATTTCATTTATTTGTATGGATTCATTTGAATTTAACATTATCATGAGCATCTATGATGTACACATTATAAGAGCATCTCAAATTTCAAGTTATTCTATTCATGAGAGGTGTTGTATGGAATAGGTATCTTGGAACTCCCAATGAAGATGTATGACTAGGAGTGACTAAGTTGAGAGAATAGCATGCCTATCCTTAATGGAAGCATCAATATTTATGCCTTGTTGTTTCAAACTTGGAACCAAATGGTGTGGATTTGTTGTCTGTAAGTGTCTTCCATCTATTTTCATTTCATTTCCATTTTGGATGCTCTTTATTTTTCTTCTTTTACTTTGCCTATTTGTAAGTAAACTAATAAAAATTGATTGGTGTCTCCTTGCAAAAAATAATGATTTATGAACCATCCAAGAGAATCTCAGCTAAAAAAGCAATGCAATATCCTTATTTTGATGATATTGAGAATTCTCAATTTTGATTTGAAGCCATTACAAAAGAGTGTGTGAAGCTTAGCGAGGGAATCTCAAGTTATTCCTTTGAAGTTAACCTCATCATGAGCACCTATGATGTAGACATTATAAAAGAACCTCAAATGTATGAGTGACATTGTAAAATATCTATGAGAATGGAGTACCTAAGGCATTGTGCCTACAAGTACAAGCACGTTGGTTTCATAATTGTGTATGAAGCATATTAGATGATTGTAGCATAAACGAAAGAATTAGGACAACCAAATAAATCTCATTTTATTGTAAAGATAATATTATTAATATAGTGAGTCTAATAACCATTGATGGTTACTAATCATTATTTTTCTTCTTTTATTCTCTCCCTGTTATAACTAACACCAATTGACTAACTTATTATAAAAACATCATTTATTAAAACAAATAAACCTACTGATTATATATAAATATCAATATAGAATACAATCTATTCACATAAAAAACTTATAATGATATTTAATCAAATTTTGAAATTTATTTCTGCCCTCAAACATTTGTAATCCATGCAACATAATCCATTAACAATCCAAATTGTAAAAGGGCAAGAATATTTGATGGCCTGTTACCCAAATAATGTGTCAGTTATGGGCATTTCGTCTAATGCATCAAGATCACATAGGACACCTCTACAATAAACTCTCCCGGTTTTTGTTATCTCAGAGTCATTTTTTTATGGTGTCCAATTTTGACTTGATGTAAAAAGTGTCAATTCCAAGTAGTGTAAAGTTGCAAAGTGGTGCAAATTTGATTCTCCAACTCATGTGACCAAAATTTTTGTTCCAAAACGTCAATTGGTACATTTATGCTAGGAATGGTCCTCTTTTGCACCTAAACACGTTGAATCACTCCGAGCTACATTCAACCGACTCGATCTCTTAAGGGTCCAAAGTGCAAAAGGGTAGCAATCTTTGACGAGCTATTACTCCAAAACCGTGATGCTTACGAAGTCTTTTTTTGAGCCTACAAGATTGTGTTGGGACCCTCTACAATAACCTCTATCATTTTTTTAATCTTGGAATCATTTTCTCGTGGTCTCCAATTTTCACTTGATGGAAAAAGTGTCAAATACAAGTAGTGTAAAGTTGCAAACTAGTGAAACTTTCGTTCTGCAACTCGTGTGACCAAACAGACTATTCTAATGCATCTAGATGGGTATTTTTAAACTAGGAATCATCCTTTTTCGCACCCAGACATGTTGAATCGCTCTGAGCTACAGTCAACTGATTCGATCCCTTAATGGTCCAAAGTGCAAAAGGGTGAAAATATTTGACGGGCTAGTACTTAGAAACCGTGATGCTTACAAACTCTACGCTTGAGCCTACAAGATTGTATTGGTCCCCTCTACAATAACCTCTCATTTTTTGTTATCTTAGATTTTTTTCCCATGGCGTCCAGTTTTCACTTATGGGAAAGTGTCGAATGCAAGCAGTGTAAAGTTGTAAAGTGGTGCAAATTTTGTTCTGCAACTCGTGTGACCAAACTAAATGCTCCAACATGTTTTGATAGGTATTTTTATTCTAGGAATGGTCCTCTTTCACACCTAAACATGTCAAATCGGTCTGAGCTATATTCAACTGGCTCAATCCCTTAAGGTTCCAAATTGCAAAAGGGCAACAATCTTTGATGGGCCATTACTCAGAAATCATGATGCTTACAAACTCTCTATTTGATATTATAGGATTATGTTTGGCCCATCTACAATAAACTCTCTCGATTTTTTTAATTTCAGAGTCATTTTCTTGTGGTATCCAGTTTTCACTTGATGGAAAAATTGTCAAATGCAAACAGTGTAAAGTTGCAAAGTGGTGCAACTTTCATTCTGCAACTTGTGTGACCAAACAAATTGTTCCAACACATCCAAATGGGTATTTTTACGCTATAAATGACCCTCTTTTTCACCCAAACATGTTGAATCACTCTGAGCTACGTTCAACCGACTTGATCCCTTAAGGGTCCAAAGTGCAAAACAACAACAATCTTTGACGAACTATTACTCAAAAATTGTGATTCTTAAAAACTCTTCATCTAAGCCTATGATATCACATTGGACCCCTCTATAATAACATCTCTCAATTTTTGTTATCTCAAAGTCCTTTTCCCATGGTGTCTAGTTTTCACTTGATGGAAAAAGTGTCAAACGCAAGTAGTTTAAAGTTGCAAAGTGGTGCAACTTTCGTTCTGCAACTTTTGTGACCAAACCAAATGTTCCAACACATCTAGATGGGTACATTTATGCTAGGAATGGTCCTCTTTCATAGCCAAACACGTCGAATCACTCTGAGCTACATTCAACTGGCTCAATCCCTTAAGGGTCCAAAGTGCAAAAGGGAAGCAATCTTTGATGGGCTATTACTTGAAAACTATGACACTTAAGAACTCTTCGTTTAAGCCTATGGGATCGCGTTAGGCCCCTCTACAATAACCCCTCTCAATTTTTTTTTCTCAGAGTCATTTTCTCGCGGTGTCCAAATTTCACTTGATGGAAAAGGTGTCAAATGCAAGCAGTGTAAAGTTGCAAAGTGGCGAAACTTTCATTTTGTAACTCGTGTGACCTCACGAATTGTTCCAATGCATCTCAATAGGTACATTTATGCTAGGTATGGTCCTCTTTCACACCCAAACATGCTAAATCACTCTAAGCTACGTTCAATCGGCTTGATCCCTTATGATGGCATGCAAAACAATCGAAAAGAGAAACATTCACATGACAGTTGAGAAGTTTGTGTTTTCCACACAAAAAACATATGATCATCCTCAAGTCTAGCAAGTGCAAGATGTTTTTTAATTATCCTCCTTGCCCTTACAATAATATACAACCAATTGTAAACGCGTACAATGGTGGAACTTGGAAACATTTTTTTTTCCTCAATTAACAACTTTGGTTGTGAAGCATTTTGTCATTTTCATTTGAAATGATTTTCTATGCTTGAAAATTGGAGTCTAAGAGAAACAAGTGATTCTCTCATGTACACTTATTATTTGGTACGATAAATAAAATTTTCACCTTTGAGTCTATTTCTTATTTGTATTATAAATTATAAAGCTTTCTCCCAAGTCCATTTCCTATACAAGAAATAATATTGCAAATAGTTGACATATACATCTTTCGATGTGTTTATATGGTGATGGATCAAAAACATAACAATTCATTATGTACTATGAGGATTATGTTGTGAAAATGTTTAAGGACTATTCAAGATAAATGTTTGTATGAGAATGTTTCAAGAAGTTAACTACTCATCATCTACTATGAATATTATGTTTTTCAAGTGTTGTGAAGATTATGTATCCTTTTCTTAATTGAGTTGTTCCAATCAAAAGATTAAATAAATTGGAATCTTTTTATAAAACGTCTCATGAAATACCAATTGAAAATACGTTTTTTGTTTTTAATTAAAGTATTTGATGAAACTCTTTGAATTAAATTGAATTGAGATATGTAAGAACAAGGGAGCATTATGAAATACATTGCTCAAGGATAATAAATAAGCCTTCTCTCCCATTGGAATTTTGGGTGGATTTTTGCTTTCAAAGTATTGGAAGTTGTCATTATAGAAGGCTCATCTCTTGATATATATATTATAATCATTCTTAATCAATTATCAAGTTAATAATCAATGCATTTATTTGCAGTTAATCTTTTCTTTTCAATTTGTGCAATTTTTTAATTTGTAACTCTACTTGTATTCCTAGAAATATTGAAGTTGTTTAGCATCAACTAATAAAGTTGTTTAGCATCAATCAATAAATATTCAAGAAAAACCATGAAGGATAACAATTATCAATGCTAGGGCTAACCAATTAATAAGTATACATGTGAATAAGGGAAGCACACATACTCAAATACACATAAGCCTTGAAGTATACACATGAATACATAATATACACAAATTAATAAAAAGTATATGCATGAATACAAGGTATACACATGAAAAATGTAAGTTGCAAAGTATACAATGGAATACACATAAGTTACAAAGTATACACGTAAGTTACAAAGTATACATGTAAGTTGTAAAGTATACACTTGAATACATGTAATTCATATCTATTGAACCATGAATTTATAATGCAAATATGGACACAATCGATAAAACTAGTTTTGTATTAACCAAATAGCCATGTAGGAAATCATCAATATATGTCGATATAAGTATAAAATATATACAAAATAGCCATATAGGCTTACAAGAATGCCATATAGGCATACAATCTAAAATATATCCAATACAAAATATGTACGAAAATTCCATTTAGACATACAAAAAAGGGCTCTAGAATCAAAAGTAATTGCTCTACATCCTTTTATAAATAAATTATTTCCCTTTGCTTGGACCGACCAGATGGCGATAGGTCTGTCACTCATTTATTTTGAGGTTGAGGAGTTCTCCTAGTGCTCCTCCTAGGGTTTAGTTCCTAGTCAAGCTTTATATGTTACAATAAGAATTAAATACATTAATATATAGAAATTACATAATAAAAAATGATATATTTAACAAAATAATCACTTACCACCAATAGATGATCTCTCTCCTCGAGGTAAATATTTGCATGTCCATGTTGTGCCATGTTGAAGCACTATAGAAACCATCTAAAGAGTAATTAAAATATGAATCAATAATGGTTTGATTGTTCACTAACTAACAACTATAACAACTAATGTAAATTGAAATTTAGTAATTGACCTCATACCTCCTCCGTGAGAGCCATCGAGGATTCTATAGCAGATGAAACACTGAACTCCATTGCCCTATGAACATTCAAAGGTGTATTCGCTTCCAACATTTGAAAATAAAACAACAAATTATTTAATCACAAAAACTACAATAGAGATCCATGTCATGGCTTATAATGTATGAGATAATGAACAAAATTTTGAGTACTTACTAAACTATATATTTTTTACTATCATACTTACTATTTTCCCGTTTGAAAGAACCTATTTTTAGGCTTTTACCCATAGTAGCAAGGTGGTGAACCATTTGATAAAATGATTTCGTAGACATGTATGATAATTGTGGTGGCATAGAGAAGGCAGTGAACTATTTGAAAAAATTCCTCAAAGATATGGGATCTCTTGGTGATGGAATTCCATTACAAATGAATGTGTCATGGAATTCCATCACCATAAGACCACATCTCTTTGAGGTATTTTTGAAAAAAAATCATCTCCTTCTTTATGGTATTATGTTGGGATGGGGTGGATGGTATAGTGTGGTCTTGGTTATGAGATGGATGTCAATCATGACATGAATAGGGAGGGGTGGGGACATGAAAAAGTGGAATAAATTGTGCAAGGTTCCATGGATTGGTAAATTGAGGATGGGGATGAGGACCTTGAAAAGAATTTAGAGGGGAATTTTTGCTAAAGTGTTGGTTTCTATTCTTCAAGTAGTGAGTTGTTTGAAAAAAATACTCAAAAAAATGTGGTCTCATGGTGATATTCCATCACCATGAGACCACATTTCTTCAAGGTATTTTTTCATACTACTCACTACCTTGACTATGATATTTCTTACTATTATGCTTTGATAGATTTTTCCAAGCATCCATTGTTTGTTGCAAAGCACATATTTTAGGCTTTTAGCCATAACAACAAGGAAGTGAGTAGTTTGATAAAATTATTTGGTACACATGTATGGAAAATGTGGTAGCATAGAAAAGGCAGTGAGCTATTTGAAAAAATGCCTCGAAGAAATGTGGTCTCATGGTGATGGAATGGAATTCCATCACCATGAGACCATATTTCTTTGAGGTGTTTTTTCAAACAGATCACTAACTTTTCTATGTTATTTCTTACTATTATGCTTTGTTAGATTTTTTCCAAGCATCCATAGTTTGTTGGAAAGCACCTTTTTTAGGACTTTAGCCATAGCAGCAAGGAAATGAATTGCTTGATAAAATTATTTTGTAGACATGTATGGAAAATGTGGTAGCATAGAAAAGGTGATGAGCTGTTTGAAAAAATGCCTCAAAGAAATGTGGTCTCGTGGTGATGGACATTTCTTTGAGGCATTTTTTCAAAAAACTCATTTCCTTTTCTATGTTATTACTTACTATTATTCTTTCATATATCTCTTCCAAGCATTTATAGCATAGACAAGTCAGTGAACTATTTGAAAATATGCCTTAGGAAAAAGTGGTCTCATGGAATGCCATGACAAGCAAATCCAATTGGAAGTTTCTCCTACTTATTACTTATGCTATGTGAAGTAATTGAAATACTACTTATGTTGACTTTATAAACAACTATATTGTAGTTGAAATTTTTTCATCTATCAACATCTAGTTATTAGTTATGGAATGTGAAGTAATGCTTTGAGTTTGAAAGATGTGCAATACAATGAAATCAACTATATGAATATAAAATACACAAATCTATTAAGTACAATTCATTAGTTAAACTCTATTCTATTACTTATGTGTAGGTTTGTCTAAATCCATTGGCACTGGGAGGTGTTCCCTCCAAACCTCCAGTATTAGCCTATTCAACATCCAAAATCAGATATTAGAATGCCATTCATATAACAATGTTATTAAAATGTAATAAATTTATAATTGTTTATTAGTTAAGTACCTCAATGGTAGATGCAGTGGAGTAATAAGTAGGTGTAGGGTCGATGTATACAGTATCAACACAATGACCTTAAAATTTTATTAAAATCATAAAACTAAATTAGTTAATCTTGTATTTCAAAATTGAAATTTAATAAATTAAATTCAATGAACATGCTAACATGCTAACATTTACCTGAGTATCGATGCCACAAGCCTCATTCAAAATTTCAGTTGCCCTTGCCATCTCCATAGTTGTAGACGTATCCTATGTAGCAGCCTCTTAAGTGTCGGCGGGGTCATATATATGAACAAGTCATCCCGCAAGCCTGACACAAGTGGGATTGAAGACCGCCACTTAAAGACTACCCTGGATGGTATTGTAGTATAGGGTTGGCATGATGGATGACACTCTGGGTCAAAGAGTTGATGGCCTACAAAGTGTCTACGTCGACACTCTTCTTCGTGATGGAAGGGATAACGATGTGCTCATGAGTCGTCCTAGCGAGAGGTCATCTCGCTTGTCACCTAGGATCTTGTTGTGCACTAGATCTATCTTGAGCTGACCCCCCACCTCTCCCCTGGAAGTCCCTCATATCAAAATAATTCTGTATTTTGTTCAAGATGAACTCACAGTATATTTTCCTTAGGAAATATTGTGGGACTTTACAATTGTTGCATGGTGGGTAATCAAAAACCATGTACCACCTATCCCCAAAAAAATTCCTAATTTTTTGGTGCTGGCACCAATGGATACGAAACCTCTTCATATTTAGGCCAAGATTTTGATTTGTGCTTGGGTCAGTGAATAATGAGCACATATCTAACTTTGTAATTTTTAGATCTTTTACATCTTTATATGATAATTTATCCTGGTAAAAATACCTAGCCACTTGCCTCCTATCTTTCCAACCACTTAATTGTTTATTGATTGCATCTACATGTTTTAACATATCTTTAAGTGAACTTGCAAGTGTTTTTCTTTCCATGGTTGAACCTGCTGAATCGTTCAACCTCGTGATTAACTCCTTGATTTGTTTCTTATTGTTTTCAATTTCACCCATTAAATTTTGTTGAGTGCTAGGAGGATGTTGAGGGATTGGTGGAGGAGATTGTTGTTGTGGTTGTTGAACTTGAGGATTTTGTTCATCTTGTTGTTGCTTTGGTTGTTGAGGATTTTCAGGAGGGTTTTGAAGAGGGTTTTTTTTGTTGGTGTCTACTCTGGTTTAACCGGATATAGTTTGCATTTTTTATGTGAAGATTTGTTTTAATTTGTGGTACAAACAAAATTTATGAGGTTCATAATTTACAACCAATATTTTTGAGCACTTGAACTAATCAATACTCAAATGATGTGTTTGATTTTACATCAATGAACTGTCATTTAATTCTCAGACACTTTTTTTTTATGTTTTACTTTTGGATAGTTCGCAATTTGGTTAATTTTTATTTCTTACTTGAATGACATACTTTAAATATTGATATTAATTAAAAAATAAGTATAAATATTGATATGAACTCACCACACACACACACTCAAGATGATCGGTAGAGTGTGAGTGAGTTGATTTGAATAATGATTTCAATTCTCCTTTGAGTATTTTTTCTTTCTATAATCTTAAATTTGGGAAGCCAAGAAATGATTCTTGGGTTTTGAGTGAATCTTTATCACTTAAATTTTGTGGCCACCACAAATCCACATAAAACCTGGGTAAGGCCATATAAACACTAATTTTGGTTACAACCAAATAGATTCATGGACAAAAAAATTGCCACACTTGTAATTGTTATGAAAGTATCATTCATTTTTTTATAAGCACATGCACATTACCAAAATGTTATACATTTTACAATAAATATTATATATATTTCAAACTAGACTACAATACCATGCTTACTTATTAACACCCACTTTCATTTTATCTACAATTTGTACCTTTTATATACAATTAAAAATGCATTTATTATGTAACTCTGCTAAATTATTCATTGATTGTATAAGTCAAATAAGAAAATACTAAATGTGTGTCTAAATTTTCTCACCTTAAATATGATCAAGTGTGCAAGGATAATCAGTAAGGAACATCTAAGTTATAGCTCCAAATGTATGTGTTGACATTAAGTGATGATGTGATATGGCCATATAAAGACTCATTTTGATTACCACCAAATGGTTTCATGCACAAAAAAATAGCCACAATTATACTTTCTATGTAAGTAGTATTCAAATTGTTATAAGCACATATGCATTACCAAAAAAATTGTACATACAATAACATACTTATTGTATCAACATGAATTTGCACCCCTAATGCAAATTCCCTTTTGGCCCTTAACACTTTAGAAAATAAAAAGTAGAGGTTTAATTCCACTTAAGCCCACTCCTTGCATTCCACTTGGCTCCTAGTTTGTGTGTCGGTAGGGGCATTTCTTTCAGGGATTCCCACACAACATGCAGACATTTGTGTGACATGCTTACATCCCTAGCAAGTTCATGTGGATGGAAACTGCAGAGGAATTACATCTTCAATTAGAAGTCAAAGTGTAACGTCCCTCTTCAGCTGGCCGAACAAAATATGGTCATTTTTCATCCATCTCTTCATAATCTTCACTCTTCCATCCATATCTTTTTTCAAGAAGACGTTTCGACACTCTCCCCATGCTTTGAGCATTCACTTTTCAAGATTTGTGGCAGCACCATTCACTACATTGCAACAATCCACTACTCTTTTACTCCAACAAGGTGAGCACATGAAAAACATCATGGCAACAGAGGCTCAAGTCCCTCTCATTCACTCCTCCATGACCCTTGAGCACTTTGGATGAAGGCGGTAAGCTCCTACAATCTCTCCATTTTCTTTCGATTGAGTAAGCACATATTGCTTGTTGTGTTTTGTGTTATGTAGCTTGTAGTTTCTTTCCTTTATCATCTATTTCTATTATTCCAAACTTGGCTATCCGTGGAGGTGGAAACAGCAAGACGGGGGTCTGAATGAGGCAGGCCCCTATACAACCCCAATAATTTCTCCCTTTATTGTGTGCAGGTGGAGAGAGCTTGGAACAAGTTGGCGAGGGGAGCATTGTACAAGATCGTCTTTGTCACCTTGGTGGTAATACATTTCTTTTATCATATTTGTATCTGCATCTCTCTTTACTTAATCTCGTTTTATCACTTTAAACATCTCTAGACTAGGTTGGTAGTCTCTCCTTTTGAGTTTGATTTTTGTCTTTTCGGTTCTCTGGTCGTAAAGGACTCTAGTGCACCTATGAGACACCAGTGCACCACACTGTCTTCCTAGAACTACGCTTTCATCCTCAGACAAAGAGTTGTCTAAGACACAAATCTGATTCTAAAGGCTGACTCATCTGGTCTCCTTCCAACATTCGGGATTGCAGAGTGATTGAAGGATGCATAATCCTCATCATTATCATCCTCTTCACCCTAACTATCCTTTAAATTGAGGTGGGTTAGGACATCCTTTTCGCTCTTGGCCTTTTGTGACTTGGGGCCTTGCAATGGGTGGTCCCCCTCTCTCACATTTTTTGTGAACCTGATGTGAACCAACGTCTATCCATTTGTCAAAATTGTGAACTTTTTCTCATATACCTCTTGGTCATTGTACCCTGGTGTGTTTTGAAATTTTATGAGCTTCACAACCCGGTCAATGACCTCTGGGAATATTGTAAGAATAATTTTGTGACACCTTCTGATAGACAAGATGAAGATCTCCTCTAAATTCACTACCAGCCTTTTTCTGCGGGTCTATGGTTGGTTTGTCTACACAAGAGCACATAGCACGAGGTGAATCTAGATTTCATGATGAAACTAATCACGTCTCTAATCCTCTTGCATCACCAACCTCCTCATCCATAGACAAGCATGAGGTCATCTGTGTCCCTTTTGAGTATGTCGTTAGTCTCGGTAAGGGGTTAAGTGCATTAGAAACTCACCTGGAAGGCAACCCGAAGTTGGCTAGGGCTGCTAAGGTGATCAGTGAAATAAGATAGATGGTGGAAAAAGACTAGACAGGTGTAGAACTCTCGGCTAGTCTCGTCGGTCTAGCTAAAGCATTTACCCCCTTGAAATTTGGTCTCTTGATATGAGGTGGCCTCTTTGAGGAATGCAAGAGGCGGCTAGAGATATTGATGCCTCTTATATCTATGTACATGACTGACACGGTCCCCTCAGTCAATATACCTTCTACTTCCAAAATTTTGAATATTGTCAAAGTAAACAAGAATCCTTTAGTTTTCCACTTCACCCCTTTTGTTGCCTCTAGTGGTGGAGGATTTGGTGGAATGAAGGGTAGAGGCTTGGGCAGCAGAAACTTCAGAAGTGGGGGTGGCATTGGCGGAGATGGTGCCAACAAAATTCATGGTGGTGCCTCCGACGAAAGTCACATTGGTGGTGGCTCTAACGGTGGTCACGTTGGTGGTGTCAATGGAGGTCACATCGATGGTGGTGGTATTGGTGGAATTTTTGGTCATAGTCACGACGGTGGCTTTGGCAGTGGTTCTGGTGGTCCTATGTCTTCTAACGACCCTATTCTAAATACCCTCCTTCAGAATATGGGGCAGATGCAAAACCAGCTGGCGAACCTTTCCCAGGCCTCGACCCAACCTATCTTTCAACCTTTCTCCTGACACAACCCATTATCAGTTACAATTTTAAACACTCCATTCTCGCTAGGGATGGGGATTCCCAAATTTGATAAATACAGTGGTAAAGGGGACTCACAGACACACGTGTCCACCTTTAATGCTCTGTGCATAGATTTCTTCCATCATGATGCATTGATGGCTAAAATTTTTCCCTGATCCCTCAAAGATTCAACACTGGATTGGTATTGTTATTTGCTTGATAATTCCATCTTCACATTCGATCAGCTTGTGAACTAGTTCTTGCGACAGTTCCAAGCCAATATCGAACCGAAGATGACCTTCTCAGACCTTGTTTGGTGCAAACAAGGAGACAATGAAAAGGTTACAGACTTTATAGTGTGCTACCAAGTGCTCTTCTCACAGATCTCGTATTTTTTGTCCGATTCAAATGTACAGAAGGTCTTCATAGGGAATTTATAGAGACATTGGCAAGAGTTCACCCTCATGAAGTATCCCTCTTTCGCACATATGTGTGCGGCTCTACGAGAATATCAACAAAAGGTGATTTAGTTTGGGGGTCCTCCCTCACGCTCCTATTCTGAAGGAAGATCTATCGTATCGATCTCGGGAAGAGGCAAAGCTATTACAAATGTTGTAGCCGTTGTAGATAACAACGAGCTCAGACGTAACCATAAATTTACAAAAATATCATAATCTTATTCTTCCATCTTGCAAAAGTTGGTGAAGAATAAGATCCTTACCTTGCCACCTCCTAAACCAGTTAGAGAACCATACCCTAGCTGGTATGAAGAAAACATGTATTGTCAGTACCATCAAGTTAATAGACACAATACTGAACATTGCATGTGCTTGCATCATGAGATACAGGATCACATCGAAGATGGTACTATCCGTATTGATGGGAGTAAACACAATACGAACAAATCAGTGGTGAAAGCTAACAGTGATTTATAGATATACACGGATCCATTTTCATCACATTTTTCTAACATGATTATCGATCACATTGATTCGACTTCTCACCCTGAGGTGTATGTTAACATGGTTTTTGTTACTCCCTATACTCATCTTACGATCGGCTCACCAGATGTAACCTTTACCTCGCAAGACGTTCCAACAAACAACAAACCTTCCACATTTTATATTCCTGCTCTCCTCAATGGCAACATTGTGATAGGGGTTCTAGTTGACCCCACGAGTAGGGTGAATATCATCACAGAGGAGACATTACTCTTAAACTCCTTACAAAGGGAGGAATAGGATAAAAAAATTCCATCATTAGCACACATGATGGACTTTCTCTTAAAACTTATGGATCGATAATGTTGTCCATCCTAGTTGGACCTGGGAGTGTAGACACAACCTTCAATGTCATCCCCGAGTCTGACCTATTCAGAGTAAAGCTAGGCATACCTTGGCTAGATTTCATGAATTGGATCGCCTTTGTGATTCATAAGTCCCTTAATTTTTTCCATGAAGGTTTCGTGCATGTAGTGCATGACACTGGATATCGGCCTGTGGTATCCAATGGAGGATATTCATTAGATCACTTTTAGCCCACTCCAGTCGGTCCAATCTCATAGAGAACAAACCTAATTTACAAGAACTATGTGAAGTACAAAACTAAGCATAAGGGATAGCCGAAGCTAACTCTTCCTACAGTTGAGCAGCTTGTTGCCTCCTCCTCCTGAAAGGAGAAGGATAAGCTTGCTCCCTCTCAGGTTGACTCATATACTCCTCTCTCTTGGGAAGAGTATTAGATGAACAAGCCCAACCTCTACCTGCTAAGTCCAATGATGCCTCCTTGGTAAAATCCCAAAGTTAGGATATCAGATCTCCCTAACGGGTCCCTAGGACCCTAGTACTATTTGTATGGAAGAAATAAAGGTTCACGAAGAGATTTCGCCCCTCAGCCTCTTCTTGTTCCCCTAAAAAGGAAATGATCCACCTCTAAGGTGGTAGATTCAACTCCTCCCATCGTTTCTGAGCCTGCCCCTCCCCCTTCCATTTAAGAGTTTGCCCTTCCACTGGAGATAGTCATGGAGGACACTCCATGGCTCAGCAGATCCTTATGTTCCTTCAAAGTTTTGAATTCTGGTGTGAAGATTCGTTGAAACCACCTTGTGCATGAGCGTAAACATCAATGAAAGGCTCTCCTAGCCGAGCAAGCCTCCTTACAAAAGAAGGAGGAAGAGAAGACTACATCTCATGTTGTTTCCTCCTCTTTCCCCCCTTTTTCCCCTGAACCTCTCTCGACTCCCATAGTGAGCACACCTACACCTGGAAGGGTGCAAGTGTTCATTGTCCCTTTAGTGGAGCCGCCCTCGCTAACTTCCATCCTGGATGTCTTGCCTTTCTTGAAGCCCGTGGACATGGTTAACACTTCGATTGTGTCCACTCCGGATTTTTCCTCCTCCTCCTCGACACTCCTTGTTTCATCTGTGGGGAGTTCACCTCCTCTAATGAAGAAGAAGGTAGAGCGTGGCCCCTCCAGTAATGGAGGACGTAAGAAGATCCCACCTTCTCCTAAAGGTGGCCCCAAATTCACTTGTTTTGTCTTAGTCACAGAACTAGTCCCAACCTCCCCCAAGTTTGTCACTGCTCCCAAGTCTCTTGGTGAGCCTAGCAGTGAACCTTAGGTACAAACTTCTCCATCTACCGAGGTGAAACATGCACTCTTGTTAAATGCATGTTTAACTCGGTGGACAAATTCTCAAGATTGTCAACGATCTTTGCAAGGTCATTGACCCTGGATCAACAAGAGCTAAGCGACGAAGACCTTACAGGTCCCTCTGCTTTGGTTGTTGTTGCGGGAGGATCGAAAGTTCCTCCCCTTAAAATTACACCATTGTAGTCTCATCTTCCTTTTTTCGAGGATCTAGAGTGGGAAGCCAATGACCTCTTGGTCGACCAGTGTTAGGGGGAGACCCTCTTGTTGATCTTTAGATTAGATGTGTGTGCATGTCGTGATGTGTGCTTCCCTCATGATCATGCTACAGGTGCCTAGATAACCCTTGTCACCCCTATTGGTGATTGGATACAGGCGTGGTGTTTGTGTTGTAACTCTTCCTCTATATGTGTCATCATTCTTCCATGTTTATGATTGAATTTCGGTGAATTGGGAACGATGCAAAGCGTCAGGAGCATTTAGGCCTCCTTCCCTGTTGACCCAGTTTTTTATTTTACTTTGTCTTCTCGTGCATTCCTCACATGGTCTAATATAGTAGGGGGTTGATGAAAGTTCATTTATATACTACTATTATACTTATATTCATGAAGCAGTTCTGACCCCAAAATATCAGGCTACCCCTGTGCCCTTTGTGTGTGTTCTCTTTTCTTTTTACTTGCTCTTTATCTTTCTCTCTTCTTTGCTTGAGTTGTCCCTTTCATGTGTGACAACACATCTTCTACATCACTTGGTCTTTAGAAAACACATTCATGCTGAATGAATCTTTTCTCAAAGACATTCCACACACTTCCTTGGATTTGTATTCTCAGCTCAAAACCTTAGTAGAAGATGTTTCCTCCATTAGGGGTTCGTAAAGAAAGGACTTGGAAATCCTCCTCTGAAGCGGGAAAGGTCTTAGTCTTCCCCTCACATGAGCACATCTCCTTCCTTTCGAATTCCTTGATGAAGTGAACATCTTTCAAAAGGATTCCTTGATGATGAATCAATTCGAAAAGGAAGACGTTACACTTTTTGAACAGTGTGTCCCTAGAGTGGACCTCACCTTTTCACATTGGGTTCCCGAGGGACCCCTTCAAAAAATTTCAACAAAGTTCTATGGCATCTAGTCCGGGGGCAACCCGACTAGACAGGCTTCACATCTCGACGTCTAGTCCGTGGGTAGCCCAACTAGACTATCTTTGCATTTCGACATCTAGTCCAAGGGCAACCCGACTAGACCATCTTTTAATCTTCATGTCTAACTTGGGGGTAGTCCGACTAGACCCTTCCTTTCAAATAGCATGTCCCTTGAGTGGACCCTCCTTCCTTTTGAAGGGTTCCCGAGGGACCCCTTTGAAAGTCTTACAACTTAGCGATGGTCTATGTGACTATCTGTTCACTAGCCTACACAACCGCTTCTTGATGTGTTCTATCTGCAGGTAACCATGTCGCCATCTCTGGCTTTGTGAAGTCCCCTTTACTTGGTCTCCCTCATGTGAGAGTTCTTGAGGGATACCTCCCTTGGAGGTCTACGGGTCTGTAAGGTATTTTTTCTGGTTTCCTTCATGTGAGAGTTCTTGAAGGATACCACCCTTGCAGGACCATGAACCTTTAAGGTACTTTCGTGTTTCAACTTTGTAGTTTTGTGGAGCTATGAAGCCCTTTCCTGCATTTTCGAGTTTCTAGACTGTGCTCTGCTTCCTTGTCAATTCAGGTATACATCTCTTACTCGGTTACTTCTTTACTACTCTAATTTACCAAAGCACTCATCAGTACTTATGCTCGCTAAAGTGGGGGAAAAATGTATCAACATGAATTTTCACCCCTAACACAAATTCCCTTTTGACCATTAACACTTTATAAAACCAAAAGTGGAGGTTTAATTCCACTTAAGCCCGCTCCTAGCATTCCACTTGGCTCCATGTTTGTGTGTCAGTGGGGGCGTTTCTATCGGGGGCGCCCGCGCGACACACAAATGTTCGTGCAACGCGCTTATGTCCCTAAAAAAGTCCTATGGTTGGAGACTGCATAGGCATTACATCTTTGATTTCAATTCAAAGAGTAGCGTCCCTCTTCGGTTGGCCGACTCGAATATAGTCATTTTTCATCCATTTCTTCATAATCTTCACTCTTCCATCCATAACTTTTTTCAAGAAAAAATTTCAACACTATCCCCATGCTTTGAGCATTCACTTTTCAAGCTTTGTAGCAACACCATTCACTCCATTGCAACAATCCACTACTTGGGTAACTACACCAAGATGGTTCCCAAAAAGGGGACTTAAGTGGACAGCTTTTTTCTGAAATAAGGAAATACTGACCTTGGATGTGAAATTGATGATACTTAGACTCAAAACGTTGAGATGGAATGAAAAGAAGGATTCAAGTGCTCCGAGTCTACTTTCTAAACTACTAATTTATTTTGAAAATGATTGAGATTAAGGGGTTCAAACGAGGGACGTACACAAATTGGTGTTGTTTTTGTCAGAAAAACATAGCACAACAACTCTTGTACGATCCTCGTACGATGAACTTTTTTTTAGTATTTTTCAAATCGCAATGGTCAGAAGTTAGCTAACAGTATGTAGTTGATGCACGATTTTTTTGATAATTTTTTAATGAATATTTGATTTTTTACTAATTTACGAAGTGGACATATCCTGAAAATAGAATTTTGGCCGTGCTACCCCTACAAATTTTGGAAACTAATTGATTTGTTTTTCTTTTAATTTTTTAAATTTGTAGAATGGCGTCTAGTTTCTAAAAATGTAATTTATTTGAAAAATTGATGAACGGTTAATTTATAATGAAAAAAATACCAAATGCTGCTTTTTGGCAAAAAAAAGACATATAGATAACATAAATTATGGATGAAAGACTTAACATTTTCAGAAAGTGAAAACAATTACATCGTTGGATAGCTAAGAGATAACTCAACATTACCCATGTGCTTGATTTATTTGATATTGAACCACGTGCAATCCTGACGTTGAGCATGAACTTGATTATGAGAAATATGGTGGATTTTTTAAAAACACGTCTCTGGTTGTTGGGAATGCCCTTCAAACCTTTGGGTTGGAATTCCAAGGCAATACCAAGCTTAAAGTTCTATAATTCTCAAAGCAATATATAACGCGAGCACGCTATAATGAGAGCGCGTTATAACGCGCTCATGTTATATCTCACTTTTGACATGGTTTTTGCTTCTGCGGGGAACATGTCTACTAGCACATAACGCGAGCATGTTATAACGTGCTCGCGTTATGTCTTACTTTATGTTAAATGCTAATATATTAATGTATGCTGATATATTTTTATGTACATGTATGTATGTATGCTTGTATGGATGTAAGATTATATGTGCAAATGTATTATGCTTGTATGTATGCATCTATGTATGTCTTTAGATGAAGGGAGAATTTAGAGAGAGTCTAGAGAGATGGAGAGGGGGTCAAAGTGAGAGTTTAAGAGAGAGGGAGTGGGAGAGAAGGGGTTGGATTGAGGGGGACTTAGCTAGGTAGGGTGGGAGGGATAGAGGGAGGGAGAGAGAGAGGGGGGGGTGGGAGGGATAGAGGGAGGGAGAGAGAGAATTGATGGAGAGGAAGAGAGAGAGAGAGGGGTGGGAGAGAGAGAATTGAGGGAGAGGGAGAGAGAGAGAGAGAAAAGAGAAAGAGAGGGTTATGTAGGTAGGGTGGGAAAGGGAGAGACTTGAGAGTGTGAGAGGGAGAGACTTGAGAGTGTGAGAGACTTGAGAGATAGGTAGTGAGAGGGAGTGTGAGAGAGAGGGAGTGAGAGAGGGTGGTAGGGATTGATTGAACAAGAGGTACGCAGAAAGAGGGAGATGGTACATAGAGAAAATTAGAGAGGGTGGGAGGGAGGGAAGGAGGGAGAGGTGAGATGTATAGATAGAGAGAAAGTGATAGGGGTTGAGGAATTGAGGGATTAGGATGGAGGACCTATAGGGTTGATGGTTTCTAGGGTATTAGGGTTTAAGGTTTGAGGGTTGATGGAATAGGTTTGATGGTAGAGGGTATTTGGTTGAGGGTATAGGGTAGAAGGTTTAAGGTTTAAGCATTTAGGGTTGAAGGGTTTGGGGTTAAGGGTTTAGGGTTAAGGGTTTACTTGGTTGAGGGTAGAGGGTTTAGGGTATAGTTTTGAGGGTATATGGTTGAAGGATTAGGTTCAGGGTCCAATGTAAGGGGTAGAGGGTTTAGGGTTTAAGGATTGAGGGTTGAGCGATTAAGGGTTGAGGGTTGAGAATTGAGGGTTGAGTGTTTAATGTATAGGGTAAAGGGTAGAGGGTTTAAGGGTAGAGGGTTGAAGATTGAGGGTCTAAGGTATAGGGTCGAGGGATTAGTTGAGGGTCCAATATATAGGGTAGAGGTTATAGGGGTTGAGAGATTAAGGGTTGAGGGATTAGGGTTTAGGGTAGAGAGTATTGGGTTGATGGTAGAGGTTAGAGGGTAGAGGGTAAAGCGTTTAACAGTTTAGGGTTTAAGGGGTTAGGGTTGAGGGTCGAGGGTTTAGGGTTGAGTGTTTAAGGGTTTAAGAGTTGAGAGTTTAAGGGTCAAGAGGGTTGAGGGATTAGGGTAGAGAGTTTCCTAAGTGGGTTTGAGGGTTGGGGGACTAGGGTTGAGGGTAGAGGGTATAGGATTGGCGGTAGAGGGTAGAGGGTTTATGGGTTAGGGTTTAAGGGTTTAGGGTTTAGGGATGAGGGATTAATATGTTATAGAGTAGAGGTTATAGGAGTTGAGGGATTAGGGTTTAAGGGTTTAAGGGTTGAGGGTTGAGGGTTGAGGGATTAAGAGGGTATAGGGATTGAGGGATTAGGGTTTAAGGGTTGAGGATTGAGGGTTGAGGGATTAAGAGGGATTAGGGGTTGAGTGATTAGCGTTGAGGGATTAAGAGGGTATAGGGGTTGAGGGATTAGGGTTTAAGTGTGTGAAGATTGGGTTTAAGGTTCGGGGATTGAGGGTTCAGGGATTAAAGAGGGTATAAGGGGTTGTGATTAGGGTTTGAGGGTTTGAGGATTAAGAGGGTATAGGGGTAGATGGATTAAGGTTGAAGGGTTAAGGGTTGAGGGTTGAGGGATTAAGAGGGTATAGGGATGGAGGGATTAGGGTTTAAGGGTTGAGGGTTGAGAGATTAGGTTTTGAGGGTTGAGGGATGAAGAGGGTATAGAGGTTAAGGGATTAGGGTTTAAGGGTTGAGGGTTGAAGGTTGACAGATTAAGAGGGTA
>CM021101.1:178939959-179093673 GCA_007115665.2 Sequoiadendron giganteum | reverse complement strand
CCTCTCCCCTCTCTCCCTCCCACTCTATCTCCCACTCTCTCCATATCTCTTTTTCCCACTCTCCCCCTCTCTCCCTCTCTCTCTATCTCCCACTCTCCCCTCTCTCCCTCCCACTCTATCTCCCACTCTCTCCCTCTCTCTTTCTCCCACTCTCCCCCTCTCTCCCTCCACTCTATCTCCCACTCTCTCCCTCTCTCTTTCTTCCACTCTCTCCTTCTCCCTCCCTTTCTATCTTCCACTCTCCCACTCGCCCCTCTCTCCCTCCCACTCTATCTCCCACTCTCTCCCTCTCTCTCTATCTCCCACTCTCCCCCTCTCTCTCTCCACTATATCTCCCACTCTCTCCCTCTCTCTTTCTTCCACTCTCTCCTTCTCCCTCCCTTTCTATCTTCCACTCTCCCCCTGTCTCACTCCCACTCTCTCAAAAACTCCTATACTCTAAAAAATACACTAAGAAAATAAAATTTCACATAACGCACTCGCGTTATAACACGAGTGCGTTTTGTAGTCCACTAAAATAGTAAAAAAATCTATATACCCGTGATTTGAAGGCCCACAGTCTGCATATTCCCCTGGTTCTGCACGTGCTCTAACAAAAAATATCTTTTTGATGATGTTGTGAAGTGTGCAAGCATCTTTTTCACATTCCATTACCTTTTCCATGATCTTTCTACCACCTTTGCATGAAATAGCAGAGTTTCCACGTTGAAAGACATATAATATCAATTGAAGTTTGAATTCCATTGAAAATTGATATACAATTGAAGTGTGGAAGGGAACAAAATTTTGAACAAATCAAATTGTTGTGGAGTTTGAAGAAAGAAGAAGCTAAGGCTACATAATTGGGTTGAACTCCTCCATTTGAAAGTCTGGTTTTTAAGGTATGTGAAGTCTTTACAAATTTTCTTTCATTCTATTATGGCTTGCTTTCATTTTTTTTTTGCCATTATAACCTTAGGTTGTCAATGCACATTTTAAATTACCAAATTATATACACAATTATTTACACTTGACAATTACCATCTTACACTTGCCAATTATAGAAATTCAGAACAATTCACCAAAATTCATCCTTTAAGACAACTCCAAGCCTCTCCCATTCATCTGAAGGGTCCAAACACCTTCCAATACCTCTATACAAATTGATGCAGTACAAAGGAAGAAATCAACACCTTTCTTGACACACTTATTCAACTATATTTCCCTTCACAAAACATTTGATTCGTATACTCAAATTAGCAATAAGAGTTCCCAATTCCTTAAGGACCTTCCAAACACCTTGAAAATCTTTAAAATAACTGATTACAATCAACTAGGTTCCTCAAAACATCAACCAATGATTATGTCATTCACAAGTTGTTTAGTTCTAGGTCTCAAAACAAGGGTTTAAGGGTCAACATATGAAAAGCACATATGAGGTGGGCCAAAAACTAGTAGAGTTTGGGAAGTATAAAACAGTGGCATATGCTACAAAAGATGGGTCTCAAGCAAAAAAGTGTGATTTGGTTATTGAGAAGATTCCAGTGTACAAATTTATGACCACATTTTGTGATAGTATACTGTCTGAGTATGCAATGTATACCCATAGAGCCCGATGGTTGGACACGCAGTTCAAGCTATGCAAGGACACCTTTCCAGTTGGAAGCATAGTATCCGTGGTTGACTTTGCAGAGAACTACACTCTACAGCCACAACATTAGGTGTAGTCATAGTATTACAACTCCACACAAGTTTCGATATTTGTGCACATAGAATTCATTCATGCATCTGATAGTACAGATGAGCAAAGGAAGGTATTGAGGGAGTACCACTTTTACATTAGTGATGATCGCACACATTCTCCAGAGTTCATGCAAGGTTGCTTCCAGATGTTCTACAATGGTTTGGCTCAGAGGGGCATAGAATATGATTAACATATAATATGGTCTGATAACTATGCAGCACAGTTCAAGAACTCGCGCATGTTCTACTGGTTATGCAGGATGCATGTCATTATAGGTGTTCAACATATGTGGAACTTTTGTGAGGTTGGACATGGAAAGGGGGAGCATGATGGTGTAGGAGTATGCGTGAAAAGAGCATTAGCACGTGAAGATTTAAAGTATAAAGACAGTGCAAAGTTGACAGATGCAAAATCAATCATCGAGTGGTGTAATGCTTTGATGGGTCCAGGTAATGAAGGTACATCTTCAGTTCGTAGATTTTTTTGGTTGATGGATGATACTAACATTGCACCATATGAAGACTGTTGTACAATAATAGGATCAATTGAGGTACACTCTTTCCTTAGTTCAAATACAGGTTCATGGAGTATCGACACACAAAAGATGGCATGCTTTTCTTCTTCATGTACAATGCAAGACTGGAATGATTGTGAGTTAGGGGAGTGGGTTGAAAAATGGTTCACAACTTATCTTAGCCCACTTCACACGTATCGCCCTTTGACAACATTGGAACTGACATAGATAGAATCATTGTTGGACTTTGACCACATATCAGATCTAGTTCAACGAGGTGATATATCTACTTTCTTAGTTGTTGAAATTTCATATCATTAGATCTTACTTTGTACTGTATTCGTAATGTTGACAAATTTCAAGAGATTTTTTGCACATATCAATGCAGGGCATGTTTATGCAGTTATTGCAGATGAAGAAGGAAAAAACTATTACTTGTGTCGTTGTGTTGAGACAAAAAAGAAATTGGAGGCCCCAGTTATATATGGAGAAAACATCGAATACCCTACAGGGTCAGTTGTGGTTACTGGAACATGGATTAGAAGGTACCCACATTCAAGTGTTAAACATTGGTTATTTTAGGACTTTGACATGCATCATAAGATTCTTCATTACTCGAACCTTGTCATGGCATCCAATGTTCATTTGACCAAATATGGGGGTAGACCTTTTAACAAGATGTTATGGAAGGTCCGTGAGTCTAACCATGAGGCAATACTTGACACAATAAAGAGTAGAGCAGATCCGGATGGTTTGTTGGATTAATTTGTAAGTATATGCACATTGGTTCTTATTAATTTATACTTCTATGCACATTAATTTCTTTGATGCCAATGCTATCATATTCTTTTACATTTATTGGTGTCCCCTTGCAAAAAATGCAGATATATGAGCCATCCAAGAGAATGTCAACCAGAAAAGCAATGCAACATCCTTATTTTGATGCCTGCATGCAACATCTGTAAGTGCCTTCCATCTATTTTTATTTCATTTCCATTTTGGATGCTCCTTATTTATCTCTTTTACTTTGTGTATTTTTAAATAAACTAATAAGGGTTGATTGATCTTTCGTTGCAGAAAATGCTGATTTAAGAGCCATCAAAGAAAATCTCAGCCAAAAAAGCAATGCAACATACTTATTTTGATGATTTTGACAAATCTCAATTTTGATTTCAAGCCATTGTAAGAGAGCATGTGAAGCTTAGCGAGGGAATCTCAAGCTACTCATTTGAAGTTAACCTCATGATGAGCACCTATGATGTATACATTTAAAGAGAATCTTGAATGTATGAGTGACATTGTACAAGATATGAGAGAACGAAGTGCCAAAGGCATTGTAATAAGATTTAATTACATAATGAGATATAATCAAATATTGAAAGGTTGAATTTCATGTTTGGTGTAGTAGCACCTTGTTCTGTAAATGCCTTGAGTAGGAAAATCTGCAAACTTTGAATTTTGAAATGTAAACAATGTGAAAACGGTCATATAAAGGTCATGTAAACAATTTGTACACATTTTTCTGCAACTCGTGTGACCAAGCGAATTTTTTCAAGACATCTGAATAGGTATGTTTACACTAGGCATGGTCTCTTTAGGCCCCTATAGAAAAACCTCTCTCGGTTTTTGCTATCTTGGAGTGGTTTTCTCATGGCGGTGAATTTTCACTTGATGGAAAAGGTGTCAAATTCAAGCAATACAAAGTTGCAAAGTGGTGCAACTTTCGCTCTGCAATTCATGTGACCAAGCGGACTCTTCCAACACATCTGAATAGCTATTTTTACGCTAGGCGCGGTCCTCTTTTGCATCGAAACACATGGAATCGCTCTGAGCTATGTTCCACCAGATCGATCCCTTAAGGGTCCAAAGTGCAAAATGGCTACAAACTTCAGCATGCTAGTACTCGGATACCATGACACTTAGAAACTTCTCATTTGATCCTACAGAAAGGCTTTGGGCCCCTCTAGAAAAACCTCTCTCGGTTTTGGCTATCTTGGAGTGGTTTTCTCATGGCGGCGGATTTTCACTCGATGGAAAAGGTGTCAAATTCAAGCAGTGCAAAGTTGCAAAGTGGTGCAACTATCGCTTTGCAACTTGTGTGACCAAGCAGACTGTTCCAACACGTCCGAATAGGTATTTTTACGCTAGGCATGGTCCTCTTTCACACCGAAACACGTGGAATCGCTCTGACCTATGTTCCACCAAATCGATCCCTTAAGGGTCCAAAGTGCAAAATGGCTACAAACTTCAGCATGCTATTACTCGGATACCGTGACACTTAGAAACTTCTCATCTGATCCTACAGAAAGGCATTGGGACCCTCTAGAAAAAACTCTCTCGGTTTTGGCTATCTTGGAGTGGTTTTCTCATGGCAGTGGATTTTCACTTGATGGAAAAGGTGTCAAATTCAAGCTGTGCAAAGTTGCAAAGTGGTGCAACTTTCGTTCTGCAACTTGTGTGACCAAGCGGACTGTTCCAACACGTCCGAATAGGTATTTTTACGCTAGGCACAGTCTTCTTTCACACTGAAACACATGGAATCGCTCTGAGCTATGTTCCACCAAATCGATCCCTTAAGGGTCCAAAGTGCAAAATAGCTGCAAACTTCAGCATGCTAGTACTCGGATACCGTAACACTTAGAAACTTCTCATCTGATCTTACAGAAAGGAATTGGGCCCCTCTAGAGAAACCTCTCTCAATTTTGGCTATCTTGGAGTGGTTTTCTCATGGCGGCGGATTTTCACTTGATGGAAAAGGTGTCAAATTCAAGCAGTGCAAAGTTGCAAAGTGGTTCAACTTTCGCTCTGCAACTCGTGTGACAAGTGGACTATTCCAACACATCTGACTAGGTATTTTTATGCTATGCACGGTCCTCTTTCACACCGAAACACGGGGAATCGCTCTGAGCTATGTTCCACCGAATCGATCCCTTAAGGGTCCAAAGTGCAAAATGGCTGCAAACTTCAGCATGCTATTACTCGGATACCGTGACACTTAGAAACTTCTCGTCTAATCCTTCAGAAAGGCGTTGGGACCCTCTAGAAAAACCTCTCTCGGTTTTGGCTATCTTGGAGTGGTTTTCTCATGGCAGCGGATTTTCACTTGATGGAAAAGGTGTCAAATTCAAGTAGTGCAACGTTGCAAAGTGGTGCAACTTTCGCTCTGCAACTTGTGTGACCAAGCGGACTGTTCCAAAATATCCAAATAGGTATTTTTACTCTATGCATGGTCCTCTTTCACACTGAAACACGTGGAATCACTCTAAGCTATGTTCCACCGGATCGATCCCTTAAGGGTCCAAAGTGCAAAATAGCTGCAAATTTCAGCATGCTAGTACTCGGATACCATGACACTTAGAAACTTCTCATCTAATCCTACAGAAAGGAATTGGGCCCCTCTAGAAAAACCTCTCTTAGTTTTGGCTATCTTGGAGTGGTTTTCTCATGGCAATGGATTTTCATTTGATGGAAAAGGTGTCAAATTCAAACAGTGCAAAGTTGCAAAGTGGTGCAACTTTCGCTCTGCAACTCGTGTGATGAAGCAAACTATTCCAACATGTCCGAATAGGTATTTTTATGCTAGGCATGGTCCTCTTTCACACCGAAACACGTGGAATCACTCCGAGCTATGTTCCACCAGATCGATCCCTTAAGGGTCCAATGTGCAAAATGGCTGCAAACTTCAGCATGCTAGTACTCGAATACCGTGACAATTAGAAACTTCTCATTTGATCCTACAGAAAGGCATTGGGCCCCTCTAGAAAAACCTCTCTCAATTTTGGTTATCTTGGAGTGGTTTTCTCATGGCGGCGGATTTTCACTTGATGGAAAAGGTGTCAAATTCAAGTTGTGCAAATTTGCAAAGTGGTGCAACTTTCGTTCTATAACTCATGTGACCAAGCAGACCATTCCAACACATCTGAATATTTATTTTTACGCTAGGCACGGTCCTCTTTCGCACCGAAACACGTGGAATCGCTCTGAGCTATGTTCCACCGGATCGATCCCTTAAGGGGTCCAAAGTGCAAAATGATTGCAAACTTCAACATGCTATTACTCAGATGTCCTGATGCTTAGAAACTTCTCATCTGATCCTATAGGATTGCGTTGAGCCTATCTACAAAAACCTCTCTAGGTTTTGGCTATCTCGGAGTGGTTTTCCAGTGGTGGCGGATTTTCACTTGATGGAAAAAACATCAAATGCAAGCAGTGGAAAGTTGCAGAGTGGCGTAAATTTCATTCTGCAAGTTGTGTGACCAAGCGGACTGTTCCAACACGTCCAAATAGGTATGTTTATGCTAGGCATAGTCATTTTTTGTACCGAAACACGTGGAATCGCTTTGAGCTATGTTCCACCAAATCGATCCCTTAGGTTGGAGGAGTCTTAAGTTACAAATTTGTAAGTTGCTTAAAACAACAAATTTGAAATGATATTGAATGGCCCACTTAGCACTCATTGCATCTAAGTGATGTTCATAGAGGTGAGGCACTAGGCCTTCCTGGGAGGTCACCCATTCCAATATACTCTAGCTCAAGCGCTTAACTACAATTTTTTTTCCCCAAGAAGGCACAGTGGAAAAGGCAGAATCCACTGTACTTTTGATGAGTGGAAAGGAATTCCTAAGAGACATGAAGGAGGAAGAAGGAGTTGTCTATGCAATCATGTTGAAGCCAAAGGAGGAGAGTCACCTAGTCGGCTACCTATGACAGCAAAGCTGAAGCAACTGTTGGATCAGTTTAGGGATATCATTTGTGAAGGCACACCAGCTACACTACCATGTAAGAGGGCAATTAGTCATCAAATTTACTTTGTACCAAGAGCAACATTGTCTAACAAGGCTGCATACAAAATAACACCAGAGCAGAACAAGCAGATAGCAAGACAAGTTCAAGAACTTTTGGACCAAGGGTTGATCAGGAAAACCATAAGCCCATGTGTTGTTCCAGTGGTGTTGGCACCTAAGAAGGGAGATAAGTGGAGAATGTGTACTGATTCTAGGGCTATAAATAGGATAACCATTAGATATAGGTTTCCTATTCCTAGGATAGAAGACTTAATGGACTGTTTAGGGGGTGCTAAGTACTACTCCAAGATTGATTTGAAAAGTGGCTACTATCAGATTAGGATGAAAGAGGGAGATGAATGGAAGTCAGCTTTTAAAACCATAGAGGGGTTATATGAGTGGTTAGTAATGCTGCAGATGAAAAGGATAGGGCCATGCAAAGTGTTGGCTAAGTATGGATCCAATGCATACAAGGTGGAGTTACCCAGGCAAATGTCCATTTCGCCTATCTTCAATGTGAAGGACTTGGTGAAGTATAAAGGAACAGAAATGGATGAGGAAAAATATAGTGCTAAGGTGAGTAAGGATGTGGATGAACTCAAGGTACCTAATTAGATCAGACCACAAGTGGACAAGATTCTAGACTCAAGGGTGAAGAAGAAGACTAGGCACAAGACATATGTGGAGCACCTAGTGAAGTGGAGACATCAACCAGAGTCAGAGGCTACTTGGATAGTAGAAAGTGACTTTAAGAAGCATGGAATTAGTGAGGAGCTCTTGACACCACAGGTTCCTTAACCTCTTTGTTGCCGGGGGGAGAATGGTGCAGGAGCACCTTAAGGTCTTTTGGAGAGATCTTTGCAATTTTGGCTTGTAGGTGGTTCTAGCCAACCACCAAGGGAATAAGGACTATGATGTAAAGTCCCAAGAGTTTTTTTGATGAGTGAATTGGAAATAGGTTTGATAGGGGCTTGCGGTTTGGGTAAGTCTTGGACACTATGAGCATTTTGAGCAATGTTGCCTTGGCTATTTGTCCTAAAAGTTGGAAAATGGCATTAATGATGCTCTAAGCCCGACCCAAGGGTCCTAGCACATGGGAGAAAGGTATATAAGGTCATAAAAACCCTAATACCTTGGTTGGAGGATTTTTTTCATGAATTGAGACTTGGAGAGTACATTTTTGTGATTGGAAGAGAGCAAGTTTTCATTGAATTTCTGTGTTTGAGCCTTCATCCAGTCAAGAATGGATTGAAAGGACTTATCTGATGCTTTGATTCTTCCATTTTTGTCACTTACTTACCTTGTGTAGCATTAGATTATTCATCTAGACCGACTGGTTATCTTTTTGCAAGTTTCTGGTGTTCATGGTCTCATTGCCGGTTCAGGCCATTTTTTTGAATAATGAGTCCCACTTGACTTCCCGTGGCTTTCCTCTCATGGCCACTTGGAATCAAGTTGGGGACTGTGTAAATATTGTACATATAGGTTTTGGGGTCTTGTTTTGCAGGGAAGGTGATGAAATCATCAAGCACTAGGCGAGTGCAAGTGCATTTTGGCTAGTAGCTGGGAGAGGACAACATCAAGGAGAGTTGCTAAATGGATTGGTTTGTGCCAATCAAGAGTATGGGAGTGTAGGCACATGTATCTCAGTCATGTGTGTGTCAGGAGGAGAGTTGATGAGGTCGTTGAAGCCATCAAAGAAGGAAAAAGAGCCAAAAACCCTAGGAACCCTTGAAAATAGGGGGTTTGAGGACAATCATATGTACGGACACTTGTAGGACCTAAGGCCTAGTAAATCTTGGAGCCTTGATGGTCAAAAGAAAGAATCTACAAAAAAAATTGGTGGTTGTTAAGACTGTTTGTGAGAAAAGTCAAGAAAACGGGTTCTAGGAGGCCAAATTGGGGCAGAAGGCAACAAGGCCTAAAATTGAGTTTTTCAAGAAAGCGATGGGTAAAAAGTGAAAGAATCCAATAATATGGATCAGTGAGGAGAAAAATCAACAAAGGGACAACTAGGATACCCTTCCCTAGCCCTGGAGTGGTTAGGACACTTTGGGTCAGTGTGGAGCCCAAGGAAGCTTAGTGGTGGATTGGGATTGATGGAGAAGAATTTGAAATTGGTGGAGAGTCTTACATGGTGAGAGGGGTTTAGGAGTGATCCCTTAGTAGGGTAGAGATGAATACCCTAGGAAGACTAGATAATAGGTCTTGGGAAGAGCAAGAGTGCTCTTGAGGGATAAATTATTTGTTTGGAAACAAGGATGGGTTCTCTCTTCATCGGCATATACATTATTCCTCGATGTGTTCACACCAGTGTTACAAGACCAAGACTCGCCTCAGACTTGACAAGCCATTTTTTGAAATGGACTCGGGCTCAGAGCCCAGACTCGACAAATAGAAAAACCTAAGAAATTCAAAGATTTGTAAGGATTTAAAACTTGTTTCATGCACCCTTTAATAAATAAACCTTAAAGACACAATAACATCATCAAATAGAAATTACTATGATCCCATACACAAACATACATCAATAACATAAGTATAAGAAAAAATTTTAGCTGAAGGAAATAACACATTTAGATATATAAATATTGTGATATTGCTATCAGGATTCAATCGTGTAGTTTTACAAGTCAAACTCATTGACCCATGATTCATCAGTAGTGGTTCACAAGAACCCATCTCTCATGATAATGAATGGTTCATAAGGAGGAAGATAAATCTTCATACATTTCTTCTATCACAAATGAGATAAGTGCTTGGTTTCATGAAGGTCATGAGACAACCATTAATGGGGAGTGGATACATGAAGAACTGATGGAGAATGATAATGGCTTCAGACCTGCTATAAAGGAATTTTTTTTTCGTTTCAATGATGCAAGAGGTTTTTGGTTTCACTACCAAAATGAGCCTACGAAGAATGCATGTGAAACTCCTTTTGACCTTGAGGGTGTACTTACTCCATCTCAAGGATCATGCATTGAGGATGACATAGATCAATGCTAGGGCTAACCAATTATTAATTATACATGTGAATAAGTCAAACATGTACATGTCAATAACAGAACTACAAGTACTCATAAACACGTAAGCCTCAAAAAGTATACACATGAATACATAGTATACACAAATCAAAACAAAGTATATGCATGAATACAAGGTATATGCATGAAAACATGTAAGCCACAAAGTATACACTCGAATGCACATAAGTCACAAAGTATACACGTAAGTTGTAAAGTATACACTTGAATATACATAACTCATATCTATTGAACCATCAATTTAGAATGCAAATATGGATAGGCATCGAAAAAAGATATTTGTATTAACCAAATAGCCATGTAGGCATACATAAATATATGTCGATATAAGTATGAAATATATGTACAAAATAGCCATATAGGCTTACGAGAATGCCATCTAGGCATACAATGTCAAATATGTCCAATAAAAAATATGTACAAAACTGCCATGCAGGCATACAATAAAGGACTCTGGAATCAAAAGTCATTGCTCTCCATGCCCAGGAAATAAAATCTTTCCCTTTCCTTTTCGCTCGGATGGCGATAGGTTTGTCACTCATTTTTGCTGCGCTCGTGGAGTGCTCCTGCTACTCCTCCTAGGGTTTAGTTCATGGTGAAGTTTTAACTGTTACAATAAGAAGTAAAGACATGAATATATAGAAATTACATTATAAAAAATGATATATTTGACAAAATAATCACTTACAACCATCTCACGATCTTTGTCCACGAGGGAAATATCCTCATGCCCATGCTCAGGCGTGCTCAAGCCCTGTATAAACCATGCAAATAGACAAAAACTACGTGAATCAATAATGGTTTGATTTCTCACTAACTAACATCTATAACAACAAATGGGTGATCCCACAATAGTGGTTTATAATTTTTTGGCCAAACTAGACATGAAATTATTATTTTTAACTAAATCTTCACATTCGGGAACCTATAGTGGCTGAACCACGAGGAATTTGAAGATGATGCAAAATAGAGTCTCCTCACATTTTGTCTATAGATTCAAAAATTATTTTTTTCAAAAATTTTGGAATAAGATTGCACTTTTTTTTCCATCTCTCACGAAAACTGGTTTTTTTCAGAAAACAACATTTTTAAAAAGTGACACTCACTGTATACAACACAATTTTTTTGTATGAAGGATTAAATTATAATTTTTTTGAATTTAGATTTGTAACTATGATATCTAGCATTTTCATTTGGTCTCATAGTTTTTTATTGAATATTTTTTCCTTAATAGAGTTTCAAAGTCAAACCAATTGCAATTCAGACATAGGCAGACTGTATACAAAATAAATTTTTATGTATGTATCGAAAAAAAAAATTTAATGGATTAAGGAAATCAATACCCAACACAAAAATATTTTTTAAAAATTTATTTTGATAATTTTCTATTTTTCCACATGTGCAAAACAGAGAGCTTGATTTTCGGTGAAAACCCTATGTTTAATAAAACTTAAAAAACACATACATAATAAAACCAAAACATATTAAAATTATATTCATGGGATAGCTCATTTCAAGGACTACCATAATTATTTCAATAAATTTTAAATGAATTCATTTGATCCCCCAAAAGGTAAATCAAAAGTGATTTTTTATCAGCATTTTGATAGGTGTAAAGGAGACTCATTTATAGGTATGGTTTAAAACTAGCGAGGTTCTATCCAAGGGAGTTTGATCTAAGGTGGTTTGATCAAACCCTCTTCAATTGGAATCCTTAAAATGGAGATTTTAAAGGCTTCAATTAGTTTATTTTCTAAAAATATGTGATTTCAGCAAAAATCAGTTCCTCTCAGAAATTGTACACCAACTTTGTGGGATCACCCAAATTTAAATTAAAATTTACTAATTTGCCTCATACCTCTTCTGTCATAGCCATTGAGGATTGTATAGCAGATGTCACACCAATATCCATTGCCCTCGTCACATTCGGAGGTGTATCGTCTCGCAACAACTGAAAACAAAATGACAAATTATTCAACGTAATCAACGATGTGCATGCATAAACTACACAAATATATTAAGTACTTGATTCATTAGTTAAACTCTTTATTCTATTATTTGTGTGAAGGTTTGAGTAAATCCACCGCCACTGGGAAGTGTTCCATCAAAACCTCCAATATTAGTCTGTTCAACATCCAAAATTGCATATTAAATTACCATTCGTAAAACAATGTCATTAATATGCAATAAACTTATAATTGTTTACTAGTTACATACCCTAGCAATAGGTGTACTACAAAAATAGGTTGGTGGGGGGGCGGTGTATCCAGTCTCAACACTGTGACCCTGCAATTTTATTAAAATCATAAAACATTTTTAGTTAATCTTGCATTTCAAAATTGAAATTTAATAAATTAAATTCAATGAACACATGCACTAACTTTTACCTGACTATCAATGCCATATGCCTCATGAAAAATGTCAGCTGCCCTCTCCATCTCCATAGCTGCAGACGGATCCTGCGTACCAATCTCCTGAGGGTCGGTGGGGTCATGTGAACAAGTAGCCCCGCAAGATTAACACACGTGTTCGAAGACCACCACTAGAAGACTCCCCTGGATGGTGCTGTAGAATAGGGCTAGTATGATGGATGACACTCTGGGTCAAAGTGTTGATTGCCTGCAATGTCTCTACGTCAGCACTTTCCTTCACGACGGAAGGCATAACAATGTGCTCATGAGGTGGCCCAGCGAGAGCTCGTCTACCTTGCCGCGTAGGATCTGGCTATGCACCAGGTCTATCCTGAGTTGACCCCCCACCTCTCCCCTGGAAATCCCTCATATCAAAATAATTTGGGATTTTGGTCAATATGAACTCACTGTATAGTTTCCTAAGGAAATATTGCGGGACCTCGCAATTGTTGCATGGTGGGTAATTAAAGACCATGTACTACCTATCATAAAACCGCTCCTTCATTTGTTGGTGGTGGCACCAATGGATAGGAAACCTCTTTGCATTAAGGGTAAGATTTTGATTTGTGCGTGGGTCAGTGAATAATGAACACAAATCACCTTTTGTTATTTTTAAATTTTTCACATCCTTGTATGATAGTTTATTTGCATAATACTCCCTAGCTGCCTGCCTCCTATCTTCCCATCCAGTTATTTTTTTGCTAATTGAATCTACGTTTGTTAACATATTTTTCAATGAATTTGCTAGGGTCATTCTTTATGTGGTTGAATCATTTGGATCATTCAACATATTGATCAAATCCTCAATTTATTTTTTGTTGTTCTGAATTTCACTTATTAAATTTTGTTGAGTGCCAGGAGGGGGTTGAGTGATTGGTGGAGGAGGTTGATGTTGTGGTTGATTTTGATCTTGAGGATTTGGTTGGTCCTCCTGTTGAGGATTTTGAGGGTTTGCAGGTTGATTTGCATCTCCTAAAAATTCAAACAAATAGATATCAAATTCAACCTAAAACTAACAAATTCAAAACAAAAAGCATAGAATCCTTACCTCTTATAGCTCCTCGTCGTCGTGATGCCATCATTGTGAAGAAATTTGGATTCTTGGTGAAGAAAATATTCTCCTAGAACGCGAGCATGATATTTGGGGTTTTTGGCCGCGGGTGGAGCAAAAAAACAAGTCGAAATGCAAATGAGAGATTTGCATTTGTTTTTTTGCTTTTAATAGAAGATAACGCAAGCACGTTATGTCTTTGTATTTGTGGCCGAAGGGAACTTGCCTAGGTTTAACAAAATCCATAACGCAAGCGCGTTATGCTTTTCAACTTTTTTTTTTTAGGGTGTCCACGGAAATGCTACCCATTTCCATGCACCCACCCACTTCGTCACTCCAATAGGGCAAGCACAGGACACACACTGTGGCAATAAAGGCTTGAGTCCCTCACGTTCATTCCTCCATGAGTCTTGAGCGCTTTGGACGAAGGCGGTAAGCTCCTACAATCTCTCCTTTTTCTTTCGATTGAGTAAGCACGTACTGCTTGTTGTGTTTTGTGTTACGTAGTTTGTAGTTTCTTTCCTTTATCATCTATTTCTATTATTCCAAACTTAGTTGTCCATGGAGGTGGAAACACCAAGACGAGGGTCTAACTGAGGCAGGCCCCTATACAACCCCAACAATTTCTCCCTTTATTGTGTGCAGATGGAGAGAGCTTGGAACAAGCTAGCGAGGGGAGCATTGTACAAGATTGTCTTCGTCACCTTGGTGGTAATAAATTTCTTTTATCATATTCGTATTTGCATCTCTCTTTACTTAATTTCATTTTATCACTTTAAACATCTCTAGACTAGGCTAGTAGTCTCTCCTTTTGAGTTTGATTTATGTCTTTTCGATTCTTTAGTTGTATGAACACCAACACACCTGTGAGACGCTAACGCGTCGTGCTATCGTCCTGGAACTGCGCTTTTGTCCTTAGACAGAGAGTTGTCTGAGACACAAATCTAACTCTAAAGGTCGACTCATCTGGTCTCCTTCCAACATTCGGGATTGCAGAGTGATTGAAGGACACATAATCCTCATCATTCTCATCCTCGTCATCCTAACTATCCTTTAAACTGAGGTGCATTAGAGCAACCTTTCCGCTCTTGACCTTTTGTGACCTAGGGCCTTGCAGTGGGTGGTCCCCCTCTCTCACACTTATATATAGATCTCTATTGATGTAACCATTGTACCCCTTCTCATGCAAATGCTAGTTTATGATAAATTGTGAAAATCTTCTTTTATAGTATACTTCTCACTTTTTAAATTTAGACTTTGACTTTATTAAACTTTATTTTACAATTTTACCTCATTATTTAAACTTTTATCTCCCATTAGGCTAACTTTGAGAATATACATTCTATCCCTCACACTTTTTTATAAATAATATATTATTCTCTTTTTATTTATATATGAAAAAATACAACATGATTTGCGGCACGTACAAAAACCCTACCTACTAAAAAATTGACCTATTGAGTGGTTTTAGTGAGTTCCCAAAATATGCTTGCCCACTGCGCAGTTTTTATCAATAAAAAAGTATTATAAAGTCAAATGTAGCTAGAAAATATGTTCCCTTTCCCCACAGCATGGGAAATGGCCGGGCCTAACTAGCACTCTAAGCGCTTGGGCAGAGTCAGTTTAGGCGGCCCAAAATGATATTATCATTAAAACTTTTCTTTCTATGCGTAGAAGGCCAGGTTTTTCAATGCAAACGTCAAATCATTTCACGTCATTTTTGCAGCTCAGCCTGACGTATGCCGCCGAAATCTCATCGTATAAAGCACTCTCTCGCTTATTCTTCTTGTAATTCTTCCAGCTTTATTCAATTAGAAAAAAAACTCCTACACTTATGCTTGCTCGATTCTCTTCATCGTGTATAACTTTGTCTGTAGATCATACGGTCCCTGATTTTGCTCCAAACTCCAGTCAAGAAGGTATGATATAGTTCTTATTCCGATTGTTAGTATCATATCATTGTAATGTAGTAGCCTGTACTGTGCTTTCATGAAACTCCTTGTGCTTTATCTAACTTTTGTATGGTATGCCTCTTTATCGAAGCTTTAACTTGCCTGAGAATCAGTGTAACAGAAGATCGTCTACAAAACATTGATGTTTGAAGTGTTTGCCTCTTGTTTTTTTTTTCTAATAACTGCCTATTCTAACTGAAGTTTTGTCTATCTCTAAGTGAGATTAAATTAAAGTTGTACGTGCAACATATAAATTATCCGCAGATTACAATTCTCCATGAAAAACAAGAGTAGGAATGAAATAGTAAGAGGTATGTTTCACAGCGTGTTAATTTGTGATATTGCTATCAGAATTCAATAGTGTAGTTTTATGAGTCAAAATTCATTGATCCATGTTTCATGAGTAAGTTTTTCGTAAAGCTACAAGATTGAATTCTAATAACAATATCACAGGAATCATTGACTCATGAAACATGGGTTAATGAGTTTGACTCATAAAAAACTACACAGTTGAATCTTGATAGCAATATCACAAGAATGAAATAGATTTTTCGTTCTAAATTGCAATTGCAGAGACACATTTATTATAGGATTTAATTAGTGAAGTATTACACGGAACCCACAAAATTGTATCATTTTGTTCTAATGTAACCCCTCTTCTCCTCAACTAGGCGGAGAAGTTTATTGATTTTTACTACAGGCTTTTATAGTTTTAATAGTATTGTAAGAAAGGATAAGCGGGCTTTTATTGTTTGATCTGAATTGAAGGCTAAAATGGCTGTGATTATTTTTTATAGGCTTATCTTGACCCTATTTTCTTTTTAAATTACAATCACCCTTGATTGTTTGACCTGAACTGAAGGTTAATTGTTCATTTAAGTCAAGCTCACAAGGCAGGAGACATGTTTTCATCAAATGGTAAACAAATTATATGTTATATACAAAACTTTGTTCAGTAGTTTTGCTTGGTCGTCTTTGTAATTTGATTGCTGATTTTTGCAACAACAAAAAAGTGGAGGCGACTCATTGCGTTGTTGTTGATCTCGCGTGCGTCGCCACATTCAATGGGTTTCAACTTTTACAATCTTATTTTCCAGCTATTTGGGCTTTCCCAAGCATATACAAAATCTAGCGATGAAACTCATCCTCCTCCAGCCACTGGTTCAGCTGTATTGAATCCTATCGAGGCTTACTTACCACTGGAGATAGCTGATGCAAATAGATATGTTATTGATCTTGAAAGTGGTCTGCCACGGCTGGGCTTAACCAGCACACTCTAAGCGTTGACCGCTTAGATGGCTAGTGTGGGACCCATCCGTAATCTTTCCCTCTTTCCGTTCGTTGTTAACCCCGTTTGGTGGATGCATTTTTCAAAACCGTTTCTCCCGCGCATAACTCAAAACGCATTCTCAAAGTTCCCGCGCTGCATATGTTTTAGTCACCGTAAAGTTTTTGGTCACGTCTGCAGCGTAAGAAGACATGGGTGCCCTCACAAGGTAGTTGATGTTTCAGTGCATGCAACAAACAGGTCTTCAACCCTATCAGATTACACTTGCTAGCGTAGTTCCAACCTGTGTCAAAATGGGAGGTAGACATGTATGCAAAATCTGGAAGGATAGACAAGGCACGTGAACTGTTTGACATAATGCATCAGAGAAGTGTTCTCATGGGATGCTCTGATTGCAGGATATTCACAAAATGGATTTATTGAAAAGGCTTTCGAAACTTTCAAGCAGATTCAATTGGCAGGTGTAAAGTCAGACTCCTCTACCTTGACCACCATCCTCCCTGCCTGTGCCGAAATATATATTAAAAGTAAAATATATATTAATTTGTAAGTAAAATATATATTAGTTTGTATGCTATAAGTATAATATATGTTAAATATTTGTTTTTATATTAAATATTTAAATAAACTTTGATATATACAATGATTTTTGGAGTTTAGAGTTCTTAATATGTACCTTTTTGATATGTGAATTCTTATATTAATTATTGATAAATTATTTATAACTTAGAATAATCATATATACAAAATTGTATAGACTTCTATACCAATTAATATGAATTATTGTGTACTTAGATGACAACATGATAGGTAGTGATTAAGGATTAGAAAGCAAATGCAACATCAAAATAGAGTAAGGAGGAATAATTTACTTCTATATTTTATATTTTTTGATGATATGTTCCTTATGGTTGATGTTCTAAGTACTATGAAAATAATTTTTTAAAGACTCAACATTGTCGTTGATTTCTTGTATTGATACTTTAATTATATGGTGAGCAGTAAAGATTGGTGTTGGGATGTCATAAATCAATTATTTATATGTGGATGCATGCTTTGAATTATTGATGTGGTTTGTTCATGGTTGAATACATTGCTAACCCGTACTTATTAGTGATTACATATTTATGCATTGATTCCAATGGATTAAAGTCATGCATGACTATGGTGATGCCACCTTGAATGTTGCATAACCTTTATAATGAATCATCAATATATGGTATATGTGACTGTGAACTGAGTTCTAGTATAAATATAATAATGCATGATAATGAGAGTGTGACTTATTAATTCGCTTCATAGTATAACTAGGTTTATTGAGTATTATGTTTTTTATACTACACACTCCTCAATTTAAATACATGAGAACATGTTGAGATCTTGGTTTGATTGGCTAGTTTCATTATGATTTATAGGATTAAGGTATGAGTGGAAATTTTTATAACTTACTTGCATGGGATCTTAGTATATCATTACTATTTCTTTACTTCTTGATTGTGAAATTTAAATTAGTATTGTTTGGCAAAACTATTGATACCTTTTGGTTCAATTCTAGTTAGTTTGTATATAGATATAAATATATAATCTAGTTAAGTCAGTAATGCACCTATAAGGTTAAATTGATCTTACCAATTATCTATTTTTGTCAACCATGCCAATTTAATTTCGTGCTTTGTGCTTTTAACAAAAATTGGATATTGACTTATTCCACTGGCAGAGATTGCTTGTAGGTCATTTATCATTTCTCACTAATGTTTTAACCTTGTTGAAGTAATGATTGATTGTTAAACATATGAAGCATACTATTATGACTTATAGGTACATTTTGAAGTTCATATGCATCCTAGTCAATACATTCAAACTATAAGGTATGAAAAATTCAAGCATCAAATCTTACTAGCCCTATATTGGTGTAAAGATGAATAAAGTTTATGTTAATTTCCTGCAAAATGCATCTAGGATAATGCAAAATCTTAGAGGTGTAGGATGCCATGACATTTTTTTCACTCTCTTATTATATATATCATAATTACATTAGCATATTTTTAATTCTAATGTTAATCCTATTTATAATTTATATTAAATTTTCTATTAATTCATTCATTCATAGTTGTTGCATGAGAATGGAGGTTGCATTATGAAACCATTATACAAAAACAACTAAGTATGGTTGAGTGTAGATGTCATGTAGGAAATGGAAACTACCATAATTATAGGTGAAGTCCTTTATTTAATTAGGAACATGAGTATAGGGGTAACAAGAGAGATTTTCTTTTATTTAAAATGATTGAGAAGAGAGATTCAAGAAGAAAGATAAAGAATGCAAAAATAGAAGGAAAACAATGATAAAGGAGAGGCACAAGGACATTGGAAACATTATGGAAATTGTATTTACTTTTTGCCAATGACATTGCATAGGAAAGAGAGTTGTGGCAACAACAAACATATGATGAGAATAAGAGAGTATAGTGCCAAGGTTGAGGCTACACTTACCAAGATTAGTGACTTGGTCTTGTTCCTCCTTTACTCACATCTCATTCCTTCCCTTGCTATTGATTAGTCCATTTCACTGTAGCAAAATCTTGAATAGGTCATGATATTATGATTAAATTGTTGATTGAATGTTAGGTATTTTTGGTGCTCTAGATATATGTTTACCATAACTTGAAATTTCAAACAAAGGATGTTATTATGTTCTTATGAAATATGACATATGATATCTAGATAGAATCCATGTGTAGAATTGTTGGTGGATTATTATAGCGTTCTATGTAAGAGAATGTTTGTTTAAGAGTTTTGAAGTTTTAAAGAAATATATTAAAATTCAAGATGAATTCTTCAAGCCTATTTTAGATTTTTTTACATGTTTAGAAGTAAAAAATACATTATTGAAATTTTAGATGAACATCTTAAAGTATGTGTTTAGAGATTTTGACTTGTTGCAAAGGTGACACATACTTCATGTATGTCAACAAAACCTAGATGGGTGGGTAAATTTTGTGTTAAATTTTATCATTTTTAGATGTATTGTATGTATGTATTGAAAATCTAGATGCATAGCAAGAGTTCCAAAAAGTACTGTAAAGGAAATCCTCTATTTTGATTCATTTTTTAAAGTAATCATATCATATTTTTGGTATTAATAACACCATCATGTAAGACACCAAAAATTTATGGGGAAGAAGAGAAAGTAAATAAGGGAGGAAGTAAAGAAGTTGTTAATTGCCGAAGAAGAGATAAAATTTAGCAATAGAATAAAATAAGTCACCAAAAATGTGGAGTTTTCCAAGGAAACTTTGTAGTGATAGATGAGAGTGATTCCTAGGTTGAGGAAGAAAACAACTCAAAGAAAATTAAAGATAAATTGATTACTAATGATATGTTGCCAACCAACACATTCCCTACGCTAAAGAGACACTATGAGGAGATGAACCTTATGGACTATGTCACCTCCCTTGTTGTCAAAATCAAGAAGAGTTTCTAAAGAGTCAATATAAGTAGTGAATCCTTATTTGGGTTAGAGAAAGCAAGATCAAGAAGCAATTATGTATGAGATTTGTGATAGGTATTACAAAGTGAGTTATTAGATGTTCAAGTGCCAAGAGATAATTGTAGAGAAAGGACTTTGGTCAAGTAGAGAAGGAGTGAAACTAGACAAAGAAGCCATGATAAAGAGAGAAAGAGATTCAAGACTAGAGAATTGTTTAGGAGAAAGGATAATCACTAACCATACAAAATAAATCAAGAACACCTTTGCCTCCTCCAAATATGTATGCACATATGATTAAGCTCCCTATTTTTGGCAAATACACAAAGGATGCTAGCGAACATCTATTTACCTTAGACTTTCATTAAAGTGGTGTTGGCATTAATGATGACCAAACCCAATTGTACGATTTTGTGGAGACCCTCAGTCATGAGGCACTAATGTGGCACATTAAAGAATTCCCTAAGCATGATAAAACATGGAAAAATTTGAGTAATTTATATTGACAAATTTCCATTCACCTAATGTATGAACAAAATACATAAATAAAATATGGAAGATGACAAAACTAAGGAGGAATAAGTAAAATACTATGAACAATGACTTAAAAGTATGGTTAGAAAGATAGAAGAAACCTTAACATAAAAGAAATGAATTGAGTGGTTTATTTTAGGGTTAACACCTCACATTATAGCAAAACTAGATGAGAAGATTTCCTCTTCATATAAGGATGTAGTATAATTGATCACCAGAATAGAATTTGAGTCGAAGATATGGGAGAATGATTTAGTAGGAAAAGATGAAATTGATAATTTCAAATTAGAGTGGGAAAACATAATGTTGAAGTAAGAAATTTTATTCAAAGGTGAGAAGGATAAAACTTCTCCCCCACCTAGAAGAAGTAAATTTTGGTTTAAAAATTATAATAGGACAAAACATCTAAGGAATGAATGTTTGATAATCAAAGGCACCAAGAGGGCCACCATAGAAAGAGGGAAACTTGAGAAATCCCCTAGAAAGATGGTAAGTATATACTGTAAAATATAAAGTAGGACAAACATGACACAAATAAGTGTCAATGTTACTTCATGAAGAAGATTAATATGAACCAATGGTTCATGGATTGGCTAGGGAAGCATTTTTTGGATATGGGTGTAGATAGAGCATATGATTTAGCTATAAGAGCATTTAATGTTTATTTGGTGCATGGCTAGTGGGAACTTCAATTCAGAGAAAGTATAGGCCCAGTTAACAATATACACTACGTGGTACCACAAATTCAAGATGCAAGGCCCTCCATGAGTTACTATGATAACTATTGAGAAGGAGGTGGTAAGGGAGGCTACCATAATAATAATAGGGGTACTAAAGAAAGAGGAATGACCAAAAGACAAAAATGTTATAACTATGGTAAACTAGGACATTATTCTAATGAATGTAGAAGAAAAAAAGGAAGAAAGTCCACATGATTTTTGTGGTGATAAATCACATGATATTTCTAATTGTCCCAAATTTAATAGTTCTATAAGAATGTGTTGGCACCATGATCATAAAGTGAATAATTGTCTAGTCTAAATGTAATCTATGATACTAAAGTAGTAATGAGTAACTAAAGTAGAGGAACAAATGTTAGACAATGTAAATATTCAAATGTAGAATAAAACAATCATCATTGATAAATAAAAAATTGAAAAAACAATACAAAAGAAAAACAAAAAAACTCAAAAAAGAAAAATAGATTAATATAATCATTTTCTAGAAGAATCTTATAAATGTGAAGATCTAAAAAAAAATACATTTCTATAGAGGAGAACATGATTTGATGATAAAAAATCTAAAGAGCTAATTTAAAAAACCAAAGAGGATGATGATAATAAGGCATGTTTCATAGCAAAATAGGTCTATGCACATTAACTACCAAAGCTCCCAACTTTGCACAGGCGGGGAGAATGCTCGCTTTACAACTACCAATTTCATTTGTTAGAAAGATAATCCATTTTGTTCATATCCTGCAATCATGGCATTCCATGAGACCAAATTTCTTTAAGGCGCATTGTCAAACAGTTCGCGTGCCTTGTCTATGCTTCCACATTTTGCGTACATGTCTACCAGGGCGGTTGCAACTACAACATCTGACAAAATTCCTCTATCCTGTATGTTTTGATGGATGCACATACCCTCTGTTCCAAAGCTCCCATTCGACACAGGCCGCGAGGATGCTGTCAAAGGTTGTAGAGTCTGGCTTTATACCCGCCAGTTGCATTTGCTTGAAAGTTTCGAAAGCCTTTTCAACAAATCCATTTTGTGAATATCCTGCAATCAGGGCATTCCATGAGAACACATTTCTTTGATGCATTCTGTCAAACAGTTCACGTGCCCTTTCTATCCTTCCAGATTTTGTATACATGTCTTCCAGGGCAGTTGCAAATGCATCTCACAAAAATCCTCTATCCTTATCCTGTGATTGGTGTACACAGCCTGTTCCAAAGCTCCCATTTCGGCACAGGCAGGGAGGATGGTGGTGAAGGTAGAAGAGTCTGGCTTTATACCTGCCTATTGTATCTGCTTGAAAGTTTCTAAAGCCTTTTCAACAAACCCATTTTCTGCATATCCTGCAATAGTAGCATTCCATTTTGAGGCATTCGGTCAAACAGCACATACCAGAGCATTACCAACTACATCTGACAAAATTCCTATATCCTTCCAAAGCTCTGTTCACGGATACTCTGTTCCAAAGCTCCCATTTTGGCACAGGCTGGAACTGCGCTGGCAAGTGTAATCCGATAGGGTTGAAGACCTGTTTGTTGCATGCACTGAAACATTGCGACTACCTCGCGAGGACACCCATGTCTTCTTACGCTGCAGACGTGACCAAAAACTTTACTGTGACCAAAACATATACAGCGAGGGAACTTTGAGAGTGTGTTTTGAGTTATGCGCGGGAGAAACAGTTCAAAAAAATCATCCACCAAACGGGGTTAACGGCGAACGGGAAGAGAGGACGATTACGGCTGGGTCCCACACCAGCCACCTAGCGGTCAACGCTTAGAGTGTGCTGGTTAAGCCAGCCCGCACTAAACTACGTCAACTTTACAATGCAATTCATTACCCTCTCTGTAACCTATTTTGTGAGCCACGTGCGGTTGTCTGGTAAAGTCGATACAATAGTAAAGGGTATCGGCTTATTAGTTCTGTAATTTTAGCTGTCCTTTTACACCTTGTATATCAGCAATCAAAGGAGGAGCAGGGATTAAGGTCTAATAACAGAAATAATCAGAGTGCAAGAAATCCATGGCATAGATTCCTTTAAATATCAGTAGCGTGTTGGGCAGGCCTAGTTCATATCTCCCTCGCCATCAACATCCTGCAAAATCTCTAACTGTCTCTATTGTATTGATCTAATTCTATCACTAACACCTTGAGTGGGTGCAATGAATGTGTAGATAGAAAAAGTGTGCAAGGAATGTGTCGTTGAAAAGTGAGAGGGGATGTATTTTTTATTAATTTTTATTGATAATACAGAATCATATTTTTATAGTTATCTGTATGTTTTGAAATGAATGTGATCCGAAATGCAGAATGCAAGACATACAGCTAAACCTACAAACTATTAATTATAACATTTTTTATATAAAAAAATTTATTTCAAAATTTATTCGGATGCGGTTAATCTTTGACAAAACGCATTTATGTACATACAAAAATGCATAAAAACATACATAACAACATACATAGAAACATACATAACATGATGAGACAACATAGTGAGGGTTCCGCAAGATGGATGATAAAAGTGACGAAACCAGCAGACAAGAGGAAATGTCACGGCGAGGAAAGTAAGGAGTTAATGGTGACGCTAGCTCGTGTTTCTCATTGCTTCAAATTACACTGGAGTTTTTTGCCTTGCACGAGAAGCTATCTATTCATCGTGGGTGGAAAGGGGTGTTGATGTGATTAAGAAATGCATTTTAAATTGTAACAAGTACTATTATTGGTGTTGCTGGTTTTCTCATTTTGCAAGTTGAAAGCGAAACGTTGGAGAGCAAGGGGGTGGAGTTGCAAGTGGGGGAGATGACCATCCAAGTTGAAGTGAGGGGTTTGTAACCAATTGGGTTGTTACTCATAAAGGGTTTGAATGGGTTGTTGTTTTTAAATTTTTTTAAAACATTAAGTGGCTTGCAGGTTTCATAAATCTTAGTGTTTTGCAACTTGGAATTTTGGAAAACAGTTTGAATGTCTTGAAAAGATTTTGTTATTAAGACAGTAGGAATGTAATGAAATGCACTGTTTTGTAAACAACCAATGTTTTCCAACAACCATTAACACTTTGTGTTGTCGTCTTTTTCATTCTGTAGGTTGAAAGGGAAAGACCTTGAAGAGAAAAGTTACTTGGGGAGACGAAAAACTAACATAAGTGAGGTGAGGTTTTTGTAATTGATTGGGTTGTTACTTCTAAAAGGTTTTAAAACATTATGTGGGTTGTTTTCTATAAAGGGTCAAACGTTAAGTGTGTTGCAAGTTTGGGAAACCCAATGTTTTGCAACTAAGAATTTTATAAAACAATATGAAAGTCTTGAAAATATTTTGTTATTTAGACCGTAAGAATGTAATGATAGGCACCATTTTGTAAACACTCTGGTTTCCCACAACCATTAACACTATGTGTTGTTGGCTTTTTGATTCTACAAGTTGAAAGTGAAAGGTTGGAGAGCAGAGGTAGACAAAAAAAATAACCGAAGTGAGGTGAGGGGTTTCTAACCATTTCGGTTGTTAGTTGTAAAGGGCTTAAAAAAATTATGAGGGTTTTTGGTTGTAAATGGTTTTCAAACATTAAGTGGGTTGCAAGTTTTGTAAAACCCATTGTTTTGCATCTTAAGATTTTACAAAATAGTATGAATGTCTTGATTTTTTTTGTTATTTAGACCTTGGGAATGTAATGAAAGACATCGTTTTATAAACACACAATATTTTCCAACAACCATTAACACTCTGTGTTTCACCACTTTCAACAATTTTAAATTATTCATTATTGTCGATAATGGCAAGAAATTGGTGTTCTTGCTATTTGTAATGCACACATACATATACAGGCTTAAAAACCACAAGGGCTTGGGTATGTTGTGATGTGGGTTGTAGTTTTATAAAGACCTAGTGTTTTCTATTTCATTGCATTGCACATATTTCAAATTCCAAGCATTATTTCACATTGCATAACTAATAAGTAAATGTTGATATATGACAAAATTTAAACTACAATATAGTTTTCTTACAAATTCAACCTAAGCAGTTATGCAGTTACTTCACATTGCATAACTAATAACCAGGAGTAATTTCCAATTGCATTTTCTTGTCATGGCATTCTATGAGACCAAATTTGTTTGAGACAGTTTAAAAAATAGTTTACTGGCTTTTCTATACTACCACATTTTTCATATATGTTTGCCAAAGCATTTTATCAAACAGTTCACTATGTATCAACCAGAGAGACTTGGATGCCATTAAAAGCACTAGCCACTATAAGGGCAAGAATCCCTAAAAGCTTCCATGATAAATGTAGGTAAGATTAAAAAATCCTAGTACAATATTGCTTAGCAAAAACATGCATTCAAACCAAACCAGTACAATATTGCCACTGTGTTTTGGTAGACATATACTCACCTCCCGCTATGTTTTCCAAAATAATTGTAGATAATTAGAGTGATAATTGTAGATGGATAACCCCTAACAATTTTTTTTTACAAAATGGTAAACACCTTACTTAACAAGCAATGCAGTTTGGCTTGCAGATATATCTTGTCATCTTCAGTAGATGTATCAACAATATATTTTGAAACTATACCCACAACTATAGGGAACTTCACCTACACAACTACTTACTATTCTCAAAGATATTAATCCATTCAAACTAGAGTGATAATTGCAACTTTCAATTGCATTTGTTTGACATGGCATTCTATGAGATCACATGTTTGAGGCATTTTTTCAAACAGTTCATTGTCGTGTCTGTGAAAGCATATTAGTAAGCATAATAGTAAGCAATAGCATAGACAAGGTAGTGAGCTATTTAAAAAAAGGCCTCAAACAAATGTGATCTCATGGTGATTGGAATGCCATGACAAGCCATAGACAAGGCAATGAACTATATGTATGATTTATTATCTATGGCTTGCCACTATGTTTTGGCAGACATATACTCACCTCCCACTGTGTTTTCCAACTTGCAATCATTCTATGCATGCTTATGGTTGTTGGAAAACATTGGGTGTTTATTGTCAAAGCATAATAGTAAATATGGATTATCATGGCGTGCCAACACCATGGTTATTGGAATTCCATGATAAGCCTTAGACAAATAAATAAACTATTTCTATGTATAATTTCTTATCTATGGCTTGCCACTATGTTTTGGCAGACATATACTCACCTCCCACTATATTTTCCAACTTGCAATCATACTATGCATGTATATGGTTGTTGGAAAACACTAGGTGATTTCAATCAAAGCATAATAGTAAATATGGATTGTCATAGCATTCCAACACTATGGTGATTGGAATGATATGACAATCCATAAACAAGGCAATGAACTATTTCTATGTATGATTGCTTATCTCTAGCTTGCCACTGTGTTTTGGTAGACATATACTCACCTCCCACTGTGTTTTCCAATTTGCAATCATATTGTGCATGTATAAGGTCATTGGAAAACATTGGATGTTTTTTCATGGAATTCCAACACTACAGTGATTGGAATGCCATGTGACAAGCCATAGACAAGGTAATGAACTATTTCTATTGCTTGTCTATGGCTTGTCATGGCATTCCAAGACCATGGTGTTGGAATGCCATGACAATCCATATTTATTATTATGCTTTGATATATTTTTTCAACAATGCATATTTAATATTTAGCCATGGTGTTGGAATGTCATGACAATCCATATTTACTATTATGCCTTGATAGATTTTTTCCAAGCACTATAGCTTATTCAAAAGAATATGTTTTAGGCTTTTAGCCATAAGAGCAAGGAAGTGAACTGTTTGATAAAATGCCTCAAAGAAATGTGATCTCTTGGTGATGGAATTCCATTCCAATCCATATAGTATGGATTGGCATGGAATTCCATCACCATGAGACCACATTTCTTTGAGGCATTTCAATCTATCATTTAGCATAATAGTAAGCAATAGCTTAGACAAGGCAGTGAATTGTTTGATAAAATGCCTCAAAGAAGTGTAGTATCATGGTGATGGAATGCCATGACAATCCATATAGCAGCAAGGAAACAGTATGGATTGTCATGGCATTCCATCACCATGAAACTATATTTATTTTAGTTGTCTTTTGATGGTACATGATAAAAGATAGCCATCATGAAGAAAAGACAAAAAATTCAAAATAACAAATGGTAATGAATTCATTGAAAGAACAGATTTGCATTCTTATGGTAATGCTCTTGTATATCAAATTGAAGCTAAAAGTGACCCAATAGCCCTTTTACCAAAGGTTGTGGTACTACTCTGTGTGTAGGTACATAAAAAAGCATTACAAATCCTAGGAAGAATAATGGTTGTATATGTTTCTTGATTAAAGGAGCAAGTTCCTAACATAGTATACACAACTTTGATGGAGTATTAATCAACTATAGTCACAATTCTAGCATTACTATCAACTAGAAGTTATAATGAAGGTGATTGTATAAATAGAGAGAATAATGAGTCCCAAAGTGAAATAAAAATCAAGGTACTAGAAAGCCTGAGAAATGAGAGTAAAATATTGAACATAGTAAACCTATTAATGAAAGTCCAAAAACTAATCACATGAACTCAATCAAGTACCCCTTAAAAGGCAGTTTAATGACACTCAAGCATAGAGTAGTCATCATGATAATGGGCAGCTACTGAAGCTTTGAAGATTAAAAGTGAAGAAGGAGAAGCCTATATTACTAAGGTTGGGACTATTGGACAAGCATATGAAGATACACAAACTCAAAACCAGTGATTGCTTCAATAGTTTACAAAGAGATGATTATAACAACAATCTAGTGTCTGAAAAGTGGCATGAATTAGTCATGGACATGATAGATTCATGAAGCAGCCAAGACCTGTGGTGAAGTAGAAGGTAGAGCAGACCTATGATAGTGGTATGTAATGAATAGTCATCATAAGGACTAAAGTAATTAGATATCCCATTCTCAATCGCTCTTTGTTTGTTAGTCCCTACCTACGGTAAGAAAACTTTGTGTTTTAATCCCTTTTATTGTAAGACTGTGCCTGATCAAAATATTACACATAATACTAATGCTTTACATTTCTTTTCATTTTTATACAAAAAATTATAAGTTTATGGTTTTTAATTGGATGAAGGGTTTTTCCTGGGAGCCTTTTTTAATTCCATATGCTAGAATCGGCTTTTGTGAATATCTCATGTGAGTTTTTTTCATTGGTCAAATGTAGGTAGGGCTATTGGCATCCTTAATGCTTTGTGGTGGTATTTGTGGATTGCCAAATCGTGGGTAAGGTTATGTGTGTATGATTAGACCTCAAATTTAAGATCAGGAAAAATGGTTGAGTCTTGAGCATCTCTTCTGTGGTTGGGTTTTATAGTAGGGGAACCATTTGTGTTATTTTATAGATGAAATGCTAATGAAGTAATTTCATATCACCTCATAACAGTAAGTCTGTTTGACCTTTTAAAAAATAGCTTTCAATTATATTAATTTTACACAAATAGGTTATTGTAGTATTTTAGACTTATAAATAAAATTCAGAGTTAGTTCAAACTCCACAAATAGATTCTTTGAGATAAGGTTTTTTAGAATTGTCTTAAAAAAAAGTTTTGTATGCTGTATCTAGAACTAGATACAGTTCTAAGGTGGTTTTCAGCATTTCAAAATAAGCAGGGCACATTGTAAGATTGTGCCTCTTGTTCTTCAACATCTTTTACTTGGGAAACTAGCATTTTATAGTTTTTGCCTTGGAAAGATAGCTACACTACAGTCTGGTCAACAAATCAGCTGGAAGCTTCAAACATCTTCAATTCAAAGAAAGAAGTAGAGGCCACAGAGTATACAAGAAAATATAAATAAAATTTTCAAATTTTTAATAAGTCCCATTCCTCACCTTGTTCTTTCAGGTCAACAGACTTGATCTTATTTCTTTTCCTGTTCGGATGAGAATGTCCTCTATCCTATGTTTTGAACAGTAATAGGTTTTCATATTTTTGTTGCAGGGAGTAGAGGATACAATAAATATTTTTTTAATTTCTTAATGATGGGAGCATTTCACCCGCATTCACCAAATTCTACCTATTTCACTTGCATTCACCAATTCCTGACTATTTAGCTCGCGTTGACCAGTTCCTAACCTTGCCAAGTATTAGACTTGGATTTCCTTCCTATCTTCTTGGGTAGAGATGGTCATGTATCCTATTTTTGAATAGCAATACCTTCTAAAATAACTTTAATTAATGGTCAAGATGTTGAAGGAAAACATGGTCATTTGAAACCAATCTTTCCTAGCTCCTAATTTGAATCTTAAAAGAGATACCTTGTTCATACGAGCCATTAGGGGTAGCAGCCAACTAAAAACTAAGATGGTATATGCCGTCATATTCCAAAATGTGTACATCATGTGCATAGGATTGAGACATAAAATTGAAATTCCATTTCCTTTTTCTTTGCAATCAAAGTCATCGATTCATAAAACTGACGCATCAGATAATGCCATTTATTGATATCCGTACAGTCTTTTGACATGGCTAGTTAGGTACCTGTGCAGGATGTTGACCCATCTTCTGAGATCTTTGAATGGGTACATACAAAGTAAAGGTTTTATGTTCAGCACTGGACTGATCATTCTTAGGTTAATTTTCTCTGCATTGGCTTCGGTGAATGATTGATTATGTATTTGGGTACCTTTATTCCCTTTACAGTGCAGGTATCCAGCAGATGGTAAAGGAATCAGAAAGCATTTTTCCTCATTTCACATGCATAGCGATTTTCCAAGAGTTTTCTTTTAGACTCTTAGAGGATTTCTATAAGCTTTCTGACAAAGGATATCATTTATTTCATTTTCTTTGACCGTACTTTTAAAATCTTAAATAACTGTTTGGAGGATAGACCAAGCTCATCATGATTAGAAGCGTTTCCAATGTTCTCATTTTCAGGAAGTGTTAGAAAAATATGGACAAGCAAGAGGCTGTGATGTGGCAATGGTCAGACCTTTGGCCTTACGTTGTAATGTAATAAACCATGCAAAGTAACTAGAGTCCGCTGTGATATTAAATAATATCATTCATTTCCTCTTGCAACAATAGTCCTTTTAACGCCATTCACTCTCATCGCAAAATCTTTTCTTGCCTATGATTTCATTTCTGCAGTGAAAAACTAACTTCCACGGAGTCCTGACAACTCTTGTCTTCTGATAGTCAAATTAGAGACACTCTCAGGCTTCTATATATTTATTAGAGATGGCCACCATGTATCCTAACTGTAAGAGGTGTGTTACCCCCCAAAAAGTATTTAAGTACTTAGTTCTCATACAATACTGGTCAGCTTCCTCTATTCATATTATTGGGCACTTTCTGATATAAACTTCTCTTTCACTGCTCCTTGAAGCGCTCGACAGATTTACGTTTACACTGAAAATCAGCAACATTAAACAAACCAAAAACAGGCTTTTATGCGAAGTATTCAACTGCTTCTGCAATCCGTTCTTGCAGCCTTTGGCAGGGACTCCATCTGCACCACAACCCTGGCTTATTTATTTTTAAGTTTTCGTAGTCCTTAAACAAATTGGGACCTAGTATGATATGTTTAGAGATCTTAAGGGACATCTGATAGGGCATTGGCATGTTGCTTCCGTGTTTGGAATAGGATTGGAGTAGGACTTTGTAATTTTTTCATGTCTTTAAGTATCATTGGAGGTTTTTGTAAAACTGCACTACAGCTTGGGTAAGACTTTGTATTAACATTTTCCATTTTTCTGTTTCTATATTGTCTTTATTCTATAAAACCGACTTTCTAACAGTATCATAGTCAACAGGAAAATACATTTCATTTGAGCAGCTCCAGCAAAACTTATAGGAACATTTGCAAGTGGTGTCATAGCATTAGGTGCTTCCAATCTGCAATTCCACAGTATACTCACACTTTGGAGCAAGGCACCATTTGCCTCTTCTGTTTTCCCCAACATAAAGATCACAACAAATTGTGCATATTTTGTTCTCTTGTTTCTTTGTCGTCAAACAAAGCAGTGTCCTTGCCAACAACACCACCACATCAGACGCCCATATACATTTTCCCTTATTGAGATCTGAATGTAGCTCAACCAACATTGCTTACGGATATAATGGGCACAAGCAGGGGCTTTCATTTCAGTAACTAAGTGAGCATTCTCATACTGTAATTGCCCACCAGCTATAAGCTCTTTTACTGAATGCCTTGTGAAACTGGTGAGCGTAAAGAGCTGGTGAGTTCTTAATCAGGCTTATTTGGCGGTTTGACCATAAATATCCTACGTAAAAATCACTTAGCAAACCTTAGAAGACTATTGCGCCCCATTGAATAAATTGGTCTCGAGTATTCAATATCTCCATTAGTGTGTTAGGTTTGTAAATGTTGACTATAGAGTATGGAAAAAAGTATCTTGGATACAAATTGATCATATTATTTATTTCTCGTAGTTTGCAGTACTTAAATAAAAGAGCATTGATAGAGGGCATCTTAGGCATTATATAAAATGAGTAATTAATGGCAAAATTGCATACAAAAATAGTTTATAAACAGATGAATATGTAGCATAAACTCCTTGGATGTTCTGCTATGGAAAGTGTTCGTTATGTAGAGTAAAAATACTAAACAATCTTTAAAAAATGATATTCATATATTAATGTGTAGCTCTGTTGTCCTACAAAAATAAACCATGGAATTTTTTTAAGTTCGAGTCCATCAAATCAAAGTCTACACCCTTTATTCTAAGAAGGTTGATACCATTATCCATCAAAAATCATTATTCTCTACAGTTTGGTTGCTTATAGATCTTCAATATCCCCAAGTTTTTGATTTGGGTGTCCTTAGAAAATCTTTAATCAATTTAAAATCCTTATTGATGAGGCACGTGTCATTTCATCTATGACAACTCTTAAGCATATTGGGCCCCTGTCACAACCTTGTTATCCTTTTATACAAAATACTTATGTTTGGATTCTCAAAGGGTTTCCTTACCATGTTAGATGAAGTAAATAGTTGTGTTACACGAGGATGCGTCCCTTGCCCCAAAATCCATTGCCCCCATCCCCAATCGTCCCTGGGATGAGGGAACACAAAGGGGACATCCCCTTGTCGTCCCCAAAACAGGTTAGAGAGTACGAAATAGTGGGAAAGATCCTCGACCGTTTGGGGATGGCTCCCCATCCCCGGTATGGCTAGGGGAAATTAGAGACATCACTCATCATATTGAGGATGGCTAGTTATCCCCTGCAGACAAGGAGCTTCCTACGATAAAAAAAAGATACTTGTTGGTTCAAATACGCATTATTCATGCAAGAGAAAACTCGGGAAGACAAATGATCAGAACAACTTGTAACTCATAAAAATACAACCCGAAAATAATATAATATATTCACAGTATCAAACACAAATTCATATAGTAGAAACCAATTGTTTACACATCAATGTTCATGTAGATAGTTAAATTGTAAATGATTATATACAATTCATCAGATAAGCAATATCAGTGATCAAATAGTCACTTATCATAGCCTATAATTGATAGTTCTAGTCTTCTAGATAATATTATCCGTTACTAAGCTGAAAATGACTTCCTAAAGGCTAAATATGATTAAATTTTCAAATTTCAAAAAAACATTGGTTCTTGGAGGTGAGAAACCGTTATTCAAATAAAAACCAATTCAAATTGATTAAAACAAAAAAAATAGTAAGACAAGCAAATGCGATGAAACATTAGGTAGAGGTCTGACTTGAGAATAACTTGTGAGGTTTTTAGTCAACAAAGAGTCATTTGACTATAGTTGATTCCTTGTATTGCTAATTTGCACTTTGTAGGTCTGAGAAGTTGCTTTCCTTCAAACTGTATGTTTTTCAGGAATGGCATGGAGGAAGTGTGCTACAAAATGAGTTGAAATGGACCTGCATAAATGAGTGGCTTATATCATATATCCAAGATTGCAGCTAATCAATCATGTTGCCATGATGGCTAAAACCTAGGTTATGAAACCTAGCAAGAGAAATGTGGATTGAGAAAGTTGATAGCCATGACTTTATAAAGGTTGAAGAATCTAATTCAGGAAATCTTTTAAGAAACCAACAAACATGAATATGGTTGATTAAGGAGAATCAAAATAGACTGTTACTTATTAACATATCACAAGAAAATATTAAAGCAATTCTTAACTTGTATTATGTTGTTATACTAGATCGCTTTCAAGATTTATTTACATATTGATATTGTTGTTATCAATTATTGACATATCTCTCTCTCTTTCCCCCCTCTCTCTATGATATATTAATAAATTTTGAAAAATTCATATATATATTGTTTATTGATGTCCCTTACCATCCCCTAAAAATGCCCCCTAGGAAACATCCCTGAAACGCATTGGTTGTCATCCCCCCATCCCCTTCACTGTCCTCGAAACATCATGGAACGTATGTAAATAGAGTTCTCCAAACATAAGAGCCCTTATTTTAAGCATGCAAACTTTTTGGGTAGTGTTGTGTCTACTTTTGATAAGTAGCTAGTCTCACAAGATGTGAAGAATAATACTTATAATCACAAGTATACTTTCTCTATTTAGATTTTTCCTATTTGCAAGGAGGATTTATTAGATTTCCTCTCAAAGTTTCTTCTAGTTTGGACAAATTGGGTTCTCTTATTTTGTGCACCAAAGTGAGTTCTAATATTATGTTGCTCGATCAATTTACCTCAAGGCAATAATATATGGATGCAAGTCAAGATTGGAGGCTTCATGTTAGGCCTCTTTTGTCAAGTAGGTAGTTTGTAAAGTCTATATTGTTCTAGATATTGAGATTAAAGATGATTTGAATATTATGGGTGGTACGAAATATTTCATTGAGGGAGGTGTACTAGTTTAAGGATGCTTTTTGACCAACTCCAAGAAATCAGCCTCCAAGATTTAGAATTATAGGGATGTGAAAACTTGCTAGAATTAATCAATGACTTTAGTTATTTTAGAGCATTGATAAAAATAGAGTTGTTTAAAAGTAATGGTTTATTGAATTTTTTTGAACAATTTGGTGATCTTACTTGCTTGGAAGAGTTGGAAGGGTTAGATCTATGAAGATGCTCTTAATTGGAATATCCTTTTACAAATTTTTATTCTTTATCATTCTTAATAATATTGAGGACCTGAAATTATGAGAGGTTGAAAGGGAAGGGTGAATGGTATCTAGTAGTGGTAACAAGAAAATTTTACGATTTGCACAAAATGAATATATAGAAAAGGCTTTATTAATTTTCAAAAACATGCATTTGACAAGCGTAAACTAAAAAATCCATAACCTTGCTAGCATCCTCATGGCTTGTGCCAAAATGGGAACCTTAAAACAAGTTATAGACATTTATCAAAGTATAGAGAGGAATTTTATTAGATGTTGAAGTTGTAGTTGCCCAAGTACACATATATCAAAAATTTGGAGGCATAAGGTATGCACACAAGTTGTTTGACAAAATGCTCTTGTTCCAGTATGCATACAAAATGTGGAAACAAGTAATGCAATGGGTGGCTATAAACCTAGATTCCATTTCTTTTCCTAACATCCTCACAACCTATGTCAAAGTGGAAGCTTTAGAGATGGGTGTGGTAATCTCTCAAAGCATATTTAAAGTAGGTTTTTTAGATGTTGTTGCAACAACCTTGGCAGAAATGTATGCAAATGTGAATCTATAGCTAATGTGCACCATCTATTTGGAAAAATGACTCAATAAAATGCAATATATGGAATGTCTCAATTAGGGGATGTTTGCACAATGGATGTGCTAGATGAATCTCTTTGGCTATTTTGGGAAGTGTTCTAGAGCATAATGTGGTCTCACGGAGTACAATTATTGTAGGATATGTAAAATAAAAGTCTTTTTCACAAAGTGTATAGCATGGGTTTCTAACAAAGCTTTGAAGATGTTTTGATAAATGCAAGTATCATGCCTTAAACTCAATATTTTAACATTTCCCTCTCTTCTTGCATGTTCCAACTTGGTAGCTCTTAATCAAGGCAAGGAAATTCATCAAGCCATAATTTTGAGTTGATTCCAATGTATTACCTTTATTTTATAATGACCTAAAACTAATACACTTACATCAAATTTCTGGTATATTTATTCTTTCTTCTAATGCTTAGCATCACCAAGAGAGGTATGTCCTTGGATTGGAGTGCTTGCATCAATCTATAGCATAATAGTAACAACACCAATGTGTGTGTGTGTGTGTGTGTGTGTGTGTGTGTGTGCATGCATGCATGTATGTTTTTATGTATGTATGTATGTATGTATGTATATATATGTATATAATAGTAACAACATCAATATATATGTGTGTGTGTGTGTGTATGTATGTAAATCTATATGTATATATATATATGTAAATTTATATTTTCATACTCATACCTATGCTAGAGACATTGATGATGAGATAGAAATAGCAACATTGATGATGAGATAGAAATAGCAACACTAACATATATTTTTTTCAATATACCAAGAGGCATCACAACTAAACTCATAAACTAAACATTTATAAACACAAATTTAACTAGAATAATCAAGTACACATAAGCATTAACATTAAATTTAATAGAACAAAAAATTAAGATGTGTTATAATGTACCTCAATAAATTTTCAATGTCATAGTTGGCACTACCAACAAGCATGTTGGATGATGGTGTCATTCCCACCTATTCAACCAAAAATGTATTTTCAAATATTCAATTTGTCATTTTTTATATAAACTAACTACTAGTTAATCATGATATATTAAAAATTTACCTCTCTCACAAATAGGACCATAAAACTTGTTGGTGAAATGGTAGATGCCATACCACCCTATGAGTCTAGACCTTGAAATATATAATAATTACATATTTTTAATTCATTGCTTCAATTAAAATTTTATATGCACGTTACAATTTCAAATAAAAATTATAAAATATATATACTATAATTTTATATTAAAATACTAAGCTATGTGGTCACCAAATAAATCACAAGTACTAACTCGTTAGTGATCACCAAATAATGCAATTCACCACCTTGTATTGCTTGATCATCCTATAATATCCTAATACATATATAATAATAATGAATACACTCATGGTATGTGGCACCCTATCCACCTTGTGGATCATGGTCTCCTCTAAATAATAATTAATTGTAGGTACAACAAAAGTGGAATGTCACATTAGTCAAATTAGATGGTCTTTTTACATAATAATTTGCTAGAACATGAGACTAGTATATGTGTGTGTCATATTGTATTAGGGTTTCTATGAGGCTAGAAATTACATGGAGAGTTTGCAACTCCATAGTCTTCCTAATAACTAAAGGCACCATCACACGATGAATATTTTTTTGGGGCAATGGTCTTCATTGTCAATTTGCTACCTAAAAACATTGTACTGTATCTTTAGAAGACCCTCCACCTCTACCTTGAAACTCTTTCATATCAAAATAGTTGGGGGTCTCATAAAGTAAAAAATTACACTATAATTTTCTTAAATAAATAAAGGCACCTCATGGTTGTTGCAAGGAGGTTGGTCAAAGACCATCCACCACCTATCCCAATTTTTTTTTTGTATCCCATTATTATTACACCAATGGATTGAGAATATCTTTAATATCATTATATAATGGGTGCATTCTAAGTCTTTTGTTTAGTGAAAAGAGCACAAATTTTATTTCACCTCATCATATGACAAATTTGTCACTTAAAATTTGTGACATGCATCTCTATGGTTTTTCCATTGACTAATTTGACTCATCACATAGTCAACTTTCTTCATCATTATATCTAATGATGAAGCAAGGGATACATGATGGTGGTTTGATATGGATTTTTTTAATGGAAACTAATTTACTCATTTGAATTTTATTCTATTCTAAATTCTTGAATAAATCCTCTTGTCTTTCTCTAAGGATTTTTATAAATGTCAAAGGAGATTTAGGTGATGGATGGTTCACCTAAAGCATATCCTCATCTAAATTTGGTTTAGTATTAGGGTTTAGAGGAGTTGGTAAAAAAATAAATACATTCTAAAATATTGAAACTTATAAAAATCTAAACAAGATTTGATTGAAAAAGGAAAAAATGACCTCTTAACTCTCTTTTGATGCATAATTGGAAGATAAAATCCATAAAAAATGGTAATACCTTTTGATATTGAGAACACAATCACATTTTTTATGCTATAAAACCCTTGTTCATGGCATAAAATAACAATTTTAGGGGAGGTTTTGGTTGGAAGAGGCATCTTTTTTCTTTGTGAAGAACATAATTTTATAACATATGCATATTGCCACTTGATGTTTACCAAGCCATGTAACATATGTAGGTTTAGTATAATTCTATTATTTTTAAAATTAATTTTTCTCATTTTCTATTGTTTTGTCCCCAATTTGATGTATTTTCTTGGCTCACAAAGTTAGAATTATAGGGTGTGCAATTTTTGACTCAACACATAATAGTATTAAATTTTTTCCTTACAATATTATTTGTTGTAATAATATTTGATGCATAAATTATTTGATTATTTCATATTATCAATAACTAAAATACATAAAAAATTGTAAGAGAAGATCTAAATATAAGATTGTAGCATAGAAGAAAGATTAAGTAGATGCAATAGAGTTGCTATACATTCTTGAAATGCTAAAGGATAAGGCTATTTCCTTAAACCTAGCTATAGAATAGGAATAATTTTTTGATGTGGTTTGTTATATATATAACTTGTTATATTCTCCTTAACATGTTCGCGTTCTTCAAGAAATAGGGACCCTCCATTTCTTATATCTTACAATTCTTGTTCTTGATTTTGGTCCTACATGCATGGGTATGTCCATTTCTCCATTGTAAATTAATTTATTGTGAGAACACTTTTGATATTACCTTTTATAAAAAAATAGTTCGTACGAACCCCAAAAAGCTTTTTTTTTTGCATGGGGTCATTTTTGCAACTTTTCCTTCCTCACTTGAATTGTAAACCACTTTTATGGGTTTACCCATTTAAGTTTAAAAGCTTATGGTTTATTTCACGATCAAAGTCCCTTATGTTAAAGTTGATCTTTATTTTATTTTTAAAATTGATGTTCCCATTTTCTTCATCATTTTATTTTTATTTGTTACTATGATAAAAAAAAATTATTCTAATATGACACTAACTTACTATAACTAGTCTCTAAGTTCTTAAATGATATTTTTATAACATATAGATGCTCATTTACTAGCTCTTAGGTTGTGAACAACCTGACTAATCGATCTCCTATAACTTTCCACAAAGGTGAGGATTATATTTAAATCAATTACAAATTATCATTATTGTTTTCCTTTTTCCAACCAAACCCATTAATTTGTTGACCAATAATTCCTATGTTCTAGAATATTAACTCATTCTTTCACATTACAAAGTTGACTAGCTATAACTTAGTGGGCCCTTATTACCTTAAAAATTCCTCAATAAATTCACATCGGTTGTGTTATGAGAGCTAGTGATGTGTAAAAATCACATTTATCTCAATCCAACAAGCAAGTGAACCACACCCCACTTTTCCCCTCACGTGATGGGTTGATATAGTAGATTATCTCAAATAGAATAAATCTCAATAGTTTAACAAAGCATTATGGATGACACATTGTAATTATTTTATTATTATATAATGATAAAATGATTTAGTTGAGTCATTAATAATATGTGTTGGATTAGGTATTATCTACGACACATATCAACATTAAGAAAATGTTGTAATTAAATGTGGTACAACTTAAAGTAAAGGGGAAACCTACAATGTGCAAACTCATTGGTTAGGGGAATATAAATATTAGTATGATGTGGAATCTTATAATGAAGAACCAATAAAACGATGTCATGTACATACTTTGGAAAGTTGATTGTGGTAAGCTTTGTTATATTTGTGTGCACATTAGATATTATCTAGGGGATGTTCTACCATAGGGACATGTGTCAACACAAGGGAAAAATTACCTTATTCAAATTCTCATGCCTCAACTAATATGATTGTACCCCTACTACAAGATCCTACATGATTTAACTTTGTCATTGATTCTTGATAGGACTATTAAATGACATAATAGGTCTTCAAAATATTAAATTTGAAAATTGGGAATGACCCTAAAATAAATTTACATGCTCATCTTGCTATGAATTTTATTTTCTTCTCTCATTATGATCCCTTAAGTTCTAAATCTTGAGAACCTTTAAATTGTGAACATGCCTATTATTAATGTTTTGCATAATTTTTTCAAAATATAGCAAGTATAGTGAGTATAATTAGAAAATATAGAAAGAATAGCTAGAAAATGTAACAAGATAGAGAATATAAATATACTATAAATGTTATAACTTAATCATTATTTGATATAACTAAACATAAATAACATAATAACTAATCAAAAGAATAACAAAAATTGATAGCTCTACTTAACCATTTTTTCTAAAATTTGAAATATGAATTTAAAAATAAACCTTTAACAAATTACTTAACGAAACAAATTAAAAAATTTAATGATTTTTTTTTTAAAAGTTGGTTAAAATTTTGAATATTTGACATTGCTAGAAAAATAAATCATTTGATTCCTTAGGAAGAATTAAATTTCCTTCATTTACATTAACAACTATTGAAACTCCTTGTGCTTTATCCCTCAAAAACTTTTGTATGGTATGCCTCGTTATCGAAGCTTTAACTTGCCTTACATCTACTATAATAGGAAAAAATAAATCAACAGTTGTATGTACAACAGATATATTCTCCACAGGTTACAGTTATATATAGTAAAGAAGAGTAAGAATGAAATGGATTTTTGGGTTCTACGCTGCAATTGCCAGACACACATTTATGATACAAATCAATCTAAATAAAAAGATAAATGCTTTCTAAGGGTCTCACGTAGCCCTCTTCTTCCCATCTAGGCCGAGAAGTTTATAGATATTTACTAGAGTTTTTATTTGCTTTAATAGTATTGTGGGAAAGGATAAACAGACTTTGATTGTTTGATCTGAATTGAAAGCTAAAACGGTTGTGATTTTTTTTGGATAGGCTTCTCTTGATCCTATTTCCTATTCAATAACAATCACTCTTGATTGTTTGATCTGAATTGAAGTAATTGTTCAGTAAATCAAGCTCACAAGGCAGCAGTCATGTTTTCATCAAATGTTGAAACAAATTACATCTTAAATACAATAATTTGGTTCAATGGCTTTGCTTGGTCGCTGATGGTTCTTTGCTGATTTTTGCAATAGTTTTAGTGGGTGCAGGTCATTGCGCTGTCACCAAATTCAATGGGCTTCAGCTTTCACAGTCTGTATCAATCTCTTACTCTCCAACTACGTGGGCTCTTCCAAGCATATACAAAATCCAGACATGATACTCATCCTCCTCCTGCCACTGATTCCACTGTATTGAATCCTATCGATACCGATCCATCGTTGCAGATAGCTGATGTGAATGGGCATGTTGTTGACGTTGAACGTGGCCTACCGCAGCACGAAATTGAAGTTCAAAACAATGATGTTGAGATTGATCATGAAAGAGGTCCGCCACTGCATGAAATTGAAGTTCAAAACAATGATGTTGATGTTGAGATTGATCATGAAAGTGGTCCACCACAGCATGAAATTGAAGTCCAAAACAATGATGCTGAGAGGCAAGAACAGAATTACGTCGACTTTGCCATGCAATTCAGTAGCATCTTTCTCGACTATTTTCTGAACCACGTGCAGTATACCGGTAAATTCGGTACAATAAAAGACGGTGTCTCCTTATGAGTTGTTTGTGTATTTTTGGTTGTTCTTTTTTACCTTGTATATCAGAAATCAAAGCAGGAGCAGGGATCAAGGTCTAACTACAACAGAACTATCAGATTTCTGTACATCGCAGTAGCGTGCTGGGCAGTCTTAGATATTATCTCCCTCGCCATCAACTTCCTGCAAGATCTATAATTGTCCCTATTCTGGTCCTCTATTCTAGTGTTGTAAAACTATCTATCACTTTAAGACATTGAGTAGGTGCAATGAATGTGTACATAGTAAAAGGGTATGCAATTAATGTGTACATAGAGAAAAGGTATGCAATACATGTGTGGTTGGAAACTGAGGTATGTATTTTAATTAATTTTTATTGATAAAATAATAGTTGGGATGAATTTTTCACAAGATTTTGGATGAGCACATGAAACTAAATTTAGAAACTATTATATTATAATATTTTTATGTGAAAAATATAATTTTATGATTTATTAATTGCTTTGACTAAGTATATAGTTTTTTTTAAAAAGAATCTCATAGAGTTACGAATCTTACTTTTTCATTATTTTATCTTTTCATTCAAATTTTTTTTGAAAGTCAATGAGTCCTTGGTCTACTCGTGAAGTTGAAAGGTTCTAAATGAGCCCACTAGAGATCAAGTCTTGTTGAGTGCAAAGACTCCGACACCGAAAACGGGATGAGGTCGGGATCGTGCCCCGGACGAATTTGGCGGAATGGATACCCCTCCTTGACTCTTAACCGAAAAGGTTCAGCCCAAGAAATGACGAACTCGTTATGTTGTTGATTCCCAAGCTGAACGTAAACGTCCAACCAGTGACTTGTTAAATCGGCTTATCTGGCAGTTTGATCTCTTTTACGGCTGTCGTTTGCCTTTTCCGTTACCTTTGCCGTTTTCTTCGAATTTGCCCGTCGCCGTCAAACGGGACGACCTCGCGGATGAGATTTTTTTCTAAATTTGAAAAATAGGTGATAGGCTAGTTAAGCGTCCCTACATTCGTCACAACCATTGACTGTCTCGACGCCATGTGCTTCAGTTTCTCTGCAGATCTGCAAAACTTCTTGATTGCCCGGTTGCCACACGTTTTGTCAAAGGATTCGTTGCAGGCCGCTTCCAGGAATTTCTTTTTCAGAAGGAAGGAAGAGGAGACTTGTGCTTCAAATCATTATTTCTTCTATGAGGTGGAATAAAATGTTAGCGGAGGGTTGTGAAGAGAGTGTGCAAGCGTTCTCCGAGGAGGAGGGCGACCATTCACACCCCCACCTGGCCACCCTTTCATTTTCATTTTTCTCGCCTCCAAAGACGATCGAGAGGGCAGTATGTCTTTCTCTTTCTGCCCAGATTCTTCCGGCCCGATGTTTTTCTGTGTTTTATAGTTTTTGCCTCAGAAGGATAGCTTACTTTACATTTTTAAAGAATATAAAAGGGATCACTACAGTCTGGTCGACAAATTAGCAGGAAGCTGCAAGCAAGAAGTAAAGGCCACAGAGTATACAAGACAAGATGAATAAAAGTGTCATGTTTTCAATGATTGGGAACAATTCACCGACACTTGCCAATCCATGAGCTTGTTTTTTCTGGTCAACAGACTTGATCTTATTTCCTTTCCTGTGGGATGAGAATGCCTTCTATCCTATGTTTTGAACGGTAGTAGTTTTTTCAACTTCTGTTGCAGGGAATATAGGATAAAATAAATATTTTTCAATTTCTTAATGATGGAAGCATTTCACGTGCATTCACCAATTCCTACCTATTTTACTTGCATTCACCAATTCTTGACCGTTTCACCCACATTTACCAGTTCCTTATAACCTTGCCACAGACATGGGTTTCCTTCCTTTCTTCTTGTGAAGAGATGGTCATGTATCCTATTTTTGAACAATAATGGCGTCTAAAGTAACTTTAATTCACGTTCAAGATGTTGAAAGAAAACATGGCCATTTTGAAACCGATCTTTCCTAGCCCCTAATTTGATTCTTAAAAGAGATACCCTGTTCATACAGGTCATTAGGATTAGCAGCCAAATATAAACTCGGATGGTATATGCCATCATATTCTAAAACGTGTGCATCATATGCACAGGATTGAGACATGAACTTGAAATAACATTTCATTTCTTTATGCAATCAAATTCATGGACTCATAAAGCTAACTTATCAGGTAATGCCACTGATTGAAATCCGTGCAGTTTTTGACATGGCTGGTTAGATACTTTGCTGGAGATCTTTGGATGGGTACATATAAAGTAAGGTTTTTCTGTTTAACACCGGACTGATCATTCTCAGATTAATTTCTCTACATTGGCTTCAGTAAATGATTGATTTACTTTTTATATATTTCGATACCTTTAATATTCCTTTTACAGTGCAGATATCCAGCAGATGACGAAGGAATCAGGAAACATTTTGCCTCATTTCACATGCATAGGGATTTTGCAAGAGTTGTTCTTTTAGAGGATTTTTGTTAGTTTTTTGAGGAAGGGTATGATTTATTTCATTTTCTCTTACCGTACTTTAAAAATCTTAAATAACTATTTGGAGGATAGACCAAGCTCATCATGGTTAGAAGCATTTCCAATGTTCTATCTAATTTTCAAGAAGTTTTGACAAAAGTATGGACAAGCTAGAGGGTGTGATGTGGCAATGGTCAGAACTTTGGCCTTACGTTGTGATGCAATAAATCATGCAAAGTAAGTAGAGTTCACTGTGATATAAAACAATCTTTCATTTCCTCTTGCAAAAGCGGTCCTTTTAATGCCATTCACTCCCATCTCAAATCTTATCTTTCCTCTGATTTCATTTCTTCAGTGACAAATTAACTTCCACAGACTCCTGCAAACTCTTAATTTCTGATAGTCACATTGGAGACAATCTCAGGCTTCTATATATTTATCGGAGATGGCTACCATGTATCCAAACTGTAAAAGGTGTATCAATCTCAAAAAATATTTAAATACCGAGTTCTTATACAGTACTGGTCAGCTTCCCCCATTCATTTGATTGGGTACTTTCTAATACAAACATCACTTTCGTTATTCCTTGAAGCACACGATGTATTTACGTTTACACTGCAAATCAGCAATACACTAGACGAACCAAAAACATGTTTTTATGCAAAGTATTCAATTGCTGCTGCAACCTGTTCTTGCAGCCTTTGAGAGGGACTCTAGCCGCACCGCAAACAACCCTTGTTTATTTTGAAGTTTCGTGGTCCTTCCTGAACAAATTGTGACCTAGTATGATATGTTCAGAGCTATGCTTCCAGGGGACGTGTCCCCTGCCCAAAAGACCCCATCCCCTATAGGGGACACTTCAAGGATGCATGTGCAGGTAGGAAATGTCCCCACCCCGTCCACTTTTCTTTTAAAATTTTAAAATATCCCCAGGATGTCAAAAAAATTGTAGGGTATGCCTGGGTATGTTAACGGACAGCCAACTATCCCCGGGACAGCCAAGGGACGTCCAAAAGTGCCCCATCTGTCTTGAAGATAGCTAGCTGTCCCCTAGCATACCTATGCACATTTTAGTTATCGATGCATGTTTGGTTTAGGCAATGCCCATCTAATCTATATAAAAAATAATGAAAATAGTGTATGTCATGATGGTTTGTGTGGTTTTGAAGGTCTTTATTTGGTCTTGATCGCAAGAGCTACACCCCTTGACCCCACCCTATATCTTGATAAGGAATGTGCCAAGATCGTTGTCCCCAAAACCCAGCCAACCTATAAGCTTGACCAAGTGATAGATCAATGATTGATCATGATCACAAAATCTACAAAATATATATCCCTGGTTGTAGATCCTTGTATCTTCACAGTCGAAATCAAAGTCAAGGATTATTTTGTTTCATACAATATTGGACAATTGTTTAGTATACAATGACTGCCACAAACAAAGTTGGCATGCTATAATCATTGTACTGTTAAATATGAGTTATGTCATAATCAACAAGAAATGCCACTTTCATAATGCGAAAGTGTATCAATTATGCCCTGCATAGATAACCCATTGAACAATCCCATCTATTAGTACCCCAGCTGAGATCGAACTGGAACATAACCAGTTATCATTGTAGTTAATAGAACAAGCAGTCTTGAAGGCTTTAAGAAAACTTTTACTAATGAATCCCTCACCTGAATATATAGACCAGTCAGGCATGACTTTATTAATTCATGCTCATATATATACATATAAAGAACATCATAGTTCCTATTCAATTACCCATGCTCACAAAGATTCGATAATATCTATGATGAATGCCTAATCAATGTTATCATATGAATATTTGAAATTTTCTTATATTTAATTTTTTTCAAAATAACTGTACCCATCCTAGAAACTTGGGGGAGAATAGGTTTAGACTTCTTAAGGGACATGTGACAGTGCATTGGCATGTTGCTTCCGTGTCCTGACGTACCATTGCAGTAGGACTTTGTACTAATAATTTTCCATTTATTTTTAGTCTATTATCTCTAAGCTTTAAGACCCGCTTTCTAACAGTATCATAGCCAACAGGACAATGCATTTCATTTGAGTAACTCCAGCAAAAATTGTAAGAACATTTGCAAGTGGTGTCATGACATTGGGTGCTTCCAATCTGCAGTTCCACAGTATGCTCACACTTTGGAGTAAGACACCATTTGACTCTTCTGTTTTCCCCAACATAAGATCACAATAAATCGTGCATACTTTGTTGTCTTGTTTCTCTGTAGTCAAATAGAGCACAGTGTCTTTGCCAACATCACCACCAAATCTTGGCTAAGGACTAAGGACATCTCAAACTCAGACTCCCAATTACATTTTCCCTCATTGAGATCTGAGAATAACTCATCCAACATTGCTTACTGAAATAATAGGCACAAGTAAGGGCTTTCATTTCAGTAATGAAGTGGGCATCCATGTAGATCTCACACTGTAATTTCTCACTAGCTCTAAGATCTTTTATTGAAGCCTTATGAAACCGGTGAGACTAAAGAGCTGTTGAGTTGTTAAATCAGGTTTGTTTCGAAGTTTGAGCATAAATATACTAGGTGAAGACCACACAGCCAAACTTAGAAGACTGTTACAGCCCATTAAATATTCCTAAGTAATTAGAAAATGCTTGGGAATGATATAATTGGTCTGTGACTCTGTCTCAATATCTCTATTTTTGTGTTAGGGTGCCACTGTTAAGTTTATATATGTTGACTATGGAAAAGTGTGTCTTGGATACAAATTGCTTGATCACATTATTTATTTCTTGTAGTTTGTGGTACTTACGTAAAAGGGGATTGATAATGAATAGCTTAGGCATTATATAAGAAGAGCAATTAGTGGAAAAACTGCATACAAAAATAGTTTATAAACAGATGAATATGCATACATAAATATCCTAGGATGTTCTGCTTTGGGAAGTGCTCATTGTGTAGAGTAAAAATTCCAAACAATCTTAAACAAATGATATTCATGATATGTTAATTAGATTAATGTGTAGCCCTATTGTCCTCAAATTTTTAACCATGGAAATTTTTGAACTTCGAGTCAATCAAGTCAGTCTGTTGGTCAACTTGTATTATAGAAGTTTTATACCTTTATCCATCAATAAACATTATTCTTTGCAGTTTGGTTGCTTATAGATCTTCAGTAACCCTAAGTTTTTGATTTGAATGTCCTTAGGAAAGCTTCAATCAATTCAAAATCCTTATTGAATTAGGCCCATGTCATTTCACCTATGACAACTCTTAAGCACATTGGGCACCTATCACAACCTTGCCATCCTCTTATATAAAATACTTATACCATGTTTGGATTTTCAAAGGGTTGTCTTACCATGTCTAGATGGGATGAAATGAATAAAGTTCTTGCAAAAATAGGAGCAATGATTTTAAAATTGTGAGCTTTTTGTGTAGTGTGGTGTCTACTTTGAATGTAAATGATAAGTAGCTAGAAAATAAGAAGTAGGATGTGAAGAATAATACTTATAATTACGAAAATACTTTCTTTGTTTAGATTTTTCCTATTTTCAAGGAGGATTTGATTTGCTTTCCTCTCAAAGTTTCTTCTTGTTTGAAAAAATTGGATTCTCTTGTTTTGTGCACCAAAGTGAGTACTAATATTATATTGCTTGATCTATTTACCTCAAGGCAATAATATATGGATGTAAATTAGTATCGGTGGCTTCCCTTTAGGCCTCTTCTCTTTGGTAGGTAATTGTTAAAGTATAATTCTGGTTTGACTACTATGTGTGGTATGAACTATTTCATTGGGGAGGTGCAATAGTTTAAGATGCTTCTGAATTGTCTCTTAGAACTCAATTTCCTTCAAGATTTAGAGTTATAAGGATGTGAAAGCTTCCAAGAATTATGCAATGACTTCCATTGTCATAGAGCTTGGAAGAGGTAGGTCTTATGAAGGTACTTTCAATTGATTTTCTTTTTTTAATAGTGTCCATGCTTTAACATCCTTAATAACATCAAGACCCTCAAATTGCGAAAAGATTGGAAGGGAAGAAAATTGTAGGATTTGCACAAAATGAATCCATTGAAAAAGGCTTTCTTAAATTTCAAACAAATGCATTTGACAGGTGTAAAGGAAAAATTCCATACCCTTGCTAGCATCCTCACGGCCTGTACAAAATGGGAGCCTCAAAACAAAGCATAAACATTTATCAAAGTGTGAATGAGAGAGGAATTTTATCACATGTTGAGATTGGACTCGTCCAAGCAAACATATATGCAAAATGTGGAGGCATAGACTATGCACATAAATTGTTGGACAAAATGCTCTAGCAAACATGCATGAAAAATGTGGAAGCATAAATAATGCACATGAACTACTTCACATAATGCCTCAAAGAGATATGGTTTCATGGAGTAAATTGATTGCAAATGGAATTTACTGAAATGGTGTTAGAATTTTTTTAACAAATGCAATGGGCTGTTGTAAACCCATACTCAATGACTTTGTTAGCATCCTGACGACCTATGTTAAAGTGGAAGCTCTACAGCATGGGTGCCCCTCAAAGTATATTTAAAATAGGTATTTTTGGATTTTGTTGCAACTACCTTGCTATATATGTATGCAAAATGTGAATCTAGCCAATGCACACCATTTTTTGACAAAATGACACAACAAAATGCAATATCATGGAATGCCTTAATTGGGGGATCTTTGCACTATGGATATGTTAGATGATGCCCTTTGGCTATTTTGGTAACTGCCAAAGCATAATGTGGTCTCATGGTGTACAATTATTTCAATATATGTGCATAATAGGTTTTCTCATAAAGTGTGTAGCAAAGGTTTTTGACAAATATTTGAAGATATTTCAATAAATGCAAGTGACATACCTTTAACCTATTAAAGTAATGTTTTATTTATAATGGTCAATTAGCTTTTAGGATAGAATTTATGAATCTTCTTTTATAAAGTCATGTTGACTTTAGGTTATTTCTTTTTGCTTTATTAATTTTTAGTCTTATCCTCTTTGGATAAGATGTTTGTTATCTATATAAAGATGCTTTTGCTCCTTATTTCAGAACTGATTTAGTAATATGCAATCTTGGTTATCCTTTTCTGTTTTGTTTTTTGTAATAATTTGTATCAAATCTCGAGTTGATCTTTGGGATCTGAGAAAGTGAATTGTCCTAGGGATTTTTGTCGGCAATGATAGATCATGTTATCGCTTGGAAAGCACAATGAAGATCCAAAATAGTTTGTACAAAATTATATGGATCAACTAGGGCAAAAAAATCGTGGATTTTAACATCTAAAAATCTTGTTGAAGTTTGGAAAAATCAACTCCACATCTCCCAAGGATCACTTGCAATCAAATACCTATCACAAAAAGAGAGAATAGCAAAGGGTGATCCCACAATAATGGGTTACATTTTTTTGACAAACTTGACATTGAAATCAACATTTTTCACGAGATCTTCACTTTCGTATGCCTATAGAAGCTAAACCATTAAGAATTTGAAGATGAAGTAAACTAGTGATTTGTGATATTTTGTGTTGAGAATCTAATTATATTTTTTAAAAAAATTAAAAAATAAAATTGTGAATTATTCTATGTAGTTTTTATTAACTTATATTTTTTACTAAACATCATTTTCAAAAACTGATGCTTACTTTCGACTGCATAATTTTTTTTATAGAAAGCATACAATTCTAATTTTTTAAATACATTGTTTTCACACCATTATCTAGGGGATGGATATTTTTTCATAATTTTTTGTTGCATATATATTTTTTAATTGATTTTCTAATTCAAAGTAATTATAATTTGGACATATTATACTTTCAGCTACATAACTTTTTTTGTATTCTTTTGAATTAACTTATTCTTTTTTTGTTGGAATAAGGACATCAATAGCTAGTGTACATGAATTTTTAAGAATTTTTTTTCTCTCTTTTCCTATTTTTCTGTATGTGTGAAATAAAGACCTTGATGTTCATTGAAAAACTTACATTCACAAGAAATAAAAATTAAATTAAATATATTTAAAATTATACTTTTTGGGAAGCTTATAATAAGGAATACATGTTTACAAAAAACTAATTTTAAATAGATTAATTTGATCCCCTAAAAGGTAAATCAAAAGTGGTTTTTATCAGCATTTTGATAGGTGTAGAGGAGACTCCATTATAGGTATGGTTTAAAACTAGCGGCTTTCTATCCAAGGGGGTTTGTTATAAGTGGGTTTGATCAAAACCTCTTCAATTAAAACCCTTAAAATGGAACCTTTTTAAGGCTTAAATCATTATATTTTCTAAAAATATGTGATTTCAACAAAAATCAGGATGTCCCAAAAAGTGTAACCCATTATTGTGGCAGCACCCCAAAGCTATAGAGGCCAAGAGCTATCAATCCAAACAAACATGAATCATTATGAATGTGAATCTTATTGATTATACAATAGAGAATCCTTATAAAAGGATAATAAACCTAGAAACCCTAGGTGAGAATAAAACAAGATCATGACATGTGTCCTCATCCTTTGACATGAGACATAAAAAGAACATGACCTAAGTAAGCTTAAGTAATTATAGGAAAAGGAACCTAATAATTAAATAAATAATTAATTAGAAAATACCTTTACTCTAAACAAGTTTGATGAATATGACAAGGAAGCAATGATGTTAATCAAATCATCAGTGACAAATGCCATGTTTCTTAAAGTCCAAATATAGAAGACTTTAGTTGCCATTTGGAAGCACTTGCGAGATCTTCATGATACTTTAGATGAAGGTAGATCTTTCTTTCAAAAGAATATGCTTTTTTCAATTAGTATGAATGAGAAAGTGTCCTTGTAGGAGCATTTACTCAAGATCAAGGGCATCAAATATTAGTTGTTAGCCATTGGTTTGAAGATGGAAGAAGAGGACATGGTGGTAGTCACGCTAAAAATCTTAGTGCATGATTATGAGCATTTCATTGAGATGCTCAATATCACTACAATTGATGTTGACTTGAAGTTTGAAGAGCTATGCATTAATCTCTAACAACAGGTCACACAAGAAAGGATAAGGTCACAACAAGAATGCAACAAAGAAACTAAAAAGAATCACATCATTATTGTGGCAAGTTGGGTCATATGAAGAAGCACTGTAGAAAAAGGTTGGTTGAACATAAATCCAACAAAGGAGGGCCTCAACAGAATCAATAGAAGGCTCATGTTGCAAAGCATTCAGAAGAGAAGGCATCAACTTTCTATGCATTTATGGCTTGAAAATTAGTAGATTAGCCAAACTCATCTACATGGTACATCAATTTAGGAGCATCATGTCACTTCACCAATAGGTGAGATTGGCTCAAAGAGTGCATTGATTGCTTTGATTGAGTGATCTTTGGTGGTGGTGAGAAGTACACGATTGTAGGTAGAGGGATTGTGCAAATAACCTTTGGAGGAAAAAAGTTACTTTTTCTCAATGTGTGTGATGTATCAAGAATGGAGCTGAATCTACTTTTTGTATGTTAGATCATGCAACATAGTCCTAATCTAGATGTCATTTTTAGCAAACAAAAATGTAGTATCATTGAAAAGGAGACCAAGAAGACTATTGATTTTGGTATAGAAGATCATGGACTATATAGATTGGTTGAAATTGGACAGATCAAAGAACATGCTTTGGCAACCAAGAGTGCATCAGTTGTTACTACTCTTTGGCATTAGTGGTATGGACACCTCAATTTTCCCTACCTCTCTTTGTTGGCCCAAGTGAACTTAGTAGATAGAATTCTCAACATTCAATAGATATAGGGTGTGTGTGGAACTTGCCAAGTCACAGAGCAGCATAGAACGCCATAGACACACTTGGAGAGCCAAGAGATTATTGCAATTGGTTCATGCAAATATCTGTGGACCAATGAACATGGCATCATTCATTGGGTGCAGGTTTTTGCTTTTGTTTGTGGATGATTTTAGCATGTCAACATGGGTATATTTTTCGAAATTTAAATTTGAGGTGGTTAATGAATTTCAAAAGTTCAAAGCAATAGTAGAAAAAGAGTTAGGTAGTGACATAACCACTCATACATTTGGTAATAGAGGTGGATTATGTTCATAGTAATTCAACAATGTTTTGTGCTAAACACGACATCAAAAGACTATTTACCACCCCCTACTCTTCATAATAGAATGGAGTAGTTGAGAAAGTGAATTGTACTATAAAAAAGATGGCTTCACTACTGAATTTGACCCTAATTTCTGACAGACGTTTGTCGGACTTTCGACAATCTATTGTTGGCCGATCGACGAATCGCAGAAATCAGTGTCGTTGCTCACTTTTCGTCCACATCCCGACGGACTGTAAAACGTCAAACACACGACACATGTTCGTTGGAACCACGACACACCTTTCATCGATCACATGACGAACAGTACCTGGAGAACGTGCGGCGTACCGTCGATGAAGCGTCAGAGCAGCGACATTCATTCATTAGAACCGGGATGCCAGATTTGTCACTCTCGCGACGAACAGTACCCGAAGAATGTGTGGTGTACCGTCGATGAAGCGTTGGAGCAGCGACATTCATTCATCAAAACCAGGACGCCAATTTTGTTGCTCTAGCAATGAACCATACCCAGAGCATGTGCGGTGTACCGTCGATGAAGCCTCGGAGCAGTGAAATTCATTCATCGAAATCGGGACGACAGTTTCATCGGTCTAGCAACGAACTGTACCCAAAGCACTTGCGGCGTATCGTCGATGAACCGTTGGATTAACAACATAAGTTCATCAAACTCGCGATGAAATAGGCAAGTCATCACGGTGAAATTTTTTCGGATACATTGTAGATTCGTCAGACGCTTTTTGCGGTTCGTCGCAGTTTCGTCGCTTTATCAACGATCCGTACTCAGAGCACGTGCGGCGTACCGTTGATGAGGTGTCAGAGTAGCAACATTCATTCATTGGAACCGAGACGCCAGTTTTGTCGCTCTAGCGACAAACAGTACCCGGAGCACGTGCGGCATACCATCGATGAACTATCGGATTAACAACATAAGTTCATCAAACTCACGATGAAATAGGCAAGTCATCACGATGATATTTCGTTAGATACATTGCAAATTCATCGGACATTTTTTGCAGTTCGTCGCAATTTCGACGGAACAATGCAATTTTTTTTATAAAAAACTAATCGTTGAAATGTAGGCATATCAGTGAAAGATCAATACTATTACAGCAATCAAAATTTCTTGAGAAGATATATCGGGATGACTGGATTGAAATACTTATCGGGGTGACTTTGGGCGATATATAAAAGTAGTAGGAGGCTCCAAAGTGCATCCATAGGGATAATGATAGGACATAAGGATAGGTCAATCAAAGAGAGAAAGTTGATTTGCCAAGACCATGAGCATTTAATAGGGGTAGTAAAAGACACTCTAGATTTTCATCAATGCTCAGATTTAAAGGACAAATTGGAAGACTTCATTATGAAAATTTAGATCACAATATGATTAACCCTATTTGGACAAGTGCAATGAAATTAATGTCAAGAGTTAAGAGGCCATTCAACTTTGCATTTCAATAAATTATTGTATGCATTGAATAACTAGTGTTTAGAAGGTAGAAAAAGGACAGTCATATGACTATTTAAAATATCAAACATGTCAGTTGTTGTGTTTAATTAGGCTTACAGAGGCAGGGATTTGTCATTTTTTGCATACATCTGCAGTCCAAGCTCTAGGCCTGTATTATTTGGTTACTATGTATGAGAAATGAGCAATGAATAATTGTAGAATATGGAAGCTATGGATGATATTATGATGGCCACATTTGATGTTGATCAACAATTGGAGCAAAATATAAAACCTATGATGAGTCTTGAGATCAAGGGGACTTTCATGGACAACAAGCATAACCTACGAACTGGATTCTAAGTAGCTGCAGTGCATCTTGGATACTTAGCTAGTGTACTAAAAAATAGGATTGCAAACCCAAAATTATTCTCACTCTGGAAGTTCAATAGAAAAATACAGAATGTTATCTTGGATACTTAGCTCTTAGATATTCAATAAAACAATATGAGCATGATTATGAATGGTTTTACCTGGTTCCACTCTTGATCTCCATGTTTGAGAGCCTTCTCTTTAAGACCCCATGAATCCACTATGATCCATTGCTACCAAAAGAGATATTAATGTGTAAACAAGGAGAAACATTTAGACAAACTGGTTGTTGAATTCTTCTAAGAAATTTAGAGACTACAAAAAGAAATACCTGATGGGGATCATGTGGGCTTCCTAGAGAAAGCACTACAATATGGCCTCGAGCAACAATGAAAAACTTTAGATTAGCTTCACAGTAAATCCTACAACATGAAATTGAAAGTTGCTCAGGTACTGGGTCCTCTCCCCTAGATTAAATTAAGGAAAACATTATTGTAAACACAATATGTATAGAAGAATATGAATGTAAAGGAAAATGGGGATTAGCAAAACATAAATGTAAATAAAAGTAGTGTGAGTAGAAAATGAATCGAAATTGGTCTTGAACAAATAAAATCATACCTAATTAGCATTAAGTTATACCGACCTTGTACTCATTGCCATTGTCAATTTTGAAGGTTACTTTGATGCCTTCTACAGAAAGATTTGTAATGCCATATTTGAAATTATGTCGATTATTTTTTTAATTTTTCTCCATTTTGATATTTTCTTTAAAAAAATCATAGAACGATATGTAATGCCATATTTGAAACTTACATATTTTAATTTTACTAGTTTTGTAATTATAGGATATGATTCCAACAATTGTGAAACGCATTGGCAATATGTTGTATGAATGAAGTAAACTATGCAATTGGCAGGTGTAAAGCCAAATTCCTTAACCCTTGCCAACATCCTTCTTGCCCGTTTTAAAACATGTGCTTTGGAACAAGGCATGAAAATCCATCTAAGTATAATGAAAAGGAGATTTTTGTCAGATATTATACTATAGTAAGTTGAATGAATGTAAGTAGAGATATTTTAGCATACCTACAGATGGTACAAAATTTCATGGTTAATTGGAAGCCTCCCATCAACAACAAGATCCAAATATACGTGTATCTATCTCAATCGAGCCTCTAAACCCTTCAGAGCTATCAAATTTTCCACTAACCTATTATGCACAAAAGTCAAATTTTAGAGACCACTAAAATAAAAATAAATAAAAAAGCTTTGAAACCAAATCCACACACAACACAATGTTCATAGTGAAAAGTTAGCACTTTCTTTCATCTTTGCATATTGGTTTGATGCTTCAAACGATACATTTCTTATATTAAAAAGTGCATTACTTACCTTATTGAGCTTCTCTTTGTTTTGAGAATAGTTTAATATTCTCTCCTTAACAGGGCCAACCACGTGAAGGTGGAAGCTCATTTTCCCCTTCCCCCGCCCCTCCCCCTCACATCACTCTCAATTCCCCATACCCGATCATATAACATTAATCACTCATTCATCCATTAATAACATATAACATTGATTCATTAACATATAACATTTATTCATTAACATATTCACATTCATTCATTAACATATTTAATTTTTTCAGTTTTTACATATTATCAAAAATATGGCTATCATAATATGATTACAATCACTTTTTTTTTTTTTGCAACTAAAAAAATCTGAAGTGGAGTATCGTTTTCAAAATCCTTTGTCACCCCTTGAGTTGTTCTGAGCTCTACTCATGATCTTAATTTATGCCTATTCGTGTATTCACAACACAGACGCGGTTGCAAGGGGGGGTCTGCTGCAATAGCAAATAAATGTTAAATTGATATGTTTTATTATTATTGTTACACGTATTTCATTAATTAAAAGAACATCAGAGTGGCGCTCTTTACCTATTTGGGCCACATCATGTTCCTGATATTGTCTTATAGCCTCATGCTCAACATGTTGAACACCCTCTAAATCTTGATCTAGAGTTGAAACACGAAAGATTACATTAATTAATACACCAATTGCAATTAAATATGTTTAAAAAAACATTAGGGTGGTCCTCTTTACCTGATGGAGCCACATCATGTTCTTGATCTTCTATAGCTTGATTATGCTCGACATGTTGATCACACTCTACATGCTCTAGAGTTGAAACACGAAAGGTTAGATTGATTAATACACCAAATGCAATTAAAGATGTTTAATTGTATTAATCCATATTGTGTTTTGTATAGCACATGAATACATCCAGTACTGAGATGCATGCCATGGCCTTCATCAGCAGGTTGTGTTCCACCCTCACGAGGCTGCATTCCAATGTCATGTACAATATTATCATTGCTTATCCATGTAAAAAAAATAGGCACATTAATATGGTGGAAATTAATATTGAATATATTGCACAAGTATTCAATTTGAAATAAACTTTATTGAGTTTATTTACCTACATGTTGGATGCAGTGGAAGATTGTGTTTGCCCAGTCAAGACTCTTAGCTGTTCAGTCAGGGCTCCATAGCCTTGGTGGAAAGCAATCTTCAGGTCCTCTTCTGTGGGCACTCTATTAAAATCATAGCCTTGCATTTTTGCATGCTTCTATGGTGTGATAAAACAAAAATTGTTTGCAATTTATTATTTGGATGCAATATTTCATTTATTGATACTTACAAATAGTGCGACTATTTTCATATAACCACCAGAGCCAAGTTTGTGCTGCCCGTGTTTTTCTAGTCTTGCCTTTGTTGCCTTCGATGTGTTGGGAAACCTATGAAAAATTTGAAATACGTTAGATTATGTAAAAAGAAAGAGTAATCAGTATATATTTAAATTGTTGATTTTTTCACATACCTTCCTTGGCCCGGTGGTGTCTTTCCTTTTTTCTTTTTAGCCTTCTCCTTTCCATCTGACACCAAGTCCTTCCAGTCCCTCTCCAGAATCATAGGGGGACGCTCGTACTTTTGTTCTTCTATAAATTTGACCTATATTGGTCCCTCACATACTTTAGATAAGTACCAGCTTTCTTAAGGACCTTGGTTCAGTTGAATGTTTTATCATTGAACAACATAACTAAATGGTTAATGAGCTCATCTTTTAAATCTTGATTTTGGGCATTCCACCATGTACATAAGGTGGGCCCGAAGAGCTCCAATGTAAGATCACTTAGATGTTTATAAAAAAAATCATTTCCTGCAAAATGATCATGGGATCATTAGTCTATAAAGAGTGATCAATAAGTAAATTTCAATTGGATTATATATAATAATAATTAAAACATTTTAAAGTACGTGGGACCTTCTCTATCTTTATGGGAAGGAAATCCTTGGTCACCACAAATGTGACCGGCAATGTTCTCATACTAGTAATATGGGAAGATCTAGGAAATGTTGCTAAAACATCACCAGTACTAGCGGCCTTTGTATCCATAGGTACTGACACATGTAGTGGCATGTGTTCGCTACCAAATGGTGCACTATCGAATGCCTGCATGGTATGTGTTGCCAACATTTCAGTAAACAATATAGGCACGAATGATGGGGTCAGATGATGTGTTGTATGCGTAAGAAGATCAAGATTGACATTTGTACTGACCCCTAATTCTCGGGCAACACTTGTAGTACCTTGATCATGGCCAGCAGCATGATGAGGACACAAATAATTTTGTAAAAACAACAGATATTTTAGTTCATGACATAAAAGAGTACAAAATATAAAACAATGAATGAACTTATGTTATAATTAAAGATCTCATGACAACTTACTTGCAAGTTTTGTGCTCTCTCAGACAATAATTTAACCCTTTCTCTTATCTTATCTTTTTGAGGCACCGTGAATACCAACTTAAGGATTTTTTCATTGCATTTTTTTTGGGCCTTCCTCATCATATCCACAGGGTTTGTGGAAAATGCGATGTCATCATCGCATAATAGTGATTGCACCTCCATATGGATGCCCTCCTGTACTGCTTGTGCCTTTCCCCGATCAACTAACTGCAACAAGAATATTAAAAACATGATCAAAATTAACCCAATAAACTCATGAAAAAAACATAATAATAAAACATTTTGCTCGTATCTAATTTATACAATTACAATGAGGTAAACCTATCAGGTAGAAGTGCCTAAAGATGGATCACGATCTATCATCTGGGCCGGAGCCTTCCTCGTATGATCAATGTCCCACTGTGACAAAAATTAAATATAAAAAATATTACCGAAATGAAACCAATAGACTTATGAAAAAAAACATAATAATAAAATGGTATATTGGAGTCATTAATTGGAGGTTGGGTAAAATGGTATATAGTACATACCACCCCCATAGTAATTGTGTTTGTATCTAAGTGATTCAAATTGTAATCGATTAGCAACTCTTCCCCTGCACTTATTGATTTTATCGCACATACGAATGCACAGTTTCCCTCTTGCGCCTCGAATATACAATTGGGTTGCTTATTTGTTGACCCAAGTCGTGTACTATTTATAAACTCTACAATATTCCCTGATGCTTTTGGCCTTCCATCAATGTACCTAGCCACTCCTTTATTTTGATCCTTATCTTTTAGTTCTATATAATTTGTTGATAGTGCATACCTACGCATACTTCGTGTATATCGAACCAGCTGCATCCAATCTTTGTAACTGTAACAGGGTCCAACATAATCCATCAACTCAGTAACTTTTTCGTAACAGACCTTTATGTCGTCCATGCAAAATAGGCCCAAACCATGTAGTGATGATGGTGCTATGCGATATATCCTCTCGTTGACACAAAGATCAATGTTTATTGGAGGAAGTTCCTTGGGTACCCATTGTTTTCGTAGATGTTTGTACCTCAAGGGCACCTCAATGTCACCTATGCTCTCATCATCATAAGAACATGACCCCCCTTCAACAAGAAAAAATTCCATGCATTTACAAAACAAATTTCTAATCTTTTGACCTCTAGTTGATCTCCTTGTTTTAGACCTACTACATGTCTCGCTTTCCTCTTCTCTTCCTGAATTTCCCTTGCTTGAGGAAGACAAATCTGATAAATACCTATTTGGTGGTACCTACACTCATAAGGATGTTGGATGAATTTCTTTCATGGTAATGTGATTCGAAGGTGACATTATGATTAATCTATCATTTCATCGCTAGAATTTAACAGGTTATAAGGTAATCAAGTCTTGATAGATTGCAAGTTATTGTTACTACCGTCCAAATGTGTCCATCAAAAATCAAATCTACTTAATGTTTTAACTCACAAACTTTGTAACAAGTGTTAAATGTGACTATGGTCCACTAGTTACACAACCAAGGCATCAAATGTATTCTCTAATTGTAATCAAAGGACTTTTGCTCTTCATTCAAGTAAATAAACTGGAAGGGAAACACCACCAAGTGGTTTATTGGACACCTACATGACTAAAAATAGCAGAAAATTTACATTTAATTTCCATATGTCTAAGTGGTTAATGGGGAGGGAGTGTGTACTAGGCCTAGTAAAGTCATCATAAGTTTATGCTTTGGCAATAAAAAATGTTTAAGTCATCTTAAATCTTCCTATGTCTAATTGCTAGGAGACTTCTGGTATGTTTTAAGGTAGGATGAGTGGTCACATCAATGTTCTAATTCTCTATGACAAGGTTTCAACATCTTCAAATAGTGAAAGTTAGTGCTCATAGTCATTTGAAACAACAAAATTTTGATTATGTATGATGCTAGGATTTGATAACTTAAAAGAATTGGCTACCCAACAAACTTAAAGTTAAAAGAAACTTTCTTAGTTTAAAGGGTTAGCACTTACTTTCATCTTTGCATATTGGTTTGATGCTTCAAACGATGCATTTTTTATCCCACTTCTATCATATTGTATTCCCATCCCATTGCAATTGTTGGAGGAGTTGATACCAAAATTTCATATCAGATACCACGTTCTTGAAGCAATTTTATGTGTTTTTACAATTTTTCTGAAGTTATTTTGTGTTGTATGGATCCATACAAGCTTGAAATGCTCTAAGATCATTGGTGTAGATAAATATACGTGTTCCCTTTCATTTTCATTTGTTTTGAAGTTCTCAATCATTGTTTTATGGGATTAAACAATCAAATACAGGGACTGCCCTGTTGTGCCTGTGTAAGGGTTTGAGGGCTAAATAGAAATGGCATCCACCAATCCACCCACTATCTTGGAGCTGTAACTCGGTGGATTGGTGTGCATCATTGTGGATTTTATGGAGTTTCAAATATTGTTCTTTGAATTCCATTTATGTTTTTCCCTTGTCTTGGCTTGTTACATTGTTTGGGAGGAACCTAAGGTTGGGTTTTACCTTGGGTTTCATAAAAATCCTAGTGTTCCATGTAAAACCTTGGGTGAGATATATTCGGCCATTACCTTTTTGGAGTGGGTATTAAAATGACTTATGTCTCATTGTTTCGTCTAGGTCGGGCCCCTTTTTATAAATTGAGTTAAATATTTTGCCTAACTTTATTACTTCCTAAGTTTAGGTTGGCCCGTGCCCTATGTTACCGATATTAGCCCAAACCTAAGGGGAGGTTTAATAATCAAAAGAACTTGTGAAACTTCAACTACAGAAGCTACAAACTTGATTGTAAATGTGGCCAAATTGGCCCAAAAGGCAGCTGAAAGAGAAGAAGCTGAGAAGAAAAGTTTGATGGAGAAGTATAAAACCATTATTGGAGAGTATAGTAGAATGCAGCAAAGGAATGTTGAGCTACAAACTGAGGTAGACAGGTTGAAGTATAGACATGTGGGGGAGTCTTCTAGTGCTCCTGGTACCCTGGCCATACCTTCTACATCAAGATCAGTACCTCCAACTTCTCCAATTGTTTCTACTCTTGGGTCCCCCATCCAGACTCCTGGTCCTAGTCCTTCATTAGAGCCAGTTGAAGAGGAGGTTGAGTACTCTTTAGATCCCACCAAATAGTAGATGCTTAATAAGATTAGAGAGCTACAGGCAGCTCTAAAAGCAAGTGAGAAGGGAGCAGTTGCCAAGCAAAATGAAGTTGTAGACACATTTTTTAGGCATTTGAATTAGGGAGTTGATGGTAGATTACCATCATTTTATTCTTTATATTCTTTATTCTTAGATTCAATAAGAAACATTACTAGGGATCAGAAATTAGTTTTGCCTTTAGTTGAGAAGTGGATCCCTAGGGCCAATGACCTAGATGTTATGTATAAGGCCTCTAGATTCGATGCAGACAATAGGCCCCAATCATTAAGGCCTACACAAGTTTTTGTAAAATCACTGCAAGGTTTTCAAATCTTACCTGATGATTTGAGTAGGAAGATTAAGGAACTGGTAAAGAATTTTGATGACCGAAGTGGTACGTCTTTACCAGATTTACAAGGACTGCCGTATTTTGCCTATGTAAGGGTTTGAGGGTTAAATAGAAATGGCATCCACCAATCCACCCACTATCTTGGAATTGTAACTCGGTGGATTGGTATGCATCATGGTATGATAGAGGTTCATTGCATTTAGGGGTCTTTTAAAGCAAGAAACTTGATGGATATCTTGGTAGAGTCATGGTGACACTGTTTGATGGTCCAATCTCTACTTCGAAACAAAAATATCTCTGAAAACTCTAAGAGCTATAATGGGATGGAATTAAAGGAACTTTCATATGAAGGATCTTCTAATGAAGGACCTTTCAATTAAGGTCTTCATTTGAAGGTCCTTCATGCCAAGGTTCCTTTTATAAAGCATTTTGGACATGAAATATTTAAAATAAAAAATACCTTCATTTGAAAGTCTTGACATGGCATCATTTTTGAATGAAGGTTCTTCATTCAAAGTTCATGAAGACATCACCTTCAAATGAAGGTTCTTCATTAACTGGTATTTTGTAATTTTTAATGTGTGATAATAATTTAGGGTTGAAAACAAATCCTTTTGAGCCTTTTATAAATGAAAGGGCATTTGATGCAATCATATGCCTTGTCAAACTTTTAACTTAATAGTAACGGCATCATGAGTAGTTTGTTGGGCCCATTCAACAATCTCCGATACAAGGATTGAATTGTCTAGAATGTATCTACTATCAAGAAAGCCAATTTGTTTACCTCTATGACTATATCTCAAGCAATAGGTTTAATTGTGATGGCAATGGTATTGACAAGGATTTTGTAATCTAAGTGTTGAGAAGCATAATTGGCCACCATCCTAGGAAAGATTCTTCATTCTCACTTTTAGGTGTTAAAATTTAACAATACGTAGATTGAGGGTATGTGTAAGATCATCATTGAAAAAACAGGCCCTTAAGTGGCAATAAAAAGACAAAAAATCAGAGTTAGACAACTTGACGTAAAAATTTGAATAAGTTATCTATATTATTTCAAAAAAATGTAAAAATAGAATCTGTAGCAAATTAAATGTAGTTTCTAAACTACTAGACCTTTATTTTGATTTTATAAATCTATTCCGTGAAAATTTGAAATTTCAATGCAGTAGTATTTAAATTTCCGGGTAAAAATAAGAAGTAGGTGTCTGTCTGACCACCCTAACCACAATAAAATGATAATATTTTTTTTTTTAAGATTTTAGATATAATTAGAGAACTCATGTCTCGATGTGATGCATATTTTTTTATAATTTGTTTCCAAGTAAATAATTAATTATGATTTTTTATTACAAATTTTAGAAAATATAAAAGCTTGTTTGTCTAGCCACCTTAACTTGGTCAAAAATTCATGAAATTCGTTTTTTTTTTTAATCCTATAGTATGCATAGAATAGAATGTGACACATGTTTTGGATTCAAAAAATGTGATACAATTTGAAAGTTATAGATGTTTTTCAATCAGCCTATCAATTAGGAATTTATTCATAATTTTGATAGAAAATGAATAATAAGTATTTATTAAATTCAAAGTAAAGCATAATTTATATTGGTGTAAAGTTGAGAATCTCCTCTAAAAACTCTTTTCGTTTCATCAATTTTGGGTAAAAAAAAAGTCATCAGCCACATGGGTCATCATATGGCTTACATATCGCCACTTTTTGGCCCATCATGATCTTGCACATACCCTTGATGAAAATGTGAAAGACTAATCTATTTTTATTTTTCTGTCTTATATTATACCATTTTATGAGAATGGGGGGGCCAATATACGAGAAGATCTTTGGAAACTAGGCATGAAAATTGTAGGTTAAAGAGAATGGGGGTGCCAAACTTACAGTACTTATTGTCCCTTGGTCGTCGATTTTCCCTAAGTGCCCTCAACCTCGTCCTCGGCATTGGTATTGACCTTGTTTTAGCTCCAAAATCTTCGTCGGCGTTGGTATTGACCTTGTTTTCACTCCTCCAAACTCTTCCTCAGCGCTGGTATTGACTTTTCACTTGTCCAATTTGACGAGCTACAACCTGGTTTAGTTAGGTTTTAGAGTATGTTAATTAAATTTAAAATTATGGCGCCATTTAGAGTAGTGAATATAAAGCAAGAAAATCCTATTATGGCACCATTTAGAGTAGTGAATATAAAGTAAGCCAAGCCTATTATAGTCATGAGGGAAATAATAGAACTCCTAGGATACTTTGTAAAACCATTTTCCTTGGTTAAAGGGAGGCCATAAAATATACCTTTGGATTTTTTCAATCTTCAAATATGAGGATTTTCAAGGTTCTTAGCAACATGAGTAATGGAAATGTGTGCAACAAGAATTTTTGAACACGCATGGAATCTCCTTGCCAAAGAAAGGGGCTTCATAATTTAATATGATATTTTTTCTCAGCTCTAGAAATGATATGTTTCCTTAAAGAGGAAGGAGAAACCTAAAAGGTAAAAGAGATGCTTAGGAATCTCAACACTTCCTTATGATCAACCTCCTTCTATCCATAGGAATTGAACCAATTGGGCTTGGCTAAGAATGATTTCCTATAACATTGAGTTTTATGCCACTATATAGTTAACCTTAAAGCTTTCCAAAAAATATCTAGGCATTGAATATCCTAAATAATTTCACGTTTTTCCACCATAAAAGTGAGAAAGGAGTCATTAGAAAAATGACCATTGAATAGTTGGGCTATAGAGTTATGAAAGCAACATCCAATCGTCGATTGTGGGATTCACATCTTTAATGTTTGTTAGAATTTGACGAAATATTTGTTGTTCTTCGTTTTGTCCATCTTGTCGAAAAACACAACTTAATGTAATGACCATTTTGAATTCTTCCCATAGTAGCTTTTCTCACCTTTTGCTTTCATATGGAGCCATGTCATTTACTGGAGGTAATTGTGCCAAGTCTCCAACTAAAATCATGTAGATATGCCTAAATATAAAATATTTAATTAAATTGATAAGTATGAATTTGTATAGAAGGAACTATAATAGAATTGAATAAAAAATATTGTAATGTAAAGTTATCAAAGTTAGCAATTTCAATCCAGAACTCACCTCCAACACTTTGGTTACTGTTTATTGGGAATGCTTGTCAAAGCCTGGAATCTCTGTTTTCAAGCAACCTCTCCCCAATGAAACTCATTTCATCTATCAATATGTATTTGACATGTGATATTTATTCTTAGAAATTTGTAAGTCTTGTCCCTTCTAGTTCATTGAAATCTCTTAGTGGAATTCTTAGCTTTGAATGAATGGTTGAAGCACCAATGTTGAATGTTGCAACTCCAATAGGCGTGAATAGAAGTAGAGGCGATTGTTTGGGAGAAGAATTTTTTTCTAGTGCTAGGTTATGTGTTAGGTTATATAGGGTTAGGTTATATAGTGTTTGAGCCTAGCCTCAAACACTAGAATTAGGGTTAGGTTATGTGTTTTCTTTAGGGTTAGGTTTGGGATTAGGTTTATGGTTATGGTTAGAGTTTAAGGTAATCTCTAAATTTAAGTTTAAGTTGTAGTTGATTATTTTCCCACAAAAGGAAATTAGATCCATTTTTTCTCATGTTCATTATAGCCAACTATGGCTTAATATTAAATTTAGACCTTTTCTTGAAACCTAACATCATATCCCTAATCTAATCATAACCCTAACCCTTATCATAAGATTGACTCATACCCTAACCTTAACCCTAGCCCTGACAATAAACCTAATCCTAACCCTTACTTGGAAAGTAAACCATCATTTTCTTATTAATGTAACCCTGGCCATAACTTTAACCCTAACACTATTTCTCAAAACCATAATCTTAACCATAACCCAAATCCTTTTTATCACAACCCTAAACATAAGCATAACTCTAACCCTAAACCCTAAACCATGATCTTAATTGTAACCCTAAAAATAAACACAACCTAACCCTAAACCCTAAACCATGATCCTAATTCTAATCTAACCCTAACACTAACCTTAACTTACACCCTAACCTTAACCCTAATTGTAACCCTAAACTAAAGACAAATGTTCATCCACGTTGGGAGTTCTTTCTCTCTGCAAGTTGTTCCCATTAATGGCGCGGGTTTTTCCAATGGATCCTCGCTTGATTTTCCTGCATGCGAACAGTGTTCTCCAGATAAATGCAATGATGGGTTGTACGCCATGCCTTCGCAAGCCACGAATAATTTGGGGTGGCTACATCAGCCACTAAAATGCTCGAATGCTCATGTTGCATTCGAGCAATTAATATTCTCGCACCAATTAACTCTATAAATGCTCATTGTGTTATCTGGTATTATCATCGCATTTTGAGTTGTCTTATTTGTAGGTGGTCGAGTCTCTCCTGTATTTTGCGAGCTTTTCTTTGCAATGGACCGTTCGGCTATGTGCAAAAGTACCAGACTCAGGGTGAGAAATTTGTAGCCTGACGGGATACAACCTGTCCTTAGCAAGCCCGAGGTTGTCCATGATGCTTATAAAGGGACGGGGAGCTCCAAGTCCTCACTGGTGTTGTCTTCTGGTTCTAATGGTGATGGGTCTGAAACTGACTCGAACTACCAATGTTACTTGGCATCCATGACCGAGCTATTGGAGGTCAATGAAGAGCCCCTCGCAATTGCCCCAATAACTGCAATGGCATCGTGCCATGCTACCAGATCATGTATTAAAGCGGATAAAAGGAAGTTGGTCTCGCTTCTTGAAGCGAGGACCAGAAGCAGTCGCCTCTACCGGGGCCGTGTGTCTTGCAAGTAGTTGCAGTTGCTGGGTGTGTTACTTTTGGATGGTGTGTTGATGTGGACGTACGTGTGCCTACCACGCTCTTTTGTCTATAGCTCCGATTGGTTACAATGGTATAACTGTTTTGATTCCTCAAACTGATTATGGTTTTTTCTAATGATTAGGAATGTGAATTTGAATTTCATTCTAAATGAAATTCAATTTTGGAATGAACAATGTAGCCTATTGCTTTGTTGCTCTCCTTTCCTATAAAGGAGATTTGATGGCTCATTGTTAAGGGTTGTTGCTTTTTTGGGGTCTGAAGGCTTAGAATAGGTACAGTTAGTGGTAATGCAGGATTTTGAAGGTATTATGTAGGAAATCATGTTGGGTTGGGAATACTATGAAATAAGTATACTATACTTTTGTAATTACGCCGAAGGCGTGTCCTATTTACGAATAGGGGGCTGAGTTTGTCAATCGATGATGTGCACTGGTCGAGAGGGGAGGGAATACAGTTGAACCATGCATAGCCGTCGATAAGAATGCATTTAGTTTAACTATCAAAATGTACCTATAATATAGTATAATATAATAAAAATATAATATAATATAATATAATATTAATATAATATACATAATATAATAATAATAAATATATAATAAAAATGTACATATAATATAATATAATAATAATATAATATACTAGAATATAATATAATATAATATAATAAAAATATAATATAATATAACATGATAACATTAGTATAATAAAAAAACAATAATTTAATAATTTAATACTACAATTAATCATATTTTATTAATAATATAATATTAAGGATAAATATAATTTACTAAGTATAATATTTCAAAAATCATATAATAAGAATAATAATAATATAATAATAAGAATAATAGAATATTATAATAGTAGAATAATATAATAGTAATATCAAAGTAATAATACAATATTATGAATAATATAATAATTTAAATATTAATAGTAATTTATTAATACAAATATAGCACTATAATAGTAAATTTATAACAAAAAAATCATAATATAATAATATTATTATATTATAAAAATATATAACAATGATAATATAATACTAACAATATATAATACCTAATCCAATCATTTATTAATATAATAATAATGTAACATAATGCAAACTTGATATATTAATAAAATAATAATAATATAATAGTAAATGTATAAAAATAATAATAAAATATATAATAAAAACTAAATTAATAGTAATAATATAATATTTTAAAAATAGTAATAAAAATATTTATAATAATATATCAACAAAATCATTTCTTAAATGACTAACCAATTTGATCTTATGTATTGCACAAATGTATGCAAAAAAAAATTAAAACATTTTCCCCCTAATTAACTTTTCATACCTCTTCGACGTACCCATTGCACACCAAGGTGCGATTGCTAGTTATTGATATCGAAAGAAATCTAAAAAAATTAAGACATTTTGCTCTCTTGTGTATGGGCCATGGATTATGAATGGATTTATCAAGGGTTTGTTCATTCAATTTCAATGGTGTAGTTGAAAGTGTAATTTTTTCTCTTGCTTTAACTTAATGAGTTAATCAAAAGCTTGAACAAAAATTGCATATTTATGGTTATATGCTTAGGATTCACTAAGGAGTATTGTTTTAATATACTGAAAAATCTCATGGTAGAAAAGCACTATGCTGATAAGTTCATTTTCATTTGAATTACGTTTTATATGACCACCACCCAATGGATGAGGCGCTGGATAGCATTGGTAAATTCATTTCAGGTATAGGACCGTGACTCTAAGCACGATGATTCAATACACGAACATTTTAACAAATATCAACTTCTATCTCTTTTGGGGATATAGATCTTATGATAATTTTCAGTCTCCTTGCTTTGGTATATTTGTTATTATTCTTTGGTTTTTCCACAACCAGGGTAATGACCGTCTGTTAGTGTTAGTGGGGACTGCATCTGTAAGAAGAATTTTTTTTACTAATCATGAAACATTCTTATGAACACACTTGGGTTTACCCACCTTGGTTTCACAGGGCCAAAAGTGTAGGAGATGTTAGTCTTTGACTGACTCTTGTTAGTTGGCCACTAGCCTTTGTAGTTCTTTATAACGGAGGTTGGCTACCTCTTAGAGAATTGCAAATCCTATGTGGGGAAAAACACCAACAGATTGTAAGATATACACAAAATGGATCTACATTGAAAATTCAGTAGGAAAATTCAAGAAAATACAATTGGTAGATGCAAAACCAAATAAATGTGAAATTGTGGACTATAATGATTGTAGAATATACATAATGGGTTTTTTTTAAAAGGTTTTAGAAACTTTCAATCAAATGCAATTGGTAGATGCATAGACAAATTTCACAACCTTCACCAAAATCCTTGTCGATTTCCTTAATATGGGAGATTTGGAACAAGGTATGGGCATCCATCAAAGCATAATATGAAGATGAATTTTCTCAAATGTTGTGGTTGTAGACTCCATTTTCAAATATATTTAAAATGTGGGAGGATAGACAAATCTTGTGAACTATTTGACAAAATATCTCAAAGAATTGTAATCTCATGGAATACACTCTAATTAGAAAAGTTGCATCACTACCTTCATAACAATCTCTCAATTTGTTTTAGTTTCTATTGTGTTACTCAATTTGAAAATTAACTGTGATACATTAAGTTATTTGTGTGTCAAGTTTGTCAAAATCCAAAATGATCAATTATTAATAAAATCATGGACAATGTAATATTGGGATGGGTGACCTCCTAGGAAGTCCTAGTGCTTCATTGCTTTGAGAATCATTTAGATGCAATGAGTGCTAAGTGGACCATTCATTATCATGAGAGATGGGTTCTTGTGAAACACTACTCATGAAACATGGGTCAATGAGTTTGACTTGTAAAACTACATAATTGAATCTTGATAACAATATCAAAATTTGACACAATGTAAAAAATACTTCCTACTTGTCAATAGATCATGTTGTCAAAATCTAGAATTTCAAATTATGAATACTTTGTAATTACTTAATAGATCATGTTGTCAATTGAACCTATTGACATTTTTTTACTGCAACCCACACGTGTTTCCTAGAAGCTCCTATGAACTCACCACATTCAATAATAAAAGACTAGGAACAGTATGGCCAACTTAACAAGAATAGCAATAAGGCTAATTCTCCTACACTTTAGACTCTGTAAAATTCAGGAGGGTATTCCCTAACATGTTCTCTTAACATAAAAAATTTAAACAATTCATTTGCACATAGGTAAGCAACAAATAGATCCCCAATTAATGTTAAAGGATGAAATCCTTCAAGAAATTGGCTATTCCTTAAAAAATACTCATGTCCATTTAACAGAGAATCGCAAACTTCACATAAAGTAAATTGATAGGAAATGTTTGAGTAAAATATCCTGATGCCATAACACAAAACATATGAGAATAAAATGTAATCAAAATTCCAGTGCCATATCTAGCGCGGAGTCAAAAGAAAAAACTGAACTACAGGGTAAATTTCATTTTGAACACTTATGATCTATTGTGAATTGCATTACAACCCATATATCTATACCTGAGTTTATTACTCCTTTATGAATCCTATTTGTTATATTGCATGAATTTACTGGTTAACTGAAGCATTTAACTGATCCTTTGAACCAGAGTTGTAGTTAAACATAATTCACAGTAAAGAACAAATGAAAATCATCTTTGATTGATATTTCATTAATAATCCATGTAATATAACACAATAGGACATAAAATAAACTCCAAATATTCATGGGTTTGATACAAACATGCTCAAAAACCCCATGATTAACAAAGTTCTCCAATCTGACTCAAAAAAATTTTAAACCTAGACTTACAATTCATACTATCTATATTACTAGACTCTTATTTCTCACATTTTGGATATTTCAACCGACCACTCTCTCAGCCTAGAATTCCCTTTTATAAAACAAGGGAGCCAACATGCTTCAGGTCGGAGAGTACACATGTCCATTTGTAATTAGACCACTAACACCTGATTCTGAGTGGAACATATAAGACAAAGATCATCATTAGTTGATAAGGAGGAAAGAAAACATCGCTCCAAAGGCCGCTCCCCATACATCGAAGGCATGCTTAGTCATTATAGTATTAACTCCACCTCAGCACCCTGTACTTGGAGTCGAAAGGAGAATACAATTTTAGAATATAATATCTAAGGCCAAACCTATATTATACATGACCAAGCAATTCTCAACTATAACACTCATAATTCTAGTTCATCAGTGAACACCTTTTTCCATAATTCAAACTCCTCCTCGGAAGGCCACTGGAAAGCTACAACTTGATCAACCTTGTTTTGATAGGGAGCATACTTTATCATTATCGATGTGGCCTTTTTATCAAATTTCTCTAAGAAATTTATAACAAAAGACAACTTCTCCAATGTATTCTCTAGCATGTGGATATCAACATTTTTGCATATCTCATGTGTTTGAGACATCATTATATTGTTCATTTGCTCCTTCCAAATATGCAGGGGTTTGACTTCATCCTGACTATGTAAAATATGAGGCAATGGGGTCAGGTCCTTTCCATCATACACATCTTTCAGAAATTTAATCTTGGAGTTCCATTGGGGCGGAAAATCCCTGAAACTTCTGCTCAATAATTCCCTTGACCAATTGATATGTTGCAATAATAGTAGGATATATACCACCATGTTGTTTTGCCCCTACTGCCATGAATTTCAAATTCTCCATTCTAGGGCTCCATTTGTTTAACAATGGGATGGCCAATTCTTTATCCCTTGAAAACATTTTTAGTGCTTGTAACATTAGGACATAATTTGCATGAACACTGTTTAGCTTACTCTGGACCCTTCTGTTAAAATATTTCAAAACAATGTCCACTACCACTGCATTTCTTCTCCCTGCTACATCTCGGATTTTCTTTACCATCTCCTTATATTCTTCAACCCGATGAATCAATTTCTCCCTAGAAAGTCCCCCTCCAGGGCTAGTATCCCTCTCAATAGCGATAGGCACTTGTTCCATATTATATAGAACAATAGCCAAAGACTGTGCTTGTGTAGGAGGTTGAGACTGCTCTATTGGTGGGTTGGGAACACTGTGGCTAGAACTGGCTTGCTTTTGAGATCTCATGGTATCCATTTGTTGCCTCAATAAAGCCAATTCAGTTTCTAAATCTTCTACCTTTTGTTGACTCTTATTATATTCAATAATAATGTCATTATATTGGCCTCTCAGAGTATCCCGGTCCTTGGTCAAATCTTCAATAGTTGCTCTGGTGAATTTGGCAACATTCACAATCATATCAGCAACTTCCAATGTGGGGGTGTCAGCAACTCTCCTCATAACCAAGTGACCACTGAAATCAGAAGGTTCTGCAACAATTGGTTTTTTAGAGCCAGTGGATAGGGACCAAATTGCCAATGCATCCCATTCCTCACTAAAGGCCGATCCCTTGAGTGCTATTGTAGCCTCCTCTTCAGTATCAAGAAGTGGCTTATTAGCCCTTCTTATTGTGTCAAATACCACAACATCAGTGATATCCCATTCAGAGAGTAGCAATACTCCACTTTTTTGTACCAATTCTCGGCCCTGCTCTAGTGTTATTGCTTTGAATTTGTTTCTTATTTTTTCCCTGACCTTAGCTTGAATTACCTTCTCTGGGAGCTCTACATGCAGACTTCTCTCATGTGCCACCTTCTTAGCATATAATGTAGAATGTTCTCTCCACACAAAACCTTTAAAAGCATCGGTTTGAATAAAAGAGTCATCCATCATGAACTCTCTGCAGGCTTATATTCTCAAGTCATCATTGCTTGTTATTCCTTTGATTTCATCTTTTCCTAACCTCAAAGAAACTGTACCTAAACCTGTTGCAATGTCAACTGGTTCCAATGGCATCTTAGGATGCATTTCATCCTGAGTGACAATAATTTCATCATCTTCATCACCATCACAATCAACAATCTTTACTCTTTCAACCCTCTGCCTCTTTGGTGATGGTGGGCAAGCCTGTTCTAAAACAATTGTAGGAGAATCCAAATCAACAACATTTGGTACTGACTGCCTTGAAGAAGATGGTGCAATATTTTTAGCAAAATCTTCAACCCTATTTCCTTTTCTTCTAGAAAAAACCCTTATCTTCTTTTGGGGCTGATAAGTAGGCCTCTCCTCTTCCTTTACCTCAGGGTACTCCTCGATGGTTTGTGATTTTCCCCTTTCTTCCACAACCCTTTCATATTTCAAAACCCCAATCAAGCTCTCAAAATTATCAATAGCATACATTGCCCTGCTAAACTCATCTTTAGCATTAGGTATGGGATTGAAGCCAAGTATTTTCTCCTACTTACTTTTTACCATTTTAGAGTAGGCAATGTATAGTTCCTTTCTCTCATCTTGTAATTCCAAATCAAAAATATTCTTGATGGTGTCCTTAGGAAAGTAGAAGTTGTGGACAAAAGCTCTTGTCTGATGTTTTGCCTTCATTTGAGAGATAAAACCCCCAGGATCATGATTCCTGGGGCACACAGGCCTTAGCCTATAAGGCCCAATTAATTGATGCAACTCCTTCCATCCTCCCTTTGCCATAGCAAAAATGGCAAATTTTGCATATTCAGGGAAGAAAGAACCTTTCTTTTGTTCAGCTAGCAAGTGTAGTTCCTAAGTGCCCCCCAACTGCCTCATGATTTCCAAAAATCCAATTCTAAGGAGCACCTCCCTTGGCAGAACCTTTGGATTGACATTAGTGCCAAAAACCCTGAAAACTATGGTATTATGATAGGGGATAATGTCTCCCCAATTGTGCATTATGTTCAATTCAAGCCTTCTCTCCATCGGCCTCAAGAAGTCATGAATTTCTTTTGGGATCCTTGGCGGGTCACAAACCAGAGCCTCCCTTAATTTAGATCCAAATAAATTATGGAAATTTACATAATCAAACTTATTATCATGCATGTCAAGAATCCTAGACCAATATTGGATAGGCATTTCAATGTTTCCTTCCTTCTTCTTTAATTCCTTTTTTCTTTTCGAACACAGGCTGACCCCTATACAAAAACATGTGGATTAACAAGGAATACCATCTGAATCCAACCCAATTCTTCCCCTCCTCTAGGGCTACCAGACCCGTGTACATCTTCTCTACCAAATAAGTGGCAAAATCATATATTACATTAAAACGTGGGTGCTGGAGATTTACTGCCATATACATAATATCGGTAGGCAAGGTTTTCTTTAAGCTAACTCCCAGAACTTGACATAAAGCACAATCTTCTTGAAATAACTGGAGAAATAGTCCACAGGAAAAGGTTCAGGCTCATTTTTGCCAATTACTTCCTTCTTCTGATTTTTTCCTCTTCCTGAGACTGCCAAATGAGGTATTAAAAAGGATGTTTTGAACAAACCCCTAGTATTTCTATATTCTTGTTTGAAAACCTCCAAGTCGACAGGAACCATATTCGTACTCCATTAGTGCAATTTTAAAATCTTTGCAATTTCTTCTTTGGTTATCTTAATCATCTGCACACCAGCATGTGTTCTGACAATTCGGGCCACAGGGTCATATCTAGCAGCAATGTCCTTTAAAAGATCTACATCCATATAAACATTAGGAACCACCAATTTACCCAGGTCTAACCTCTAGGGGTTACACAAAGGAACTGACAAATTCCTGTTCCCAAACCAATTGGAGAACAACTGCCACCTGGTGTATGGTAACTCAGCATCTTGAATTGCACATTGTTTGTCTATCAATCCTTCCAATATTCGAGGCCCATAGAACAAAACATTTCCCTCCTGATTCTTGCTAGTAGAGGGTTTTAACAAATCAATAAAATCTTGGGATAAAGACCTGGTAGTGGTATCAGAACCAGAACTTTGGGCCTTGGGAGCCATTTATACTAGACTAATGATAATTCAAACTAGGGTTTTCTTATTTTCAGATAGCAAATAATTACAATTTTCTCCTTTAGCCTTTACAGAAAATTCTTCAATATTCAAAAATCCCTAGCAATTATCTAGACAAGCTCTAAAAGTGAATATATTCAATCAATTCTTCAAAAACATAAACAAGAAACAATCATGAATTTCCCAGTAAGCAACCATAAAATCTTCTGAATTTACAATAAATGGCATACGTGCTACTTACGGTTTCAATCGCAGAACATCCAAGGTAGCGAAATTGAGAAATCATAACCACAACTTGCTTCACTCGATACCAAGCAATTCTTCCTCAATCTAGAGATACAACACGAAAATAGTAATTCACAAATTTTAGCATTTAATTATGCAGGCAGAGTCAAACTCGACCATTACTATTCACTCACACGAGATAAAATGGCTATAGTACAATATCAGTTTATTTTTAAATATGAGCCATTGATCAATCGCAATGTTGGCCAGGAGAATGGCTCAGATTTAGTCAAAATAGTTTGAAAATGCCACGTTCTCCCTCCAGTCACCAAACGGATAGGATATTCACCTACCGAGCACCACATCAGCACAAAAATGGGCACCACCTTTGTTATTAGCGCACAACATCGGAGTCCATGCGTCACCAAATCGCACACCTCATAGCATTATTGAAACTGCAGTTTTAATTGCACGAGGTCAGTGAGGAACGACCACGATGTGTCAATACGGAAACAGCTGTCAGCATCAGCCTTCATCATCGATCAGCGAGAAAAACTGGTCCCCACCATCAAATGTGACAGATGGTAGCATCTCGCACACCTCACACCATATTTGTGACGTTAACAAAAACCTTACAAGGTCTGCGAGCAACAGTCAAGATTGAAATCACTTCATCCGACAGCCACACAATCTACAGATGCAAAAAGGTTATTTCGCTTGACTTTATTATTTCTTAAGTCTGGGTCGGCATCAGCTGTCATCATCGATCAGTGAGAAAAACTGGTCCCCACCATCAAATGTGACAGATGGCAGCATCTCACATGCCTCGCACCATATTTGTGACGTTAGCAGAAACCTTGCGAGGTCTGCGAGCAACGGTCAAGATTGAAATCACTTCATTCCAATGGTCGCGCAATCTGCATATGCAAAAAGGTTATTTCGCTTGACTTTATTATTTCTTAAGTCTAGGTCAGTTTGTGCCCTATGCTTTAAGAACAACTTTGAGCCATCATTTGTCGTTGTCCTAGATGATGTCCCCTTCTCCCTTATAATAGTTGTTTTATTTTGCAAGGGGTGTTTTTAATGACCATCGATCTTCCTACGATTGATCCTGACTGCTCCCCGTGATCTCACGATGACATCACCACTGGTTGTTTGGTGATTGCGATATCATGAGCGAGCGCCACATGTCCAAAGTTGTCGATGCCGAAAAGGGATTAATAAAGAGTTTAATATTTGTGTCGGACTTAAATGCGTTATAAAGTGGGTTACTAAAACAACTGCGAGATGCACGTGCTCGAGATCGACGGTGATGTTATAATCTTGGTAAAAATTTGCTCGATGATTATGTTTGGTGCTATTGACTATTGTGCTTTTAATGACCGTCGATCTTCCTACGATTGATCCTGACAGCTCCCCGCGATCTCACGATGACATCACCGCTGGTTGTTTGGTGATTGCAATATCACGGGTGAGTGCCACATGTCCCAAGCTGTCGATGCCGAAAAGGGATTAATAAAGTGTTTAATATTTGTGTCGGACTTAAATACGTTATAAAGTGGGTTACTAAAATAGCTGCGAGATGCACGTGCTCGAGATCAACGGTGATGTTATAATCTTGGTAAAAATTTGTTCGACAGTTATGTTTAGTGCTGCTGACTGTTGTGAGTGATCACGATCGCTGATGGTAGGAATTAACGGTTGCCTGCCATCACGTGATCCAAAGATGCAGGATTTTTAGTGATCGCGATATCATGGGCGGGTGCCACGTGTATTCCTTTGGCATTGCCTTCTGTGGTGAGCCCTCAATGTTGACATGGAGATTTCATCAGACCTTTTGAAGATGATCGTTCGATGATCTAACAAAAATAAAAGATCAACAGCTAAAGTTTAAATTCGCATCAAATGCGATTGGAGTCGTTGGCGTGGCATGCAAATGAGGTTTAATGGTGGACGAGACGTCTACTAGCTCAATTCAATCAACATAAAGTATTTGCTCTTTTTCTATCTTCATCACAAAAGCATTCAATTATTTTCCAAGCAGTTTTGAGCCAGAGATAAAGTTTTTCAAGTGATCACTATGAAGTTTGGTTCTTTGCAAGGCGAAATCCCATGAGTTATTTTCTAAACTGCTAGGTTAATTTGACTGTGTCTTGGCGAAGGGTTCTATTGTGCTAGTCTAGAGGTTTTGTTAATTATTTTCGTAGGGTTACTGGTTCATTTAAATTATTGGAATTGCACAGTTGTGTTGTATTTTTGTGTTCTCGGTACCCCTAGTTTCTTCGAGGATTTGATTTTTTAAAAGAAGCCCTAGTTGTTTAAGATGACACCACCGAAGTAGCACTCTGGTCATATTGATTATTTGAAGAGGTATTTGTATGATGACTTCCTGGATCAACTCTCGTTGTCAAAAAATGACAGGAAGAGTGGTTTGGTTTTAATGAATGGAAAGACCCTAGGCAAAGGTCTAGTGTGCAGAAATTATAACATTGTGGATGTCAGGATTCCTATGATTGGTCTTGAAATATTTAGGTTGTGGTATGGACAATGAAACTTACCTCACCCCTTCTCTAATGCCTAGAGATACGACAAGGGGAAACTAACAGTGCAAAATGTGTTCCCTGATGTTGACTTGCTCGGAGAAGTGGCAACACGGTATGATCTTGTGACAAGGGTCATAAGGGATAATGATGGTGGAATTCTGCTAAGCATACATGCAGATGAGATTTGGAATTTTTTTGATTTGACTGAGTATAGCCCTTTCTTAGTCCAAATAGATTTTGAGGAGATGAAGGAGGAGTACAAAAGGTTAAATCCTGTTTTCATATCGAGGTTGCTTCCTCCTCACTTGGCCAGGGTGAGCAGTTCAACAATTTTTATCAGCCCAAATGACTAGGAGCCTTTTAGGCTGAGTTGTTTTGCCAGTCACTTCTTGGCAACATTTTACTCATTGTGCCAAATTTTAGGGTTCAACCTTAATACTGTGATGCGAATTGCGTACATGTTTATGGGAGCCCAAATTCAACATCCCAACTTCTTTGTGGTATATGACTTTGCATCATTCCTGTCAGAGGAGATGCATGAGGGTTCGATGAAGCTACATGTGGGGGATACTGGCACTCCTTTTTTCTGTTACTCCCTGTTGATGCATATGTTCCTGTACAAGAATGTTGTTTTCTTCTTAGAAAAAATGAAGTTGAGGCAAGAGGTTAATGGAGAAAGGTTACTAGTACAGGTGTGGAGTGTAGATTTGTCTTACAATAGGGGAGGTGCCAGATTTGTGCAGTTTGATAACTGCTTTGCCTCCAAACTCAGGGCTCGGTTGGTGGTAAATGTGCCAAGAGTCCCTGAAGATTTGCATGACTTCCTCCGACCGAAGGTGAGGAAGCCTAATTTAAAAGTGTGTCACAATTGGGGTGATATCATATTGTACCCTATAAGCACTGTCTTGAGGGTGTATGGTTTCAAGGGAACCCCTCATATCCTCCCCTTTAATGTACCATCAAGGATGGGGTTTACCGAAGTTATGTGGCAACTAGGTTTTATTCATGAGGAAAACCTAACAAAGAAAGGAAAAGGGACTTTGTTCCATGAATACATTGTTGTTTCTTCTTTTGTCTGTTCCAAGGGAGGATGGGTCCACTTCAGAAGGTTTTTTGATGACTTCAATTTGAGGAATGGTCCTAGGAGATAGCGTGACCCTGAGTGATTCTTTGCATTGTTCAGACAACGAATTAAAGGTGGAAAATTTGCACATGAATTCAACTTTCCTGAGGACCTAATTAGAAATGAGTTTGATTTGAATAGGCAGCAGTTGAATAAAGAAAAATGGATTGCATATGAAAAGTTGTTGACTATAATACATAAAATGGATCCAAAATATGATCCATTAATGGATTTCACTCCATTTCACAAGAGAATAGACTTCTTAATGGATAATTTTAAAAATATCATGGGCACCTTGATAACCAAGAGGGTCAGTTTGGAATCAGATTTTGGTATAGAAAGACCAGATGTGAGGCCTGAAGAAACAAAGCTAGCTTATCAGCCACCAGTTGACATGCCTCTATACAAGAGAAAGAGGAATGCGAGTAGTGATGAGGGTGAAGGGGATAAGAAGGGAAAAAAATTCATGCAAGCATCATCACAGTTGGGTCCAAGGATCAGAGCACCCGTAGGGATAAGGATTGTGGATCTAGATTCACCACCAAGAGGTGATCCTGCAGTGTTACCATCAAAGCCAATCCCTAAGAGGCAGAGAGTCGAGGAAATGCAGGAAACTCTGATGGATGAGATAATTGTGACCGATCAAGACATGCAAGTCGGTATCCCTCCCCCTCCTAGATCAACACAATTGGTGCTTTCTGAAATGGATGTAAAGGGGCAATGTGTACAAGATACCAGGATGGAGGCCTGCAAGCCATTCTTGGACGAAGATGCATTTGTAAAGACTCATGTATTCTTGTAACTAGTTTGGAGGATGAAACTAGAAGAGTACTAGAATAAATTCAAGAGTAGGAGAGAATCGAGACCTGATAGGTCTGAGCAGGAGAATGATAATGAGGTCAAGACCGAATTAATGGAATAATTCAAAGGCATCACTCCTGAGGAGGGAAGAAGACTTGTGACTCAGGCTGGTGTCTTACTTTTTCTTGAATTGGATATAGTTGATGTGGTTTCATTCAATGCTATCTTAGAGTCCAAGCACCCTATACAAAACAATGAAGAAGAGGTTAAGGTAGCTCTGCAGGACTCTTCCTTCAGTGATGAGTATGAAAATCTGGCCATATGGGCATTGGCACCCCAAAGCAGAAAGCCAAATGTGACTGATATTAGCCCACACCTAAGGGGAGGGATAATTATCAAGAGATCTTTTGAAACTTCAACAACAGACGCTACAAGCCTGACAGTAAATGTGGCCAAATTGGCCCAAAAGACAGCTGAGAGAGAAGAGGCTGAAAAGAAGAGTTTGATAGAGAAATACAATATGATAATTTCATAATATAGTAGGATGCAACAAAGGAATGTTGAGATGCAATCTGAAGTAGATAGGTTGAAATATGGGCAGGTGGGAGAATCCTCTAATGCTCCTGGTATCAGAGCATTACCTTCTATTGTAGGATTGGTCCCCCCTACTACTCCAATTGTTTCAATTCTGGGGTCCCCCATCCAGGTACCTGCTCTCAGTCCTACACCAGGGCCAGTTGAAGAAAAAGTTGAAATTCTGTGGATCCCACCAAGAAGCAAATGTTGAATAGGATCACAGAATTGCAGGCTGCCTTAAAGGAAAGTGAGGATGATGAAATTGCCAAATAAAGTGAGGTTTTTTGACATAGTTTTGAGGCATCTTAATGAAAAGGTTCATGATAAATTACCATATGTACATTCTTTGTATTCTTTATTCTTGGATGGAATAAAAAATATCATTAGGGATTGGGAAATAGTTTTGCCTTTGGCTGAGAAATGGATCCCTAGGGCCAATGATCTGAATATTATGTACAAAGCTTCTAGGTTTGATGCAGACAACAGGCCCCAGTCATTGAAGCCTACTCAAATTTTTGTAAAATCATTGAACGGATTCCAGGCCCTACCTGATGATATGAGTAGAAGAATTAGGGAGCTAATAAAGAGATTTGATGGCTAGAATGATACATTTTTTCTAGACATTATTGATGCACAAGGAAATGTTAAGACATTGCAATAGTGGTAGGATGGGGCAGAAGAAGTTATCAATGCACAAATCAAATGGATTTGTGATGATTCAAACTATGGTTTGTTGGTAAATAGTATGGATAAGATAATTAACACTAGCACATTCTTAGAGTTTTTTGAAAGGGAAGCCAATCAGGTTGCAGTCAAGTACACACCTTACAATACTAAGGTGAATGAGGTGGTGAAATTTGGCTGGCCAATGGATGAAGAGTATCAGAGATGGGTGGACAAGTACTTAATCGAAAAGGAGTAAAATAGTGTCTATTACCATAGGATGGATGAAGGAATGTGATACAATGATGCAAACAATTCTGGAGACAACCACAAGAAATGATTTAACAATGGACAGGGCATGTGAACAGAATGAGAAGATGTTCGAAATGGATATTGCCATAAGGAATGTACTGGAGGATGTTGATACACACAAGCGGCCAGCTTATTGAGATTATCTGTCAAACATCTATTTATGGCTTAATAGAGCATAATTTCTAGTTTGTTATTTTTGTTAAGCAAAATGCATTTCTCAACGGATGCACCCTTTCACAATTTTGATATATTTATATCTATTTCACATTGTAAAATAGATATAGGTGGATAGGAGAAAGATACAGTAGATAGTTTGCAATGAAACTTTCCTTTAAAAGGCTCAGATGCATGTATGAATTTGATGAAGCTAATGAAGATGTCTGAACCTGTGGCTTAATCTTGGTATCAGCTGTTTGTGGAATTATACAGTTATCTTGTTGTCTCCATTTTGATGCTTTTCTGTTGTTTAAATTGATATATCAAGCATATATATATTCAGTTTACCGATACACGTTTGTTGTATTTGTGTGATGTGATTATTTGGTTCTTTCAAGTAAAAATTAAACCCTTCTAGTCAATCACAGTAACTGAAGATTATTAATTGGATCAATAAGAGGAATTACATAACTAGGATTGTCATTCTATCTCAAGTAGAGTTTGTCAGTCATTTACTTGCACATTTATACAAGTTATAAACTACATCTATGTGCCAAACACTTTGAATTATTTCCATCATAGATTACACTTTTATAGATCTTCATTAGACTCCATACACTCAACAAGGCAGTGGTCTCATGCTTTCATCTTTTGGTTTATCCATTGTATTTTTTACATCTGTTAACTAAACATATTCTAATATAATTCAAACATAATTAAAATTGAAAACATCATAAATTAATTATGTAACCACATAAGTCAAATATAATTCTATCAAGAAATTAATATCAAATAGACAATACAATCACATAACTCATACATTTCAATGTCATTGATCTTTTCCTTCATCCAACTCTTTGTCTGTATCATCTGATCCAGATTCAACATTGTAAGGATTGGTCATATCATCATCATCGTCATTGATATCAATTTCAATAATGTCATCATCCACACGAATATCATCTTCATGAAAATTAACTCCTACATCATCATGATCTAGTTCCTCCTCTTTGACATCTTCATCAGGCACATCATCAACTAACTGTTGATCCTGATCATCATCTACATCATCTTCTATTTCTTCAGTATCTTCTTCTTCCACCACATTATACTTTACCAACCTTCCTCTTGGATCATGTCTAACAACATATGACCAACCCACTTTACTTGGAACCTCTGAGTAAAATACCTGCTCACATTGGCTTGGAAGAACATAGGGCTCATTTCCAGCTCGCTCAAAATACCTTGTATTAACCATGGTAAATCCCATAGTGTTGATTTTCTAAGACTTCTGGATGCATGCCACTTCTAGATGAAACATTAGTCACCTAGAAGACTGCAGTTATCCCATAATCACAAGTTTTCTTCATGTCATCCAACTTTTTGATTCAAAATTTACGACCATTGCACCACATAGCCTTGTGGTGTTTCACCTGTAATATGTCAAACATGTAAAACTTATTGCAATATTGTCTGTTGATAAACATATTTATTCTTGGCCAAATGTATGCAAAGCAAAAAATCTCAACATATATATATATCAATATAATTGAAAATAATTAAATAATATGGGTGATTAATATATTTATACATACCTATTTATCTCTTAAACCATATGCTAAATTAATTTCCCTTGGTGTAACATTGGAATCTCCATTATGATGAGCTTCTTTAACCAATGAAGCCACACCTTCCCATGTTAATGTGAAACTACATTGTTGACATCGTTCAATCCATGCCGTCATCCAATCAAGATTGTTTGCGACATGCAAATTTAGTGCATCCCACTCTCAACCAATTGTATCAAAAAAAATTGAAACTCACAAACGACGTATAATTAGTTAATTACCACGGTATACGACCTTAATTTATAATTTATGAATATTGAATATTAATAATTAAATAAGTACAATATACATAAAAACCAAATTTAAAATGTATTCTAATTAATCTCTATGACCATCTTATAATTACCTGTCACTTTCCTCAATCTACCTTTCCCCATCAGGTACTCCCCTTCAAATTTGTTAATGGAGTTGGGATCCCAAATGCGATCTACATGGATCTTTGCAGAAAACTTAGGAAGATATTCAGTAATGTACACCATGGTCTGGTATACCATGTATCCCTCCACCATAGAACCCTCAGGATGTGCTCTTTGTCTAACTAAAGCCTTCAAAAATTTCAAGTGTCTCTCAACCATCCACATTGACCTTATGTGTACAGGTCCACACAATTCAATCTCCTCAACTTGGTGTATGAGGTAGTGTTCTTGTGCATTGAAAAATGTTGAAGGTAGACACTTTTTCATTTCACACATTAGATGAGGAATTCTTCTCTTCCAATAATTTATATCTTCTTTATAAATTGCTTTAGATGACAGCCATCTACAAGTGAATCAAGGCACAAATATATTAACGAGATTTAACAAAAATATATAGCGAATTAAATAAATATCGCTACTTACCTCATGTATTTTACAAGATCATATATAACTTTCTTGAAATTGTTGTCGAAGTTGTCTAGGAGAGATAGAGGTAGAACGTACTGCAACAATTATAAAATGATCTTTTCATTAATATTTTTCCAAAAGTAGTAAACATGATACACTGAAAAGTACATGCAGTATACAAATATATATATAATATACTAGAATAATTACCTTAATGAAGGTATTCCAATCATGCATTTTCATCCTTGACCCAAATTCACCTTTCTTTGTTATGATATTGTTTATGTTCCTAGCAAATCCTGTGGGAAATCGAATTTTTTTGTATGACTTTTTTTATAGCATTGCTTTGTTGCTCCGTTAATAACCAAGGAAGGGCACTTATATTAATTTGGTCTCCATCGCTATTTAATTGAATGACATTTTTCATTGCATGACTAGCTTCCTGAATGTCAGTACAAATTTTGACAATTTTTTTTTTGTCATGCCTTCCATCCAATATTTTCCATAACATTTATGTCATATTCTTTTCGATATGCATTGTATCAAACAAATACACAATTTGTAGCTGTCATAGTAGGGCAACCTACTAAATTGTCTGGGATAAATTTTCAGTCCCTATGGAAGTCGACCATTAATACCTTGACGACCTTCATGAAGCATATAAATTAAACAAATTAACAACAACAATCATTGTCAATTACAGCATGAGTAAACACAACACAATATAAAAATATAAATTCAAAACATATCATAAATGATAGATAAATAATTTGATTTGATGCATAACCTTGATGATTAATTCTATTATATTCCAACTTTCATAGGCGAGGTGTCATTCTTCGTGGTTTTGATGTAGTCTCTTCTTACCCATTGAAAAAATGTTTTTTAATAGTTCGATATTTATGATTTCTATGGAGGAAGTGCCTATACTCATCAAACACCTACTTTCCTAAACTTGTTGAACGACGAGATTTCATCTTTGGACCACAAATTGGACATGCAAATTTTCCCTTTTTTTGAAGACCTGCGAATCATATATAATTGGATTAAATATGTCAATTTTTATAATTATGTATAATGAATAGATTATTTTAAAAACATGCATGATATCTACTTCATAAAATTAAATATCGTTAAAGTCATGCAGTCAAACGTTATAACATACCAAAAAAATGTGTTAGCCTTGAGGCATCATGAATTGTTCATACAAGCATTGCATGGAATTGAAATTGTATCTATCCTATTGGCCTAGATACATCATACATAGTCATGCCATTCCATAACTTTAGTAACTCGTCGATAAGAGGCTCAATATATACATTCATATCTTTAACTTGGTACTTACCTAGTTGAATGAACATAAACATTACATAATTATTATAACCATTTTATTGCAATATATATAAATTCATGTACATGACTATTAAATGAAAAAACATATAAGTCATTATGCAACAAATAAGACAAATGAGATGCTGCTACGTTAAATAAAATCGATGTAAAAAAATACCCGGAACAATCATTGCCAACATTATGTGCTCCCTCTTTATTGACATCCATAGAGGAATGTTATTGTTGATAACAAAAATAAGCCACACCGAGTAAATAGATCTCAGCTCTCCAAATGGATTGACACCATCCACTACCAATGAAAGCCTGAGATTATGAGGTTCTTCTTTAAAGTGTGGCCATTTTTCCTCCATGTCCCTAAATGCAGAACCATCCACAGGCATTCGAAGAATCTCATCTCCACTTCTATTTCGTGCATGGTAATCCATAAATTGCGCTAAGCTTTCGCACCTAAATAATTGTTGCATACATGGAATAATGGGAATATAACAAAGAACCTTGCAAGGCACCTTTTTTGTTAGTTGATTTGTTCGATATCTACTGATATGACATTCTGGGCATTATGTTGCAAATTCATGTTGTTTATGATATATAATAAGATCATTGGGACATGCATCTATTGCTTGATACTCCATTCCAATATCTTTCATAATTTCAGATAAATCTCGGTATGAGCGAGGTAAAATATTTGATGGTGGTAACAAAAATTCACCAATCAATCTACAACAAAAAATAATTTTGTTATATATAAAAATATTAATGGTACATACTTCATCCTTTATTTACTAGCGATGAACTAACAACAATTAAAATAGATGAAAAAAGATGACATATATGACATACCTTAACATCCGTGAGATTGCTATGTTGGATAAACCATTCATAACCTTTAAGTTCACTAGCAACAATACAACAGAGAGAAGAGTTTTTTGGGAGCCTTCATAAAGGGGCTCGTATGCCTTCTCAAATACAGGTAAATTATGAACATCATCAAAGTCATCTCGATCAACATGATTAGATGTGCCACTACATGTGTCATGGATCAATGTATTTGTACCATCATCTTCAATTGTGTTTTATGGCGCATGATCATCTTCTTCCATAGGATCATTAACTTCATCTTCGATATTCACAGCTCCATGTTCCTCCGCTTGCAAAACCACATTCTTCGGGCCGTGATAATCCATATCATGTGCCCTAGGGCCCCCCACCTTTATAATAATGACAGACACAAATAAACCATGATCATGATCAAGTGATTTTATATATATATATCAAATGTTAAAACAATATAAACATTTACAAATTCAATCAATATAAACACATATAATAAACAACTTACCAATGGACGATAACCATGCCCCCTGTAGACATCCAAATTTGATCACTTCCATATGATCAAAATTGTCTACTTTATTCATCTATTCCATTAACAATGATTAAATAATTTATTTAATCATTATTTCATTTTCTGCCTAAGGTTCCTAAAGTATCTAATTAAATAAATTAAATACTTTACCTTACACCCTATTCTTCTCTAAATTAAATAAATATGACAAATTATTTAATTTAGTCTTTTAACCCATTTGAATTAAAATCAATTTTTAATTCCTCTTTTCTCTCTCCTTGTCACATTCTCCATAACCCTCTTCTAATCCGGATTAAATTAATTAATCTGTGATTAGGATGTGCACCACTTAATCTTGATTAAGTGTCACATCCTCCATAATCTCCCACTTGCCTCTAATCTCTCATTAATTACCTTAATCATGTGTTTGCACAACCTTAATCAGAACCATTAGCCACATTTGGCTTACCTTTTCTGGTCAACCTTCCCACTTACCATTTTTGGTTTGGACTCCCTTCCCCGTGTGAATTTTTAATTCACATTTATTCAACCAAAGTTCCCCTCTTCCCCATGTGAATTTTTAATTCACTTTTATCTTTCCAAGGTCTTTCCCATCCCCCATGCAAGATTCTAGAAGCCTTGACTTATCACTTCACATGTGCCAAGGGCTTCTAGAACCTTGGACTTGTCACATCACCCACATGTGAAAAATCTCCAGCTTTTTTGAGACACTCTCTTATCCACTAGATTCTTCCAATCATTGTGAATTTTTAATTCACTTTTATTCCTCCAAGGAATCTTCCCTTCCAACTCTTGTCCTTCTCTTCCACCTCATTTCCACATCACTCCACCTTAGGACATCTCACCTTCCACATGTCAAGATGTGAGGGCTTGTGAGTCCTCAACTCACCATAGCCCTTCATCTTGATCTTTGTTGGATCAATCCCAACCGTTGAATTCTCTAGAGAATTCAATTTGGCCTATAAATACCCCTTCAATTCCTTCATTTTGGGGGATCAAGTCTTTTGCAAATAAACTCTTGCAAAATTTCCATTCAATCTCTCATCCATTTTAGCATCCATATTGCATCAATTCATCTTGCATCCACTTCATTTTTATTGCCATCCAAGGAGCACACAAGACTTCAACATCAAGGGCCAACCAAGGAAGCAACAACATGAAGGTATAACAGCAATTTATTTGTTTATCTTGCTTTCATATTGTTCATTTTCTTAGGCTAATCATTGAGGTGCCCTATTATATTATTGTTTCTCTTTATTGCACTATTAGTTTTATCTAACATCTCACATTTTAGGAAGCAACATTTTATTAGGATCACACCTCCCTTCAACATGACCATGTTGCCTACAATGTTTTTCAATTGTTGTGATTAAAAGTCTTCTCATCTTTAAGCCCTTGCAATTATTGCAAGGACAATAAAATTTCCCATCACCCTTTCTTATGAATCTAGCCCACAATCTATCAAGTGACTCTTCATTTTGTTCTGGACTAATATTATCTGACATGATTTTTCTTTACCAAGCTTGAATATTTAGATCTTAAAAAAATATCAAAATCACACTCCAATAATTTTAATCATACACAGATAACAAAATATAATAATTATAATATTTTACACCAAAAAAAATTGGCATGCAACCACCCCTGCAAAAGAGAAGATAGTCTAAAGTTAATGACCCCAATTAACACTTTCAAATGCTAATTCCAAAAATTATTAAATTTTGATTTTACTATGATTTCCAACTATTAGACTCCTAAAATAAGAATATTGAACTTACACAAAAAAATCTGGAAATGAAATTCTCAAAATGCAGCTAATAGGCCTCAACAATTAAGGCCTACTCAAGACTTTGCGAAGTCACTGCAAGGTTTCCAGGCCTTACCTGATGATTTCAACAGGAGGATTAAAGAGTTGGCAAAGAGTTTTGATCACTGGAGTGACACATCTTTACAAGATATTGTAGATGCCCAAGGAAATGTAAGATCACTGCAGCAATGGCAGGATAGGGTAGATGAAATCATCAATGAACAAATCAAATTGATTTGTGATGACTCAGATTATGACATGTTGATGAGTAGTATGGATAAAATCATTAACACTAGCACATTTTCATAATCTTTTGAAAGGGAGGCGAATCAAGTAGCAGTAAAGTATACACCTTACAATGCCAAGGTAAATGAGGTGGTAAATTTTAATTGGCCAACGAATGAGGAATATCAAGGATGGGTATAAAAGTACTTAACTGAACAAGAATAGGACAGAGTCTGCAACCAATAGTTAATAGCTCAGTGGTTATGGTTATAAATAATTTTGGCTATGTCTTGGTGGCAGTTTTGGTGCAAGTTTTTGAAGTTTGGCAAATGCAACAGTTATTCTCCAATAGATGGGATGAACAAGAAGATTCTCCAGAGACTCAGCTGTTGTAACCAATTTTTTAAATGTCATAAGGCGGTCCAAGTGACCAGTGACAGGTGTATTTTTGGTTCGATGCTTGTTGCTCCTTCATTTTCCCTATAAGAAGGATTTTAGGACTAGAAATATGGGTTACCAAGTTAGATATCTTTAGGTCGAGTCTAAGTGAAGTTGCAGAGAAAAATTGTAAAGAGCCTGATATTATAGTGAAGATACTATTCTTAAGTTTGGTGTCATTCTGTTGTAGGTTTTAGTTTTATGGGTACTTAATTTTCAAGACAGTACTAGCATCTGAATGAAAATTACTCATTTCAAGGTCATGTATCTCCATTGTATTAATATATTATTATCTTGAATAAAATGATCAAGGGTTATTTTGTTCATCTCACTATTATGGTGTGTGTAATTCTCATTTTGGCTTTAATTCAAGTAATTAATTAAAATTCTTGAGTGAGGTTATAGGTGACTATGTTCATATAAGGATTTGATAAGTAGTATTGGGTTAGAATATATATAGATGGTATTGTAAGGCAGTATTATCTGAGATTTTATATGCTATGTGTCTAGAAGATAAACTTGGTTACAGTAAAAAACAACCAACACCTTTGATATTATCTAGCTATGGCTCCCAAATCTAGTGAAAATTGATCATTAGGGTTAAAATTGAAACCTTGCAAATATAATCTTTGTCCAAATCCATCAAGAATTTTCCATCATTTATAAACAATTCCCTTATAAAGAATTTGTGAAGTCACGTCTAAAATCTGGAAATGAAATTCTAAAAATGTACAAGACTAAAAATGAAATCCAATGAGATGTTGCTTTAAAATATGATTTTCAAACCTGGAAGTACAAATCTGAATTCACAAATGAATTCTGGAAAAACACAATGACTACCCTCAACCTGGCGATATCTTCTCGAGTTTCTTCTGATTTTCCCCAAGAAAACCATCGAGCAAAACATTGTCACAATAAATAGTCGAGCTCTTTTTTATTTATGCCCGCCACAATTTAACTTTGCAAGTCCATCTAAATTTTGGTGAAAGTTCTTCGTCGAAACATAAACGAAAAAAATGATTCGTCGAAAATTCGACGAATGTCAGGGATAAATTTTTTTTTAAATGAAAATTCGCATAAGTGCTCGATGATACATCTAATTTTGTAGCTTTCGTCGGAAGGTTTCATCGAATTTCACAATCAAATGAGTTGGTGCTTGATGTATGATGGATAACATGAGTGTTCCCAAAAAAAATTGAGTTGAGGCATTATATAATATAGTTTATTTGCTAAAAAACTCTCCCACATAGGTGATGAAACATAAGAAACTAGAGGAAACATGGTCTAGGAGGAAACTGAAAGTTAGTCATCTTAAGGTCTTTGGTTCCATTGCATATGCTTGGATTCTAGATGAGAAGAAAACCAAATTAGATCCTAAGACTAAGAAATTGATGCTTATAAGGTATAATGACAATCATAAGGCCTACAGGTTGATTAGTGTGGACATTGACCGGTTGATTTTTGGCAGAGATGTTGTGATTGATGAGGAAGTAGGGCCTTTCTAAACATCTCCAGAGTTCCAAATTATTGAAGACTAGCCTATTGTGGCTAATAATTCATGTATTTAGTTTCAGGAAACTATACTTGAAAGGGAGGATTCAAAGCATGAGAAAATAGGCCCAATTTTCATTGATGATAACTTGGATCAACATCCAAATGACACAGATACAAAAAGAGCCCAAGAAATGATGACAATGTTGATTTGGATGTAGACTCTCTTAAGAGGAGACCAAAGTGGTGGGAAAGCACCATTGGAGATGTTCGAGTAAGTGCAATGATTGAGGGTAGATCATCAAGAGGCAAGAGCAAGACAAACATAGTCAACTTTTCTCTCATGGCCAATATTTAGGGAGTGTATGAACCATAGGTGTTTTCAAAGGAAAAATGAAAACCTGAATGGGAAAAGGCCATGGAAACTGAACATGAGAGTCTTATGAAGAATGATATTTGGGATCTTTTAGATCTTCCACCAAGGAAGAAACCCATTGGCTGCAAATGAGTTTTCAAGGTCAAGTACAAAGCAAATGGTACACTTAACAAGTGTAAAGCTAGGATGATCGCTAAACAGTTCTCATAGAGAGAGGGCATTGACTACAGGAAGATCTTTTCTCCTATAGCAAAGATGAGCACCATTTGATTGGTTCTAGCGGTAATTCATTTTGGTTGGACCGTCCATCAAATGGATGTAAAAAGTGCCTTCCTTAATGGAGATTAGGAGGAAGAAGCCTACGTGAATCAATCACAGTTTTTTTAGGTTGTAATGAAGGAGCATCGTGTACGTAGATTGAAGAAAACTCTATATGGCCTGAAGTTGGCACCCAGGGCATGGTACATCAAAATCGACAAGTATTTGGTTGAATAGGGATTTCAGCGATGTCCTTCAGATGCCAATTTGTACGTCAAAAGCATGGGTACTAATCTCATTCTTCTAATCATTTATGTGGATGATATCATTATTACAGGTAGTGAGGCAAGTGTTATTGAACAAATCAAATCTGATATTAGTAAAGATTTTGACATGACCGATTTAGGCCTCCTACATTACTATCTAGGTGTAGAAGTTTGGGAAACAATTGGCAGTCTTTTTATTTCTCATTCCAAATATGCCAAGAGTTTGCTCGTCAAATTCAAAATGATAGATTGCAAAATTTTGTCAACACTTATGGAGAAATGGCTGAAACTTTTAGCCAAAATTGACTCAAATGTAGTTAATGAGTCAACATATAGGCAACTAGTGGGCAGCCTTATATATCTTATAGACACTAAACTTGATTTGAGCTATGTTATGAGTTTCTTTTCTAGATTCATGACAACACCAAATGTAGAACATTGGAAAGAGACACTTGACTTTGGCATTTTGTACTACAAAAGAAAAGATCCTAGGTTGGTTCGGTTCGTAGATTCAAATTGGGTAGGTTTTATTGATGATAAACTATCCACTTTGGGAATGTTTTCAGCCTTGGCATGGGTGTAGTCACATGGACCAGCAAGAAGCAGTAGTATAGCTTCGAAGGAACAATAAAAGAAATGTGTGATCTAGTATAGCTTTGAAGGATGCTTTCAAATTTGAAAATGCCTCAAGTAGAGACTTTACCCTTGTTCTATGACAATCGAGGGCTGCTCAAACTTGCCAAGAACCTAGTCTTCAATGAGTGTACCAAACATGTGGAACTACATTGTCACTTTATCAAACAACTTGTAAAATATGGATTGGTTATGTTGCAATTTTGTCTTTCAAAAGATCAAATTGCAAACATTCTTACCAAGCCTTTGGATCCTGACAAATTTGTCAAATTTTAGGACAAGCTTGGTGTAGTTAGTAGATTGACCATTAAGGGAGGGTATTAAAGTAATGCTTTATTTATAATGGTCAATTACTTTTTAGGATAGACTTCAGGAACCTTTTTTAATAAAGTCATGTTTACTTTAGGTTATTGCTTTTTGCTTTATTAGTTTCCAGTCTTATCCTCTTAGTTATCACTCTTATACTCTTTGGATAAGATGTTTGTAATCATATATAAGGATGCTTTTTCTCCTTATTTCAAAATTGATTCGGTAATGCAATCTTGGTTATCTTTTTGTGTTATGTTTTTTTAATAAAACTCAAATCTTGTAACCTTTTCCTATCTTCTCCCTTCTTGTGCTAGCTTGGCAACTCTAAATCAAGGCAAGGAAATTCAAAGACATAATTTAGAGTGGATTTCAATGTATTTCCATTATAGAAAGTACACTTGTGGACATGTATGCCAAATGTGGGAGTTTAGAGGATGGATTCAAAGTATTCAATGAAATTCATATTCAAGAATTAGTTTCTTAGAATGTTATGATTTCTAGGCCTACTACAAATGGGTGTGTTGGGATGCCAGACATCATTACCTTCATTAATGTTCTCTTTGCATGTTGTCATGTTGGCCTAGGGCATGTTGAGTGTAAGTGTTCTATTAGCATTAACCACACCTATTAGGTTATGCATGGACTACATCACTATATTTGCATGGCTAGCCTTCTTGGTTGAGTTGGACACCTAAACGAGGCACATAATTTAAGGTAAACTTGATCCTACTCCATGGGTTTCTTTATTTGGTGCTTGTAGAGTCCATGCCAATGTGGAGTTGGTGGAATATATTGCCAAAAATCTTTTTGAGCTATATCCTACACATTATGTAGTGTTATCAATGTAGATCCTACACATTTAATCTTGTTTGTAGATATTGAAATCCTTATTGGATTTGAATACATTATAGGAATAGGAGTTACAGTGCGGTAGGAGTCCCTGCCAAATGCTGAAAGGGCAAGGCCAGATTTATTTGGTAGCTGCCTGCTAGATTAGTCTGACAAAGCTAAAGACAAATGAACAAATTGAAGGAAATAGCAGAGATAAAAATTCAAACACAAAAAAATAATTTAACTCAGAACAACCATTAATCACCTTTGCTACTTCAGAGCAAAATAATATATTAATTTTCTTCTCTATCGATTATAGAAAATATTCCAGTATTTAAAATATTTCGGCCCACACAAAAAATTAATACAACTTTAATGTCATAAACATGCCAGTAGTTAAACGGTTCTATACAAGGTCATAAGGATTTAATAATGTCCTAGTCATGTAGAAAGTTGTCCAATCAAAATTGTCCTTTTATGCCAATGAGGAGCGCACAAACAAACGCCGCCGAGAAAAGTCAAAAAGGTCAACACAGGTTGACTACCGCACTATCACCGCGGTTTACGAGGAGACTGCGATGGCCGTGATAACGGCAAGCACTGCAAGAAAGGAGCATACCACGCTACCGCCGCAGTGGCCGCGGTAACCAAGCGGTCTCCAAGGAACGAGATTACCGTGCTACCGCGGTGGCCATGATAACCATCCACCGACAGACAACTAACTGCCAGAGATGGGCACCACGCTACTGCAAGAGGCAAGGGAACATACCGCGATAGAGCGGTAACTATACAGACTGACGGTGAGTGGAGCGAGCTGGCGGTTAACTGCATTACCGCGGTGAGTGAGTTAAGAGGTCGCAGTAGTGCGGTGGTCACCGCATTACCGCGAGCAAAAGATGGAGTCGGCATGGTATGGCGGTAAGCATTGACTGGGGCTGTTGGATTTGACTGAGACGTTGACTCACGAGTTGGGAAAATTTCCAACACTCCCCCTTGAGCACTACTCGTGCCATTTTTGATTCCCAACCGATCTCTTTGAAAATTGAAACTTTCTTTCCCCAGTGCCTTTGTGAAAATGTCTGCTTGTTGTTCCTCTGATCTACAGAACAAAATAATTTCACCATTGTTGATCAGCTCTCGAATGTAGTGAAAACGCATATCTATGTGCTTGCTGCATTTGTGGAATACAAGGTTCTTCGACAGAGCTATGGTTGAATTGTTGTCACAAAAAAATTGTGTTGCCTCTGTCTGCTCATTCTGGATTTCCTGCAGTACTCTTCTCATCCACACTACCTGGCATGATGCACTTGTAGCTGCAACGTATTCAACTTCAGCTGATGACAATGTAACAATCAGTTGTTTTTTTGAAGACCATGCAACTACTCCACTTCCAAAGTGAAAAACATAACCAAACGTGCTTTTTCTTTCATCAACACTTCCGGCACAATCACTATCTGTATAACTTGTTAATCTGAAATAATCTGATCTGGAATATTGGATTCCAAAATTTTTGGTTCCACTGATATACCTTAAGATTCTCTTTCCATCTATCCAATGTGATTCTTTTGGTGATTCCATGAATCTGGAGATCAAACTAACTGCATACATGATGTTAGGCCTTGTGGCTGTCAAATACATTAAGCTCCCTACTAGCTGTTTGTACAAAGTTGGATTAACATCTGAGCCTTTGTCTTCTCTGCTCAATTTCAGTCTAGTCACCATTGGAGTAGGTGTTGACTTACAGTTTGACATATTGAATCTCTTTAAAACATCCTTTGCATATTTAGATTGTGAAATAAAAATACCATCTCTATTTTGTGTTAACTCAATGCCTAAAAAATACTTCATCATTCCCATGTCTATCATTTCAAACTCTTTCATCATTTCTGTTTTGAACATTTCAATTGACAGATTCCCTGTTAAAATCAAATCATCAACATACAGGCATATGATAAGAATTTTACCTTCATCATTCACTTTAGTGTATAGTGTTGGTTCATTGTCACATCTAGTAAATCCATTATTTGTGAAATAAATGTCAATTCTGCTATACCAAGCTCTTGGGGCTTGTTTCAAACCATATAGTTCCTTTTTCAGTTTATAGACTTTGTCCTCTTGTCCTGATATTTCATATCCTGGTGGCTATTCAAAGTAGACTTCCTCTTCCAGATATCCATTGAGAAATGCTGACTTCACATCCATCTGGTGAACTAGCCATCTATTATGTGCTGCTAATGCCAATAGCATTCTGACTGTGTCAAGTCATGCAACTGGTGCAAAATTTTCATTGTAATCTATTCCAGGTTGTTACAGTGCATAACCTTTTACCACCAATCTTGCTTTGTGCTTCTGTACTTCTCCATTTGCATTCAACTTAGTCTTATAAATCCATTTGACACCTATTACTTCTTTGTCTTTTGGAAGACTTTGCAACTCCCATGTCTTATTGTTTTCTATTGAATTTATCTCATCATCCATTGTTGTTAACCACTTTTCTTCCTTGATTACATCTTCATAATGAATTGGATCTTCAGCTTGTGAATAAAAGGCAAATAGTGTAAATTGTTGAGGATTGTTCTCACCTTCATTTTGACTATATATATCAATCATGCTTTTGATTTTATGTCTTCTCATACTTGCCAAACTAGGATTTTATAAGTCACTTGAATCTACAGAATGAGGACTTGAAGGTCCTGCGCCAGAAATTCTTGTTGTGGTTGGTGTCTGCAGCCCTCTTGTTGTTGCTCTTGTATTACTAGTTGGTGTCAATTGTTGACCACTTTCTTGAGGTTGATTAGGAACTACAGGTACATTAGTTTGAACTGTATTTTCATTCTCATCTTGAGGGATATTAACAGTAACATTGACTGCATTTTCTTTGCTTCCATCCCATGCTTCATCTTCAACAAATTGGACATCCCTGATAATTATTACTTTCTTGGTTAAGGGATTAAACAGTTTGTATGCTTTGGATTCATCACTGTATCCAACAAAGATGCATTTTTCTCCCTTGTTATCAAGTTTTCTTCTTAACTGTTTAGGAACATGTGCATATGAAACACAACCAAAGACTCTCATGTGAGACACACTGTGCTTTTTACCTGTCCATGCTTCCTCAGGGATTAAATTCATCACACTTTTAGTAGGGCATCTGTTCATAATATATGCTGCACAAGATACAACTTCAACCCAAAATTCATTTGTTAAGTGCTTGGCTTTTAACATGCTTCTAGCCATCTCCATTATGGTTTTGTTTTTCCTTTCAGCTGCACCGTTCTGTTGAGGTGTGTATCTTGTTGTAAACTGTTTGTGTATTCCATGTTCTTTGCAGAAATTTAAGAACTCTCTCGATATGTATTCACCTTCTCTATCTGTTCTCAGCACTTTGATGAACAACCACTTTGTTTTTCAGCTAAAGATTTAAATTGACAAAAGTAATTAAACACCTCACTTTTCTGTTTCAGAAAATACATCCATGTCTTTCTTGAATAATCATCTATAAAAGTCAAAAAATAGAAACTACCACCTATTGAAAGTGTCTGCATTGGACCACATAAATCTGAATGAACTATTTCCAATGGGGCTCTTGCTCTAGTGGATTTCCCTGCTGGGAAAGACTCTCTATGTTGCTTTCCAAGTATGCAACCTTCACAAACTCTCTCTGGTTTTTGAATTAATGGAATTCCCTTTACCATGTTCTTCCTATGAAGCAAATTCAAATGTCCAAAATTTAAATGACCAAATCTTAAATGCCAAATCCAATTCTCATCCTTTACCTCTTCTTGAAAGACAGTTTGAATAACAGTTGATTCCTCTTGTGCTTGTGCAAAGTTTGTACTCAAAGTTGGCTGAATTCTCAAAGGAAACATTCTATTGTTTACCATGTGAATTTTTGCAATCAACTGGCCACTTGGGTATTTGTCTAAAATAGTGCATAACCCATTCTTGAATGACACTCTATAACCCTTTTGAATTAACTATCCTACACTCATCAAATTTTGTTTAAGGCCGGGCAAAAAATAAACATCAAAAATATATTTTTGCTCCCCCTGCTTGGTTAGAATATTAACATTCCCTTTTCCTTTAACTAAAACTTTGTTGTCATTACCCAGGGTGACATCTGACTTAACATTCTCATCTAAACTTGTGAACAACTCTAAATTCCCTATCATATGATTACTATAGCTTGAATCTAAAAACCAAACTTCTTTCTCACTAGCTTGAGCTACATTACAGGCTAAAAACATAGTGCTCTTATTAGGTCTGTTGTCTTGACTCTCTCTAGAAAAGTTTGCATTTTGTCTACCCATTTCATACTGTTTCTTTCTACACTCATTCATATAATGGTCAAACTTTTTACAATAATGGCATTGAACCTGAGATTTATCATACCTTTTTCCTTGAGGAAAGTTTTGAGATGGGTTTTGGCTGCTGCCTCTTCCACTTGAACTTGACTGGTTATTTCTTCCACCTTTGTTGAAACCTCTTCCTCTTGCTCTGAAATTCTATCTACCTCTGCTTCTTCCTTGGTTAATTGAAGCTTGTGACTTGAATGCATGCTCCAATGACATATTTTTTGTTCTGCTAAGTCTATGCTCATGAGAAATTAATGAAGCATATAGCTCATCAATTGAATACTATGTGAGATCCTTTGTCTCTTCTATTGTGACTGCAATTGTCTCAAATCTTGTGGGTAAACTTCTCAAAATCTTTTCTATAACTTTGACATCTTCTAGTGTTTATCCATGTGTTCTCATCTGGTTTACCAGTCCCATTATTTGAGTAAAATATGAATCTACATACTCATTTTCTTTTATAAACAGAGTCTCAAACTCTCTTCTTAGTATCTGCAACTTTGCAATTTTTACTTTGTCCATTCTTTGATATGCTATTTGTAAAATGTCCCATGCTTTCTTAGACTTGGTAGTGGTTGATATTCTGGGAAAAATACTTTCATGCACACCTTGTAGAATAAAAAAGTGAGCCTTTGAATCCTTCTTCTTGTTATCCTTCAACAAGTATTTCTCTGCTTGTGTCAAGGCATTATATACTGCTACATCTGCCGGTTTTGGAAACCCATTCTCTACATACTTCCATAAATCTTGTGAACAGAACAATGCTCTCATTGTTATAGACCAATAGTCATAATTCTTTCCATTCAACTGTGGAATTTGATGATTACTCAAGCTTGTGCTTGCTGCCATGATTTACAGACTCTCTACAACTAACCTTAAGCTCTAATACCACATGAAGGAAATAGCAGAGATAAAAATTCAAACACACAAAAATAATTTAACTCAGAATAGCCATTAATCACCTTTGCTACTTCAAAGAAAAATAATATATTAATTTTCTTCTCTATCGATTACAGAAAATATTCCAGTATTTAAAAGATTTCGGCCCACACAAAAAATTAATACAACTTTAATGTCATAAACATGCCAACAGTTAAACGGTCCTATACAAGGTCATAAGGATTTAATAATGTCCTAGTCATGTAGAAAGTTGTCCAATCAAAATTGTCCTTTTATACCAACGAGGAGCGCACAAACAAACACTGCCGAGAAAATTCAAAAAGGTCAACACGGGTTGACTACCGCGCTACCGCCACGGTTTACAAGGACACCACGGTGGCCGCGGTAATGGCGAGCACTGCAAGAAAGGAGCATACCGCGCTACCGTCGTGGTTAGGAAACAAACCGCGATGGCCACAGTAACCGAGTGGTCTCCAAGGAACGAGCTTACCACGCTACTGCCGTGGTTAAGAAATAGACCGAGGTGGCCGTAGTAATCATCCATCGACGAACAACTAACTGCCAGAGATGGGCACCGCGCTACCGCGGTAGAGCGGTAACTATACGGACTGATGGTGAGTGAAGTGAGCTGGCGGTTAACCGCCTTACCGCGGTGAGTGAGTTAAGAGGCCGCGGTAGTGCGGTGGTCACCGCGTTACCGCGAGCAGAAGATGGAGTCGACGCGGTATGGTGGTAAGCGTTGACTAAGGCTTTCGGATTTGACTGAGACGTTGACTCGTGAGTTGGGTGAATTTCCAACACAAATGTGATGCCAATGAAAGACTTGTGAAGTAAATTTACTGAAAACAATACTCTACTATTTTCAGTATTCAAGAAGCGTACAAATGCTCTCATATACTCCAATTTTACATTACAATTTTCTTAAGGACACTTGATGCTTATATAGAGACAAGCCTACAAATGCTCTGAATACAGATCAATGGGCAATCAGTTCAATTTTACAGCAATCTGCATGAAAACGAACTTGTTAAAATGCAAGTAATAGAATTGTTGAGCATTCATTGAAGGACAAATAACACAAATCCTGCATTCTAGTGAATTAAATAGAACAAAGTAGAAAGCATCAGATCTAACCACCAAATATCTGATTTGACACCATAGGGAATATCTGCATCCAACAAAGACATGAGCCAAAAGCTTTTAGGAATGCACTTTTGCAGGATTGGATAGCATCAAGTATGTCAATGGCCTTACAATGATAGGCACAGTATCAATACCAATCTGCATAACAAACGTAGCACTTCAAGAAGTCCAACCACATGGAAGCTATAAGGAATCACAGTACCATCAATTTAGTTTATGTGGGATGTGTGCTAGTTCCCTATTTAGCCTCCATGTATTCATCAACTGCCTGATGTGAGGACCACCCAAATTTAGTTTCTGGTCTCAGATTTGGAACAATTTAGTGCCTGAAACATCCAACATCACATACTTTGTTATTGTCCCTGGAATCAACAAGATTTCTATAACATGTTATACACCATATCTTGTCGTCGTTTTGTATAAATTATTAAATCAAGGTTATACTTTTTATCTCATAGGTGATGCAAATGAGGGATGCACTACATTGAAAATTCAACCCAGGATGGCATCCATCAAATACTCTTTTGGGCATCAGCTAGAAGCACTTTTACTCTCTAAATTATAAATGGAAAATATCAAGAAAGCGAAACCTGTCACTAAAAAGAATAGTGGTGACTTTAAAGATTAAAGCAAACCCTACACCATGTTTTTTATGCTTCTGTAAGGAACTAGCCCCTATTGTTATATTCATGGCTTCCTCTTTTTTTCTCTATCCACGTAACTGCATATATACAACACAACAACTGTATTATTAATGACGGGTGGTTATATAAAGCTGTTCTTTTTTTGTTTACTTCAACAAAGATCCTTCACAGACTGTTCTTCTATTTGCTAGTCACTCACTTCATGAACCTGGTTCAATTATGTTTACGAAACTCTTCCTTTTAATTGTCTCTTTTTATTATTAAAGACCTCTTTAACAAAATAAACAAATTCATGGCTTCCTAGATATTGACTTATTGTCATTAAAAGTATCTCATGGCAGATTTACCCCAGGTTTCACTTCCCCTTCTATATACAATAAAATTTTCTGGTTTAGTTCAAGATATAAGAAATTCTTCTCATAAATTTGGAGCTACTAAAAGCCCAAAAAGATTTGCATTGGTAAAATTTGATCAAATTCAAAGAAATTTTGACACTAGGGAATCTGCTCCACAAGAAATTATTTTTTGAATACTATCTTTTTTGGACACTACAGATCACAGTGAAAAAAAAGAAGCAATGGTAGCACACCTTTTGGTTCTAAATGAAAAAGAGCCAAACCTATTTGCTTCATTTTATGGAAAAAGGAATAATGATAACTTAGGATCAGCTGTGCTATACTGCCTGATTTTTTTGGAACAATGCAATCCTCTTCAAACTTAGTTCCTCAATATTTATCACAAAAGAATAGCATATTTCTCCACTTAGGCCATCGGTGCAGCAAAGGCAATCAATGGCTCATAATGTCTGGCACCAGCCCCAAGGCATTCTACAATTAAGAAATTCAATTAATAAGGATGATGGATTAGATTTACAAGCCAACTAAGCTACTTTAAACAAAGGTTATGTAATTGGCATACACGCTGAAAATTATTGTTAAATTTGATTGTGATATTGATAGTTTCAACATCAATATCACACAAAATATGGAAAGCACTTTTGACCTACTGAAACAGAAAATAAGAGTACCAGTGGCTACCATTAAGAGGAACACAGGAGGGCCAAGAATTTGCCTGTAAATACTGGCGCAGAATTTTTCTTGTTCTCGTGAACAAGATTGATTCTTCTAAGAATATTGGATTGAACCATTATCAAGCTCTTCTTATGACTTCTTTGGTTAGACACAATTTCAAAGTTCAAACCTTCTTGATCAGTGAGGTTCTTTCTTTTGGTGTGGCCTCTCGTCTTTTGACCTGTTTTGCTCCTGGTTATTTTTTGGTCAGGTGTGGTTGACAGTTTTTTGTAGTTTTGCAGTGCCTCTGTTGTTTCTTTGTTTTTTGTGAAAATTTCAGGTGCCCTTCAAAACCTGTTTCTGTTGTTCTGTTTCTTTGACAAAATTTGATACTTTGATGTTTGAATATGTTCTTTTTCTTCACTTTATACAAGGTTTTGAACCCTTTCAAAACCTTGCTTACCTTATAAAAAACAAGCACCTTCACTACCATAGGTGAAACGAAAATCAGGAAGCTTGTCAGAAGAGTTGATGATAGCAGGATCCCTGATCACAATGCACTTTTGTTTAGAAAATATTGAAGCAACTTTAGTCACGTGGTTGCTGCTCTAGTAGTGGGCATACTCTTGCTATTGAATTTTCTTAATGTGGAAAGCCATGAATCTCAATAGGAATTAAATGCTTCCATTGTTTCTTCTTTACATATTACTCCACGAGAAGACATAACAAGTCAAGCAATATTGTCTAGAAGGATTTTCACTTTGAAAGATAAGATTGTGAAGTTGGACAACACTGATGGTGGCCAGATGGAAATAAAAATAATTATCAATGTTTGAAAGACTGTTGATGTTGCCACCATTAACAAAATATTCAAAAATGTATTGGGTTCCTACCATATAGAGATTGAGGTTATTGAAATGTCTTTAGTCTTCGGTAGGGGACCAATGGAGGGTGCTAGTAAGTAATTCGCTTGTCAAGCATGTTGTGGTCGTTTTGCTTTAAAATTTTGTTACTGCCTGAGCATATTATGAATATGCAATCCACTTCATTTTTATCTAGAATTCTTTTGAGATGAACGATCCTTTTGTAGTCTGGCATAGTTTGTATTCTGGGAGAATAAATTGTCTCACATTAACCAGAATAATAGTAATGCTAAATTTGTTATGACGAAAAAATCTACCCTTCGTATTTTGCAATCCCATATCTTAAATATCATAATTACTCTGATAAGAGATAAAGAGGATGTAGTATATGCAAACACATGGTTAAATGGTTTGCATGCCAAGCCAAGCTCATGTATATCTGCATATTGGGGTGCACTTCTCAAAGGTGGTGTGCATCTAATCCGCATTACCCATGCAAAAATTTATAAAATTATAGAGAAACAAAAAAGGTAAATCAATTTAGAGGGGATCAATATGTAATGAGCCCAATATTGCGTAAGAAAATAAGATAGGAATAAAGTTTATTCTAGGAAATAGGATGGCAACAAAGTATAAGGCTACTCTATGAAGTAGGCTGTCGAAGGAAAAATAAAAAGAGGATAAAGAATAATACCTTTCTAAGGGAAATAGAATAAAGCAATTAAAGCCATACAAAGGCGGTTGATGGTTTTATCAGAAATGGATAGGGTTGTTTTTGGAGAAGCTTCCTTGTAAATATATATGGCCAGAAGAGTATCGTCTACTAAAATCCTATTATCTTGTAGAATCAACACCTCAATACAATGAAATTGCCTTTAAAATTGGCAGAGGCTTCCTTGAGACCTTTGATTGTTCTGTGCATTGCTTGTACTGGAACAAATTTAGTACTCCTTTTTAATGTAGTGAAAATTTCATCCATAGATCAGTTTTGATTTCCAACCTCTGAAGTCTACATTTCAAGGCAAGTTTTGATTTTTTATTTCATCTCAGAGCTTATCAATCAGATTTTAGTTCATTCAACTGATTCTTTAACTTTCTTTTTTATTTGCATTGAGAATAAAGGATACAAACAAAAGGAAATGGAGTGTGCCAATCATAGGAATTGCAATTTTAAAATAAAGAAACGCAAGAGTGAGATCCACAAAAATGCCATCATGTAGGTAATAGTCAATGCGAAATATTGCAGGGAGTTACAAACTTACAACTAATTTTTCATTGATTAGATTGATTACAAGAATTATAGAGGTCCCTCGCCAACAAAAGGTATGGAAAAAAATTAGCCAAGTGGATCATTATTCACCGATCAACAATAGTCTAAGATGCCAATGCCTGAAGAAATTTCATGATAGTTTTTCTCAGCTGCAAATTCGAAAAAATTCAAAACAGCAGAACATCCTACACTCAGAAACTCAATGTGCTTACTTTAAGGAAAAAGAAATAACATCATTGAAGCCTCGAATAATCAAAATCTCAAATGTGCTCCTCAACAAAGTTGTACGCCACAAAAACCGAGTCTATATTCAATCAAATACAAACCATGTGTGGGTATGAAAAATATACATGTCTATCACTGATGCACCTCCTTATACTGTAATGTTGAGTTGGCAGTGTAATGTACCCTAATACTGTAATGTTGAATTGGCAGTGTAATGTACCCTACTTGGAGTATGTCTGGATTTTCCTTAATAAACATTTACACCACATAAAATTGTTTAACAAATAATATTTCATGGCAATTTATATAATATTATTGAATTTAAGAATAAATGAACTATTAACATTTATGAAATAATGAACAATTTAAACTTTGAATCTAATCTATAAATTCCTTTTCAATAACCAATTATGGTAGGGATAAGCGAGAAACACATGATATGGCACCAAAAAAGGAACATCCAACAAGACAATCCCTTTAGGAACATCCAACCAAGACAATTCCTGTAGGAACATCCAACCAAAACAACTTTGTTCATCTTAGGGACATCCAACCAAGACAATCCCTTTGGGAGCATCCAACTAAGAAAAATTCCCATATCGCACTTTAATATATCTCCTTGCCATCCTTACACATGGTTGCTCAAAGGAAAAGATGTAAATTATAATAATATAAACAATTTCACTATTTTTCTTATTTACCCATTTAGACATAACATATCTCCCTTGTTGTAAATCAGTCACTATGAAAGTAACTATACATATCTTTGCATGCCTATCAAATAATATATATATTAAATGCATATATATTCAATTCCAATTCAATCACTGATTGTATCTATAGTTGTTGCTTTTCTGAATGTAGATTTATTTTTGAATCATTCACCCTTTGAAATGTTTCTCCTTTTATATCCTCCCTTGTAGGGGAAAATACATCTTTTTGTCACACCTTTCCCTTGGTAAGGGACACATCCCTCTAAAGCCTAATCGCTACCTTAAGACTTTTGGTAAGTATTAATTATAACCTTTTTCCAATCGCCACTTTGCTTTTGACTAGTGATGATTTTGATTGTTGTTTTAACTGTAGTCTTCATTATGTACGGCTACCTTTCTAATAGGGAATCACTACCTTTAATATTTTCTTTAGTTAATTCCATAAAACTTTGTGAAGTTTCCTTGGTCAGCGATCACCCTCAATTTTTATAAAGGTTGTGATCTTCCTTAGTTAGCAATTATCTGATTTTTGTGTAAGCAGTAATCAGGTAGCATGGCAGTCCACCTTGCCCCAAATTGCTTGTTCTCAAGCAATTTTATTTTTTCACTGAATCATTTTTGTCAATACTAGGATCCCAAATTAACTTCTTAGATTTGGAATGCTCGGGCATTTCTCCTTGTGATGTAATCGTTTTCTATTGTGATGCCTTGATATAATTTGGTTATGTTCGAATTTATACTCCAATGATGCCCTTGGATGAGTAGTTGTTAGTAAACTTGTCTCAACTTAACTACTAATAAGGTTAATATCACCCTCTAAGGTATGAGCATAATTTATTGTCTAATATTCTTCTAACTTATGTACTATTGTTTTCCAATACTCTCAACAACAAAACCAAGAATTGTAATTTGCAAGAACTTGTTATTTAAGACAAGTTTTCTCTCATTTCACTACCACAAGGTCTTGGGTGATAATACAAATTCTTTGTTACCCCTGTTGAAATCCAAAGTCATGATGGAGTATGGGAATATTGTGAATATCAAGATCCCACTCCTTTGTGTAAAACCACTAGATGTTTGAGTGACAACTTCCCTTAGATAAAGTATATTTCATTTTGTGTAAACATTTGAACAAGGTTTGAGGCAAGTTTGTTTCTAATGAGGATGTAATATAAAATGGGTTATAGAGTTTTTGTAATGTTTAACCTAGTCAAACGCCTGTCATACCCATAGGTAATTAATGACATATTATAAACTTCTAAGTATATATTTCCTAGATAATACTTAAGTACAAACTTATTAGATTGATCAAGTCAATAAAATAAAAGATATATAATAGTTTAGCATTCCTATCAAGGAATAGAAGGATTTAAATTTATAGGTTTACACTAATATCCAATTTTGTCCCATCTTCCAAATCGATTGGAGTTCATAATTCCTCTTGACATATACCCATGTTTGGTACTAAAATCATTTTCATATCTTGGGAAAACATTTTTTTATTTCACCTTATTCATTTAAACAATATCAATTTTTCCCAGAGTTTGAAAAGTGAGAATGACTTGGGATTTGTGGGGTTATGGGCCCATAATGTAACTTAGCATAGGCTTATATAACAATTTTGTTGTAACTTGATTTGTAGCAAACTTAACTAAGGTACCTACATTCCTTTAATACTAATGTATTTGGTCTTTAATCATAAATGCGGAGTTAGTTTGATCAAGAAAAAGGACTTAGGAGTAGAAGACCCTTGGATGAAATGATTTACTCTAGATAGAAGTGAATTGGGTCAGCAAGACAAAGCTCACTAGATCAATTTTGTAGGTTACAAGGTGGATCATATGTGGTATGAACTTGATTGTACATTTGATCTTGTTCAAAAATGAATAGAACAAATATGTTCCTACCTCAATGAAGCTTGATGACTATATCATCCGATAAATCTCAAAACACAAAATTCAATTTAGAGTGTCCGTGGTTCTTTCCAAAAAAATTCCTAGGTCTCTCTAAGAGTCAAAATTTGTTACTTGTAGGTTCGTAAAGGATTGAGTGGTCCTCATTACATTCTCTAAAATGTTGTTTTGGCATATTAGAGTTTTGTTGAATTTAGGTTTTTATTACTATTTCTAATTCTAATAATTCACTGTATGATGTTTCAAATGGGGTGTTACAGGTAAATCATTGTAGATTTTTTTGGAATATTTTTATGGACTTTCATGTCATTGTTTTGTTTTTAAGAGATTGGCCATCCTAGGTTAAGATGATATCTCAGTGTACTTATATCTCAAAGTTGAAAGTCAAAAAATCTTAATCCATCTTTGTATCTTAGTTATGCCTAAATTTCTATGATAACTGTTGGTGTAAATAAAGTCTTGTACCTAGTTAATTCATTACTAGGGGACTTATTTACATGTTAAGTTTACTTAGGTCCTATGAAGGAATATTTCTAGGTGTTAATTGTCATTCTAGTTGTTATCTTATCTTTTGACTTGTAACACATGTGAACCTAGGTAAGTGTGGTTAGTTGTCTCATGTCATATGATTAAGACACTTGTCACAACCCTATGACATCTTGTATCTCACCTTGGCTATATAACCAAGGGGTTTCTACTACATTTTCATATCAATTGAATCGTATTTGCATATGCATATTCTCTCTCTTGTGATTTTTATTTGGCCTCGAGATCTTGACAGCCATAACCAATTCTAACATGGTATCAGAGCGGGTTGGTTGTCATTGGATAGCCATTTTTTGAAGAGATTTTGGTAAATCTTGTAAAGTTGAGTATGCTCTTCTCTTGCATCGTATGATGATCTGGAGAATCAGAAAAGCTTCATAGAAATACCAGATTTGGGGGGGTTTCATTTTTGGCTCTTTATTGCAAGTTTAAATCAGAGCTTGTTGGTGCAAGTCTAAGCTCACCATTACATCTAGAGTGTTTGAGAAAGTTATTTTTTTCCTTTTGTTTCATCCAAATCAAACATACGAGGCCAAATCTATGAGGGTTTGAAGTTGAAGAGTAGTTGCCAGTTCCAGAAGGTAGCTCCATTTTTGGAGCATTTTGGGTCAAATTTAACCCTACCATCGCATCCAAAAGGGCCAAAAACCCTAAGATTGATTGTCAATTCGTTTGAATTGGAACACTGTCAATTCATCTGAATCAAAGCAATTGTCCATTGAGGCAAAAAAAAAAAATTCTAAGGAGTCATACGACCCCCCAAGTTGTCATAAATACAATGGTACGATTTGTAGAAAAATTATTATTTAATCAACTAAATATTTTTGAATTCTTTTTTGTAAAAAAGAAAGGTTTTTGTTGGTCGATTAAATTTTTAAGGGAAAGTTTTTATATTGTAAAAAAAAAAAGTAGAAATTTATTTTTTTGTGGAAAGAATATCAAACTATACTTTTGCGGACATTGTAGTATGCACAGGCCCATACTCTGCCACGTGGACCCACATGTCATACTCCCCCATGCTCAAATTCCACCGACAACCTGCTTTGAAAACTGGCACATTTTCAATCAAACAATAGTCAATTCAAATATAAACCAATGGTTAAAAAGTTAAAGATTCTAGTGAACCTTTATAGATTCTAACTATGAATATTCTATTATTGGTGAAGATTTTTTTGACCCAGTGATGACCTATGAACCGTCAAAATCAAGCCAATGGTTTCAGCATATTCCAAGCAGGGGAGAGTATATTCCTTTCTGACGAGCTACAAGCTCTCAATTTTAATCGCTAGTAATGATGACATCATCATACATAAGTGATGATGTCAGCATCCTAAAAATCATTTCCCCCTCACTATTGGGCTTTTTGATTTTGTAGTTCGCTTTCAAAGCCTCATATCTTGCTCATTTTGACTCCTTTTTTCGAACAATTCTTTTTAATTTGGGCTAATTTTTTGTGCTCTACATGGTGGTGCAATAAATTTTTATTTTTGGTGCTTGGTTGTTCTAGAATTCATATATTCTCATAGGTGTTGCTGCTTCATCCTCATTTTAGGCACTTCGAGAGCTTATATCTTGCTTCTACAATAACATTTTTGGGTGTTTTTTCTTTTGAAAGTCCATAATTTTTTGTGTACTTTTCAGTGGTATGATCAGATTTATCTCATTTTGTACCAAAAATTGTACTTGATTTTGTGGCCTATTTTGGTATATGTAAGCACTATGATCAAGTCTAGCTTTCTGCTTTGGTATCTAGCAATTGTAAACACACTAAATGTAAAGTGTCACAATTAGATATTACTTGGGGGGTTTCTTGATTGAGTGATTTATGGGGAGGGGTCTCTTGGTGCATTCTTTTGATCTGTTTTCTTATGCTCTCTCATTTTCATGGATCATTCTAAGTTTCCTTTGCTCACATCATATTGTGGCAATGGAAAAAGTATCCCTTCTACTTTTCCTTGCTTGGTTGGGCCCTCCTTGTAAACTGAGCTTAATGGTGCCTTGATGTAGTGTTGCAATGTGTTTAACACATTCACATTAGGTCTTGGGCCCTCACGAACTAATAAATTCAAATGGTACCTTGCTTAAGTGTTGTGAAGTGTTGTAACACACTTTCAAAATTTTCTAAGGTTTTGTTGATTAACTAAACCTAATAAATCTCTTTTCAATCAAAATAAACCTTAATCATGCCTTATTTTAAGTGTTGAAAGGTGTTGTAACACACTTTAACACTTTTTTAGGGTTTTCATTAATAATTGGGCTTCTTTATGCTTTAATTTCCCTTATTTGGCATCCACAAGCCCCATTTAATGTATCTTTTTGAGGATAATCCCGACACAAATCATTACCCAATCATAATTCAAGTGTTTTTGGCTCGTGTGGCCCAGATTTAGTGATTTTAGACTCATTTTCCACCTTGGGCAAATAAGTCTTGCCTAGATTTTTGGGTTCTAAACCTAGTTTCACACCTTTCTAAGAATTTTTAAAAATGGTCCCAAAAATTATGCCTAATGGATCTCATTCACCAACTTGGGTGAATGAGTCCCACTTGGCCCAAAATCAAAATTAATTCAATTTTTTGGCAAGATTTTATGCTCCTAGATCTGATGTCGGCTCGTAGTGTTGTAATTTTGAGAATTCTTGCATAATTGAGTATAAATAAAAGTTTATTCACTCATTTTAACCCCAAGTATTCAAGTATTCATCCTTATAGAAATTTTGAGTTGACAAGTGCATTCAAGTGTTTACAAGAGTCTTCAAGAGCTTATTATCAAGCATTTTACAGCAGCATTCAAGCATCAAGCATCATGTCACTTCATGCATCATGTTTGTTTTTGAGCTAACAATTGTGATGTAGGGTTTCATGATCCAAGCAAGGATTTCATTCAAGATCTATCACCTTCAAGCAAGATTCAAGATCTACATCCATTGGATCCATCTCACTAAAGTTTGTAGCACTTTATTGATAGATTTTGGTGAGTTGCACCATCATATTTTGTTCATTCATCATTCTCCATTCCTATTTCATTCTATTTCAAGGTTTTATTATCAAAACAAGGTTTGACCAAGGCAAACCCCTATCCACTAACAAAATAACATTTTCCCCTCTCTTTAGTGTGTGATTTGCAAGTTTAGATTGAAGAAACATTGAAGAGAAATATTGGAAAGAGTTGTTAAAGTTGTCACTAAGCCTTGGAGAGCATTGTAGAGCACCTACATGTTGATTTGCAGAGATTTGGATCTAGAAACTTGAAGAAGCGGAGCAGACTAAGAAGAGAAGATTCAAATCTTAAAGTTTTAGAAAACCCCAACTAGATTGATTCGCCACTTTTGGAAAATGAGTCCCAGTTTTGTTCAAAATTCATTTTTTTGCAAATTCAGATACCCATTTGGCAGATTCATGTTCCTGCACAAAGACCTAGATTTTGGACTGATTCGCCTAGCTTGGTGAATGAGTCCCAATCAACATTAAAATTATAATTTCTAGCATTTCAAACCTCCTTCCATTCATCTCTAGATTTCTAGGTGCACACAATTCATCTTACAACTTTATGTTTTTTTTTATTTACTTTTCTAGGTCATTTAGTGTTGCTTTACATTGAATTAGTGTTTTCCATGTCATCTTGCATCATAATTTTCATTGGGTTTGTCTTTCCAATTCTTAACTTTGTGGTGAACCCCTCATTAGTTTATAATCAGCCCCTAGGATAACCCTATTGCAAGATCTCTTTCTCATTTGCATTGAGATCTCTAGGGTTATCATTGAGTGGAATTGTTGGAAAGTGGGTGTGCTCTATGTCCTAAACCATATGATAGCACTTAATCCCCCATTTTCCTAGGTTCCATTTTGGTGAACTTGCATTTAGAACATCATAATTCTTATTTGGACTGCATCATCATCCTAGATTTGGCTTGCATTAGGGTTTGCATTAGTCAATTAGCACTAGGGTTTTTAATCTTGCATTAGTGAAAGTTCATATAGCTTACATTTTTGTATCCTAAATCAATGAAGATCAAACAAAATCTGCATTTTCACTTAAGATATATATCATAAAACCTAGAAAGCATAAAAATCAATTAAAATTTTCTAAACATTTTGACAAAAAATCCTATTGGGACTCATTTGCCACCTTGGGTGAATCAGTCCTAGTGCATATTTTGCACTGCATTTTTCAGTAGTTAAAGCTATGTTTCTATGCTTTTGTTTTTTTTTTTATAGCTTTCTTTTTAAATTTCTAGAATTTCTATTATAGTCGTTTCATTGTTCTTAGCCAATATTTCATTTGCATTCATATTGCATTTAGTAGCCCTTGTATGAGTATTTGGTGACCTATTGCTAATATTATAGTGAGACAAAGTTCAAGACCCATGTCATCCAACGATAACACAATCATTATGGATCTTGGGTTATCTAGCTCTTTCATTCCTAGTATTGACACTAGTACACTAGGTATGGACCATACCCTTAGCAAATCTTTACCTTCAAAAAGTGTGACGTATGTTGAAACCATGGTTGCTAGTGTCCTGCAAGAAAACATAATTCAAATTCATGCAGAATTAGCAAACCTACAACATCAAGTGCAAAATGATAACATTTCAACTACTGCCATCCCTACTATAGATAACATTCATCGCATGCTTGAAAGTGAAGATGTACTTGACCTCGTGAAAAAAATAGTTCAAATCTTTGGAAAACACCTCACCTCAACCACAAGTTGTCCTTTACCTACAAGAAATGTCACAAGCCAAGGAGGAACTCAAATTCCTCCTCTCACAATAATATCCTCAATTCCTACCTATATAAAGCCTCAAGTCACAACAACAATGCAACCGACTGGCAATGTGATTCCTTCCTTGGGTATTTCCGCTAGCATCCCTAGTACCTTTGTGGCATCACATGTCATATCTCCTACCACTTTACCACCTATAAGTATTCCATTCACTTGTCCTTAAAACACGTACACCCCCTCACCTTTTTCACCTCCATCTCATAAGACAAGAAATGACCCTCTCATTAGTCAACTTTTGCAAACCGTTTCATCCCTTCAAAAGCAAGTTTCAACCATCAACCAAAATCAAAATGGCCCACCTACATATTATGTCAAAAGTAGTCGATTTTCCTTGGAGATATTGCAAACATTAATGCCACAAGGTGTAGAAGTGCCTAGATTCAAGAAATATGGAGGGAAGGGAGATCCTTCTAACCATGTTAATTCCTATACCACCTTATACAGTGACTTTGTCCTTGATGATAAACTATTGGCTAAGCTTTTCCCTAGGTCCTTGAAAGATACTACCTTGGAATGGTTCTCTTTTGTACCAAAAAACTCAATTCATTCATTCAATGAACTTGTTGAGGCATTTTTTAACCATTTCCAAGTGCATATGACCCCTAAGATGACCTTGGCCATTTTGATGAGATTCAAGCATAAAGAAGAAGAAAAGATAACTAACTTTATCTCACGCTACCAATCACTTTATTCCAAAATCAATGTCAAGGTTCCTGACCCTCACCTTCAAAATATGTTCATAGAAATTTACAAAGAAAGATACAAGACAAAATTACCATGATGAAATTTCCCTCCTTTATGCATCTATGTACTACCCTTCATGATTATCAAAATTTAGTTAGTAGTCATGATGTAAAGTCCACTTCTAACTAAATCGAGAAATTTGAGCCCACAAACCAAAACAAATCCCAATTTTTAAGAAAATGGAACAAAGGGTTCCTTCAATTTAATCCCCCTCAACAAACAACTTAGAATGTCAATAACCAGGTAGTTGTTGTTAAAGCCATGATACCCTTTAGATATGGAGACCCAAAAAGACAATTCACTCCCTTACCTGATACCCTTCATAATACATTGTCGCAACTCATAGAACAAAAGATGATTACCTTACCTCCCATTAAAAAATTTGATCCTAATAAACCATTACCTGCAAGCTATCGACCAACCTCTTACTACCATTATCACTGACAAAATGGAAATGATACGAAACATTGTAAACATCTTGTGTAAGACCTCATTGATTTTGCTCATCTTTCCATTAGAGGTGTTAGTGATCAAGGAAATAAGTTCGTTGCCTTGCCTAACCAAAACTTGCAAATTTTCACCAAACCCTATGCCTAATCATAACATTTCATTTTTCAAAGATAGCGAAACTACAAAGAATGATGTGATAAATGTTGATACGGATGATGATAATAATGACACTATTCAACATGATGATCCTATGGATGACATGGTAGGTGTGATATATGTCATTCCTCATAAGGATCGAAATAAAGTCCTCTTGGCATTGCTTTTTCCTCTAAAGATATACTTAAACATGCACCCGATGGTCCTCTTTACATATCCAGACAAATATATGGCAATCCCACTAATGGGATACTAATAGATCTTGATGTGATAACCGAGGAATTCTTACTTCTGCATGAGTTATGTCAAGATATATATGATAAACTGAAAACATGGATCAAGACGCATAATGATTTTGCCTACCCTACGATGGGATCGATCACTCTTCCTTTACAAATAGGACCGAAAAAATTAGATATCTCATTCTCCATCATGCTATAGTAGGATCAATTTTGTGTGAAGCTAGGCTATCCATGGCTTCACTCCATGAATTTCATCCCTTCAGTCGTACATAAATGCTTAAAGTTTCCCTTTGACAATGAAATTTTTGCTATCCATCATAGTGGCTTTAACCCATTGCCCTCCAAAGGAAACTTTTCCTTACATTTCTTTTGGCCCGATCCTATAGAACCTATCAAACCACGAGAAGAATTATTTTTCCCGTCCTATCAAAATTTCAAGGAAAAGAAAATAACAAAATTATCCCTTCGAAACATGCCTCAACCTACAACTGAGCCTACCATCCTTGACAAAACCATGATTGAACCTAAATAAATTCCAAACAACCAAGACCAACCTAAGAAAAAACCTTCACCTACTTCCTACAAAATACCAAGAGATAACGAAACCAATCCCATCACACCTCCTAGAATAAAATAAGTTTACAAAGTCAAAGAGAAAGTGGTTGAAAAACCTCCCATGGTTCCATTTGTTCCTCCCCTTGGAGAAGAAAAGAAACCTATGGTTGATCAACCTGCTCCTACACAAATGCAACTTGAAAATAGAACTAAAAGAAATAGGGATGCTAGAGAATGTAGGTGAAGATGTTGTGCCCTTATTCATAGGTTACATGAAGAATTAAACAAAGAAAACCAAACTCCAAACTTGACTGAAGCAATGCATGTCAAACCTCCCCCTTCTCTGAAACAAAAAGATCTTATAATGCAATCACAACAAGACTTGAACTCTTCCTTGGGCATTATCATTCGACCTCCTGTTGTGATTAGCTTAGATGATGATGAGGAAGTTGTTAAAATTGATGAGGAGGTGCATAATGAATTGAACACATTGTTTTCCTCTTCTATGAGATTAAACAACAATTCTCCTAAGAAGAGTGTTGAACCTGGTGATGGTCCTAGTTCAGCACTTTCTATTGTCCCTTTGACTATTGTTCCACCTTCGGCATACAATGAACATGATTAGGATGCAGACGACATGCTTTAGGTCGACTCGCATGTGCCCTTCTAGTCTTTTGCATTAGTCATTCTTTTCTTTTTCTTTTATGTGATTGCATGTGTGTACTATGATCCCCCATGACATTCTGGTTGATGTATCTCTCTCTCTTTGTGACATTCCTCTATTTGTACCTTCATTCTTCTCTATGTCGTACATATTTTTTCTTATATCTTTTTCATCTGTCTTGTGCTTTCATTTTGGGGATGACGCAAGGCATCAAGACATTCATGTCTCTTTTATGTTCACCCAAAATCTTTTCTTTTTATTTATCTTTCCTTTTGTTTTGTGTTTTCCTTTTGGGGGTGACGCAATGCATCAAGACATTCATGTCTCTTCCATGTTGACCCAAAATATTTTCTTTTTCTTTATCTTTCCTTTTATCTTGTGTTTTCCTTTTGAGGATGACACAAGGTGTCAAGACATTCATGTCTCTTCTATGTTGACCCAAAAATTTGTTTTCACTCTCTTTGTATGATTCTTCTAGTTCTATGTGTATTTGGGGAATGATGACAGTTTTGAGCTCTCTAAAAACATTGTACCAAGAACATACTAAACCCAAATCTGTAGATCCCTTATGTGTTTGGATTTTCATTTTTGGGGGCAACCCCTCTCTTTCGTTTTTGCATGACGTAGCTTCATTTGGAAACATATGACTTGGCATAGGGATTTCCATGTTACCTCTCATGTCTATTTTTTTGTTTGCATTTATCATTTTCTACTTTAAAGTAATTTCTCATAGTATGGTGTTTAACAATTTCTTTAAAGTGGGGGCATACATTGCCATTATTCTTTTTCATGGTTCATGGTGTAATCTTCTTACTTTATACGATGTGTTTTTCACTTTGTGGATGAAATTGGGTGTGATGTCCTTCAAGAGCGTGATCTATCTTAGTATATTGTATTCCTCTTAGTGGCTTGATGTGACACATTTCATCCCCTAAGTTGTGAATCTTCTATTCTTTGATTGGTCCTCTCTTGGAGACATTACGGACAATGTTCCCTAACTTAAGACTTCACATGAACTAAGCAAGAATCCTTTCAATGTTCTTTACATTGTGAATTTAATATTTTCAGTTATATGGCCACCTTGTATAACACAGCTTGCATTCCTATAGAGCCATCTTGTTTATTCTTGAGCTCCAAGCATACAAAGTTTTTTTTTTCTCATGAAGCTTGAAAACCATTTGTTGTGTGGCACCGTATTAAAGTTATTAGGAGGTATAACTTTGCTATAGTTTGACGGGAATTCAAACGAAGGCATGAATTTCCCTTAGTCGATGGCATGTGTGTGAGCGCATACTAGTCGTGTGTGTATGTGTCTCACCTTCTTGGACTTCTCACCCAACGAACAACTTGAAGTTTCATTCCCTCAGAGTGAGTATGCATTTTTTGGACAAAAAACATAGATCTAATCATCATGAAGGACAAATAGATGAAGCTTGATCCACCCCTTTTTCTTTTTCATTTTCTTTAATTCTCTTTATGTCTTTGATAGTGCATGCTTGTGCTTTGTTGATGCTCTTTATCATTATCATGTGTGTTCTTTTGTGCCTATGTTAGTTTGCCATGGATCTTGATCCTGAGGTCTTGATCACCCCTCTTGATCATTGTCATCCTATCTTATCGAAATTGGTGCACTTGAACCCCTCTTGATGTGTGTTGGTCTACTTTAGAGTGATTTTGAAGCAAGTTCATCGTCTCACTAAAGTGGGGGCTAAATATGGCAACGGAAAAAGTATCCCTTCTACTTTTCCTTGCTTTTTTTGGGCCCTCCTTGTAAACTAAGCTTAACGATGCCTTGATGTAGTGTTGCAATGTGTTTAACACATTCACATTAGGTTGTGGGCCCTCATGAACTAATGAATTTAAATGGTACCTTGCTAAAGTGTTGTGAAGTGTTGTAACACACTTTCACACTTTTCTAAGGTTTTATTAATTAGTTGAACCTAATAAATCTCTTTTTAATCAAAATAAACCTTAATCATGCCTTATTTAAATTTTTGTAACACAATCACACTTTTCTAGGGTTGTGATTAATAATTGGGCTTCTTTATGCTTTAATTGGCCTTATTTTTCATCCACAAGCCCCACTTAATATATATTTTTGAGGATAATTCTGACACAAATCATTACCCAATCAGAATTCAGGTGTTTCTAGCTTGTGTGGCTCAAATTTAGTAATCTAGGACTCATTCCCCACCTTGGGCGAATGATTCCCACCTAGATTTTTGGGTCCCGAAGCTGGTTTCACACCTTTCTAAGAATTTTTTTAAATGGTCCAAAAATTATGCCTAGTGGGACTCATTCACCACCTTGGGTGAATGAGTCCCGTTTGGCCCAAAATCAAAATTAATTCAAAATTTTGATGAGATTTTATCCTCCTAGATATGATGTCAGCTTGTAGTGTTGTAATTTTGGGAATTCTTGTATGATTGAGTATAAATACAAGTTTCTTTCACTCATTTTAACCCCAAGCATTCAATTATTGATCCTTATAGCAAGTTTGAGTTCACAAGTGCATTCAAGTGTTTACAAGAGTCTTCAAGACCTAATTATTAAGAATTTTAGAGTAGCATTCAAGCATCAAGCATCATGTCAAGTACTTTATGCACTTCATGTTTTTTTTTTAGCTAACAATTGTGATGTAGGGTTTCATGATTCAAGCATGCATTTCATTCAAGATCCATCACCTTCAAGCAAGAGTCAAGATCTACATCCATTAGAGCCATCTCACACATGTTTACGACACTTCATTGTTAGATTTTGGTGAGTTGCAACATCATATTTTTTTCATTCATCATTCTCCATTCCTATTTCATTCTATTTCAAGGTTTGATTACCAAAACAGGGTTTGACCAAGGTAAACCCCTATCCACTAAAAAAACAACATTTTCCCCTCTCTTTAGTGTGTGATTTGAAATTTTAGATTGAAGAAATGTTTAAGAGAAAGATTAGAAAGATTTTTCAAATGCATAAAGTTGTCAAAGTTGTCACTAAGCCTTAGAGAGCATTGGAGAGTGCCTGCAGGTTGATTTGTAGATATTCAGATCCAAAAACTTGAAGAAGCAAATTGAGCAGAATGAGAAGAGAAAATTTAGATCTCTAAGTTTCAAAAAACCTTAACTGGACTGATTCACCACTTCTAGCGAATGAGTCTCAGTTTTGGTCAAAATTCAGATTTTTGTAGATTTGGATACCCATTTGGTAGAATCTTGTTCCTACACAAAAACCCAAACTTTGGACAAATTCGCCTAGCTTGGTGAATGAGTCCCAGTTAGAATTAAAAGAAAAAAATCCAGCATTTTAGACCTCCTTCCATTCATCTCTAGATTTCCAGGTGCACACAATTCATCTTACAACTTTTTTTTTGTTTCATTTACTTTTCTAGGTCATTTAGTGTTGCTTTGCATTGAATTAGGGTTTTTCATGTCATCTTACATCATAATTTTCATTGCATTTGTCTTTCCAAGTCTTAACTTGGTGTTGAATCCTTCATTAGTTTATAATCCACCCCTAGGATAGCCCTATTGAAATATCTCTTTCTCTTTTTCATTGAGATCTATAGGGTTATCCTTGAGTGGAATTGTTGGAAAGTGGGTGTGCTCTATGTCTTAAACCATACGATAACACTTGATTCCCCATTTTCTGAGGTTCCACATATAATTATTCAACATGGCATCAAAATGCATGGAGTACTCTAATAACTGGAGGTCGCTCTCTATATGTTGAAAATAAGGTACTTGAACCTACAAATGTAGATAAAAAGATAAAATGGATTATTAAACATACCAACGCTTTTGGATGTCTTCGCAGACTAGTTTCTCAAGATTTATAGTTTCAAATTGAATCATGTAAAAATTCTCATGAATCTTGGGACAAATTGAAAAAATTATATGGTACTACAGATGAAGTAAGAGGCTATTAAATTGATAATGAACTGATGAGATTTTATCCTAAGAACTTTGACATCATCCAAGACTACATCACTAAGTTTAATGATCTAAGAGAGAAATGAAAAGCATGTGGAATTGATAAAAAATACATTCAGTTGGTCTAATACAATGAACAAAATTGGTCTTGATTATGCTTCTTTTATTTCTAGCTTTCATACTCATAGATTGACTATGGGGTCTGCATACACTACACCTTCATTTACATCATTTTCTAAGGTGTTGATACATGAGCAACAAAATCTTATCTCAATGGGTCTCATCAAGACTTCTAAATCTCATGCATTGTTGGTTAGTCAAGTGAAAGAATTAGAATCTGATAATAAATAGAAGAAAGCAAATAATAATCCACATTCAAATCAAGTGAAGAAAAAATCCTCTTCTAAAGAGAAATCATCTAAGAAGGAGAGGCCCACTTGTGCATATGGAAATAAGGATGGACATGGAGAACACTATTGTTATACGAAGTATATTGATGAGTTGAAAACTCTTCTAAAAGAGAATCACATTTATTTTTCTTCTAGAATGTCTGAATCACCTCCTTTCCCTTCTACAAAAAAGTCTAAAAAGGACAAAGGTCAAGATGGATTATCTTCTACATTAGGAAATAAAGGAAAAGCTCTTTGTGCTTTTCCAAGTCATGGATTAGGGAGATGGCTTCTAGATTCAGAAGCATCTCATCATATGTCATCTTCTCAATCTATATTCTCTTCTTTTTAATCTTGTACTATTTCTCCTATATTGATGGGAAAAAATACATACGTGAGTGTAATTGGGAAGGGATCTATAAGTTTTGGGGAAAACACTTTCCAAGATTTTTTGTGTGTTCCTCATTTGATGAACAATCTTCTTTCCATATATCAGATTGCACATCATGGAGATGGGAGGACTGTGGAGTTCACACCTGATTCAGTCATCATTCGAGACTTGGAGGGTTGAGAGATCATTGATACTGGGATGGTTCATCATTCATCTCAGTTGTATACCTTTAAAAAAATTTCTTCTGATGGTGACATTGTTCCTTCGGTTGTTGATCACACTTCTAGCATGAACCATGATTCATAGGAGACATTTGGCTTCTTGAACTTAGGAGTACTCACATCAGATCTAGTTCTTGATTCATGTATTTCATCTCCTCCATCTACTGTTACAGTTGATGATGCTTTTGTTGATACATATATGGCTTCTTGTGATTCATTGTAGCAAGATCCTCATTGTCTTTTAGATTTGACTACTTTGGATGACTTCTTGACAAGTATTTCAGACTTTTTTGTGGAGTCCCATATTATATATTTGGGAAACATCATTGACGACATTCATCTTCTCTTTGATGGAGAAGATCCTTCTTCATTTGTTGCAAGGGAACTCTTTGACCCTCTTGTTCAATCTCTACATGATCATTCTTTGTATTTTGACGTGACTATAGATCCTTTTGGACAACATTTGGAGGAGGCTTCTTTGTCTTCAGAGGGGATATCTTTCTCTTTGGATCATGTTCTACATTCATCTCTACTATATTTTGGATTGTCTTCTTTAGCAGTGTCGCCTAGAACGCTTGTTTAGAGTGTGTCAACCTTTGGCATCGACATGGAGACACTTGAGCATGCTTTAAAGACATCATCTCATATCATCCATATTCTTTAAATCCTGCATAAATTCTTTATTTTGTTTGTTCCTAAGGGGAGGGATGTTGTTCGGCGAGATTGGATCATCTTCAACATTCAATGTCGAGCTTCTACCATCATTGCAGGAGACTCAACATTAAGGGGGGGCTACCTTGTTTCTTTTCTTCTTCTCTCTTACAGGGGGTATTTTTCCTCACATGGGGTTTTGGCCTTCTCATTCATCATTGAGAGCATTTCATTTTTGTATTTCATCTCTCTTTTGGAGAGGAGTTTTATCCCATTGGGTTTTCTCCCTTTCTCTATTTGTGAGAGATTGCATTGCATATGTACATGGGTACCTAACATGGCCTAGTAGCCGAGACCCATATTTGTGTCATTTGCATAAAAAAATTCTACTCACTAAGTTGCACTTAAGGGAGTGTGTTGGTGTAAATAAAGGTCCATGGTAGAAAAGTAGCATTCATGGCCCTCAATATTTTCTTTCTCCTTTCAAATTCTTACACTACCTCAAGAAGATCAAGCTTGATAATTTCCCAACACTCTTGATAAAATTCTATAGAAAAACTATCTAGACCCAAGGTGTTCCCCTTATTCATATAGAACATAATCAACTATAATTCATCCATAGAGACAGGTCTAATCAGTGAATCATTCATCTCATTAGAGACCAAAGAAGGAATACACTCCAAAATGAGGGATCTTCCTCACTAGTAGGAGGAGATTCCTCAGTAAACAGGAAGGAATAAAACTAAACAGCCTCTTTTGAAATCTCACCAAAGGATGAAATTTGATTTCCCTTAGAGGACCTAAGAGAGGAAATGAGATTCTCTTTCCTTCTATCTTTGACAAATTTATAGAAAAAAACAGTATTCCTATCACCTTCTTGAATCCAGTCAATATGAGACTTTTGCTTCTAGAATATTTCTTCATACAACTCCCTTTCCTCCAATTCCTGCACTACACTAGCTTCTATTATATGGTTTTCCTTTGTTAAACCATGATCTTGAATCTGACAAGAAATGGAGTCCAAGTGGGCCCAAGAGTGAAATTTTTAGCTTGAAAGGAATTACCAAAGTGCTGCCTATTCCATCTTTTCAACATATATTTGACATACTAAAGTCTCCTAGTAAATGAATACATTGTAGTTCCATAAGCAAGCTTCCCTTTACATCATCGATTAGACAAAAGTTCATGAAGTGAAGAATCTTGAAGCCACATAAGTTGGAATTTGAAAGAAATATTTTTTGAGTATTTGAAGAAACTTACATACAATTAGATTGGCCAGTGATTAGAACCTCTCCAATCCAATATCTCAAACCTAGTGGTCCAACTATCACCAACCCAAAAACATAAACCATGAACCTTTCTAACATTTCAAAGATAGCATCTTCCCCACATATCCTCTTATTGCAAGTATACATTCCATTATTAGGCTTGATGTCAACCAAGTTCAAGTAGTCCACATTATCCCTCAAAATATCAAAAGAGGGATCCAAGTGAGCTTAACCTCCCCTTTTCTCTTCCAAAGAAAAGATAGGATTGAAATCCCCTGCCAAAATCTAAGGAAGATAAGGAGCAAGGGAACAAACATATCTGACATGAGACTAGAGCATTTGGATTTCCCTAGAAGATCAATTGGAGAATAGATATTGGAAGCAAGGATAACTGCACCTAATTCCAAACTTGAAGTTTCCAAAGAAATAGATCTACTAGAGATCCAACAAATAGGAAAAAATTTGTGTGGATCTCACAAACATGCAACATCGCCTGAATTGCCTTGAGCCCCCACACATTGGCATTGACCTCTAACCCAGATCTTAGAGGTTATGCTTAACATACTCTCCACAATCAACTTAGTCTCTTGGATGAAAATAATATCAAGAGAATGAGTAAGAATCGACTCTCGAATAACCTTTTATCTAGCAATATTATTCATACCCCTTACATTCCATGATAGAACAATCATCTTTGAGGATGAGAGAAGTGTGAATCAATGGTTTTCACTGATCGAGATTCCACTATTGTCTCCCCAATTAATTTCACTTTTTCTTGATCTTTCTCGTGTCCTACCTTAGGAAGTTTCTCTGGAGCACCCTTTTTAAGGGACTTTTGTTGTAGGCCCAATAATTATGGAGCTCCTTTAATTTTTCTAGTGTCTACATTATATCCAAAACTTAGAGGTAAGGTTGGCCCATTTCTCACCTCTATACCCTTACTTGTTACCAACTCCCCATGATTAGAAAGGGATAAATTTGTATCCATCTAACCCTCTTGACCTCCAACTTGGGATAAAATGAGATTATTACTCTCCTGATTATTAGGATGAACACCTCCTAGGGTATCAACAACCGACTGTATTCCTATAGTAATCCCTTCCTCCTAAGCCAAATCCTCTAAAGCATCAAATATATTAAAGATCTCATCACCATGTCTATATCTAAGGGTCTTCTTTTGATATCTTCCCTTATTATGAACCTTTACAGGTATAAATCCCTCCTTGTTTGAAATCCCTTTCGATATAGGTTCTTTCCCTTTATCCCCCTTAGGCACATGATGAGAAGGGGTATTCCCTACACCCATTGCATAGTTGATCCTAGGACACTACTGCTACAAGTGACCATACTCCTAGCATATTTGACACTGATATGGGAGAGCTTCATAGTCCAGCTGTTGAATCCAAGAAGAGGACCCAAGGCAAATTTCCACATAATCTAGTAGAGAATTATTTAAATCAATTTCAACATAGATTTAGGCATAAGAAATTACCTATTTGTCTAGAGTTTGTTGTGATGCACCTATTGGTTTCCCAAGTAAAAGAGCTATCATTTGCTTAGTATCATTCCTCCATAACTCCAATGCAAAATGTGGAATTCACACTCAAATCAAGACCTTAGAAGGAGGCTCCTCCACAAAGTTAAATCCTACAGATGTGCATGGTTTGAGAAAAAGGCCAACCTTATTGTAGAAGTAAGAACCTCCTTCGAAAGCCTTATTTCTATTAGATAGACAAGAGAAAAAAACCATGAAGTAATTGTTGGTCCCCATCATAATTTTCATGTCACCTTTAGGATTGCATGTCCTTCGAGCCTAAGGCTCCAAAAATGGGAGAGAAACCCACATCCCCATAATATTATAAATTAACATATGATTGCTCAAATAACTCACATCTTCAGCTATTGAGTCAACCCTTTGGCCTTTTATAAAAAAACACTCACATCTTCGACTACTGAGTTCAGTTGTATCTCTAGGACCGATTGATCTTGACTTCTTTCCAGGCATCCATTCAATTTTTGAACTCTGAAACCCCTGATCCTTGAGGAGCCCTCTCCATTTTTAACCCTATTCATGTGATCCAAATCCTTAGCATGCAATAAGGGTGAAAAATCTATCCTTCCCAAAGCCTCACTATATGGCATGGTTGGAGAAACCCCAAGCCTTCACACATGTACAACAAAAAATCCCCAAAAATACCTACCCCGAGGGACAACTAAAAGAAAACCACCCCCCACCAAAATAACACTAGAAAACAACCAAAAAGGTCCCCAAACCAACAAAAATCCACCGAGATCTGCTCAAGAAGCCCCACACTAGACAAAACACCACACCAAAATGAAGAAAACAGCACAAACAATCTGCTATGGGCTTCACCCCAAGCCCCACACCTTGTACAACATGACAAGGACCCTCCCAAGCTTGCAAAAAAGTAATGTAGGTCACATAGATTAGGTGGCTAGGATTCTACTGCCCTATCCTACGCTACATTTCCCACACAAGAACAAACCATCGCTACCCATCTCCCCTCGAGGACTATCAAATAATTATTTTATTTATATTGTTCTCTATTTTTAATTAATTTTTTATATCTATTCTAAAGTTAGAATGAGATGGAAACAAAAGTGAGATAGAAACAAAAACCTTTGTATATAAAAATCTAAACAATAAAAAGGAGATCAATATACATAGAAGTATAATAATAAAAAATGAGATAGAAAAAAAATCTCTATATAGAAAAAGTCAAAAATAAAAAATCTTAATATGACATTCAAACTAAAATATTTTTTTTAATAAGACCGGCAGACCAAACTTACATGCTTAAATTCCCTTGATATTGGGTAATAACAAAATCAGATGGTTAATCAAAGTGGCAATAACAACTTCGCGATCTTCTCTGAACGCTTATCTAGAGGAGATGACCCAGTAGTTGAGCACCCTAACTTCCCACTTCTAATTATCCTACGTGAAAATTTCAAATCACTCCCAATTTTTTATAGTAGCTAACTTGGCAAGTCCCCTACTTATAACTAAGGTTTCAAGGCCACATCATCAAACACAATGCCACATCATCATGCTTTTTGTCAAGGTGTCCAAAAAGGCCCCCAAAAAAGTGAGACCAATACTTGTGCATTGACAACATGTTTTATTGAGCACTGATGTGGCATCACATGATTGGTTTCTTTTTAGATCAAAGGAATACATTTTTTTTAATTACGGTTAGTCATCATCAACACTAACAACTTTAAAGCCACAACTATTGGTCCAATATTGATAAAAATATTGGGCATTATATAAACAAATACTATCACAACTATTGAAACATGCTCAAGTATTGGGTCCTCTCCCCTAGTTGGGTCAACGCTTAACTAGAACAAACTTACCTAAAATGTGTTTACTTGTTTTGAATTAATGTCAAAAATCTCACATCCAATGTCTTCCCATGTTAGCTAAAACCTTGATGGCATCTACTCAATTTTTTAGTAGTTTAAGGAGCACTATTTAAGCAATATCGTAAACAATTTTTCATATCATAATATAGAAAATTTAACAGGATAAGGTTGACAACTAGAATACCCACCATTGCAATTGCAATGGAATTGACCTCTTGAAATGAGTGTTTAATATATAACAATTGATTCTTGATTCTTTTGGAGTAAAAATATACATTGGTTTTGATGAAGGTGAAAATGGGTCTTGATTGCCAATGTGCAAGGTTTTGGAATCCAAACAAATCTCACCTTCTAGGACCTAAGATTGAATTCATTAAATAGTAGAAAAATTATGTTGTTATTTTTAACATATTTTTATTGGTAAATTTGATGTTTTATTGGTGAGGTTATAAGAGGATCATTTTAGTTAAATATTAAATAATTAAACTAACATACCTATCTTAAATAAATCTATGTAAGAGACACTAAGAAATATCATTTTCAAATGACTTATTTTTAAGTCAATTTAACATATACAAGTGGAATAAAATAAGCATCTTTGAAAAGATATATCTCAATGTCTTTTACATAGATTTATTCAAAATAGATGTATGATAGTATTGTATTTCATATATTTATATTTATTATTGAATATTAAAGCTATGTTTATTATTGGGGTGGGGGCCCTAGCTCGGTTGGATAAACCTTTCCTATTGCAGGAGGTTGGTCATTAGGTCTAGTCTCCCCCACCCTCATGGTACCAAAGGGTGTGTCGCGTCAACGCCATCGATCACATTAAAAAGTTTACCAGGCATGCTGCAGTTTATAAGGGGTCGTGCTACCTGATTCCTGCAATCTAAGAAAAAAACTATGTTTATTATTAAATATTAATATTTAGACATGTAAATAAATGTCAAATTTAAGATAGAAGGAAAGAGTTTTTTAATACATTCACACCATTACACTATTACTAATATAGAATGCCTCTCTACATAATTATTTTTTTAATATTATTCAAAAATTATTTTAAAATTTAAATTTTTTAAATATATATATATATCTAACTATGGGTAAAAGAAAGAAGTTGGGTCCACGAAGAGGGGAAGTTTCGGTCAAAACAAAAAAGATCACACAAAATGCATACGTGTTTTTGAAAAATGTGTATGCGCTTTGGATCGGGTACCCCAGTTTAAATCTGAATGTGTATGCATTTAGATTTGAGTACACACCAAGAAACACATATGTGTTACTAAAAGCTATTTAATTTTTTAAATAAATGACTATCTTATTCATTTTTTCATTGCAGTTTGGTCGTTGACCTTGAGGAAGAGAGAATTTTGCATATGCATCTCTGAGGGTCAATTTCAACCTAATTTTCATGGCCACATCATCTCGTCGACACAACCGACCTCAATGACCTCCAAGTTGGTTGAATTCTTCTCTTTTTTTGCTTTATATCTTGCATTTTTGTTTTGTAAATTTTTATTTATTTTTTGTTTGTTTTACATTGGATATTTTATAGTTTTTAAATAGTATTTGTAACCAAAAACATCAACCAAAACCAAAAACTTTAAATTGTAAATTGAAAACCATAAAATCTATACCTAAATTAACTTGAATTTAACCTAAATTGGACACGAAACTTAGAAATCAAAACCCTAAACCCTAGGTTCCAAAAAACATAGACCTAAAAACTAAAACCTAAAACCTAAACCTAAATTAGATTTATAATGTCTAGATTTTTTGTTTTATTACTAGCCCTCAAATCACATATAATCCCTAGATAAGTCTATTTATAATGTCTAGATTTCTTGTCTTTTTATTAGCCCTGAAATCACATAATCCCTACATTAATAACTTAAGAAAATCTCATATCTTTATAACAATTCTTTAGTTAAGCCTTAATTTACATAACATCGCATTCAACCTGTCATAATGCTTGTATATTTTCCATACAAGAAGCATATCTAGCACCAAATTCTACATTTTCAAGGAAATAATATCTTGTTTCAATTATGGTCTTAATAATATTTATTAGTGAGCCCAAGATTGAATTAGTAATATCTTTATCACTCCTAATCCTTATTCTCCACCTCTAACAAATCTTCAAATACTTGTTGTGCTCACTTTTCCAAGTCCTTGTTCAATTTCTTTAACAATATTCACCTATGTTCATAATCTTCATGCTTAGGTGCACAACAAGTCCCTAAAATTTGTATCTATGTCCCTATACATACCTCTAAGGAACTCAACACCAAGTATCAAATTTTATCAAAATAGGCTTGGAAAGTACAATTTACCACTCGATTTAAACCTTGCAAGGAAAATGAAACCATATGGTTACTAGAAGTCAACACAAAACCAATTGAATATACACAATTTAATAAAATTAAACTCTCTATCATAAAATAAATTTTATATGAATATGCTTGTTGGCTCTAATTCTCAAAATCATTTTTATTGCAATAAAAATTCAAGGTTCATGGTCTATAATAGACAATGAAAAGGAATGGACAATTTATAATTATATATTCCTCTTCATGGACCTAATACTTAAAACTTTCAAAAGTGACAACGTTTGAGACTTATAAATATGTCTATCAAATATATAATAACAAAACTTGAGAAACTTTTCAAATAGCCATGATTATTGTCTCAAACTAGTAAGGAAATGTAAGCTAGTTAAGAAAAACAACTCTAGAAATTTAGTTATAAATTATACCAAAATATCACCTTCCCAAAATCACACAATCATGAAATGCCAATAATAAATTATGATCAAGTAGCTCATTAAATTATACTCGATACATTTATAATGTTTCCACTTGTCAAATCAATGAAGTAAGACCTAGATATTATTATTTAAAGATTTTAAATTAGGCCATTGTGTTGAAATCAAAATTTAAGATAGAGTGAGAATTTAATCAAGGGTATGTACATGAATTTAATTGTATAATCTAATGTACATGTTGTAGGGGAGACTGTAATTGTTTGTATAAATTCTACAACATAAATTAGTCTAAATTTTCATGCTATGGATTTTTTAATGTTTTAAATTGAATGTGTCTTCAAATGAAATGTATTTTGAATTTGTGCACATTCAATGTGATCTATCTTTCAAATTGTGTACATTAGTTAATTAGTTTGTTGATATATATATTTTTAATTATTTAACATGCAGTTGTCATTTCATTGAACATGGAGCCTGAATTTAATATAAAGGATTTTATACCTAATGAATAGCTTGAAATTCCCATACATCCACACTAACCACCATGACAAAACCCCACACCTCCAGCCTCTCCACCTCCTAACCCCCCATGCCCTATAGTAGATCAAAATCATTTAAGAGAGAACATTACAAAAAACCTTAATGTGATTCAAGAAAATATATATTTGATAAAAAATGAGCCTAGCATTCCCCCTATCTCACACGATTTACATCTTTGATGCAAACTATTTCCGATTATGTTCGATCTATTGATGAGGAGCTAGATAGGTTTCATCAATGGAGAGAAGAGAGGAGATAATTCTATGCAGATGGATTTACTTATAAAGAAATTCATGACCTTAAAATTACCAAACAAGCCATTTGCCAACATTTCTTTAGCCCCCAAAAAAATGAACCAATTCCACCTACTAAAAAATGAATTTCAATTAAATGGTGTAGGCACCTGCAGATAGCTACAAATTTTTGGGATAGATGGTAAATGGTGTTTGATACTCCACCACATGGCAATGGTGAGGTTCTCCTTTACTTTTTGAGAAAGTTATGGGTTGAGTTTGAATTGGATTTAAAACCCAACTATTTTGATATGAGCTCATTTCAAGGAGCTAGGTGTGGCATGCCCCAACATAGATTAGGATCACGTGTCGATCCTCAAAAAATTTCTTTGATTGCTCCCATTTTTTCTCCTCCTCTTGGTGTTCATTGCATTTCAGCAATAGACGATGTTGTCAATATTAGGAGCATTGAGTTCTCTTTCAGGATATCTCTCATCAGACTGCACACACAACGACTGAAGTGGGCAATAGAGAGCATGGAGGCTCAATCTATGGGAATACTTAGGCATCCACTTCAGGTGACCCACATGCATCTAGTACAAAGTCATATATGGATTTACTATCTTCTGAGTATCATCTTACATAGGCATGTACATCTTTTGAACTTAGGCAAATTTTAATTCTTTTGAAATATGCAAAATTTATGTAAATAATAACATTAAATAATATATATAATATAATATTAATTCAAGAAGTGTTCGGTGTAGATGCATGATCACACGATGCATGAATCTCAATATGGTCATGTTTTTATTTCAAGTGCTATAGAATTGGGCTCACCTTTTAGTCAGGTACAAACCAATATATATTTTAATTTATGTGGACATATATAATTTAATTTGAATTTTTACACGTGTGAAATGATATATTGTATCTAAATGCAAGGAGGTCATGCGATACCTAGTGCTGACCAACCACAAGTTGTGGTGAGCGCTCCTAAGTCATCGTCATCTATGATGCATGGGCCATCTTAGGTGCTTACTTTCAAAAGTTTGTTAAGTTTAAAATAAATACACATCATAGATCTAATTCAATTTGAATTTGTACACATGTGTGAATGATCTATACATTGTTGTATCTATATGTAGGGATTTGATGTGATACCCATGGCGAGCGCACCTGAGACATTGCCGACTTCTATGCATGGGCAATCTCAGGTGCGTGATCATGAGGTCATATCATTTGAGGTTGTAAACTTTACTAAATCTCCTATACAATTTTTTGGGACCTTTTAAATATATATATTCGAGGTTCTAACATATTGTTTTCTTTATTTTAATATGCAAGAATTAGTAGATCAAGCATTTGGACCTTCTCAATTGACAATTTCTTATCCTTCACCAAAGAAATCGAATCCGATAACCAATTGCCTTTCCTCAATTTTCTTCTCATAAAAAAGGTAGATGGTACCCTAACTCGTACTATCTTTCAAAAATCCACCCATACTAACCTTTACATCCATGAATATTCTCACCATCACCCTAGCCAAAATTTTGGAGTCATCAAAACTTTGGCTTCTAGAGCATTCATTATTTGTGATGAAGAGCATATTTACCAAGAGTTATCCCACCTTACCCATGTTTTCTTATTAAATGGCTACAAAATAAAACACATCACTAGGGCTATCAATCAAGCCAAAGTTAGGTTATCCACCAAACCTAAGGCCTCCCCTCTTCCTTCCCTCTTGTGGCTACCCTCCCCTATGTCGAGGGCTTGTCCAACAAGATCTCTAAGATCCTCCTCAAAAAGGGGGTCAATTTTACTTTTAAGCTTGTCTTCACAGTTAGAAATCGGATCCCTTCATCCAAAGACCCCCAAGATATTTTCCTTAGCTCAGGTGTCTACAAGGAGTTGTGCTCTTGTGGGATCCCTTACATTAGGGAAACTGGTCATTATGTCAACACTAGAATCAAAGAACATGGGGCTGACATAAGACATGAACGGGTCTTATAATCTGCCTTAGCTGAGTACTCCTCTAAGTCTAAACACCATATCGCCTTAGAAAAAACCAAAATTGTGTTCAAAGAAGATAACTACTTCAAAAGGAAACTTAAAGAGGCCATTAAAATCTACAATCACCCCATCAACCTCAACCGAGATGGGGGGTGGCATTTAAGTTTTTCTTGGAAACCCCTCCCAAATACCCTAAAATATCTCTCTCCCATTCCTTCTTGATCTTCCCCTAGCCATGGCCTCTTCATTGTTCCTCCTTTTTCGTCCTTCCTCCTCGGGCTTTTTCCACCCCTTTCTTTTCCTTTCTCTTGCCTTATCTTCTTCTTCTTCCTCCATCAGTGGCTCTTCTTTTTTCCCTCCTTTTTGTCTTCCCTCCTCTCACCAATTCCCCTCCTCTTTTTCTTTCCCTCTCCTTCTCCTTTTTTTCTTGGTATTTTTCTCAGTTTGCTTCATTGTTGTTTTCCCTCTTTTTTTCTTTAGGGTTGAATTCTTTAGGTTTGATTTGTTTCTTTTATTTCTTTTGTTCTTTGCTCCCCTGTTGTCTCTTGGTTCACCTTGTTGCTCTATTTAAGTCTTTCTTATGGCCTTGTTATCTTTTTGATTTCTTGTTGGGTGGTTTGTCTTGTTTTCTTGGTCCCCTCTCATTCATTCTCTGGCTTTTTGTTTCCTTTGTTTTCTCTTTCTTTCTTCTTTTATTGTCTTTATTTTTTTTATTTTTTTTCCTTCATTCTCTTGCTTCATATAATAGACTATAATATTTTATAGTCTATTATATCGTTTTCATTTTTCTTTTTTTAGTCCTTTATTTATTATTTTTCTTTGCCTTGTTTTTATTAGGTCACTTCTTTTTATGGTATTTTAATTGATTTTATATTATATTGCATCATTTTTACCCCATTTGTTTCTCTTAATTTTTGTTAGGTCTTTTTCTCTTTTTTGTCATTTCCCTTGATTCTTCCACCTTTGCTTGGTTGGACCCCTTTTTATTTTTCCTTTGTAGAATCTAGTACTTTATTTACATCTTATTATCTCCCTCTTTTTATTTATTTTATTTTTCCTTCCCCCTTTCCTGGATTCTTTACTTAATTATTTTATCTTGTCTTTTATTTCATTTGGTCATTTTAGTTGATCTTTTATTTGGTTGGGGTTCTCCCTTCTCCTTCTTATTTTCTCTTGTTCCTTTATTTATTTATTTATAATTATTTTTTGGGACTTGGGTCTTGTTCCTCCCTCCCTCCTTCCCTTTATATCCTAAACTACCAACTCTTTGTTCTTACTTTTCTCTTCTACTTTTCATCCTAATGATGGATCATGGAGTATGATCTAAAATGTTGATGATTAAAAACTACAAACATTTTATCCAAAAAATTTACAATAATATCATTATGGACTATGGAAACAAAATGTTATTAGTTATACTACCTGTTGAACAAAATGTGCCAGTAGATTCACATGATCATATGGTAATTTATGCATACTAAAAATCAGTTTTACTGTATTTACTAGATATTTAATTAAATTTGTGTTTATCAAGTTTATATGTTAAATTAAATAAAAATTTCTAAATAACTTTAAATCTAATTTCAAGTTTCTTGTACTCTTCTACAACATGATACGAGTAAATCGAGTCCACGTGGAGCAAAGAGGAGACTTGATTTGATTGATCGCCCTGATAGTTAGATGGTTTTAAATTTTATGGACTATAGATCTAGTTTTATTTAAATATATGTTTTTGACTTGACATATACATCTTGAACATGTTATTTCATGGACCATTTCACATATATTATATCGATTAATATGATCATGTTTGTGTTTATTTTTATCAGCTGACTTTAATATGATGATTATATATGCACTCAATTATGATCGTGTTATGTTCATTTTGATGGTTATATGCACTCACGTATGTATATACATTATCTAATTTTCAAGTAATATGCACTATATAAATTCTTATCTAGAATCAAATTTCATATATATTTGCATGCCATTGTTGAATTAAGTTTAGACATGTCTTAAAATGATTAACTCTTAAATTTCAGTAAGTTATCACATGGTTAGGTGATAAATTAAAAAAAATCTTAAATAGTTTAGATCATATTCATAATAAATTAAGGGCGGGTAATTTAAACTATTTTCCAATTCTAGAAAATATTTGAATCACGAAACAAAACCTATCTCCTTGTATGTATAAAATGTATAATCTATACAATTGAACAATTATATAAAATATGGTAAATATAAGACATGATTTGTATAAGATAAAATTGGAACAAGATATTTAAAAAGTGATTAATAAGTTCATTGAAGTCCATACATCGAACAAAAATATATAATGTATATTGATATTTAAAACAACTATATAACAAGATGAAACATATGTGCATGTAGATACAATTAAAGCTTATCAAATTTTAGCTCAAGACCACAAATTGATATTTACATAGTCTCTTGATACAAAAAAATTATAGTGACAATCACATGTAGACCGACTTGATGAGAACCTACAAAAATAATTAATGTAAGTAACTATATTTTTTGATTCATTTAACTAAATAATTAATGCTACAAAAGAACAATATATAGTAAAAGTTAAAAAAATGGATCTTATAAATTCCTTATTAATTCAAGTGATGTTTTCCATAGGATGGATTAAGGGGACCTAAGAGTATATAGCTTAAGGGGTCTAAGAGAATGCCTTAAGGGGAGTTAAGGGAATGACTTAAGGGGATGAAAGAGGGTGGATTAAGGGGAGTTAATAGAATGAATTAAAGGAATGCAAGAGGGTGGATTAAGGATAGTTAAGAGAATGACTTAAAGGGATGCAAGAGGGTGGATTAAGGGGATGCATCTCATGAACCCTAGGATATGGCTTAACGGGTCCTAAGAGGATGGCTTAAGGGGAATTTCGAGAGCGACTTAAGGGATGCAAGAGGGTGGATTAAGGGGATGTAAGAGGATATGACTTAAGGTTCCTTTAAGAGGATAGATTAAGGGGATGCAAGAGGGTGTATTAAGGGCAGTTGATAGAATGACTTAAAGGGATGCAAGAGGGTGGATTAAGGCGAGTTGAGAGTGACTTAAAGGGATTAAGCATCTTATGAACCCTAGAAACCCTAAACCCTAAACCATAGGACCTAAAGCCTAGGAGATGAACCATAAACCATTAACCCATATATATTTGTTATTTTAAGCATCTCATGAACCCTAGAAACCCTAAACCCTAAACCATAGGACCTAAAGCCTAGCAGATGATACGTAAATCCTTAACCCATATAGAGTGACTTAAGGGATGCAAGAGGGTGGATTAAGGGGATGTAAGAGGATATTAATTAAGGTTCCTTTAAGAGGATGGATTAAGGGGATGCAAGATGGTGGATTAAGGGGATTTGATAGAATGACTTAAAGGGGTGCAAGAGGGTGGATTAAGGGGAGTTGGGAGAATGACTTAAAGGGATGCAAGAAAGTGGATTAAGTGGATGCATCTTATGAACCAAAGAAACCATAAAGCCTAAAACATAGGACCTAAAGCCTAGGAGATGAACCCTAAACCCTTAACCCATATATATTTGTTATTCTAATCATCTCATCAACCTTGGGATAGGAAGATCCTAAACCCTTAACCCTAGGACCTAAATACTAGGAGATGAAGCCTACAATTAAGGGGTACTAAGAGGATGACTTAAGGAAAGTTAAGAGAGTGACTTAAGGGGATGAAAGATGATGGATTAAGGGTAGATAAGAGGATATGGCTTAAGGGATCCTAAGAAGATGGCTTAATGGGAGTTGAGAGAGTGACTTAAGGAGATGCAAGACAATGGATTAAGGGTAGATAAGAGGATATGGCTTAAGGGGTCCTAAGTGGCTTAAGGGGAGTTGAGAGAGTGACTTAAGGGGATGCAAGATGATGGATTAAGGGTAGATAAGAGGATATGGCTTAAGGGGTCCTAAGAGGATGGCTTAAGGGGTGTTGAGAGAGTGACTTAAGGGGATGTAAGAGGATGGATTAATGGTAGATATACGAGGATATGGATTAAGGGGTCCTCAGAGGATGGCTTAAGGGGAATTAATAGACTTAAGGGGATGTAAGCTGGTGGATTAAGGGTAGATATACAAGGATATGGCTTAAGGGGTACTAAGGGGATGAATTAAGGGGAGTTAAGAGAGTGAATTAAGGGGATGCAAGATGATGGATTAAGGGTAGATAAGAGGATATGGCTTAAGGGGACCTAAAAGGATGGATTAAGGGGAATTAAGAGAGTGACTTAAGGGGATGCAAGAGGATGTATCAAGGGTAGATAAGAGGATGGTTTAAGGGGATATGAAATCAATTGTAAACTTTTTATAAAATGACAATGAATTATTTAGTTTTATATTTATACTATCAATTAAATGTATCTAGAACTATATATACTTACATGTCTCTAGATTCGAATTCCATTGTAATATATATGCATGTCCTCTCTTTTTTGTAATGCATCTAGTTTTGGGAGACTTGAAAAAAAAAATGATATAAAATTTTAATTAGGAAATGACCAAAGAAAAATATATATATAGACATGTATGTGATAAATTTTTAACTATATATCAACTATCAATTAAAAATATATACAACTATATACAAGTACCTATATTTATTTAATTTTTTGTACCATTTGCATCCTCTCTTTTTTTGAATGCATCTATGATTGTCTCATGATCATCCATAACACTTTATTAGCAGGCATCCCTTGATATCTAACTAGTTTTATATTGGTTTCCAAAATCAAATATGAATAATGTATAATATTTGTGTGTCTTTCATAATATTCAAATGCAGGCAAGCCATTCTTTCTCATCAGATATTTTCGAAGTCAAGTGCCAAAAATAACCACAAAACCAGTTGGATACTCAAAGTTGTCATCATCCACTCTAGGATGTACCAACTTATGTTTTCTCTCAACACATCTAGCCAACCAATACTCTGTCTCCTCTTCATTCCCCTCAGGCATGAGAACAACAACATACACATGTCCTACAAAAAAAATAAAAAATCAATAAAGAGTGACATATATTTAATTCACATATAAACATGCATACATATAAAATTCAATTCAATTTAATGTACCCTCTTGTACAAGGTCTAAAACATGATCCTAATCATCTAATGTGAACACTTGATTATCTTCAATTGTCATTCCATGTTGAACATGTGTTGGTGTAGGTGTTAAGGCTCTTTGACCCATTCTGTATTTTCACATGCCTCCCAATCATGACCTGCAATACAAATTTTTTTAAAAAACATGAAAGCTCCCTTGTCCATATTATCCATGTGTTTTCATTCAAACTCTTAAACGAACGCCATTTTGCAGATCCATTAAATGTTTCACAATCTTGTCGAGTAAGAATATCATTTTCTTCAACTAACCAGAAGAAGCATCGAGTTATTGAGATCTCACTTGTTCTTTTAGATAATTTGGTATTGCACCAATCTACAATTGCATGTGCATCTCTGAATTTCGTAGCATCCTGAAATTTTAGTTTCTCTCTAGCAAGAGCTTTTTTCACACATGCACCTACTCCATCATGTTCTCCTTTACCATGTCTAGCTTCAAAAAAACTCCACATGTGTTGGATATTATTTTACTTATAAACTCTACATAACCAATAAAACATTCTAGCATTCTTGAATTGACCCATGTAATTATCCAACCATATGAGATTTTCTCTCATTTGAATTCATCTCTCTTTTAAATTTTTATAAAATATATCAAAACAATATTAAACAAATTCAGATGAATGTAATCGACTATCACTTACATAAAAATGGTACTCTTTGAAAAAATTTCTATTATCTTCTCTACTATCATTTGCATGTCTATATACAATATGAACAAATATAGCTACTTGCACTAAATTATAATATTGTGATTGAATTTCTTCTTGTGGAGCAAGAGTATAATTTTCAGAAAAATCAACAACTAAAAATATAGTTCCAATTGGGAATGTGTTTTTACATAAAAAAAATTGATTATCAAACCAATGAGCATATTGAGAGTGCTTAATATATTTAGGCACAGTCTTATCTTTAAATTCTTTAATAAATGCATGCACACTAAATTTTTCCACAATTAGCTCACAATGTTTTCCAATTTTTCCATCTTTTAAAGAATACTCAATATTTTTAAAAAAATTAACATCCACTAATTTTTGTCCAAATTCATCTAAACTACTTTCATGGATACATTATCCTAAAAATGAAAAGTTACCACATCTATTGCATTGTCCAGAAATACATGCTTTTAAATAAAATAAGTTTCCATTAGAGGGTTCACAAAACAAACCTGCTATAAAAATTTTGATTGTTTCAGGTGGCATATTAATACCACAAATGTCCTTCATAATTTGATTAGCATGCAAAGTACAATGTGTATAGAAAAAAATATCATAATAATAATGAAATTGTACATGAGTCTTACAACAACAAGAGATTCGTTGTTTATTAATTCTAACATACCAAGGCTTACATTTTTCGAATGATCTTTAACTTATGTTAATATTAAATGGTAAGATTGAATCATCTAAATTTTTTTATATAATTCAGTTTGAGTCATATCTAAGAGATGCTTTGGATGAGGTTCAAAAATTTTGGAACCCACCCTTAATTTTAAAACATCTCTAATGTTAGGTGATATTCTTGTATTATCATGCCAATATTTTTCGATTAAAGATTTGATTTCATTAGTTAATTTCATGTCCAACCTCGAAAGTCTACCACTATAACTCCAACATTGATTAATTGGATCATTTTCAATACTTTCTCTTCTTTTAGTAGCTCTTATCAAAGTTTTAGGATTTACTTTAATACATTTACTAATCTTACTTAACATTCTTTTATTTGAAGTTGCTTTATTAACTAGAGTAGTTGTTATTGTACGAAGAGTTGTATTCTTATCTTTAGATCGACTTTTCTTACCTAGAAAATCAATAGCATTAGCAACACTAGATATGACTTGTTCTACTGAATCATCTTTCTTTTTGGTTTTACAAAAATGCCTAATTTTTTCATCACTTTTCTCATTTTGACATTCTCATCAATTGCATCATGAGTTGACATTGAAATCCTAATTTATTTCCATAAAAACACATTCTATATATTCTATTTCCATAAGTTCTCATTTGTCTCCAAGAAACTTTACCAGGAAGGTTAAATCTAGCACATCTTGTTCATTTAAAAAAAAAAATCATTTTCGTTCATACAAGGGGTTTCATTTTCATTCATGCAAGGGGTTTCATTTTCATTTTTAGACATAAAAGGGATCTTTCATTCTCATTTTCATCAATATGAGGGGTTTCATTTTCATTTTTAGACATAAAAGGGATTTCATTCTCATTTTCATCAATATGAGGGATTTCATTCTCATTTGCATTCATATAAGATATTTCATCATTATTTTGTTTTTGCATTGTCTCAATACTAGAATTATTGATACCATCAATGGTGTATCTAGATTCATCTAAGTAACTAAGATCAATATTATCAAAACTTGGGTTTGAAGACATACCTGGATAAATTATTTGAATAGCTACATTTTCCATATCATTGGGAGGTGGATTTGAAGACATACCTAAATTTGTTTGCATAGGTGCTAATTCCATATCTTTCAAAGTTGAAGCTGAAGGCATAGTGGTTTCTCTTCATAATTGCATTTTCTTCCATGTTCACCATCTCCACATTTGTATCATCTACATTCATCTCACCCTTCATGATTTCCTTTTCAACATTCATGAAACTATATGCTTCCAATTTTTTCATTTGATGAATCCTTTCTCTTCTATCCCTTTGTATTTTTGCCTCCATTTCTCTATTTTCTTGAATTTCTTCGGGTGTCATTAACTTTCTACATTTTTTTCTTTGCCTTTTCTTTGATCCCATGGTTACCAAACCCTCTTTGATAACAAAACAAATGATTCTTATCCTATTTTCCAATTGCTACCTCCTTCAAATATTCAAATAAAACTATATAGTATGAAGATCCTTTCTTCTATAAATTTTGAAGTACAAAAATATCATGAATACATCCAAAAGTTCTCATTTTCCAAATCTTCTTGTAAAATATTCTTGTACTTAATTCCACTTCAGAAAATTCAACCTGCACTTGTCTCTTCCAAAAATTTGAATAGAATATGCCTAGTTAAGAGATTGCACAAGACAACATTGCAATAAAAAATGCAGAAAATGGCGCTTTTGGAATGTACTATAGAAAATGAATGTTGCAAAAAAATGTGCTCTATCATTTTTTTCCAAATTGGGAAAAAATGATTAAATAAGAAACACGTACACGTTATAAAACACATACATGATCTATTTTAGGAACGCGTATGTGTTACTTTTACCCAACGGGTAAATATGTAATGCATTAGTGTTATTAAAAATTTGAATCCTCAACCCACGTGCAGCCTTGGTTTTAGGCTCAGGAAAGGCTTGGAAACCCGACCCTTAGCCTTTGATTTGCAACTAAAAAACTAAAGCAAATTTAAGAGGAATGCCCAACTTTGACAATATGGATAATGGACTTTTTTTCTGAATCAATCTGTGAAATTAAAACCCATTATATAATATAATGTCTAATTTCCAAATATATAATTTTTATTAAAATTGGATTTTTTATTTTTTAAGTAATTTCTAAGCAAACTAGTCCATAAACTTGAAATATCAATTTTTTTTTAATTTTTTAATAACATTTTTTTTGGTTAAGTTTCTTGTAAAAAAAATTATATGACATCAATCTTTAGAAAATTATCTACACAATGAAAAAAAATATTCGAAAAATGTTTAGTTTAGGTCCAACTATGTTGTTCGTACAGGTTGATTTTTAAAAACAAAAATTAAGGCTAATAAAAATTCAATAAAAAAATATTCAAAAAAATTACAAAAAAATATCCTCATCAATACTCATGTTGTTAGCTCTCTTTCCCCAAAATTAATTAGCAAAATACTTTTATTTGGGTCTAAAAGTGGTGTCTGTATACGTGCATGGTATGGTAAAAAAAATATGACTTTTAAAAAGTGGTTTTTATACATCCCTATCAAAATTTAATTTCTATCATCTGGGTATTTGAATAAATTACACATTTGGAAACTAGATTCAAAATGCTAATTTCATATTACTGACTTTTTTTAAGATTCATTGTGTAAGTGGCTCAAATTTTCAGTCCAAGTGTGACAAATTTTGAAAAACGACAAAAACACTTCCACTTATTAAGCTTTTTGTGAACCCAACTTCTTGCATCGGCCCCTATATTTTAATTTTATGTATATAATTATAACAAAAATTTGTGTCATGTTACTTGAAATACTTGTAAATATAATTCATAAATGAATTAAAATTAATTTGAATGTGATCTAGATTTATGCACATTTTCAATAAATTGGGATAATTGCAATAGGAAGAGATAGGGACAATGAGAGAAATTAGAGAGAGATAGAAAGAGAAGGGGGGAGGGAGGAAGGACGGGAAGGAGGGAGAGGTTTACACACTTACACAAATAAATATACACAGAGACAAAGAGAGAGAGAGAGAGTGAGAGAGAGGTAGGTAGGTAGGTAGAAGTAGAGAGTGGAGTGACAGAGAGAGACATAGGGAGGGAGCAAGTGAGAGGTAGTGAGAGGATATTGATAGAGAGGTGAGGTAAAGAGAAAAAGAGAGGGAGACAGATTGTGTGTGGGAGGGAGAGGTAGAGAGTGGGGAGAGAGATAGGAGAGAGACGTAGGTGTCACCCTAAACCCTAAGCCCTAAACTCTAAACACTATACACTAAACCCTAAACATTGGGCCCTAAATACTAAACACTAAACCATAAAACCTAACATTAATAATCTTTAACACTAAAACCTTAAAAATTAAATTTAATCCCTTAACCCTCAATGTTGAACCCTTCATCATAAACCCTTATTCCTAAGCCCTAAACCCTAAACACTATTAACTAAAATATAAAAACTAGCATTAATAATTTAATGCTAAAATCTAAAAAAATCACTCTAAACCCTCCATCATAAACCATAAACCCTAAACCATGAATAATCTAGAGAAAGAGGGAGAGAAAGAGATACAAAGAGGTGAGATAAAGGAAGAGAGGGGGGGAGAGAGCGATGGAGGGGGTGAGAGGTAGAGAGTGTGGGAGGGATGTAGAGGTAGCAAGGAGAGAGAGAGGGGAAGGAGGTAGAGAGGTGAGAGAGAGAGAGAGAGAGAGAGAGAGAGAGAGAGATGTAATGTCCCCGTTTTGGAGGTAGAAATGATTTAATTAATTTAATTAATTAAGTTGTCCAATTAATAATTTATCTTATGGATAACTTAGTTGATTATTTTAATTAAAAAGTATTAAGTTAATTAATTATAAAGTTATCAAATAAATTAAAATTAAGAGGTAACTTTATATTGAATTAATTTAATAAAGTGACTTAAATTAATATTATATCATAAAAAGTCAAATAAAATAAAGTTCTAGAAGGAGGCCGACCTATTGAGGAAAAAGAATAAACAGACATCACGGGCTTCATTCTCATCATCCAGATTTGTTGTTGATATTTGATGTTTCAATTGTGGAACCTAGGGTTTCTGCAGTTGTTTAGTTGGCCATTGAGAACAAAAACTCTCAATTGGAAGACAATTTTGAGGGTGTGAAATATCACTTGAATTATTGCAGTTGGAGGAAGGTATCTCAGCCTTTCTATTTGTGCTTAATTTGTGGCCAAGGGCCAAGTTCATTTGCAGATTACAAGTATTGAGGAGTCATTGTGGAATGTATTTATTGCTGGTCACTATAGTAAATGCTACAGTGTCGCGCTACAGTGTCGTGCTACAGTAAATGCTACAGTGTCACACTACAGTAAATGCTACAGTGTCGCACTACAGTGCCGTGCTACAGTACTATGCTACAATCTGATTTATTCATCAAAAAAAATTCAGGTTCTCTATGTATTGTCATTGTATTAGATAAATCATTTCTTCATTGCATCTTTTTTGTCATAGCTAACATCATTGAAAAGGGAAATATATGCTTTATCATAGTTGATTTAGCATGCTGATATAGAAGCATATTGAAATCAGATTTTGGACTGTGGTGCTTGCATATTGTAGCCAAGAAATTGGCATCTTGATATGTATTTAAGTCTTGGCATGATTATATCATGATGTACTTGGAGATAGCATATGCTTAATGGAGATGTAGTTGCATGTTTCACATTCATTGTAATGTTCATCATTTACCAACAACTTGGCTTTCATGCCAACTGTTTGATGAAATGATAGTTGTTGTAGGTGCATGTTTCCAATTAGAAAAATCATATATGTGCATTGTAATTGTTTAAAAGGAGTCATTTAGGCATCTAGATGATAATGTATGCATTGAAGTGTTGATTTACAAGTATTGGAAACATTTTATCACTACTATTCAAGAATATATCAGGCTGAGAACTCAGGTGCAGCAAGCTAAAGATTGTATGTGAACTATTTGACAATATTCCTTGAGGTGTATTTCATATCAGAATAGACAAGGGATATTACAGTGGTATCAGAGCGGTCTCCTGCCATTCTTGTGGGGTTTGAAAACCATTTTATTCATACACCAGAGTGATAGAGAAGATGAAATTTATTTATTTTGATTTCATTTTACAAATAATTTATATGAAATTTATTTTTGAAATATAAATTTATATACATATAATTCTTAATTTTAATTCAAAAAAATGTAATTTATTACAATACAATTCAACTACGTAGCCTATGCATGTTAAACAATCTACAACCTTTGCATGAGAAGATGAAATTGAATCAGATCAAGGAAAAGCATGTCTGTGGCCAGCTGCAACAAATAAGATTACAAATAAAATGCATGATGCCCATGGCCTAAAGATTTCACTTATACCAAGTAAGAGGAGACCGTGACTCGCCAGAAAGAGAATATAAGTCTTGTATATAATTAAGTGGATCTACTTTAAAAACACGGTCCAATATATTAAATTATCTATTTTCCAATCAAAGAATGCATATAAAGCACCTAGCTCATGGAGATATGAGTAGCTGGTGTAGAGATGTGAAGGCTAGCCTTCACAAACCTAGCACAGTTAATAATAATAAATAATATATTAAGATGGTACGTATTCAATTGGGTATGCAAATTTACCGTCAGCAATTCATTCTGGGAAAACTGTCAACATAAATTCACCACCAGCAATTTATGGCTGCCGAAAATTCATTGGCATTAACATTTTCTATTATTTTTTTGCAAAAAAAATTTGAAGTCTTGAAAATGTACAGAATAAATTGCTGGTGGTGAATTTTCCTTGCAGTGAATTTGTCATGATGATGAATTTTTTTGTGGTGAATTGTTGGGATAAATTTTCCCACAATAAATTTCCGACGGTAAATTTTGGAAGGTGCAAACTAATATAGAAATAAGTAGCATGGCGTAGGACAGGAGAGTAGAGCCTGACAGGTATAGATGTTTCGAAACATAATGTTAAATTATAAAGAGTACAACATGAACATAAATCTAGCGTGGCATGTGTAAGAGCGCAAGAAATAGAACAAAGGAAAGAAAAAACACTTATGTTTAAAAAGGAATCACAAGTAGGATGAAGATGGAAAGAATGCTACTATTGTAGCGTGCTATGATCTAAAAATTATAATATGGAAGTGACAAAACCCACGCGGAGCTGCAAAGAAATGCAGAGAGTTGCATTGGAATTTAAATACCTACGTATCAATCAAAACCAAATGCGTATGTAGAATGAATTGAGATATCTACCCAACTTAGCATAGAAGATGAAATGTGGTACAATAGAAATGAAGTCTACACAACTATCTCACTGTTCTATCTGCCAACTGTAAGAGCAGAAAAATCACTTAAAAGCATTGAATATTCGGCAATCTTTTGAATAAGTTAGCTTGTAGCACACTGCAGAGAAATTTTGTACTATACAAAAAAATTGACTTAGCAGAAGAGAAAACTATCGCTATTTATAAATTTTGAACTGGGTGTTATCTTTAAATAGCGGTGTAGACTGTTTTATGTAGAGAAAGTCATAAAGAAATACTGAAAAAACATTCAAGGTTACGAATTTACCGAAAACATCAAATTGAAATAGAAATAGAAATAGAAATCAACACATATTTTCTACTAAAACTATGATTAGATTTTAAAATAAAAGATTATTTTTAAAAATGGACTTTGCTCTATAGGATGCACATTATTTATCCAATATACTCTCCTTCGATGTTGAGCAAATTCACTAAATGATCTCAGAGTTTCAAAAAGTTGTTCTTCAGTGTTGATGTACTTCAATTCCACTTCTTTCTTTTGAACCAAATTTCGAATGAATGATATCTCAAATCAAAATGTTTTGACTTGTTGTGATTGAATGGATTCTTGGCAACTTGATAGTGCTTAAGCTATCACAAAAGATCACTATAGCCTAAATTTTCTTTTCTCTAATTTCTTTTAAACTTTTTGTTTGTGTATTTGTGGAAGTGACTACAATATATTATGTTTTTATAGATGAAAGAACAATTGAACTTTAGTTCTTAACTTCATGTAATCAAATCCAAACCAAGTGAAAAATAATGACTAGATGAGAAATTTGAGTCATCCAAATTACCATCCCAATCAAAATCACTAAAGCCAATAATAATGAATACCAAATTTTGTAGTGTCTTACATACTTTGATATGCTCTTAATCGTCGTCATATGAATTTCATATAGCTCAATCATACACCTCAAAAAAAAGAAAATGAATGAACAATATTTAGTCTTATGTGAGTTAGAAACATCAAACTTCCAACAATATTTTTGTAAGATGTCTCATCAACTATTTTAAAACCATTGTCTCTATATAACACAGCTCCACATGAGCAGTTGGAGTGAAGGATACTTTACAATCAATCATAATAATTTTTGTTAACATATCATTTACATACTTTGTTTGACAAATAAATATTTCATCCTCACTTTGATGAACCTCCATTCTTAAGAAATATTACATGAGATTCAATTTTTTTCATTTTCAATCCATTCATCATAATAATTTTGAGATCAACCTTCATCTTCAAATTGCTACTCATTTACAACAAATCATCAACATACAAATGTACAACATGAGTATATCATTATCTTCTTGATTGTAATAAAGAGTAGTCTCTCTTTCTTTTCTCAAAGGCGTTCTACTAAAATAAATATCAACCCTAGCATATCATGCTCTTTGTGTTTTTTTAAGGTCATACAAATCCTTATACAATATATAAACTTCATGTTATTTATCTTGCACTTTAAAACCCTATGGCTGCTATACATAGACTACGTCTTCTAGGTACCCATTAAAAAGGCACTTTTCACAATCATATGATGTATGCTCCATTTATTTGTGTTGCTAATGAAACCATCATTCTAATAGTCTCTTGTCTTTATGTGGGTGCAAATGTCTCTTCATAATCAATCTCATACCTCTATGTGAACCTTTTGCAACTAGCTTTTCTTGTTTCTTTCAACATGACCATCACTATTGTACTTAGTCTTGTAGGCCCACTTAGTACTCATTTATTTCTTATCGTGTGGAAGCTCTATAAACTCCCAAGTATCATTCAGTAAAAGGAATTCACTTCTTATTGTATTCCTTGCACCCAAACACCATGAGTACTCGCATCTTAAAAAAATGAGGGTTCAAAATCAACCTATGAAAGTCAAAAACAAATTATCACCTCACCTCTTAGATCCTCTTCATATGTTTGTCTTGTACTCCTCTTATAAATATCACTTAAGTTTCATATCTTCCTTGAAGAACTAGGAGTCTAAGACTTGAAGATGGAATTGTACTAGAATTAAACAAGGGACTATTTGGTGGACTTGTAGTTCTAGTAGTTGAAATTGAAATACTAATGGGTTGTGCATTAACAATTTCATCAATAATACCATGATTATAAATATATTTTAATTTTTGAACATGTTCCTTTTGATGACTATATACTCCCCCTTCAGAAAAAATGGCATCTCTTGACACAAAAAATTGCTATTACTAAAATGGTTATACAACTTATAAGCCTTACTTTGTTCACTATAACCAACAAAATTACATTTTCAATTTTTGGATCTAGCTTATGTCTCTTATGATCAGCTACATGAACATAAGATACACATTCTTGAAAGTTTTGAAATGATTAAAATTAAGGTTTTTGATGCCATGCTTCATAATGAGTTGCTCTATCAAGTGTACTAGTAGTACTTTAATTGAGATTATACAATGCATTAGCAACTATATCAACTCAAATAGAGTTACTTAATCCTTTGGTTTATAATATACTCCTTACATTTTCAACCATTTTATGATTCTTCCTTTCATCTACACATTTGGATGTCATGTATATCATAATGATCAATAAAATATCTCAAACGAGATTCTCTACCATGATCAACCCTTAAGAACTTTATTTTTCAACCACTTTCATTCTTTGTGAGGACTTTAAATCTTTTGAATGTATCAAAGGACTCATCTTCAATCTTCAAAAAATAAACCCAACACTTTTTTAATAATCATCAATAAAAATAATGAAATATGATGATTTACCCAAACTTGGCTCTATATAAGATCACAAATATTGAATCAATTAGCTAAAGTGGGAAATAGGCCCTCCATGCACTAAATTTTGGAAAAGTGTCTCTTATGTGGCTAACTTAAATACAACCTTCACAAAAATCCTTGTTCTCTTCAACCTTTAGCAACCATAAATCAATTCTAACTAGTATCTTTAATGTATTAAAATTCAAGTGTCCATGCTTGAGATGCCACAAGGTCACCTTTTGTCTTCAAATGCCATATTGGCAAGATTGTTGTTATGTTTTCCATATTTTAATGAGAACATCCTATTATTTGACATAGGCACAACTATAAAAACCCTATTTCCTTGATTCTTGTAAGATTGTGCATTCCTTGTCATCAAACACCACTTTATATTTTTTTCATGCAATTATACAACACTCAATAAATCATGTTTTAATTTTGGAGTGTAAAAATTATCATTGAAACATTTCATACCTTCTTTAGTATCACCTCCATAAATCCTTCTATTGTAAATTCCAAATATTTGTCATCGCCAAGCTTGACATTGGTTTTGAAGCTTTCATCCATTGTAGAAAATAGTTCATTATTCCCTAACATGTGATTAGAGCAACCTGAATCTAAATACCAATCTTCTATATGACTATTTTTAGATTTTTCATATGATAAGAATAAATTACTTGGAGAAGCCTCCTCATCCTCATGAGTATAATTAGCAAGTTTCTATTTTTTTACCATCTTTTAACCTACACTTCCTTTCAAAGTGAACATACCTATTGCAATGATAATTCTAAATATTTCTCATCAAATATGCCTCCACCTCCTCTATTTTTTCAGATTGAATAATTTTGATTCATGTATTTGCTTTATTCTTAGTTGCTCGTACTACTAGCACATTCATTGTTTGTGATCTACAATTTGGAGGTAGAAGTCTTCTCTTACTTTAGCTAAATATGTCTCTTAGTCTTTCTTTATGATATATAAGAGATCTAACTAAGTAATCATACTTGAAGGTAAAATCTTTATTTAGCTCAATGATTATTACAACCTTGTTCTACCTTTGTGTTAGAGGCCTCAACACTTTTTTTTACCACCTCTCTACTCACAATTTCTCCAAGAGTAATCTTATTGACCACATCATTTACTCTTACAAGTAATTACTCACACTCGTAGCTAATTGCATCTTTAAATTCTCAAATTCTCTATTCAAGATTTGCACTTTGACAACTTTGACTTGATCACCACCTTGATAAACTTTTTGTAGGGTTTTCCAGGCATGCATAGCTATATTTGTACCTGAAATTCTCATAAACAAACTCTTATCTAGAGTTGTTTGAAATTGGATTAAGCTTTGAGAATACTTCTTTTTCGCTTCTTTCTTGACTGCTCTATCATTGGTTGCAAAAGTGGTCCAATAAATTGACTATTGATAACTAAATTCTACAATCTCCAAATCTTTTTTTATTAAAATAATCATCATCTTGATGTTCCCATAAATATAACTATTTTCATTAAATCAAATAATATATAAAACATTAATATTCTAAATGATCAATTGTTATCATTTTGAAAAATCTATAACTCACAAAAATCCAAAACAGCCACATGCTCCAATACCAAATGAAGATTTCAATACTATCTCACTGTTTTATCAACCAATTGTAAGAGCAGAAAAATAACCTAAAGCATTGAATACCGATCAAAATAAGTTAACTTATATCACACTGCACAGAAAATATAAACCCATACGATACATCAAATTTAAGGCGCTCAGCAGAAAATAAAATGATCGCTGTATAAATTCTGAACCATCTATTATGTTTAAACAGCAATGTAGAGACTATTTTCTGTAGAGATACGGTCATAAACAAATATTAAAAATATATATTTAAAGTTGCGCTTTAAAACATTAAAAAAATCTATGTAGTAAGGTAAGAATCAATATATGGATCCCGGAGTGTGATCCGAAATTTTGATGTAAAAAATTCACACATAATCAAATTCAGAAATCACTCAGCTAAACATTATGAATTGTGAAAACTTGATATCGTTAAAAGACTAATATGATAAAATTTGAGAAGCATTTGAAAATAGAAAAGAGGTTGTGACTTTATTATTGCATGAGGCTCATAATCAAAGTAAAGGTTTTAATAAATGTAAACCATTATAACAAAGGAGAGTTGGCAGGAGATTAAATCAAAAGTGGGCTGCATGAATATGATAAAGTAAACACTCCATAAATTATTAGAGATATTTAAAAGAGAAAAAATGTGCAACAATAATAGTGTTTTTTCTTTAGTAGTTTGTCACGATAGTTATGGGACTCAGGTGTTCAGTTGTAGTGGTGGACTCTTATTACTATGGGAATCTTTCAAAATATTTTAATGTGGGATTTGATTAGGTATTCATTGTCTATATTTTAAAGTTTTCTTTTAATTGTGTATAAATAAGAGTTTAGAGTTTAATTTTGAATTAATTGTATTAAGTATGTTAGTGTTTATTTGAATTTTGTAAATTTTGTAATTTAAAAAAAAAATCAGTTAGTTTTCATGTGTTTATAAATATTTGAACAACTTCTTTTTAAAAATCAATGGTTGAAAATTGTAGAGAAGGATGTAAGACGGTTGAAATGATTTCAATCGTCAAAATTTCTATAATATTAAAAAATATAATATATAGTTTTTAAAAATGAAGGATAAGATTTTTTTTTTTCTTTTAAACTTTTAAAACATAGATTTTTAGATAAATAGTTACAAATGCATATTTTTTAAATAATAACATTAACAAGTGTCACGTAGTGGCTAGTACTTGCCTTTATAGTATTTTAATTATTGTTTTTTAGATTTGAAAAAATAAAATGTAATTTTTATTAATGTAAATAGAAATAAATGTAAGTTTTGTTAATTATAGTGTTTTAATATTGTTAATTAGTTATTTTCATGACCTAATCCTAACGCTAACTCACACCTTAAGTATAATTCTATCCCTAATCCTAACCCTAACTCTAACCCTAACAATAAATTCTAAACCATTATACTAATCCTAGACCTATCTCTATCTCTAACCCTGACACCAGTAATCTATTTAGTAATTTTCCTTTTGTCATGAGAGCGAAGACTCATGTTAAAATATACCTCCTCCTCCTTTTTCCATTGAGCCTTGTTCCAAATCGTCATCCCAAGTATGATCTCCCAAATCCTCCTTTGAAGGGTGCTTTCCCTCAGATGAGGTTGTCCTCAAGCACGCATCCCTTTTGTCCAGCTTGCCATTTGGGGCATTGCCTTGCTTGGGAATGTTGTGGAATTTGGTACCTTCTCTGAAGCATTCCCAGCCAAAAAAATCTTTCTCCATAGAATAGTGATGTGGGGATACCTCTTTCCACCATGTTACTTGGTTAGCCCTCTTATGTTGGGAACAATGCTTAGCTAAGTGAATTGTGTTGAAGAAACTTCGACATCTGAAAGGAAAATCTTCATAATCAAGCAATTGTTTCCACTCTTGACCTGAATATTTTAATAGAGCAGCTGCAGAGAGGTCTTTTGTAATGAAAATTTCAACTAATATGCGTGTGTAAGTTGTGTGTAGAAAATTAAGAGAAGCCTCATCAACATCCAAAAATATTACCCAGCATGTTGCCAATGGCTTTGAAGTAAGATTCAAACCAGAAATGTAGTGGGAGATTTGAAAACCTTACCCATAATGGAACCATCCCAAAAGATTCAAAATTTGGGTTAAAATTTGGATGCCACAGTTTTAGCATTAGTAGAAATTTGTCCTCCCAACTCCATTAATAATCACACAAAACCACCTTTCTATCCTTTTCATTGTCAAAAACTACTACAAAAAACCCCTTTGCACTTGGGTAGATTTATGCATCCCCCTCCAATATTGGACGCCAAGTCTCCAAAATCCAACAGTGTAACTCTGCAAGACCTAGCTAGAATCCCCTAAATCTTCATTAACCCTAACTCCTCAAAATATTTTGCATTTTTCACTACTTCACTTACAATATTTTCCTCAAATGAGATAGACGGGGTTTCTCTAGAGCTACACAAGGGCAATAAATCATTTCTTGAATATGAAATTTTAGACCCAGCATCTGACACCCCCTTATGCCCCCCAATCTCCTTCATTTATGCAACTCTTTCGACCATCTTCCCAACTTTTCTCGCCATAGAAACACAACATGGAGGAGTCGTCATGAAATGGAGTTGCAGTTTCCTTGAAAAACCATTCTAGAATGCCGCTTCAAACCCTTGATCTTGCCTCAAAAAAGGGGTTCCACCTCACAAAACCTCTATGAATGGCCGATGTCACGGATCAGTAGCACCTACAAACACAAAAAATCTCCTTCTCGCCCCACCACAGGAAACCCTAGCCACCAACGAGACTGAGTGCAAAGACGTAGCCATCTTTTTACAATATTGAAAACAATATTTGTAATAAAGATATTATATAAATAAAATTTTGGAACGTTATATCTATTAATCATATTTAAGTGATTTTTAGTAGTAATATTTATTTTTAATTTATTTTAACTTTTGAATAGTTCTAACCATAATTTTTACCTTATTCTTAATTCTAATTCTAATCCTAATTATAATAATTTTAGGATTATAATAATTAATAATAATAAGATTAGAATTTTAATTAATTAATAATTATAATAATTTTAGTTATTTTAATTTAATTCTTATTTGTATTTATTTATGATTTGAAGTTAATATTTTTTTAAAAAAGTGGCAATATCAAATAGTTTAAGATTTAATTTAATTTAATTTTTTATTTGTTTAAAATCAAATCCTTAGGAAGATTATCTTTATATGTTAATTTATGGATGTGCTTTATGAATCCAAATCTCTATAAAATAACTAATTGATTTTTGTGAGATTTCCTTTAATAAAAAAAAATAATTGCATACATAAAAAATCAATCTTAAAAAAATGTAAAAAATAAGTAACATTTATTTATTTTAGAAAGAAAATAATAAAAAATCATTTAAAAAAAAATAGTTTACCTTGTTTTCCTTACAAATTCGTCAATAACACCTCAAAATTCTTAGCCAATAATGTTCAAGAGAAATAAGTTTTACGATTTTTAAAGTTAAATATTTAACATGTTCACTTTTAAAAAATTAAATTATATTTGAAGAACATGAAATTTTAGTTTTTGATTGGTTCAAAACCAACTTATTTATAACTAGTTAGGTACGTGCAAAAAGATGGGGGGCCAAAAAGGGGCTTTAAGTGGCCACTTTTTTTTTCTGAAATCAAGAAATACTGACCTTGGACATGAAATTGAGGATAGTTACACTCAAAATTTTGAGATGCAACAAAAACAAGGATTGTAGTGCTCCAAGTCTACATTCTAAACCACTATTTTTTTTTAAAATGGTCAAGATTAAGGGGTTCAAAAGAGGGGACCACATAAATTGGTGTTGTTTTTATTAAAAAAACATAACATAGGGTGATCCCACAATATTGGTTTACAATTTTTTACCATACTGGACACTGAAATAATTTTTTCTAACTAAATCTTCACTTTCGAGCACCTATAGTGGCTAAATAGTGAGGAATTTGAAGATGATGCAAACTCGTGATTTGTGACATTTTGTCTGTAGATTCTAAATATATATTTTTAAAAAAATTGGAATAAAATTGCAATTCTTTTTCTATCTCCTTCGAAAACTAGTTTTTTTCAATAAACAACATTTTTAAGGAGTGACACTCGCCGTATACAACATAATTTTTTTTCCATTAAGGATAAAATTCTAAATTTTTCGAATTTAGATTTGTAAGTACAATATCTAGTGCTTCCAATTGGTCTCATAGTGTTTTATTGAATATTTTTTCCTTAATCAAGTTTCGAAGTCAAACCAATTACAATTCAGACATAGGCGGACTGTATACAACATAACTTTTTTTGTATGCATCAAAATTCAATTAATTTTTTTTTGGATCAAGGACTTCAATATCTCGTGCACTCATATTTTTCAAAAAAAAATTGATAATCTACTATTTTTCCACATATGCAAAACAAAGAGTTTGATTTTCAGTGAAAACCCTATGTTTTATAAAACTAAAAAAATAAATACATAATAAAACCAAAACATATTAAAACTATTTTCGTTGGATAGCTCGTTCCAAGGAATACCATCATCCAGTTGGGTTTGTGAAGTCTCCTCGATTTTCATCCTCAACCAGAGCTTTGAAGCACAAAGTTCTAGACTTTTTTGGTGCCTGAGGGGGAAAAGGGGAGTTCGAGCGAACCCCCTTTCCTTTAGCATTTTCTTTGCTTTTTTTGAACGAGAAATGTGGGGCAAAAATTTAATGGGTTCGCTCGAACCCTGGTTCGAGCGAACCCCTTTTTGGTTCACTCAAACCAAACAGTTCGTTCGAACCTCAAAAAGAAAAAAAAATTGCATGGGGTCATTTTTTGCAACTTTTCCTTCCTCGCTCGAATTGTAAACCACTTTTGTGGGTTTACCCCATAGAAAATTTTGTGACTCCCTAGCTCAATGAACCTTTTTTAGAATTTTTAAAATCACTTTGGAGAGAAATTACCTAACAATATGTAGTTTATGCTCGATTTTTTTGATAATTATTTAATGAATATTTGATTTTTTACTAATTTTCAAAGGACACTTCCTGAAAAATAGAATTTTGGACATGCTACCCCTATAAGTTTTTGAAACTAGTTTCTAAAAAATGTAATTTATTTAAAATTTTGATGAACAGTTAATTTATAACGAAAAACACCAAACACTAGCTTTTCCCAAAAAATAGACACACAAACAAAAGAAATTATAGATATAAGGCTTAACATTGTCAAAAAGTGAAAAAAATTACATCATTAGATAGCTAAGAGAGAGCCTAACATTACCCAGGTGTTTGATTTGTTTGACATTGAAACACGTGCAATCCTGATGGTGAGCACGAACCCAATTATGTGAATATTGTAGAATTTGCAAAAAAATGTCTTTGGACATTGGGAAGGCCTTCCAAGCCCTTGAATTGGTATTCCAAGGCAAATACCAAGCCCAAGGCTTGGGGATTCCCAAAGCAAGATATAACATGCTCGTGTTATTTCTTAGTTCTAACATGGTTTTTGTCTTGTCGCAAGACATGTCTAGCAAGACATAACATGAGTGCATTATAGCATGCTTGTGTTATGTCTTGCTTTGTGTTAAATGCTAATCTATTGAATGTATGTATATATATTTGTATTTTTGTATGTTTGTCTGCTTGTATGACATGTATGTATGCATGCATGCATGCATGTGTGTATGTATGTGTGTATGTATGTATGCTTGTATGTATGTATGTACATGTATGCCTGTATGTATGTATGTATGTATGTATTTAAGATTGTATGTATATATGTACATGTATGCTTGTATGTATCTAAGTATGTATGTATGTTTTCTGATATGTATTTATTTATGTATGTCTTTAGAGGGAGGGAGAATTTTAAGAGAGAGAGAGTTTTCTAGGTAGGGTGGGAAGGAGGGAGAGGGAGAGGGAGAGGGAGGGAGGGGGTGAAAGGGAGAGACCTAAGAGAGAGGGATTGGGAGAGAAGGGGTTGGAGTGATAGGGACTTAGCTAGGTAGGGTGGGAGGGAGAGAACTGAGAGAGAGGGGGAGAGAGGGGGGAGAGAGAGAGAGGGAGATAAAGAGAGAGTTATGTAGGTAGGGTGCTAGAGGGAGAGACTTGAGAGTGTGAAAGGGGTGAAAGGGAGGGACTTGAGAGATAGGTAGTGAGAGGGAGTGCAAGAGATAGGGAGTGGGAGAGGGAGTGTGAGAGTGAGAGACCTAAGAGAGGGAAAGAGTGTGGGAGGGAGTGACCTGAGAGAGGGGGAGAGAGAGTGTGAGAGAGGGGGGTGGAGTGAGAGGGACTTATCTAGGTAGGGTGGGAGAGATAGATAAAGAGGGGGAGAGAGAGAGAGAGAGAGTTAACTAGGTAGGGTGCTAGAGGGAGAGACTTGAGAGAGAGGGGGGTGGATGGGAAAGACCTGAGAGATAGGGGGAGAGAGGGAGTGATGGAGAGGTAGTGGGAGGGAGAGAGAGAGAGAGATAGAGGGAGTGAGAGAGAGTGGTAGGGATTGGTTGAGCAAGAGGTACATAGAAAGAGGGAGAGGGTAGTGCAAGAGAGGGGGACCAACCACTATGAGACCATAGGTCATGAAAGGACAAGAGCAGAAAGGTTGCCCTAACCTACCTCAATTTAAAGGATGGTTAGGATAGAATGGATGAGAATGATGAGGATTATATGTCCTTCGATCACTCTGTAAACTTGGGAGTTGAAGGGAGACTAGACGAGTCACTTTCCAGAGTCAACACTACGTCTTAGGTAGCTCTTTGTCAAAGGACAGAAGCAAAACTTTGGGATGACAACGTGGTGCATTGGCGTCTCACAGGTGCGCTAGCATCCGTATGGCTAGAAAACCAAAGATGAGGTTTAATCTCTAAGGAAGGACTAACAGCCTAGTCTAGAGGTTTCAGAAACAACCAAATGAGATTAAGAGGAATGAAATATAGATACGAATGTGATAAAAGAAGTATATTACCGCAAGGGTGATGAAGATAATTTCATAAAACAAATATTCTCGCTAGCTTGTTCCAAGCTCTCTCCACCTGCACATGGAAAAAGGGGAATGTTGGGGCTATTTAGGGTTTTGCCTCAGTCAGACCCTCATTTTGGTGTTTCCACCTCCACGCACAGCCAAGTTTGTAACGATAGGAATTAAGATAAAGGAAATAGATACAAGCTATGTAAAAAAAAAGACACTACAAAAAAATACATGCTTACTCAACCAAAGATGATAGAGGAGATTAGAGGATCTTACCACCTTCGTCTAAAGCACTAAAGGCTCATGGAGGAGAAAATAAGAGGAAATCAAGCCTCTATTGCAATGGAGTTTGTCTTGTGCTCACACTATCGGAGTGACAGAGTGGTAGATTGTTGCAATGGAGTGAAAAGTGTTGCTACCAGCTTGTGAATGAATGGAAAAGTGGAGAAAAATGAACTCAAGATATTGCAAAGCGTCACCCAAAATTTTGCTAAAGAGAGTTATGGATGAAAGAGTGAAGATTATGAAGAAGAGGATGGAAAACGGCCATATTCGGGTCGACCAGTCGAAGAGGAATATTACACTTAGACTCCCAATCGAGAGTGTAACGTCTCTGCAGACTCCAGCCATAGAAATCTTCCAGGCACGTAAGTGCGCCATGCG
>CM021101.1:178867174-178939859 GCA_007115665.2 Sequoiadendron giganteum | reverse complement strand
ACATGGAAGGAGGCCTAAAGGCTCCCGACGCTTTGCATCGTCCCAATTCACCGAAAGTCAATCACAAACATGGAAGAATAGAGATACATATCAAAGAAGGTTTACAACACAAACACCACGCCTGTATCCAAGAACCAAAAAGGGTGATGATAGTCATCCAAACATGATTACAAGGGAACACATCACATCACACACACATCTAATCTAAAGATCAAGAAAAGGGTCTCCCCTTAACATTGGTCAACCAAGATGTCATCAACTTCCCACTCTAGATCATCATAGGGGGAAGGATGATAGGCCTATAATGGTGTAATTTTAAGGGGAGGAGCTTTCGATCCTCCTACAACAAGGGCCAAGGTAGAGGGACCTGTAAGATCTCTGTCGCTCAACTCTTGTTGGTCCAAGGTCAACGATTTCACGAAGATCGCTGATAGAGTCAGAACTTCATCCACCGAGTTAAACATACACTTAATGGGAGTGTCATGCTTCACCTTGATGGATGGAGGATTTTGTATCTAAGGTTCACCATTGGGCTCTTCGAGAGACTCGAGAGCGGTGACAAATTCGGGGGAGGTTGGGACTAGTTTCGTTACTAGGCCAAAACAAGTCAACTTGGGGCCACCTTTCGAAGGAGGCAGACTTTTCTTACATCCTCTATTACTAGAGGGACCATGCTCTACCTTTTTCTTCATCGGAGGAGGCAAACTCCCCACGGATGAAACAAGGAGGGTCAAGGGAGAAGAGGAAAGAACCACAGTGGATACAACTGAAGTGTTCACCATATCCATGAGTTTTGGGAAAGGCAAGACATCCGAGATGGAAGTCAACAGGGGTGGCTCCACCGAAGGAGCAATAAACACCTGAACCTTTCCAGGCACATGTGTGCTCATAGCGGGAGCTAAAAGAGATTTAGATATAGAAGAAGGGAAAGGAGAGGACACAACAGGAGGTGTAGTCTTCTCCTCCTCCTTCTATAAGCAGGCTTGCACAGCTAGGAGAGACTTTTTTTGACACTTGCACTCATGCGCAAGGCGGATTCTATGGCTCTTCGAACTGGAAGCCAGGATCTATGAAGGCATGGAAGGATTTTTTTCAGCCATGGGAGTGTCTTCGACAACTATTTCTAGCATAAGGATGGACTCCTGAATGGGAGAAGAAGAGGCAGGTTCAGAAATGGCAGGAGGAATTGACTTTACCACTTTAGAGGTGGATCTTTTCCTATTCGAGGGAACAAGAAGAGGTCGAGGGGAAAAATCTCTTTGCAATCCTTTCTTTTTTGTCATACAAATAGTACCAAGGTCTCAGGGATTCGTTAGGGAGGTTCGATATCTTGACCTTCGGCTCTCACCAAGGAGGCATCATCGAACTCAGTGGGTTGAACCCGGGCTTGTCCATCCAGTACTCCTCCCAAGAATGGGGAGTAGACAAGTTTTCCTAAGAGGGAGCGAGCTTCTCCTTTCCCTTTCATGAGGATGAGGTAGTTGACTGCTCTACTTTAGGAAGGGTCAACGTCAGTTGTCCCTTGCCTCTAGTCTTATACTTCACATAGTTCTTGTAAAGTGGGTTTGTTCTTTGTGGGAGTGGATTGACCAAAGTGGGCCAAAAGTGATCCAATGAGTAACCCCCATGAGATACCATAGGCTAATATCTAGTATCGCGCACCACATGTACGACACCTTCGTGGGAAAACTTAAGGAACTTATGAATTACAAAGGTGACACCATTCATGGAAGCTAGCCAAGGCATACCTAGCTTCACTCTAAATAGGTCTGACTCAGGAATAACATTGAAAATCACATCTATGTTCCTTGGTCCAACTAGGATGGATGGCGTTATTGATCCATAAGGTTTAAGAGAAAGTTCATCATGTGTATGGATGATGGATTTTATTTTCATATTCCTCCCTTTGTAGGGAGTTTAGAAGTAACGTCTCTTCTATGATGGCATTCACCCTACTCGCAAGGTAGACTAGGACTCCTGTCACAATGTTATCATTGAGGCAAGCGGGAATATAAAGTGGAGTAGGCTTACCATTTTTTGGCATGTCTTGTGAGGTGAACGTTACATCCAAAAAACCGGTCGCAAGGCGAGGAGAGAGAGTAATAGTAACCATGTTAACATACGCCTCAGGATGAGAAATAGAACCAGTGGGATCGATAATCATGTTAGCAAAATGTGATGTAAACAGGTCTGTGTATATCTGCAATTCACTATTAGATTTCACGACTAATTTGTTCACCTTTTGCTTACTTCCATCAAGATGGATAGTACCGTCCTCAATGCAATCTTGTATCTCATGACACAGTCGCATGCAACGTTCAGTATCATGTCTATTAACTCGATGGTACTGACAGTATGTGTTTCCCCCATACCAGCTAGGGTATGGTTCTCTAACTGGTTTAGGCAATGGTAGGGTAAGTATCTTATCCTTCACCAACTTCTACAAGATGGAAGAATAAGATTCTGATAGCTTTGTAAAATTTTGATCACGTCTGAGGCAGTTGTTATCCATAGCGGCTACTACATTCACAACGGTTTTACCTCTTACCAATATTGATATGATAGATCTTCCTTCAGAATGGGAGCACGAGGGAAGACCCCCAAACAAAACTACCATTTGCTAGTATTCTTGTAAAGCCGCACACAAGTGTGTGAAAGAAGGATACTTCATGAGGGTGAACTTCTCTTGCCAAGGCCTTTGTAAGTTCCTTATGAAGACCTTCTATACATCAGAGTCAGGTAATGGATATGAGATTTACAAGAAGAGATCTTGGTATCATGCTATAAATTCTGTAATTTTCTCATTATCCCCTTGTTTGCATCAGACAAGGTCTGAGAAGGTCATCTTTGGTCCTATATTGGCTTGGAACTATCGCAGGAACTGGTTCGCAATTTGGTCGAACGTGAAGATGGAATTATCGAACAAAGAACAATACCAATCCAGTGTTGTATTTTTGAGAGATCAGGGAAATAGTTTGGCCATCAATGCATCATGATGGAAAAATCTTTTGCATAAGGTGTTAAAGGCAGACACATGTGTCTATGGGTCTCCTTTATCGTCGTATTTTTTGAATTTGGGAATCTCCATCCCTTGCGGGAAAGGAGTGTTTAAAATTGAAACTGAGAATGGACTATGTTGAAAGAAAGGTTGGAAGATAGGTTGGGTCGAGGCCTAGGAAAGATTCGCTAGCTAGTTTTGCATCTTCCCCATATTCTGAAGAAGGGTATTCAAAATAGGGTCATTAGAAGACATAGGACCACTGGAACCACCACCATCGCCATGACCACCACCAGAGCCACCATCAATTTTTCCGCCACCAATGTGACTTCCATTAGAGCCATCGTCGTGACCACTGCCAAAGCCACCACCAATGTCATTGCCACTAGTGTGACTTCCATTGGAGCCACTGCCATGATTTCCACCGAAACTGCCTCCTCCAATGCCACCCCCACTTTTAAAGTTTCTGCCACCAAAGCTTCGACCTATCATCCCGCCAAATCCTCCACCACTAGAGGTAGCAGAAGGGGTGAAGTGGAAACTCAGAGGATTCCTATTTACTTTAACAGTTTCAAAAATTTCAGAAGTAATAGGTACACTGACCAAGGGGGCTGCATCAGCCATATATACGGATGTAGGAGGAATCAACATCTCCATCTGCCTCTCACGTTCCTCAAAGAGGCCACCTTGTATCATGTGACTATGGATCGAGGGGGTGCATACTTTGGCTAGACCAGTGAGACTAGCTAAGAGCTCCATGCTTGTCCGGTCCTTTTCCACCATGTCTCTTATTTCATCGATTACTTTAGCAGCCCTAGCCATCTTCGGGTTTCCTTCCAGGTGATTTTCCAATGCACCTAACCCTTTACCAAGGCTAATGATGTATTCAGAAGGGATACGAATGAACTCATGCTCATCTACGAATGAAGAGGTTGGTGACATAGGAGGGGTAGGGATGTGATCAGTCTCATCAAGAAACCTAGATTTGCCTTGTGATACATGCTCCTGTGTGGATAAACCAATCATAGAACTAGAGAAAAGGTCGGTAGTGAAGCTAGAGGAGACCTTCATCTTGTCTAGGTGGCCTGAGAGAGGGGGAGAGAGAGTGTGAGAGGGGGGGTGGAGTGAGAGGGACTTATCTAGGTAGGGTGGGAGAGATAGATAAAGAGGGGGAGAGAGAGAGAGAGAGAGAGAGAGTTAACTAGGTAGGGTGCTAGAGGGAGAGACTTGAGAGAGAGGGGGTGTGGGTGGGAAAGACCTGAGAGATAGGGGGAGAGAGGGAGTGATGGAGAGGTAGTGGGAGGGAGATAGAGAGAGAGAGAGATAGAGGGAGTGACAGAGAGTGGTAGGGATTGGTTGAGCAAGAGGTACATAGAAAGAGGGAGAGGGTAGTGCAAGAGAGGGGGACCAACCACTGCGAGACCACAGGTCACGAAAGGCCAAGAGCGGAAAGGCTGCCCTAACTTACCTCAATTTAAAGGATGGTTAGGATAGAAGAGATGAGAATGATGATGATTATGTGTCCTTCAATCGCTCTACAAACTCGAGAGTTGAAGGGAGAATAGATGAGTCACTTTCCAGAGTCAACTCTACGTCTCAAGTAGCTCTCTATCAGAGGATAAAAGCGTGGCTCTGGGATGACAACACAATGCGTTGGTGTCTCGCAGGTGCGTTGGCATTTCATAGGTGCCCTAGCGTCTCGCAGGTGTGTTGGTGTTCATATAGCCAAAAAACTAGAGAGACAAGGTTTAAGCTCTAAGGAAGGACTAACAACCTAGTTTGGAGGTTTCTGAAATAGCATAATGAGATTAAGAGGAATGAAACATAGATATGAATGTGATAAAAGAAGCATATTACCACACATAGAAAAAGGGGAATGTTGGGGCTGTTTAGGGTTCTACCTTAGTCAAACCCTCGTTTTGGTGTTTCCACCTCCACGAACAACCAAGTTTGCAACGATAGGAATAAAGATAAAGGAAAGAGATACAAGCTACGTAAATAGAAGACACTACAAAATAGTACATGCTTACTCAAACAAAGATGATAGAGGAGATTAGAGGAGCTTACCACCTCTTTCCAATGCACTTAAGGCTCATGAAGGAGAAAATGAGAGGAACTCAAGCCTCTACTAAAATGGAGTTTGTCTTGTGCTCACACTATTGGAGTGACGGAGTGCTAGATTGTTGCAATGGAGTGAAAAGTGTTGCTACCAACTTGTGGATGAATGGAAAAGTGGAGAAAAATGAGCTCAAAATCTTGCAAAGCTTCACCCAAAATTCTGCTGAAGAGAGTTATGGTTGAAAGAGTGAAGATTATGAAGAAGAGGATGGAAAATAGCGATATTTGGGTCGACCAGCCAAAGAGAAGCGTTACACTTCAACTCCCAATTGAGTTTGTAACTTCTCTGCAGACTCCAGCCGCAGGAATCTACCAGGGACATAAGTACATTGTGTAGACATCTGCATGTCGCGCAAGCGTCCCTGACATAAAATCCTCCACTGACACACAAATAGGGCACCAAGTGTGATGCAAGCAGCGAGCTTATGTGGAATGAAGCCTCCACCTTAGGTTTTCTAAAGTGTAAGGGGGTAGAAAAGAATCTGCATTAGGGGTGCAAATTCACACTTATACAGGTATATAGAGACAGTTAGAGAAGGTAGGAGAGAGGGAGGGAGAGAGAGGTGAGATGGATAGAGAGAGAGAGGGATAGGGGTTGAGGGTATGGGTTTGAGAGATTAGGATTTAGGTTCTAATGTATAGGGTAGAGGGTATAATATATAGGATAGAGGGTCGAGAGTTTAAGTGTTTAAGGGTTGAGGGGTTAAGGGTTAAGGGTTTAAGGGTTTAAGAGTATAGGGTTAAGGGTTGAGGGTTGAGGGTTGAGGGTATAGGGTTGAGTATATAGGTTTTAGGGTATATAGTTGAGCTATTATGGTTGAGGATCCAATGTCTAAGGTAGATAGTTGAAATTTTAGGGTTCAGGGTTTAATGTATATTGTAAAGGGTAGAGGGTTGAGGGTTTAAGGGTTTTAGTTTTGAGGGATTAGGATTTAAGAGTTGAGGGTTGAGGGATTAGGGTTTAAGGGTTGAGGGATTAGAATTGATGGATTAAGGGTTGGTAGTTGAGGGTTGAGGGTGTAGGGTTTAATGGTTGAGGGATTAGGGTTTAGGGATTAAGGGTTAAGGGTTTAGGGTATAGAGTTTAAGGGTTGATGTTATAGGGTTGAGGGATTAGGGTTGATGGTTTAGGGTATTGGGTTGAGGGTAGAGGGTAGAGGGTTTAAGGGTTGAGGGTATAGGGTTGATGGATTAGGGTAGAGAGGGAGGGATGGATGGAGGGAGAGATGGAGGGAGAAGTGAGATAGAGAGGAGAGAACAAGAGGGAGGGATAGAGATAGATGTGGGCTGAGGATTCAATGTATAAGGTAGAGGGTTGAGGATTCAATGTATAAGGTAGAGGGTTGATAATTGAGGGTATGGGGTTGAGGATATATAGGGTTGATGGTTTAGGGTATTGGGTTGAGGGTATAGGGTTGAGGGATTAGGGTTGAGGGTAGAGTGTACAAGGTTTAATGGTTTATGGTTTAAGGGTTTAGGGTTGAGGTTTAAGGGGTGAGGGTAGAGGGTTTAGGGTTGAGGTTTGAGGGTATATGGTTGAAGGATTAGGGTTGAAGGTCAAATGTATATGATAGAGGGTTGAGGGGTTGATATTTTAGAGTTTAAGGGTTGAGGGTTGAGGGTTGAGAATTGAGGGTTGAGTGTTTAATGTATAGGGTAGAGGGTAGAGGGTAGAGGGTTTAAGGGTTTAGGGTTTAAGGGTTAAGGGTTAAGGATTTAAGGTTGAGGGTAGAGGGTTGAGGGTATAGGGTTGAGGGATTAGGGATGAGGGTCCAATGTATAGGGTAGAGGATATAGGGGTTGAGGGTTTAGGGTTTAACGGTTGAGGGTTGATGGTGGAGGGTTGAGGTTTTAGGGTTTAAGGGTTGAGGGTTGAGGGATTAGGGTAGAGATTTTACTTGCGTTTAAGGATTTAAGGGTTGAGGGTATAGGGTTGATGGATTAGCATTGAGGGTAGAGGGTATTGGGTAGAGGGTAGAGGGTTTAAGGGTTGTGGGTTGAGGATTGAGTGTTTAAGGGTTTAAGGGTTGAGAGTATAGGGTTGAGGGATTAGGGTAGAGAGGGAAGGATGGATAGAGGGAGAGATGGAGGGAGAAGTGAGATAGAGAGTGTAAGAGAGGGGGGCCAACCATGCCAAGGCTCTAGGTCATGGAGAGCCGAGAGCAGAGGGCTGCCCTAACTTACCTCACTCTAAAGGGGTGTTTCGAATAGAGGTCGAGAATGATGAGCACTATAAAATACTTTTGTCACTCCTCAGGCCTAAAATCCAAGTTTAGGCTAGGCGAGATGGTTTTTGGAGTCAATACTGCACCTCTAATAGCTCTTTGTCTGAGGACGCCATCGTAATTCTAGGATGATAGTGCAGTGCATTGGCGTTCGTACAGCCAAAAAATAGGAAGTAAAATATAAACTACCTAAAACCAAACTAACAACCTAGCTAGTTATTCTTAAATGGACAAAACAAAACAATAATATATGAAAAGTACAAACAAAGATGATAGAGAAAATAAATAAAAGCTAGGGTGATGAAGATGACCTCACAAAAACGCTTGTTTGCCAGCTAGTTCCACATGCACGTTCACTTACACACAAGAAAGAGGGGAAAATGTTGGGGTTGTATAGGGGTCTACCTCAATTAGACCCCCGTTTTAGTGTTCCCACCCAAATAGCAATGAGATATAAATATGCGATAAAGAAGTAAAGAAAGTAGAAGTTGCAATAAACACTACAAAATAGTAAAATGCTACTGAACCAAATCACAAAGGAGTAGAGAAAAATGTTACCACCTCCACCCAAAATCTCACTAGCCAATGGAGGAGAATGTGGACTTGGAAAGATCACCACAACCTCAACTATGATGAAGGGAGGTCTCGCAAGACTCCAAGCCCACATTGTTATGGCTTGCTTCACACTTGCTATGTGGAGTTGATGGAGTGTTGCTGCTGCAATGGAGTGTTGAAGTGCTACTTGGGGCTGAAGTGAATGCTAGAAATGCTAAGAGATGGCTTGAGAATGGGTGTAGAGCTCAAATGAATTGCTAAGAGGATCAAATGGAGTGATAAATGCATTAATTTTAAGGAATACTAAGGAAGAATAAGGCATTTTTGAGTCGGTTGGTTGAAGAGGGATGTTACAATTCATCCCCAATCGGGAGTGTAACACCTTTTCCAACTTCAAATGTAGGAATCTGTTAGGGATGACAGTGCACTGTGTGGATGTCTACGCGCCACACATGCATCCCCAAAAAAAATTCTCCCACCAACACAATAGATAGGTGCCAAGTGGAAGGAATGTACTTGGGTGATGTGGAGTTTTTCCTTCGGATTTGATTTTCTAAGGTGAGGATGTCTGAAAAGGGAATTTGCATAAGGGGTGCAAATTCGATCCTATACATTTTTCCCCCACTTTAGCGGGCACAAATATTGATGAGTGCTTTGATAAAGTAGATCGAAGAGTTAGCAAGGTTAGAAATTTATACCTAAACCATCGAGGAAGCAGACCACAATTTGGTGAACTCAAAAGTGTAGGGCAAGCAAAGGACTCCATAGGTACTCTCCCTAGGGAGTCGCGAACAAAAAGACCCCATAGCCCCATAGAACTATGAATCTACACAAAGTACACTGAAGGCCCTTAGACCAATGATGCAAAAATCTCATAGGATGAAAGCATCTTACAGGCCTGCAGACCTGTAAGGAGGCAGCCCCCAAGATCTCTCACATGAAGGAAGCCCCATGAAGTATGTGCCTTACAGGCCCACAGACCTACAAGAAGGTATCCCCCAAGATATCTCACATGAAGGAAACCTAGAGAAAAAAGTGCCTTATAGGCCCGTTGTACTGCAAGGAGGCATCCCCCAAGATCTCTTACGTGGAGGAAACCCAAAGAAGGGGACTCCATAGATTTGAATTGGAAAGTGACTTTACAGGCACACCTACAAAGCGACATGTTTATGCGTAGATAAAGCATGTTCTAAAATAAAGCGGCCTCGTAGGAAATCAAGCGGATAGTCACGCAAACCATCCCTCAGGAACCCAACACGAAGAGGGGTCCACTCAAGGGATGCGCCATTTGAAAGTGCAACAAAGACATTTTTTTCTCAAATCGATTCATCATCAAGGAATCCTTTCGAAAGATGTTCATCTCATCAAGGAATTTGAAAGGAAGAAAATACCCCCTCAAGAGGGGAAGGCCAGAGCTACTTCCACGTCAGAGGAAAGTTCTCAAGTTCCTTCTTTACGAACCCATGATGAAGGAAACACGGTCCATTAGGGGTCCAAGTCGTAAATGCGATTTTTTGAGAAAAATTGCAAAGATTTTGAGAAAAGATTCATTGGAAGCGAATATGTTTTTTGAAATTTTTGAGGTTGATGTTATAGCCCCCACTTAGGGTGGTGTGTGTTGAATGCAAAGGCACGTGACAACCTAAGGAAAGAAATAATGAATGAAAAAGTGGTGTTGTGGCCCATGGGATATAACAAGATTTCACCATGGTGATGTTGTCACGCACCTTAGGGACAACACATAGACACCACAACATCACAACTCAAGCAAAGAAGAGAGAAAGATAAAATAAAAGGTAAAAAGAGATAAAGACGTCACAAACAAAGGGCACATGGGTGATCTGATATTTCAGGGTCAGAGTTACTCATGAATATATATATCTAGGTATAGTAATAGTATATTAATGAACTATCATCAACCTCCTACTATGTCAGGCCATGTGAAGAATGCACGAGAAGACAATAAAAATAAAAAATTGGGTCAACATGGAAGGGAAGCCTAAATGACCCCAATGCTTTGCATCATCCCCAATTTGTCGAGAATCAAGACACAAACATGGAAGACTGATGATACAAATAGAAGAAGGTTTACAACAAAAAAATCACTCCTATATCCAAGCACCGATAGGGGTGACAAGGGTCATCTAGGAACACATAGTACAATCATGGGGGAACACATTACAATACACAGACATCTACTCTAAAGATAAAGAAAATCCCTCCCACTAACACTCATCAACTAAGAGGTCATTTGCTTCCCAATCTAGATAATTTTAAGGGGAAGAGGATGAGCCTACAGTGGTGGAATATTAAGGGGAGGTTCTTTTGACTCTCCCACAACAAGGGCCAAGGAAAAATCCCCCGCAAGGTCTTCTCCGCTAGGCTTTTGTGGAGCTATGGTTAACGATTTCACAAAGATCACCAACAAGGCCAAAACTTCATCTAGAGAGTTAAACATGCACTTTGCAAGAGAGCCATTTCATACCTCAATGGACAGAGATGGTGGCGCTCGATCTTCACCGCAAGGCTCACCAAGTGATTTGGGAGCAGTGACAAACTCAAGAGAAGTATGAGTTGGATCCATCACTAGGACAGAAAAAACTAGCATAAGAACACCTTTTGGAGAAGGTAGGCTCCTCTTACACCCTCCATTACTGGAAGGGCCAATCTCCACCTTTTTCTTCATCAGGGGATGTGAACTCCCCATAGATGAGGAAAAAGGTGCATAGGATGAGGAGAAAACTATTACAGATACCACTGAAGTATTCAGCATATCCACGGGCTTAGGGAATGGTGGGATGTCTAGAAGGGACATCAACAAAGGTGGCTCAGTTGAGGGAGGGATGAACACCTACACCTTCTTGGGGTCAGGCACATTCGTACTCACAACATAAGCTGAAAGGGTAACTAAACTAGATTGAATAGAAGGAGAGGGGAGGAGAGAAGAGGATACAATAGGAGGCCCTAATACAAGGGCAGTCGAATTCTCTTCCTTTCTCTAAAAAGTGGCCTGCTCAGCCACCAGAGCCTTTTGTCGATGCTTGTGCTCACGTGAAAGGTAGTTTTTGCAACTCTTTGAGCCAGAGGCCGAGAGTTGCGAAGGGATGGAAGGCTCCCACTCAGCCATAGAAGTTTCTACTATAGTTGTTTCTTGTGGAGGGACTGGCTCCTAAAGGGGAGCAGGAGGAGCAGGTTGAGAAATAGAAGGGGGAGTCGGCTCTAGTGCCTCGACAATGGGCCTCTTCCCATTTACTACTTTGGGAATAGAGGCGGTAGGATGTCGTGGAGGTCATGGAGGCCAGGACATAGAGGATTCCCTACAATGACCTTTTCTTCTACCATACAAATAGGGCCAAGGTCGAGGAGGTGTAGTAGGAAGATCAAATATCCAGATCTTAGGCTTTCTCCAAGTCGATACCATCAGACTTAGGTAAAAGCTAGCAGTATTCATCCAAAACTCTTCTTTAGAAAGAGGAGTGAAAGAAGTACCCAAAGGACGGACAGGCTTCTCCTCTCCCTCTCAAGAAGAGGAGGTAGATTATTGTTGCACCATTGGAAGGGTCAAATTCGGTTATCCCTTGACCCCAATCTTATACTTCACATAGTTCTTGCAAAGTAGGTCCAATTTTGGAGGGAGTGGAGAGATTGGGGTAGGCCAAAAATGATCCAATGAGTAACCCCAATAGGACACCAATGGCTGGTATCCAGTGTCATGCACCACGTGCACAACACCTTCATGGGAGAATTTTAAACACTTGTGGATGACAGAGGCAATTCCATTCATGGAATCTATCCAAGGTATGCCTAGCTTTAGCCTAAACAAATCTGACTCTGAAATAACATCGAAGACTATGTCTACAGCCCTAGGTCCAACTAGGATGGATATAGTTATCGAACCATATGGTTTTGGCAAAATACCATCATGTGTATGGATGGTAGACTTCATTTTTCATACTCCTCCCTCTGTAATGAATTCAACAATATTTTTTCTTCTATAATGAAATTCACTTGACTCGTAGGGTCAACTAAGACCCCTATCACAATGTTACCATTGAGGTGAGCGGGAATGTAGAGAGGAGAGGACTTGTTTTTCAAGGGCATATCCTATGAGGTGAATGTCATGCCCAGCAAGCTAGTCATAGGTTGCGTTTTAGGTGTAATCATGACCATGTTAACGTATGCCTTGGGCCAAGTGGTAGAATCAGAGGAATCAATAATTAAGCTGGAAAAATATGACAAGAACAGGTTCGTGCATATCTGCAACTCACTATTCACTTTCACCATCGATTTGTTTGCATTTTGTTTATTTCCATTGAGACAAATAGTACCATCCTTGATGCAGTCCTGTATCTCATGATGCAAGCGCATAAAATATTTAGTATCATGTTCATTGACTCAATGGTACTGATAGAAGGTATTTGCATTGTACCAATCAAGGTAAGGCTCCTTGAGAGGCTTGGGGCTCTCCAAGATTATGATATTATCCTTCAGTAACTTCTGCAAGATGGAAGAATAAGATTTTGCTAACTTTGTGAACTTTCTATTACATCTAAGGTTGTTATCATTCGTCGTGACTCTTACATTTTCCATAGCCTTTTCTTTTCCTAAGATCAATACAATAGATCTACCTTCCAGATGGGAGGGTGAGGAGGTTCCCCCAAACTAAACTAACATCTGCTAATATTCTTGTATTGTCGCACACAAATGCACGAAGGAAGGATACTTCATAAGGGAAAAATTTTCCTACCAAGGTCTTAGTAGGTTTCGTATGAATACCTTCTGCACGTTAGAATCGGGTAGTGGGTACGAGATTTTCAAAAAGAGTGTTTGATACTGCACAATGAAATCAATTATCTATTCCTTATCCCCTTGCTTGCATCGGATGAGATCTGAAAAGGTCATCTTTGGTCTGATGTTGGCTTGGAACTGTCGGAGAAACTGATTCACAAGTTGATCAAATGAGAAGATAGAATTATTGGGTAAGGAACAGTACCATTCAAGAGTTGTATCCTTAAGAGATCAAGGGAATAATTTTTCCATCAGTGCATCATGATGGAATAAGTTTGTAAATATGGCATTAAAGGTGGACACATGTGTTTGTGGGTCCCCTTTGTCGCCATATTTCTTGAATTGTGGATTCTCCATCCCTTGCGAGAAGGGAGTGTTTAGGATTGTTACCAACAATGGGCTATGTCGAAAGAAGTGTTGAAAGATAGGCTAGGTAGAGGCCTGGGAGAGAATCGCTAGCTAGTTCTACATGCGACCCATGTTTTTAAGAAAGGCATTCAAAATAGAGTCATTAGATGATAGAGGACCAACAAAACCTCCAAAACCACCACCACTAGCCCCACCTCTGGAACCACCTCTGAACCCACCGCCAGGACCACCGCTATGACCTCCGTTGGAGCCTCCACCGAAGCCACCTCCACTACTGAATCCACCTCCATGACCTCCTCCAAAGCCACCTCCACTAGTGTCACCTCCACCACCAAATCCTTGATCGCTCATTCCCCCCGAGCCATCGCCACTAGGGATAGTAGGAGGGGTGAAATTAAACCAAAGGGGTGTTTTGTTCACTTTGATAATGCGAGACTCCCAAGGAGTAGAAGAGATAATGCCCACGGGCCTTGATTCAGTCATGCACATAGATGCAGTGGGCATCGAAACACCTAATTATCTTTCATAGGCATCGAGGGACATAAGCTTTAGTTAGATCAGCAAGGCCACGTAGAAATTCTATGCATGTTTGATCTCTCCCTAGCAAGTGTCTCACCTCGCTTGCAAGCCTAGCGGATCTCGCCATGCTTGATACCTTCACTAAGTGATTCACAAGGTCTAGCAATCTATTATCTAATGCCATGAGGCTTTTAGCGGGAACATGAACAATATCATCTTCATCTATGAACAAGGGCGTAGGGGATGTTGGAGGAGTACGTACACGAGTGGTTTCTTCCATAAAACCCATCTCATCGGCATAGTTCATAGGAAACCCAATAGTAAACTCATTAGTTAAACTAGTGGGAAAATTGGGGGTGAAGCTAGAGGTGACCTTCATCTTCTCCATCGAAAGGTGTCGTACACTTCTCCTGAAAATGTACCCAAAAGTTGTGGACTGGTTTGTGATGCACATAAACCTCCACAACACTCAGAGTCACAAAAATGGTGAGGTACATGGGAAAATTCTCAACACACACAAATAGATAGACGCTCTTCACATTTGGTTCACCAAAAATGTAAGAGAGGGGGACCAACCATGTCAAGGCTCCAATTCATGGAGAAATGAGAGCGGAAGGCTGCCCTAACTTACCTCACTCTAAAGGGGTGTTTCAGATAGAGATCGAGAATGATGAGAACTATAGAGTACTTCCATCACTCCTCAGGCCTAAAATCCAAGTTTAGGCTAGGCGAGTTGTTTTTCGAAGTCAATACTACACCTTAGACAACTCTCTATCTAAGGACGACAACACAGTTCTGGGATGACCATGCCACACGTTGGCGTCTCTCTGGCACATTGACATCTGTATGGCCAGAAAATAGGAAGTACAATATAAACTACCTAAAAATGAACTAGAAGCCTAGCTAGTTATTTTCAAATGGACAAAACAAAACAATAAGATATGAAAAGTACAAATGAAGATGATAGACCAAATAAATAAAATCTAGGGTGATGAAGATGATCTCACAAAAACACTTGTTCACCAGCTAGCTCCACACGCGCGTTCACCTACACAAAAGAAAGAAGGGAAAAAAATTGGGTTGTATAGAGGTCTACCATAGTTAGACCCACGTTTTGGTGTTTCCACCTCCATGGATAGCCAAACATCAATGAGATAGAAATATGTGATAAAGAAGTAAAGAAAGTAGAAGCTGCAATAAACACTACAAAACAATAAAATGCTACTCAACCAAATCACAAAGGAGAGGAATGAAACATTACCACCTCCACCCAAAATCTCACTAGCCAATGGAGGAGAATGCGGACTTGGAAAGGTCACCATAGCATCAACTCTGATGAAGAGATGTCTTGCAAGACTCCAAGTCCATGTTGTTATGGCTTGCTTCACACTTGCTATGTGGAGTTGATGGAGTGCTACTACTACAATGGAGTGTTGAAGTGCTACTTGAGAGTGAAGTGAATGCTCAAAATGCTAAGAGATGGCTTTAGAATGGCTATAGAGCTCAAATGAATTGTTCAGAGGATCAAATGGAGTGAGAAATGGATCAATTTGAAGGAAGAATGAGGAAGAATAAGGACTTTTCAAGTTAGTTGGTTGAAAAGGGACATTACAATTCATCCCCAATTGGGAGTGTAATGCCTCTACCAACTTTAGATGCAAGAATCCATCAAGGACAACAGTGCACTGTGTGGACGTCTCTGCACTATGTGTGCATCCCTCACAAATATTCGCCCACCGACACAATAAACAGATGCCAAGTGGAAGGAAGGCAGTTGGGTGATGTGGAATTTTTCCTTCAGATTTAATTTTCTAAGGTGAAGATGTGTGAAAGGGGGATTTGCATAAGGGGTGCAAATTCAATCCTATACATAGAGAAGGAATGAAGAGGAGTGAGGGACAGAGATAGATGAGCATTGATGATCCAATGTATAGGGTAGAGGGTTCAAAATTTAGGGTATAGGGTTGAGGACCTATAGGGTTGATGGTTTAGGGTATTGGGTTGAGGGTCAAGGGTATTGGATTGTGGGTAGAGGGTATTGGGTTGAGGGTAGTTTTGTGAAGTTTTTGCACACATGACCCACTAAAATTAGGGACCCCTATTGCCTAGTCTTTTGGCTCTTTTCTGTGGCCATGCCTTTTCAGCTTGTCTTTGAAAATCATGAGATTTTGGTCTTTGATGCTTTGGTCCTTTGGTCGTGAGGTTTGGTTACTTTGCACTATTCCTAAATGCTTGTCTTGTTTGTAAATTGCCCCTATTTTGAGTTCCATGTGGTCAAGGAGTCTTGCAGTTGTCCTCTCTGGAAGTGGGTTCCCTTTGCCCTTTGTTTCTCCTTGGTGTTTTGTCTGGTCTTAGCAGTTGTTCTTTTCCTCCTAAGACCTTGTTTCCTTTGCTTTGTGGAGGTGGGGCATGGGATGAAACTGAACTCTGAACCTTCTCAAAGTTCTTGGTATGGTTTCCGCTTTGGTTTCGGCTATGGCTCCATCTCTTGTCTCCTTATTTCCTTTGTTGTTTTTCTTGTGTTCGGACTTTGGGTTGGTTTCTTCCCTTGGGTCTTGTTTGGTTTTCCTTTTTCCTTCACCTCCTTTCCTTTCGCTGAGGACAGAACCAGGGTGGAAATTGAGCTCACAACTTTGCAAAAGTCTTTCGTCTAGTTTTGGCCCTTGCTCCATCTAGTTTTGGCTTCGGCTTTCGTTTGGTTTTACCTCTGGCTTCCATCTATTTTTGGCCCTGGTTCCATTTAGTTTTGTTTCCACCTCCATTTGGCTTTGTTTCCAGCTTTCGTCTGGTTTTGGCCCCAGCTCCGTCTAGTTGTGTTTTCGCCTACAACTTGTTTTGTTTTTCTCTTCTGTTTGGTTTTGTGTCCACCTTTGTCTGGCTTTGTTTCCACCTCCTTCTGGTTTTGGCCTCACCTCCATCTGGTTTTGTTTCCACTTTCACCTAGTCCTATGTGTGGTTTCCTTGCCTTGGAATTTTGAGATATTCACCTAGTTTTAATGAAGCCTTTGAGTGGCTAAATCTGTGACCATGTGTTCATCATGAAAACCTAGCTAGGGTTTGATTTCAATTGATTACCAATGTTGTTAAGATCACCCTGGATGAGTTAGCAAGTTAAATTTATCGATGGACAACCTGAATTGAGTTGAATTTGTGCTTGAGGTCCCAAATTTGTGATCATTCGAATAATTTGAGCGAAATCCTAACTGAGGTGTAATTTCGGGTTTTATGTGTCCTCACGAATTTCCTTCACCTTTGGATTTCCCTAGATTTCATCATGTGGTCATTTCCTTGAAATATGCGCAAAACATGAAAATTGGACTAGCTTCGTGAAAATTCATTGTCCTGGGATTTCCCAAAATTTCGTTCCTCCTTCGTTTTCCCAGGATGTGTTAAGTCTTGCTAGTTTCAGAGATTTTCGTCCCCGACGGAATTTTTTGAGGACATGTTATTTATCAAGAACTGAGGGGATTCATGGGTTAATTGTTAATGATTGTGCATTGCATGATTGATTTAGATCATTTGAAGATATTTGCAGGCATTTCTTGGGTTTTGGATGCTGACTGAGTAACTTTGTGTGTTTGTTGGGCTGACCTCACTAAAATTCGCCAGGCCTGGAATTTCCCAAAATTCATTTCTCACCTGAATTCCATGAAGGGGTGAAAATCTTGAATTTTGAGAAAGGATGTTTTAATGATACTTTAAGGGATTCAGATTGATTATTTAGATTTCCTTGATGATTAGCATGTTGTTTATGATGGGTTAACTTGGATTTTCACGCTATATTGGATATTAAGTGTGGCCTCTTGAGTACAGGACTGGATCAAGCAGGGTAGTCACTGGTTAAGCGGCTCCAGGATCAAGAGAATGAGTGTACTTTCAAGATGTTGCGGGATCCATGAGATGTAGTCGTACACTTTACAGTCATGGGTAGGTGAAACTCGCTCATGCACAGAAGGTTTGTCAACGTGCTCGATGGCCATTCATCTGAGCTAGACGTGACACAGTAGATTCAAATAGGTTTGAGTCAATCAGATTCATTCGTGATGCCCATCTTAGCTATTCATCAGTAGCCCATATTCAATTTCAGTTGCACTCTCGTTGAAATTATTTTGCTTCGTTCGAGTGAGACATTAATGGTAGAAGTGACCCACAGGGTGTATTCAGTCTGAACCAAGATTTGTAGAGATCCAAGGCTGATCTGAAAGGGTGCCTCATGCATTCAGTACAGGGTGGCGATTTATTGCGAACTATCCAAGTCCAATTTGGTTGGTGGCCAACCTTGCTTTGTAACCCTAGCTTGGGCCGACAGGATGTAATATCTATAAGTATGGTATTTCGCCGCTTCTAAAAAAGGTTGGTCAATTAAATGGGTTAGTTAGTCGGTTAGTTAGACTAGAGTTAGACAGGCTATAGAGGATTATATTTTTAGAGCAGAAAGTTAGAATAAGGAGTTATTTTTATTTTCCAGCAAGTGTTGTAACATAAAACATCAGAATTATTGCTATTATTGGTGATTCAATACAAGTGAAGACATTGTTCTATTACTGGTGGCTTCTTTGGATTGATTTGTCTTGCATGGTTCTTATTCTATCTTTGAAATTGCTTGAAAATAACTGAATGCATTTTAGATTTAGAGTGAAATGATTTAATGGTGCTTGTGATCTAGTGCTTGGAGTGTTGTAGCGATCTTTGGTTCATACTTTGGGTAGCTTCTTGATTTTGGGATTATTGTGCAAGGTCAACCTATACTTGATATTTGTATGCTTAGTTCAATTATGGAAATTTATCTAGTTCAATTGAATGAATTTCCATGATCTGAAAATCTTTAATTCCTTAGAAGATTACACTATTTTTGTGAGACTACAGGTATAGCCTGGGTTAAGCAGAAATTAGTTTTGATGGATTGGTCTGTTCCAAGTATTTCATCATTAGTATTGTTAATCTTAGGAATAATCTTAATCTTAGGATTTCTAAAACCCTTATCTTTTTTCTATTTATTTCAACCTTGGTTAAAATAGGAATTCGAGTATCATTCTGTTGCAAAATATGATAAGTTTAGAGTTTCCAGTATTTTTTTTGTAAAGTCCCTTTGTGATTACCAGCATTTTCACATTATCTCTAAGTTGTTTCACTGCATTGTGAAGACCTGACAACCGAGAGACCTTGGGATTATCTCTTTTTGAGTAGAGATTGACCTTTCAAGAGACATAGGATACTATATATTCTATCTAAGTTGTTGTTGTGTAGATAACACCATCAACATATTGGTGCTAGAAGGAGGGTCAGAATAAGCAAGCTAGAGCATTTTCTAAATGCCCTTTCTCCTGACAGACTCAAAGGAGAACCAAATCTACACCAGGAGAAAAAGAGTTTCAAGAGTTGCCACCTCCAACTAGGTCAAGAAGGACCAGAAGAAGGGAGAATCCATCGTCCAATCCATCATTTCCACCATCCTCACCCTCATCCACCTCATCTTCATCTGATTCTGAGGCTTGTTCCATTCAACAACCCCAACCAATCATCAATCAGCCTTTACCATCTCCACCTCCACCAATGGCTTTCTTAGCAAATAATCCATCACCTCTATCTTTCAATAACTACAATGTTATGCCCATGAACCCTGAGCATTTTTTCTCTAAGTTTCACACAAGTGATCCTAATAGGACAGCAGAGGAGCATATTAGGATTTTTCAAACTTTCCTGAGGGATAGAGGGATTAATCATGAGGATGTTGCATGTAGAATTTTCCCTTATTCCCTAAGAGAGGATGCCTTTTATTGGTACAATCATTTACTTGCTGCATCAATCCATAATTGGGTTGAACTTGAGGCTGCATTTCTGCAAAAGTTTAAAATCCCCATCAGTGCCAATGAGCTCTGTTTACCGAGGTTAAGAGAGAAGTTAATGAGCTTATAGGGTCATTCAACAATAGGTTTTACCATGCATACACTAGATTCCAAGAACCTTATGCTATAGATGATGCCACTACCTTAGAGGTCTATTTTGAAGCCCTTGATAGTCTTACGTCCACCTTCCTTAAGTGGAGAACTAATCCCCCAATTACCTTGCTCACTACATATACAGAGGCTGTTAAGGTCAGTATAGATTTGAGATAACACTTGTCAGGACCCATACCATTTCTGGGACTTGATGCTCACCCTGGTCAAGTCCAAGCTCTCAAACAGGCTCTGACTAATCACACTCCCATTATGAATCCCCTTACACAATTTCCTTTGGTTCCTCACCCAGGTCATCCAATAAGTCAAGCTCACCCAGTACCCAGTTATCCACAGCAAAGTGCAAATCAACCCATTCATCCACAACAATAGGTTGGTTTCCCTACATATTTGCAGAACTTGGAAGTTTTGAATTAGTCTGTGGGTCTTGGGGGAGTGTCAAGATACCCTCCAAACAATGTGAATTCAATTCCTTACAGTAGTCTCGATAAGGAAAGGTTAGATGAGCTAATTGAGCAAGTGAAAAAACTGAATATGGATGTAACCTACTTGAGGAACTAGAACAACCAACTCCAAGCTTCTCAAAAGAGCATGCAATCAAATTATAATAGGGAGAACCGAGATGTTACACGAGGGAAAAACTTTGATAGAGGGAATCATTCTGACAGAAATCAGAATTTTGAAAGAGGACAAGGTTCTGGTCAGAATTTTGAAAGAGGACAAGGTTCTATCTAGAACTTTGATAGAGGACAACAAGGTGGACAAGGGTTTGAAAGAGGCCAGCCACCTAGGCATAATAAGCCATGGAACATTGGACCTAATAATGGAGGAATCCCCACTCCACTGGATCAACCTTCTAATTAGGAGAAACCTCTGAGTGGTGTATATCTAGCTGAAGCAACTTTGTCTGGATCGTGCAGGCTCCACAAAATAGGTCAACACTTTGAGCTTGATTGTCCTGAATTTCAAATTGTTGCTTCCATCTTTCAGTATGAAGTTGAGAAAAACACCACTGGTCGGGAGTTGGTACCCTCAAATCCCTATGATTCCCCAATTTTGGTGTTGAATCATGCTCCTTTCCCGAGGGATGAAGAGAATGAACTAGAAGAGGAGTCAAGTAGCTAGAATGAGGAGGTTGAACAAGTGTTGAATGAAGATGAAATCTCTCAATTATTTAATGAAGGAACTGAGTATGATAATGGTCCCCTGGATGAAGAGGAAGCTGGTGTTGAAGAAGTACAGATGTTTTAGCAACCTACAAGAAAGTATGATTTGAGGAATAGGCCTAACAGGAATCTAGCAGCTGGAGGCCCATTTACTACATCTATTCCTCCAAATAGTTTTACCACTCTACCAGACCCACATGCCAGTAATAGTCCATCTTACCCTCAGGTGCCAACACAGTACTTTACAAAAGGAGGACAACCTGAGGCATCAAAAGGAGGCAATGTTGATACAATAAAAGATAAGTAGATTGGTCATTCTAAGGAGACCCATGTTGACATGAATGTGGAACAATTAGGTGAATATGAGACTGAAGAACTCAAGAAAGTAAAGGTGATTCTTTATGATTTCAAGTTGTTAAGGGTTCCTAAAATCAGAAATATAGTCCTAGGGTCTTTTAATTCAAGTACAACACCACAAGGAATAGTAGTCAATGAAGCAGTTGGCAGGCCTCCTAGTTCATAGGTACCCAAAGGCCAAATTCAAGTGCCACCTGGAGACAAAGGTAAAGAAAAAGATAAGAACCAAGTTGCACAAGTTGACACTCAATTGAGTTTGTTCTAGGGAAAAATGGAAACCCCTCCCTTTCTAATTTTTGTCCATATCTTTGGGAAGAATCTATAAAATTATCTTTTGGATTCAGGAGCATCTATAAATGGTATGACTTTTGTTGTTTGTAGAGCTCTAGGTATTACCCCCGCAGCCTCTCAGAAGAAGGTCACCTAATTGGAAAAGACAGAGGTAAATATAGTGGGAGAACTGAACATGATCCCCATGCAAGTTGCTTCAGATCCTAGAGTGCAACAAGTACTTAATATTCAGGTGGTAGACATTCCTGACACTTATGGTTTGATCTTGGGTCGAGATTTCACCAAGGCAATAAATGGATACACATCCACATACCATTCTTACATGTGGCTCCCCTGGAAAGGAGTCTCAAATCAAATCAAAATTGAAAGAGAACCCAGAATGAAGTATGTGATCACTGAATATAAGAATACTTCGAATGAGATATTAGTGTCAAAAGTCAGCATGGGGAACTATGTACCGGCTTCCCCTATTTCAGATATGAAAGAAGTATTTATGTTGCAAAGCTCCTCTGATGGATCCACATCAGAAGCTATCATTCTGAAGCACTGCTTGAACAAACAGAGGAACTTGATAACCAAGAAGATAGATAACTCAACTTGTTGGATAATTTCAAAGAGTTTTTTCAGAAGTGCGTGGAGGATTAGATCCAGCTGGGTAGAAATATGAATTTTAAAGAATTGTTGCTCCCTAATTGGTGCAGAGTTCACAATGCTCCTCACTCTGAGCTGGAATGTTGCCTGTACCAAACTGCAGTGGAGCAAATACAAAGGTGCATTAATCCAACTCTAGTTGTCAGACTAGATATATAGAGCGTTCAAAATGATCAAAAAGAAAAGAGCCTAATTCCTCCTAAAGAGCCTCCGGGTAGTAGCAAGGACAAGGATAGTTCAAGGAAATTGGGAGCTGATGGTTGTTGGACATTGAGATTTGATGGATCCAAATCAAAGTACAATGCTGGAGCAGAATTTGAGTTGATCAGCCCTAAAGGTAAGACTTATTTTGCTTCTCATAGACTCCAGTTCCAGTGCACTAATAATATAGCTGAGTATGAGGCTTTGGTCCATGGATTGTTAATGGCATTAAGAAAGAAAGTTAAGATCTTGCAAGTGTTTGGATATTCTGAGTTAGTGGTCAGGCAAGTAAGGAAACAATACTCATGTCATGATAGAAGGATGACCAATTACAGGTATAGAGTATGGGATCTCATTGAAGGATTTGATGCCTTCGACATCCAGTTGATCCCTCAAAGTAAGAATCAAACTATAGATTATATGGTACAAGTAGCTAGTACATTGCAACCCTTATCGCTTTCAGGTTTGAATAAGTTCACTATGGAGCTCACTCCAGTACCCTTAGTGCCTAACAACGTAACCAATTTCCAGGTGTTTGAGGATGACAAGCACATTCTTGATTTCATCACTAGTTGTGATGTGTTTTCTTCTTAGGTGATTGATGAGGTGGAACCTCAAGAGGCTGAAATGGAGCTAGACGGGGTCATCAACTTGAAAACCAATACTATCCCAAGACGGATGGTGCAGTTGGAGAGAATCTTTGATTTGGATAAGATAAAAGATCAAGAACAGTAAGTGAAAAGGGAGTCTCTCAGCAGTCAATGTGAAACATACAACATGGGGACCTAGGGTGGTGTGAAAAATGTCTTTATTGGTAAAGTGTGCACTCCATAGGAAAGGAGAGGAATTATTAATGCATTACACACCTATCAAGATGTGATAGCATGGAGTTATGAGGACTTAAAGAAATATGATACTTCAATCATCACACACACTATTCCCTTGAAGTCAAATGTCAGACCATTCAGGCAAAGGCAAAGGCCAAGTAATGCCTTGTTAGAACCCATCATCTAGAGGGAGGTGCAGAAGCTACTTTCAGCACAAATCATATTTCCAGTAAGACATTCAACATGGGTTGCAAACTTGGTTCTAGTAAGGAAGAAAAATGGAGAAATTAGATTGTGTGTTGATTTTAGAAACCTTAACAGGGCATCAGAAAAGGATAATTATCCAGTCCTTTCACTGGATGAAGTACTTCAAATTGTCAATGGATCTCAGATGATGTATTTTCTAGATGGGTACTCTAGATACAACCAAGTTATGGTACAATATGAGGATAGACACAAAACTACCTTTACTACAAAATGGGGAACTTTTGCTTACAGGGGAATGCCCTTTGGATTAATCAATGTTGGAGCTACATTCCAGAGAGCTGTGGATATTGCCTTCAAATATATCATTGGTAAGTGCATAATTATTTATATGCATGATTTGATAGTTTTTTCTAAGAAGCGAGGTGATCACATAGTATATTTATGCAAAGTATTCCAAACATGTAGAGAGTTTGGCATCTCACTTAATCCGAAGAAGTACATTTTTGGAGTCACCGAGGGAAAACTGTTAGGACATGTCATTTCAGAACAAAGCATTGCTATTGATCGAGAACGAGTGGATACTATATTGAAGAGTTAGCCCCCTGCAAGCAAAAAGGAGATGAAGTCATTCTTTGGGAAAATTAACTTTGTCAGAAAGTTTATCACTGGATTTGCAGATAGTGAAGCCCTTGAATGCTATGCTGAAACAAGAAGAAAAATTTGAATGGAGTGCAAAAGCTCAGGAGGCATTTGCATAAATTAAGAGAGTTATTGTTGAGGCTCCAGTGTTGATAAGTCCAAATTATGCCAAGTCTTTTTACATATATTCTTTTGCTTCTGATCATTCTTGAGCTGGAATGTTAACTCAAAATTTTGATCAAGGGGATGAAAATCCCATAGCTTTTATGAGTGCTCCTTTAAAGGATGCAGAATTGAGATATCCCAATGTGGAAAAGAAATCCTATTCCCTGGTCCGGGTTGTGAAGAAATTTAGACACTGTATCTTGAGAAATAGGTCTTTTCCATAATACCTGATCCTATGGTTAAGTTGTTGTTAATGCAGAATGAATTGGGAGAACGCAGAGCCAAGAGGGTAACTATGTTACAGGAATATGATATTGAGATCCAGCCCATGAAATTGGTGAGAGGGAAGGGACTGACAAAGACAATGGCTGAGATGGGTCATGACCTCACAACTCAACAAAATCACCTCCAAGATGTGTCTCCAGGAGACTGGTATGATGAAATTATCTACTATATGTTGAACCAACAATGTCCTGAACACCTTAATGCAGTACAAAGGAGAGCTTCGTGTCTGAAGAGTGATAGTTTTATTATGAAGGGAGCTATCTTGTATAAGAAAAATCATGAGGGGGTTTATTTGAGATGCATAGGAAAAGAAGAAGTCGGGAGAGTGATGACTGAATTTCATGACAAATATGGCACAAACCATGGCTCAACACCTTCCATTGCAAATCAGATCATGAGGGAAGGCTATTATTGGCCTACCTTGTTCAATGACACACATAACCATGTGAGGACTTATCATCTATGTCAGAGTGCAACAAGTAAGGAGAAACGTGCAGCCCTTCCACTTCAACTTGTTATAGAGGTAAAACCATTTGCACAATGGGGAATGGATTTTATAGGCCCAATCAATCCATCATCCTCTATAGGCCACAAGTATATTCTTACTGTAACTGATTACTTTACCAGATGGACTGAGGCTCTTGCATGAAAACAATGCACTTATGAAATGGTAATCAATTTCATTGAGTCATGTATTATTAATCACTTTGGATTTCCATTGGCTTTAGTTTATGATAATGGTCCTGCATTTGCATCATTGAAATTTTCTAACTGGGCCTTTGATCATGGAATTGTCATAAAATTTGCATCTAATTACTATCCACAGGGTAATGGTTTGGCTAAGTCTTCCAATAAGAATCTTTTGATAGTCATATGTAAGCTACTAGAGAAGAATCCCAAGGATTGGCACACCCAGCTTAGATTTTCTCTTTGGGCAGACTGCACTGGACAAAAGACATCCCTAGGAACCTCCCCTTATCACCTAGTGTATGGTTTGGAACCTATATTTCCCATCTAGCTGAAGATCCCTACCCTCCAATTCATTAATGAATATTATGATGGAGAGAATAAGCATGAAGCCTGCCTAACTGAACTGTTACACCTTGAAGAGAGAAGAGATGAAGCCCTAGTAAACTTTTCCAAACATCGGGGTGTAGTGAAAAAATGGTTTGATAAGAGAGCCAAGGTGAAAGCCTTTAGAATCTCTGACTTGGTTCTCTACTGGGATAAAGCCCACGACCGAAAAGGGGAGCATGGAAAATTTGACAGACTTTGGCTCGGCCCTTATCAGATTGCAGAGATTCTGCGAGACAATGTTTTTCATTTGAAAACTCTCACTAGAGAAAATATACCGTTGCCTATCAATGGGTAGTATTTGAAGCATTATTTCCAGTCCTGAGCTATTTACAACTCTTTCCTTGTACATAGATAGATTAGGTTTCCTTTCTATTTCATTGTTTTTTGTTTGGTTAGATTAGGGTTTCGTTTGTTTGTTTTTCTCAATTTTTGCTTTTGGTTAGAGTAGGTTTTCTTTGCTTAGTCTTGCTTTATGCTCTGCTCTTGCTTTGGGTTTTCTTGCTTTCTTCTAGGCCTGTTGCATCTATATAACTAGCTACTTGCATGGGGCTATTTTGGGGATTTCTTTTACAAACTCTAATCATCTTTTCATAGTCAATTGAACTGGTGGAATTCCTTTATCTGATGTTGCATATGCTTGGAATTGGAGTCACTTGATTAAGTCAAATTCTGGAATTTATTTGGGTCCCATACTTTCACACAAATCTTAAAGATTTTGAGGTTGCATATGGTCCTTATTAAGTCTGACCAGGTGAAAAATCTTATATTCTGCTCTAGTGCCACTGGGGTTCTCATCCCTGAGTGTGGGATTCATTGCTTGCAAGGTGAAAGGAAAAGTTTAAAAGATCTCAAAGAGAATATAAAAAAAAAGAGGAAAAAGAAAATGTTGAAAATAAAAAAAAATGTTCACCTTATTAGGGGTATCCTAGTATCTCTATCAGGGTTATAGACACCTGGTTGGCAATAGAGCTATGATAGGGAGGGTCACGGTGATAACCTCGTCAGGGCTATGGACGCTTTATTGGAAATGATGCTCTATCCAAGTTGCTTTTGGGGTTGGAATCTTTATGTAGCCCTATCAGACTAAGTTTGGTCCCTTTTGCAACTGAGGAAAAGGAAATGAATGTCTGCACACACACTTTGACCCAAGTACAAGAAAGGTTTGCTTGTTTGTGATTTTTGAAACCTTGTTCATAGGGTAACTTGATGCATGGACTGAAACCAAATATTCTGGTTTGATTCCAGTTTGTCATTGAAATGCTCTGGAGCATTTCCCCAGTGGAGTCGCCATTTGTTGTTTAGTTTCTACACACACGCCCCACTGAAAGTAGGGACCCATTTTTGCTAGTATTTTGGCTCTTTTCTGTGGCCATGCCTTTTGAGCTTGTCTTTGAAAATCATGAGATTTTGGTCTTTGATGTTATGGTCCTTTGGTCGTGGGGTTTGGTTACTTTGCACTATTCCTAAATGCTTGTCTTGTTTGTAAAGTGCCCCTATTTTAAGTTCCAAGTGGTCAAGGAGTCTTGTGGTTGTCCTCTTTCGAAGTGGGTTCCCTTTGCCTTTTGTTTGTCCTTGGTGTTTTGTTTGGTCTTAGGAGTTGTTCTTTTCCTCCTAAGACCTTGTTTCCTTTGCTTTGCCGAGGCGAGGCAAGGGATGAAACTGAACTAGCTGAACCTTCACAAAGATCTTGGTCTGGTTTCCATTCTGATTTCGGCTCTGGCTCAGCTTCTTGTCTCCTTGTTTTCTTTGTTGTTTTTCTTGTGTTCGGCCTTTGGGTTGGTTTCTTCCCTTGGGTTTTATTTGGTTTTCCTTTTTCCTTCACCTCCTTTCCTTTCGTTGGGGACAGAACCAGGGTGGGAACTCAGCTTGAAACTTTGCAAAAGGCTTCCATCTAGTTTTAGCCCCAACTTCGTCTAGTTTTGGCTCCGGCTTAAATCTGGTTTTGGAGTCGGCTTCCATCTGGTTTTGGCCCCAGTTTCATTTGGTTTTGTTTTCGCCTCCGTCTAGTTTTGGCCCCAATTTCGTTTGGTTTTTTTCCTGCCTCTGTCTAGAATTGTTTCCGGCTTCCGTCTGGTTTTGGCCCCTACTCCATCTTGTTCTGTTTTCACCTCCGTCTTGTTTTGTTTTTGGTTTTGTTTCCTCCTCTATCTGGCTTTGTTTCTGCCTCTATCTAGTTTTGGCCTTGCCTCCGTCTAGTTTTGTTTCCACTTTTGCCTAGTCTTGTGTGTGGTTTCCTTGCCTTGGAAATTCTAAGATATTCGCCTAGTTTTAATGAAGCATGTGAGTGGTTGAATCTGTGATCGTGTGTTCATCATGAAAACCTAGGGTTTGATTTCGAGTTAATTACCAATGCTGTTAAGATCACCCTGGATGAGTTAGCAAGTTAAATTTATCGATAAACAGCTTGAATTGAGTTGAATCTGTGCTTGAGGTCCCAAATTTGTGATCATTCAATCAATTTGGGCGAAATCCTGACTGAGTTGTGATTTCAGGTTTTATGTGTCCTCACAGATTTCCTTCACCTTCAGATTTCCCTGGATTTCATCCCATGGTCGTTTCCTCGAAATATGCACAAAACATGAAAATTCGACTAGCTTCGAGAAAATTCATTCTCCTGGGATTCCCTCGAATCCCATTCCTCCTTTGTTTTCCCGAGATGTGTTAAGTCTTGCTAGTTTCGGAGATTTCTGTCCCCGACAAAATTTTACGAGGACCTATTATTTATCAAGAACTGAAGGGATTCATGGGTTAATTGTTAATGATTGTGCATTGCATGATTCATTTGGACCATTTGAAGATATTTGCAGGCATTTTCTTGGGTTTTGGATGCTGACTGAGTAACTTTATGTGTTTGTTGGACTGCCCTCACTAAAATCCGCCTCGCTTGGAATTCCCCAAAATTCCTTTCTGACCTGAATTTTGCAAAGGGGTGAAAATCTTGAACTTCGAGAAAGGAATTTTTAGTGATATTTTAAGGGATTTTGATTGATTATTTGGATTTCCTTGATGATTAGCATGTTTTTTATGATGGGTTAACTTGGATTTTGATGATATACTGGATATTAGGTGTGGCCTTTTGAGTGTAGGACTGGATCAAGAAGGCCAGTCGTTGGTTAAGTGAATCTAGGATCAAAAGAATGAGTGTACTTTAAAGATGTTTCAGGATCAGCGGGATGCAGTCGTACACTTTACGACCACGGGCAAGTGAAGCTCACCCATGCACATAAGGTTTTTCAATGTGCTCTATGGCCATTCATTTGAGATGGACGTGACACGACAGATTCAAATAGGTTTGACTCGATCAGAGTCGTTCGTGATGCCCAACTTAGCTATTGATCGGTGACCCATATTCAAACTCACGTTGCGTACCCGTTGCAATTCTTCTGCTTCGCGCAGGTGAGACATTAATGGCGGAAGTGACCCGCAGGGTGTATTCAGCTTGAACCAAGATTTGTAGAGATCCAAGGTTGATTTGAAAGGGCACCTCATGCATTCAGTGCAGGGTGGCAATTTATTGCAAACTGTCTAGGGCCGATTTGGTTGGTAGCCGACCTTGCTTTGTAACCCTAGCTTGGGCCGACAGGATGTAATCTCTATAAGTATGGCATTTCGCCTCTTCTAAAAATGTTTGGTCAATTAAAGGGGTTAGTTAGTCGATTAATTAGACTAGAGTTAGACAGGCTATAGAGGATTAGATATTTAGAGCAGAAAGTTAGAATTAGGAGTTATTTTTATTTTCTAGCAAGTGATGTAACATAGAACATCAGAATTGTTGCTAATATTGGTGATTCAATACAAGTGAAGACATTGTGCTATTATTGGTGGCTTCTTTATATTGATTTGTCTTGCATGGTTCTTATTCTATCTTTGAAATTGCTTGAAAATAATTGAATGCATTTCAGATTTAGAGTTAAATGATTTAATGGTGCTTGTGATTTAGTGCTTGGAGTGTTGTAGCGATCTTTGGTTCATACTTTGGGAAGCTTCTTGATTTTGGGATTATTGTGCAAGGTCAACCTGTACCTGATATTTGTTTGCTTAGTTCAATTATGGGCATTTATCTAGTTCAATTGAATGAATGTCCATGATCTAAAAATCTTTAATTCCTTAGAATATTGCATTGTTTTTGTGAGATTGCAGGTATAGCCTGGGTTAAGTAGAAATTAGTTTTGAGGGATTGGTCCATTCCAAGTATTTCATCATTAGTATTGTTAATCTTAGGAATAATCTTAATCTTAGGATTTTTGAAACCCTTATCTTTTGCTATTTATTTGAACCTTGGTTAAAATACGAATTTGAGTATCATTTTGTTGCAAAATCTAATAAGTTTAGAGTTTCCAGTATTTGTTTTGTAAGGTCCCTTTGTGATTACCAGCATTTTCATATTATCTTTGAGTTGTTTCACTACATTTTCAAGACCTGACACCTGAGAGACCTTGGGGTTATCTCTGTTTCAATAGAGATTGACCTTTCAAGAGAGATAGGATACTATATATTTTATATGAGTTGTTGTGCAAAAAACATCAACAGGTAGAGGGTAGAAGGTTTAAGGGTTTAGGGTTTAGGGTTTAGGGTTGAGGGTATATGTTTGAGGGTATATGGTTGAAGGATTAGGGTTGAGCATTCAATGTATACAGTAGAGGGTATAGTGATTGAGGGTTTAGGGTTTAAGGGTTGAGGGTTGAGGGATTAATGGTTGAGGGTTGAGGATTTAATGTATAGGGTAGAGGGTGGAGGGTAGAGGGTAAAGGGTTTAAGGGTTGAGGGTTGAGGGTGTAAGGTTTGAGGGTAGAGGGTTGAGGGTTGAGGGATTAGGGTTGAGGGTCCAATGTATAGGGTAGAGGGTATAGGATTTGAGGGTTTAGGGTTTAAGGGTTGAGGGTAGAGGGTAGAGGGTAGAGGGTAGAGGGTTGAGGGTTGAGGGTTGAGGGTTTAAGGGTTGAGGGATTAAGGGTTGAGGGTTGAGGGATTAGGGTAGAGATTTTACTTGGGTTTAAGGGTTGAGGGATTAGGGTTGAGGTTAGAGGGTACTAGGTAGAGGGTAGAGGGTTTAGGATTGATGGATGAGTGTTTAAGGGTTTAACGGTTGAGGTTATAGGGTTGAGGGATTAGGGTAGAGAGGGAGGGATGGGTGGAGGGAGAGATGGAAGAAGTGAGATAGAGAGAAGGAGAGAAGAGGAGGGAGGGACAAAGATAGAAGAGGGTAGAGGATCCAATGTATAGGGTAGAGGGTTGAGAATTTAGGGTATAGGGTTGAGGACCTATAGGGTTGATGGTTTAGGGTATCGGGTTGAGGGCATAGGGTTGAGGGATTAGGGTTGAGGGTTGAGGGTTGAGGGTATTGGGTTGAGGGTAGAGGGTTTAAGGGTTTAGGGTTTAAGGGTTTAGGGTTTAGGGTTTAGGGTATAGGTTTGAGGGTATATAGCTAAAGGATTAGGGTTGAGGGTCCAATGTATAGGGTAGAGGGTATAGGAGATGGGGGTTTAGGGTTTAAGGGTTGAGGGTTAATAATTGAGGGTTGAGGGTATAGGGTTGATGGATTAGGGTTAATGGCCCAATGTATAGCATAGAGGGTATAGGGGTTGAGGGTTTAGGGTTTAAGGGTTGAGGGTTGAGGAATTAGGGTAGAGAGTTTACTTGGGATTAAGGGTTTAAAGGTTGAGGGTATAGGGTTGAAGGATTAGGGTTGAGGGTAGAGGGTTTAAGGGTTTAGGGTTGAAGGGTTGAGGGTTGAGGGTTTAGGGTTTAAGGTTGAGTTTTTTAAGGGTTTAAGGGTTGAGAGTATAGGGTTGAGGGATTATGGTAGTGAGGGAGGGATGGATGGGGGGAGAGATGGAGGGAGAAGTGAGATAGAGAGGAGAGAAGAGGATGGAGGGACAAATATAGATGAGGGTTGAGGATCCAATGTATAGGGTTGAGGGTTGAGAATTGAGGGTATAGGGTTGAGTAGCTATAGGTTTGATGTTTTAGGGTATTGGGTTGAGGGTAGAGGGTTGAGGGATTAGGGTTGAGGGTTGAGGTTATTGGGTTGAGGGTAGAGGGTAGAATTTTTAAGGGTTTAGGGTTGAGGGTTTAAGGGTTGAGGGTTGAGGGTTTGGGTTTGAGTGTTTAAGGGTTTAAGGGTTGAGGGATTAGGGTAGAGAGAGAGAGAGAGTTGTATAGTTGTGTTGGTAGAGAGTTGGAGTGGGAGAGAGATGGAGTGGGAGAGGGAGGGAGGGAGGGAGTGGGAGAGAGAGATAGAGGGAGAGAGAGTGGGAGAGAGAGAGAGAGAGACCTAAGAGAGGTAGAGGGTAGAGGGTTTAAATGTTTATGGTTTAAGGGTAAAGGGGAGAGAGAGAGGGAGTGAGAGAGAGAGAGAGAGATAGGGAGGGAGTGGGAGAGATATCTAAGGAGTGAAAGATAGAGAGAGATTAGGGTTTATGGTTTAAGGTATTAGAGTTTAAGGCATAGTGTCTAGGGTTGAGGGTTTAGGGATAAGTGAGAGACCTAGATGGCTAAGGGGGATGGATGGATAAAGAGAGAGAGAGAGAGATCTAGGGAGTGAGAGAGAAAGATATTAGGGTTTAGGGTTTAAGGGACTAGGGTTTAAGGCATAGTGTTTAGGGTTGAGGGTTTATGGATAAGTGAGAGACCTAGATGGATAAAGGGGATGGATTTCTAAGGATAAAAAGAGAGAGAGAAAGGAAACTTAAAAAAAATCAATTTTCTCATAATGTGAGTGTATTTTGAAGAACTTAAATTTAGTTGTTTGTTTAGCAAGACATAACATGCTTGTGTTATAACACTAGCGTATTTTGTCTTGCTCTAAAAATGGTAAAAAACTCAATATACCCGTGATCTCTAGGCCCACATTTTGCATATTCTCCTATTTATGCATGTGTTCTCATAAAAAGAAGCTTTTTGATCATTTTGTGAAGTATGCATGCAATTTTTTCACATTCTACCTCTATTTTTATGATCTTTCCACTACCTTTACATGAAATAGTAGATTTTTCACGTCAAAAGGCATATAATATCAATTCAAGTATCAATTCCATTCAAGAGTGATATACAACTAAAAATTGAAAAAGAAACAAAATTTTGAGTTTGATGCAAGAAGAAGCAAAGGCTACATAATTGGGTAGAACTCCTCCATTCAAATCTTCATTTTTTAGGTATGTGAAGTCTTTACACATTTTCTTTATATTTTCTTTCATTCTATTTTGGTTTTCTTTGATTTTGTTATTTTTCATTTTCCATGTTCATCATTGTTTGTTTGTCATTATAACCTTAGCTTGTCAATGCACATTTTAAATTACACAATTCTTTACACTTTCCAATTACATTTTTAAACCACATCTCTTTGAGGCATTTTGTTGAACAATTGACCTACCTTGTGTATGCTTCCACATTTTGTATACACATATATATGAGAGAAGTTATAAGTATGTAAAATAATACATCATTTCTCAATTCTTTTATATGGATGTGCATACCCCTCTCCAAAGCTTTCATTTTGGTATAGGCATGGGGGATGTTGGAAAATGTAGTAGAATTTGGTTTTACACCTAGAAATTGTATATGCTTGAATTTTTCTAAATTGTTTTCAAAATCCATTTTGTGCATATCTTTCAATCATTCTAGTCCACTAGGACATATCTCATTGAGGTATTTTGTCAAATAGTTCTACCAAGCAGCTGATTGCCTTGTCTATGCTACCAAATTTTCCATACATGTCTACCAAAGCATTTTATCAAATGGCATAGACAAGGTAATCAATTTTTTGAAGAAATTCCTCAAAGAAATGGGGTCTCATGGTGATGTGCATTGTTTATCCTACCAAATTTTCCATACATGTCTCTACAAAATTGAAATATACTCCTCCCACATTAATAGATCTTTGAATCTATTTTGGTTTTCATCTCTATTTCTAAAATTACCTCATCACTAATGTTGTGATATATTTTAAATGTTTCCTTGATTATCCTACCTATAAGGAATCATAACCCTTCTCTCCATTGTTTCAAGACTCTTTATTCAAGGCTAAGTTAGCAACATGAGGAAAGGTGCAGCCTATCTTACAATCATGGCATACCACAAGACCACATTTCTTTAATGCATTGGATCCAAAAATTCATGTGAGCATTGACAAGGTCTAGGGACAATTTTAAAAAATGCCTCGTAGAAATGGGGTATCACTAGGTTGTCAATGCTCACATGAATTTTTAGATCCAATGCCTTAAAGAAATGTGTTCATATGCCATGCCATGATTGCAAGATAAGCTCAAAATGGAAGCATGGACAAGCCATGTGAATTTTTTGATAATAATTTTTTGGTAGACATGTATGCAAAATGTGGTACCATTGACAAGCTAGTGAGATCACTAGCTTGTCAATGTGGTAGGGTTGACAAGGTAGGGGCAGTTTGAAAAAAATACCTCATAGAAATGGGGTCTCACAGTGATGTGGTAAGAAGGAGAATCTGTAGTCGAAACCATGAGCCACATCTAAAACAATTTTTGGATACGAATTAAACATAATTTTTTCATAAATTTCAAGAGGATTATCCTCAAATTCAAATTTGTCAAAGATATTTTGAAATACTTAAACCTTTTTATGTCAAGATAAATCACACACACACTACTTGTTGTAGATTAAATATTGAATTCTCTAACCATTATGATGTTTATCATTCTATATATTTAGATTTGCATACTAACGATGTTTTACAAGATTGTGGCATACATGCCCCACCAACATCTTCAAGAGAGTTCTTATAAAAAAAATTATCTGAAAGAGAGGATGGCCAAATATTCTATAGGAAATTATGCTTGGATGGTTCATGTCAGCATTGCGGTGGCTTGTAACGTATACCAGTATGTCAACATATGGAAAGAACACATGTGGTTGGAAAGCAACTAGTAGAGTTCAGGAAGTATAAAAAAGTGGCATACATTACAAAAGATGGTAATCAAGCAAAAAGGTGTGATTTGGTTATTCAGAAGATGCCAGCGTATTAGTTTATGTCTACATTTTGTGACAGTATAGGGTATGAGTATGCAAGGCATACCCATAGAGCTCGATGGTTGGACTTGCAAATTATGCAAGGACACATTTCCAGTTGGTAGCATAGTTTTAGTGGTTGAATTTGCAGATAATTACACTCTACAGCCACAACATGAGGTGCAGTCACAATATTACAACTCCACACAGGTTTCTATATTTGTGCACATAGCATTCATTCATGCAGCTGATAATATAGAGGACCAAATGAAGGTATTGAGGGAGTACCACTTTTATATTAGTGATGATCGAAAACATTCTCTAGAGTTCACTCAAGGTTGCTTTCAGTTGTTCTACAATGATTTGTTCAAAGGGGAATAGCATATAGTAAACATATAATATGGTAAGATAACTGTCCAGCACAGTTCAAGAAGTCACAGATTTTCTACTAGTTGAGTAGGATGCATGTCATTATAGGTGTTCAACATATGTGGAACTTTTGTGAGGCTGGACATGGAAAGGGGGAGCATGATGGTGTAAGAGCATGTGTCAAAAGAGAACTAGTACGAGAAGAGTTAAAGTATAAAGACAATGCAAAGTTGATAGATGCAAAATCAATCGATGAGTGGTGTAATGCTTCTGTGGGTCTAGGTAATGAAGGTAAGTCTTCAATTTTTAGATTTTTTTGGTTGATGGATGATACTAATATTGCACCATATGAGGATTGTTGTACACTGACAGGATCAAGTGAGCTACACTCTTTCCTTAGTTCAAATGTAGGTTCATGGACTATCTATATGCGGAAGATGGCATGCTTTTGTTCTTCATGTACAATTCAAACCTAGGATGAGTCTGAGTCAAAGGAGTGGGTTGATAAATGGTGGTTATCTTAGCCCACTTCACACGTATCACCCTCTAACAACATTGGAACTAACACAAATGGAATCATCAGCTAACTTTGACCACATATCAGATCTAGTTCAACCAAGTAATATATCTACTTGCATATTTTTTGAAATTCTTATTGTTATCTTACTTTGTAGTGTATTTGTAATGTTGACTAATTTCATCTAATTTGCTACACATATCAATGTAGGGCATGTTTATGCAGTTATTGCAAATGAAGACAACAAAGAGAGAGTGAATTATTACTTATGTCATTGTGTTGGGGCCAAAAAGAAATTGGAGGCCCTAGTTATAGATGGAGAAAACATCGAATACCCTACAGGCTCAGTGGTTGTTACTGGAACATGGCTTAGAAGGTACCCACATAAGAGTGTTAATGTTTGGTTGTTTCAGGACTTTGACACGCATCAAAAGATTCTTAATTACTCAAAAAATTTCATGGCATCCAATGTTCGTTTGATCAAATATGGGGGTAGACCTTTGAACAAAACCTTATGGAAGGTGTGTGAGTCTGACCATGATGCAATACTTGACACAATAAAGAGTAGAGCAGGCCCGAATGGTTCGTTGGATTAATTTGTAAGCATGCACATTAATTTGTATGATGCCAATGCTATCATCTAATGTTTATATCATGTATGCAAGTGATTCATGAAGATACCAGACTTGAAAATGTAGCACACTTTATGTTTAGAACTGTGGCAAAGGATACAAAGTTCAATGGTATTTTATTTTTTCTCAAAAATATGCAAAAAAAATTGATGTAGGATATTCTCAATAGATTAGTAAACTAAGTGGAAGCTTAAATTGTGTTGTTTTATAACAGGTTACAAGTTTCCAAAAGGTTGGAAAGTAATAGTTTGGTTACGTTCTATTCATGTTGATCCTCATTACTTCGAGGACCCTCTAAAGTTTAATCCTGATAGATGAGAGGTATGCTTGATATTCATATAAAAATTACTTTATTCAATGGATTAGATTGAGTAGTGATAAGTTATAAGATATATTGCATAGTTGAGCACAAAAGTTTTAGATTATTGGGTATTTGTAGGATCATGATGGGCCAAAAAGTGGTGATATGTAAGTGATATGATGATCCATGTGGCTAACAACATTTTTTTACCCAAAATTGATGAAACAAAAAGGGTTTTTCAAGGAGATTCTCAGCTTTCCACCAATATAAATTATGCTTTACTTTGAATTTAATAAATTATTATTATTCATTTTCTATTTGAATTACGACTAAAGTCTCAATTGATAGGCTGATTGAAAAATATCTATAGCTTTCAAACTGTATCACATTTTTTGGATCCAAAATATATGTCAAATTCTATGCTTTGCAAACTATAGGATTAAAAAAAAAAGAATTGAATTTCATGAAGTTTTGACCAAGTTAAGGTGGTTTGACACACGAGTTTTTTATATTTTTTAAAAGTTGTAATAAAAAATTCATAATTAATTATTTACTTGGAAAAACATTACAAAAAAATATGCATCACATCGGGACTTGAGTCATCTACTTATATCTAAAATATTATAAAAAAATATATCATTTAAATAATGTGGTTAGGGTGGTCAGACAGACACCTACTTCTTATTTTTTCCCTGAAATTTAAGTACTACTACATTAAAATTTCAAATTTTCACCAAATAGATTTTTTTATTTTTTAAATAAACCTAGTAGATTAGAAACTAAATTCAATTTTCTACAGATTCTATGCTTACATATTTTTTAAATAATATAGATAACTTATTCAAATTTTTACATCAAGTTGCCTAACTCTGATTTTTCTGAATTTTATTGCCACTTACGGGCTTGTTTTTTCCATGATGATCCTGCACATACCTTATTGACATATCACATGTTTATTTGAATTGATTAAATGATTATGTGATTATTAATATTTAAAATCTATTTTCTTTGTTTAGGTGGGAGCTGGTAAACCCAAATGAACTTATAAAGTATATTCCAAATCCAAGACTAGCAAATGGTACTAAATTATTCATTTGAAGTTAACCTCATCATAACAACCTATGATGTAGATATTTTAAGAGCATCTCGACTGTATGAGTGACATTGTAAAATATTTATGAGAACAAAGTACCTAAGGCATCCTTGAATCCTATTTTTGGTTATTGTAAGAGCATTTTATAAATTGAGTTTGTGTGTATGAAAATGGGGCACATTGATTCAATATTTGATTTAAGTGGGGTATTGGAATTCACATAGGTTGATTTTTTTGTCATGATTTTGTATTACCACTTGATATTTTTGAGAAAGCATTGTGCCTACAAGTACAAGCACTTGGGTGTCATATTGATGTATGAATCATATTAAACAATTGTAGCACACACATAAGAATTAGGACTGCCAAATAAATCTCATTTTATTGTAAACATCATATTGTTAATATAGTGAGTGTAATAACCATTGATAGTTACCAATCATTATTTTTCTTCTTTTATTCTCTCCCTATTATAACTAGCACCAATTGATTAACTTATTATAAAAACTTCATTTATTAAAACAAATCAACCTAATGATTATATATCAATATCAATATAGCATACCATCTATTCACATAAACATTTAAGAAGTTCAATTTGTAAACATTTTTTATTTATAGCATGTCATAAAATAATGTCAACATGTCATAAAAATAATCAAATTTACAAGTAAAAGAAGCATGTATGACTTGTTAGATGTTGTTTAAGTAACATGAATTAACTCAAGTACCCCTCAAGTTCTTCACACCAGTTTTCCAACTAAAAATTCATAGCTTCCCTCAAACATTTTTAATTGGGTTTGAGATCGAGTTCCCTAGTGCCTATTTATTACTACCCTCAAACATTTGTAATCCATGCAACATAACCCCTTAACAGTCCAAATTGCAAAAGGGAAAAAATCTTTGACATCTTATTACCCAGAGACCGTGTCCATTACGAGAATTTAGTATGAGGCATCAGGATCATGTAGGGCACCTCTACAGTAACCTCTCTCGGTTTTTTTAATCTCGAAGTCATTTTTTGTGGTGTCCAATTTTCACTTGATGGAAAAAGTGTCAAATGCAAGTAGTCTAAACTTGCAAAGTGGTGCAACTTTCATTCTGCAACTCGTGTGACCAAACAAAATTTTTGAATGCATCTGAATGGGTACGTTTACGCTACGCATGGTCCTCTTCTGCACTCAAACACACTGAATCACTTTGAGCTATGTTCAACCGAATTGATCCCTTAAGAGTTCAAAATGCAAAATGACTGCAATCTTCGACAAGCTATTACTCGAAAACCATGATGCTTACTGTGAGACGAGGATAGTCAAGGTGGGTCAATTATGCTTGATCCATGAAGAATTGAAGCATATTCATGCCACTAAACCTCAATCTTACAAACAAGATCATTCAAATTGAAAGTTTAAACTAAGCATTTATTGAAACAAAAAACTACAAACTACAAAAGCAATTAAATGCCTACTCTAACCCTTTTGAAACTTATCTTGTTTTGGAATTGGTGTCATGTTGATGTGGAACAACGACCCTTTCCCAATCCCGTGATTAGTGAACCTATTTCAATTGATTCTATGGAAGAGAATCGATGAAACCATTGTGATAAATGGATTAAAACCTGATTTATGCTAAAATGAACATGATGCAAGCTAAATTAACATGATTTTATGCTAAAATTGATCTAATTATGCAATTTCTAAGCTAATTTAAGTTACTTCTAAGTTAGAAGATGGAAACCCTAATTTATAAACAAGCTAAGATGGATGCATGGAAGCCATTAATGGATGTCTTAAGCTAATATGCAACTAAAAATGAACTCAAATAAGCTAAAAGTGAGTAAATTGAGAGTATGAATGCAAGTGAGTTCAACAGCAAGAGTTTGCAATAGAAAGATGGATTCATTTGTCTCCAAATAGGGTTCTATTTATAGAAGAGCAAATGAGAAATGGAGGGTTGAGATCGAAAAGATTAATCAACAGTCAAAGATGGAAGGAAGAAGACGCATAGATCATGGATTGATGAGAATGCAAGATGAGAATTAATCAAGGGCTCGCATTTGTTCTAAATAAACACACTTTTGACCTACACACACAGGTCAACAAGGTGACTTGCTCAAGAGGTTACAAGATAACTTGCATTTGAAGCCAAGTGAGATGATTGGAGGAGAGAGAATATTCTCATGGGTGAGGATAAAGATATTTTGTAAATTAAAAGAAAGTTTTAATTGTGCAAAAAAAAGGAGATAAGGAATATTTCCCTTTTAGAGGAAAATTAGTTTAATTGCTAATTAAACAAGGTTTAATCACACAATTAGGGAATTAGAAGAATTAAAGTGATATTCATTAAATTGAATGATTTAATGAATGGGAAAAGGGTGAAATAATATTTAATTAAATAACTTAGGGTTATTTAATTAAATAAGATGACTTAGGGAATTAATAAGATGAAATGTTAGCGTGAAAGGGGGTGAATTAACCCGATTTGATGAATTAGGTTAATAGATACAAATGATGCAATTAATTAAATAGTTAGGCTAATTTAATCAATTAAGTGAAAAAAGGATGGGTTTCAAGAGGAAATGATGTTAGTATCTATTTTGAGTGTATGATATCATTCAGGACATTTTTCAATGTCTACAGTTACAAACTCTCCCTCTAAGGCCACAAGATCGCATTAGGCCCCTCTATAGTAACCGAGCTCTCGATTTTTGTTATCTAGGAGTCATTTTCCAATGGTGTCCAGTTTTCACTTATGGAAAAAGTGTCAAATACAAGCAGTGTAAAGTTGCAAAGTGGTGCATCTTTTGTTCTACAACTCGTGTGACCAAACAAACCGTTCCAACATGTCCGGATGGGTATGTTTACACTAGATATGGGGTGAACCCACAAAAGTGGTTTAAAATTGGAGTGAGGTCCAAAAAAAAGTTGAAAAAAATGACCCCATACCAAAAAAAATTGTTTTTGGTGTTTGAACGAACTAATAAGTTTGAACAAACCTAAAGAGGATTCGAATGAACTAGGGTTCGCGTGAACCCATTCAATGAACTTCCCACCATTCCTTCCAAAAAAACCAAAGCAAACCCTTTTTGAAAGGGGGTTCGAATGAACCAGGGTTCGAGCAAACCCCTAGCATTTCCCTCCTTCTCCCCCTCAGGTGGTAAAAAAATCCAAAATTTTGCACTTCGAAGCTCAGGTTGAGGATAAAAATGGAGGAGAGTTCACAAACCTAACTGGATGATAGTAGTCCTTAGAACAAGCTATCCAACAAATATAATTTTAATATGTTTTGGTTTTTTTATGTATTTTCTTTTTTAGTTTTATTAAACATAGGTTTTTCACCAAAAATCAAGCTCTTTGTTCTGCACATGTGGAAAAATAGCATATTATCAAAAAGAAAAAATAAAATATGAGTGCATCAGATATTGAATTCCTTGATCCAACAAAAAAAAGTGAATTTTGATACATACAAAAAAAGTTACGTTATATATGGTTCGCTTATGTCTGAATTATAATTGGTTTGACTTCGAAACTTGATTAAGGGAAAAATATTCAATAAAAAACTATGAGACCAATTGGAAGCACTAGATGTTGGAGTTACAAATCTAAATTCGAAAGAATTAGAATTTTATCCTTCATGGAAAAAAATTTATGTTGTATACGATGAGTGTCACTCCTTAAAAATGTTATTTGCTGAAAAAAAATAGTTTTCAAAGGAGATGGAAAATGAAGTGCAATCTGATTCCAAAAAATTTGAAAAAAATATATTTAGAATCTACAGACAAAATGCCATAAATCACTAGTTTGCATCATCTTCAAATTCCTCGCGGTTTAGCCGCTATAGGTGCTCGAAAGTGAAGATTTAGTTAGAAATAAATATTTTAGTGTCCAGTTTGGCAAAAAATTGTAAACCACTATTGTGGGATCACCCATTGGTCCTCTTTCGCACCCAAACATGATGAATCACTCTAAGCTACGTTCAACCTACTCGATCCCTTAAGAGTCCCAAGTGCAAAATGGCTGCAATCTTTGGCAGGCGTAGTCCAGGGATGAAGGTTAGTTTTTCCCTCATAATGTCTAAAAAGGAATGTCATAAAAACCACTTCCTCCACTTCATTCATTCGACTAATTTTAGCCTCCATTATTCTATTTTATTCCCCCCCCCCCCTCAAAAGACTTATGCGACCGTTATACATAATAAAGAATGCACGCCATGCAATATTCCCACTATGATTCCCTTAATACATAACTGAAACTTATTCATTTGATTTAATAATGTTTTCACAAATCAATTAGGAACTACTAAATAATGTCTTTATACATATATCTCCCTTCTCCTTATTATATATATAAGCTTAGCAAAAAAATAAAATTAGATCATTCACATTCGACTACTTTAGTTACCAAGTAGTCTCTTTTCTTATTTATTTATTTATTATAAAATGATTCATTTATTCAAGAAAATGGGATATGACAGAGACCGAGTTCAAATGAGCTCGGACTCTTGATTTTTTAATGCTCATGCTATGTCTATTAGGGGACCAAAAAGTGGTGTGGCGACTTTTTGGTCCCTCATCTTTTTGCACTTACCCTAGATTATTATAAGAAAACATGATGTTAATTAGAAATTTTTAAAAAAGTTTAAAAATATTTATGGTGCACTAGGGGAGAGAATCTTCTCCAAGAGGGTATAATTTTAAAAAAAAAATTCAAATAAAAGCTTATGTACCATGAAAACTATGACATTGTGATTAAGTTTGACTTAAAAATGATCAAAAAATAAATCATTAATTTTTTTTTTTCATGTGCTAGAATTTCAAGTTATTTATGTGGGAAAAATATGTCATTTTTTTGACATTCTATCAACCTCACTTATAATTTATAAAAAAAAATAGCAATTAAATTTTTTCTTTTTAATTAAAAAGATATCCAAGTGTTTTTTAAAATGTTTTAAAAAATTATAAACATAAACTACATTAATAATTTTACGTTTCATTACTTTAAAATTCAAAATATAACTACCACTTTTAGGTCGTCCAAGTTGAAAAATTATAGTTGTGTTGGTCATTCCTTTATAAAAAGTCGGCATAGTTATGAACTTTTACCCTTTGCACTTAACAATTTTGCCAAGTTTGAGAAATCACAAAATTTGTGACATTAGGAACTATGCATCTCTTTGAACCTTCAAATTTGATTCACTTTCTTTACTCACTTTGTCACTCTTTTTGTACCACCTTGAATCTTGTTGGATCTTTGCAAGGTTTGTGAACTTGAAAACTTTGTGACCTTTTGAACTTTACCATTTCCCTTCATTAGGATTTTGCATGGTTTGCAAACTCACAAAATTTGTGACTTATTGGACCTCACTTATTCAAAACACTTAGGAACCTCCCAATTGGAATTTTTTAGAACATCTACTTAAGCTTAGGAACATGGGGCAGTAAAAAAAATATTCAAACAAGATTTGACTAAGAGAATGTCAATTCACTTGTTTCTAGGATTGGTTATCTTTAATGAAAAAAATTCAATTGCAACAAAGGGGGAATAACATTAAATTTTATATTTTGGAGGCACGTGAAGTAGGGCTCTAACATGCTTTATGCTCATTTTCATCCATGGCTACTATGCAATATACACCATTATCATATTTTGAACATCATGAACTTTACTGACTTTATTCATTTCATGTCAATCTTATTTCTTAGATAGTTGGCAAGTTCTTATTCATTTGTTTCATATGTTCCTATGAGATAGCATACTAAAGGAACCACTGACACAACAACACATTGCATGGTCCATTTCATTAAACATAAGGACCTTTTTATAGCCTTTCATCTATGACTATTTATTTTACATGCATGTTTGTGAGTACTACATACTTTGAGATGCATGATCATTTAAGATCCACATACACAAGTAAAAGTGGAAACACAATGTAATGGTGAAATTTGTATACCCATGCCATTTTCCATTTAGTTTTGTGCACATTTTAAGTGTTTGATACATGTGCATAGTGACAAACATACAATCTCTTATAGAGTTAGGCTCATTCCCTAACATTTCACCCTTCCATATGTACACACATCCCCATATGCTTAGCACTCACCTTATCCTTAAATGCACACTCTTATATATTCACTATCCACACATTTATCACATTCAACTATGCATCTACTTTCACATAGTTGTTAGCCACCAACATCTAACCGAGCTTTTCCACTCTTAAGACAATTTTGTGGCCTTGAACTTGACTCCTTTCTTTTCAAAATTTAAATTCAAATTTTTGTTGACTAATCTCATTCTACTTCTTACCTTGAATTGACTAAACATGTATTTGACACAATTTTATATTATGTATTAATATTTAACAATATTCAACACATTCATTGTGATCATCCAAACATTATTTACGCCGAAGATGTATCCAATATGAAATGGACAAAGCTAAAAGTTACCATCAATTGTATAGGTTGCATAAGTGATGCAAGACGACCATGAGAGTAATCTCATCCATTCACTGCGAATTTGATTGTAAAAGAGTCCTATTGATTTTCATATTTCCGCGCAACTTGACTGTTAATAAATGCTCCTTGTCCGCAGCCACTGCATCCCACCTACTCCTTGTCGCCTCCATACTGATATTTTAGCACCAAATATCTTAGTTCCAGTCTCACTTACCTGCCTTATTTATACCAAGTCGTATGAGATATTTTGTGCAATACTTATCCGAACTAAAGACACAAAGATCAACAAAATTCTAATTCAAACTTGGGAGGCGCTGTTGTCCTTAGTTTTTAAACAGGTCTGCTTCTACTTTTCATCCTTTCATTGTTATTATGTATCCATGAAAATCTGTTTTGAAATCACTGGTTTGAAAATTGAGAAGGTTGCGAAGGTTGCAAGACGATATAATTAATCTCAACCGTCTGTGTCTTTTTCTGTCATTCGCCATTTTTCCTCGATGTCAAAAACTCTAGAGGATGTCGAGAATCTGTTGGTGGAGTACTCGAGAATCTACAGTGATTTATGGTAGAGATTCAGGGGCAGATTGAGGCCATCGTAATTTACACCAAGATTATCATTTGTACGCATTTGGGCATTTCCCACCGTGGCAACCTCAACTCCACACAATTTTTCAACTTTCTATTCTCCAAGGATCTCAGTTCTGCTTTGAATTCTGGTATTCTTGTATTATTTTTCTCTTAAGTCCACAAAGCAAAGTCGTCTGCAACAGAAAACTGCATATTGCAAAGTGTCGCACAAGATCTACAACTAGATTAATGGGAAATGAAAGCTTTGTGAACTGCAAAAATCTGTAGATTGCAACAAAATCGTGACCCTACAATTTGTGACGGGAGACCCTGCAACCTCACAAAACCAAGGCCTCACAAAATCAATTGTAACATGAAAAATTTCATAAATGATTTTGCGATGTAAATCCATACTTCACAATCTCTGCTACCATTCTCCCTACCTGTGCAAAAATGGGCGCTTTGGAACAACATATGGACATCCATCAAAGCATAAAGGATGGAGGAATTTTGTCAGATGTTGTAGTTGCAACTGCCCTCGCAGACATGTATGCAAAATATGGAAGCATAGACAAGGCACGCGAACTGTTTGACGAGGTGCCTTAGAGATATGGGTTGTGGACTACTACGATTGCAGGATATGCACAAAATGGATTTGTTGAAAAGGCTTTAGAAATTTCCAAGAAAATGCAATTGTCAGGTTTAAAGCCAAATTTCGCAACCTTTGTTGGCATCCTCCCTGCCCATGCCAAAATGGGAGCTTTGGAATAGTACGTACATCCATTGAATCATAAAGAACAAAGGAACTTTGTCAGATATTATAGTCGTGACTGCCCTGGTAGACATGCATGCAAAAAGTGGAAGTATTACCAAGGCACGTTAACTGTTTGACAGAATACCTGAAAAAAAAAATCCCATCTCATGGACTGCAATGATTGTAGAATATGTACAAAATGGATTTGTTGAAAAGGCTTTAGACTTTCAAGCAAATGCAATTGGCAGGTGTATAGCCAGATTCCACAACCTTCACCAGGAGCTTCGGACAGGGTATGGACATCCATCAAAGCATCATGGAAGGAGGATTTTTTTCAGATATTATAGTAGAGAAGCTGGCACAAGCCTCAATCAATCTTGAGTTCAAATTTTCAGCTTATTATTTAAGGAAATGTATTCCAATGGTCATTAGCATTTCCAATTTTCCAGATTTCTTTGACTTCCAAAACATAATGAACACTTTTTTGTTTCTTCTGTGTTACTGGCAGCCTACACCAACCTCATTTAATGAGGTCTTCAAGAGCATATTTGATTACATAGATCGTATTTTTTTTATAGTGAGGCCAAGGAAGCTTTTGTATATGGAAATTGGTGAGTTACTTAATTACTTAAGCATTGTGCAATTTGAGTAGAGAGAATCATTGTTTATATTTTGGTTTGTATAATAATTTGATATGGAGTTCAAACAACTTATGTTTTGTTGCTTAATGTTGTGCATCTTTAACCTCATTTGATATGTTGATTTAAGTCTCATCTTTCTATGATTTTATTCAGCTTCATATTATAGCTTTACAATGTTCCAAAATCTCTTTATAAACCCTCTCCTTTCTTCCCCATGTCTCTCTTCATTTGATTATTGAAATTTGATCAATATTAAGCAACATCCTTGTAAACTGCAGATGGTGTTGTGCCAAGGGCTAAGCAGCCAAAGGAGTAGGTTTGTCTAGGCTTTCGAGAATTGACTTGCTTTGTAGGACATAAGCTCTTTTGAAGAGAAACTCTAGCCAACTTTTGATCACAAAGTCAATGTTTCTAATTGATGTAGTGGGCTTGCCAGGCTATAGAAGAAGAAAGTTTGAGAAAAGAGTTTGAGACTGTAGGTCAAGTTCTGGCCTCAAAAAAGAAGTTGGAAGCCAGTGACTCAAATGTGATTACCCCTGGGACAAAATTTACAGCAACACCATCTATTGGGAACATTATCATTTTGGGATGCTTGAAAACAACTGTAAGACTATATTGGGACCTGTACAAACCATATTCAACATTACCAATCAAGATTATTTTTACATACAATAATTGCTATTTTTATAATGTATGTACTCTAATTCTTGATAACTTGTAGCATATAGATTTGAGGAAAAGCATTATTTTGGGATGAGTGGCTTGAAGACAGTTTATTATGAGACCAGAAGCTATATTCAATATTAGCAATCTATAATCTATTTTGATTCTTTTGAATAAGATTATCATTCTTTTTGTAGTTTCTAGCAGCTATAGTTTTTAAGAAAAGGTGACCTATTTGATGGAGGATGTATAGGTCATGTTTATTTTCTTTCCTTGAACTAGTATTCAAGAATTCTGATAGCTAGCCTTGCCAATGTTGAATATCTATCTAAATTTATTAGATCTAAACTGGTCCTATAGGCTAGACCTGAATAAGATTATCCATTAGAACCTTTTTTAATAAAACTGATAGACAATAGGATAAAAAAAAAACCAACTAGTTTTGCCATGCCAAGATCAAGTCCTGTTGTTGCTATATCCATGAAGCTTGTGGTTTGAAGAAGGGAGCAAAAAGAATTGTCTTTCAAATTAATTTAATACCCCCAAAATGATTAGAAATAATTACATCTTCTGAACACTTGCATCTAAGAGCATAGTTTTCTTGATATCTTTGATACAGTAACCCACAAACAAAACTTCATAATTGTTACATGGTAATGATGTGCAATGGTGGGTACATTTGAGATCAGCACAAAAAACCCATTTCACAAATATTCCAAGAATAACTCCTTCATTCTAATCTCACCAAATATTGCTCATTTAGAAAAGTTCTATCTTCTTTGTCATCTTCAGAATCTATAATATTAGAAAATAATTTGAAAGTTACATGTGATTTCTACCACATATTATCAAGAGGAAAATTGATTGTTAGTGGATAAAAGATAGTGAAGAGATAAATAGACCTGATCTGACATCATCACTAATATTGCCTCTTGTCTTCATTTGTTGTTCAAGTATTTAGGATATCAAAACCCACCAATCATTGTGAAGGACAAATAAACATATTGGGAGTGTGTTGAAGATGTAGTAATAAATGGGACCTTCTCCTTTGTGCCTATACAAAGAATATCTTCATAACTGCTCAAAAATCACAAACAAAAGAAGTTTCATAGTAAATACTGAATTGGAACATATATATACATGTATTTTCATCACTGGTACAAGTATAAAAAAATCTATTGCCTCTCCCTCTATTTATCACTTCCTATCTCTATCTTTATCTTTCTATCTCTCCCTCTTTCATTCTCTCCCTTGGCCTTCCTTTCTATATATCTATCTCTTCCATCTTTATCTATCCCTCTCTCCTCTCTACATTGATCTCTTCCTCTCTTTCTTTCCATATCCCTCTCCTTCTCCATCTCCATTCTTCTCCTTCTCTCCATATCCCTCTCTATATCTATCCCCTGTCTCTATCTCATTACCCCTCTCTCTCTCTCTCTTCCCCACTCTATCTCTCCCTCTTTCCTTACCTACCTCTCCCTTTGTCTACCTACCTCCCTATTGTAAGTATAACATGAGTCTATTGGTAAAGAGCTTGATTATTCTCCTGATTTGAAACTATCACTTCTCCATTGAGACCTTTATTGCACAAACAACATCATTTGCTAAGTGGGACATCAATTGACCTCATGTATTGCACAAATGTATCCAAAATATATACTTTTCTTTTCGAGATTGACCTTCCATACCTCTTCGGCGTACCCATTGCACACGAAGGTACAATTGCTAGTTTAAAATTTTCTCAGAAGTAATCAAAAATAACAAATCTACCTACTATCATCTTAAAGATTCGCTTGTTTTCTTAAATGTTGTTCTAAAAGCGCGTATCCTCCTAATAATCACTTTCCAAAATAACGTGTTTCTACTTTGCTTGATTTAAACCTTATCTATATGAATGCGCTAGGTTTCTGTATAATTTTGATCTACGAAATCGTGACAAACATCTCTTAAGACTCCTTAGATATCGGATGCATTCACACCGTTTGTCACGATTTCTTGATTAATCGAAACATCTCTAGCCTGCGGAATGTTGACCAAGGAGTCGGTAAAGCGGTCCTCATGGTAGCAAGCATGTGCACGTGGGCCTTTGCAACTAGCTCAAAATTCCTGCTATGGAATAACTTTCTTGTCTTGATAGATATTCAATCCGTAGGACCTATTTTCACATGAGATGGAAAGCGACGTTGGATTGCCGGTGCAGACGTATGAGATTCAATCCAGAGAGCTCGGAGTGACTGAACACCGTCCGCTGAGTGGCTAACACAAAACTCGACATAAGACCTTCTTTTTCCATAAGATGGAAAGCGACGTCCCCTGACTGGGCTATCAATTATGAAAAACTCAATATAAAACCTATTTTTCCATGAGATTGATAACGTCCTTGAATTTCTAGTGCAGACGTATGAGATTCAATCCAGAGAGCTCGGAGGGACTGAACACCATCCGCTGAATGGCTAACACAAAACTTGACATAAGACCTTCTTTTTCCGTAAGATGGAAAGCGACGTCCACTGACTGGGCTATCAATTATGAAAAACTCAATATAAAACCTATTTCCATGAGATTGATAACGTCCTTGAATTTCTAGTGCAGACGTATGAGATTCAACCCAGAGAGCTCGGAGGGACTGAACACCATCCGCTGAATGGCTAACACAAAACTTGACATAAGACCTTCTTTTTCCATAAGATGGAAAGCGACGTCCACTGACTGGGCTATCAATTATGAAAAACTCAATATAAAACCTATTTCCATGAGATTGATAACGTCCTTGAATTTCTAGTGCAGACGTATGAGATTCAATCCAGAGAGCTCGGAGGGACTGAACACCGTCCGCTGAATGGCTAACACAAAACTTGACATAACACCTTTTTCCCTAAGATGGAAAGCGACGTCCACTGACTGGGCTATCAATTATGAAAAACTCAATATAAAACCTATTTTTCCCTGAGATGGAAAACGTCCTTTAATTTCCAGTGCAGACGTATGAGATTCAATCCAGAGAGCTCGGAGTGACTGAACACCCTGCGCCTCAAGATTAGTCGACGTATTCCGTTGATAAGTTCGACTTAGAACCTCTTTTTCCATAACATGGAATGCGTAATTGAAATTGGCGATTAAGAGAGAATCTTCTCCTCAGAATCTGTATAAAAGTCTCCAGTCCACCTTCATTTGAAGACAGGGTAGAGTTCTCCACAGCAGCCTGCAAATCTGTATCTTCATTCCATCTTAAGGCCGTGCTTGAGAGGCCTTTGAACAACTGCAGGGACCTTGCGTTTTTTAACTTCTTCATCCAAGAACGAAGGTAAGTCTTCAAGGCTTGTTGTGATGTTTTTATTTGCGTTCAGGTTGGGAATCTGACTATCTTTGTTCCACAATTGAAAATTTATCACATAAAGTTAAAATTTTGCTGCATAAGATTATATTTGATCATATTAATGTAAATGCAATGTGGGCGAATACAGGAAGATTTTAGCGAGAGGTAAGGGCGACGAGCGAGTGGAAAAGTATGGTATAGACCAGATACTGGAAGCAGAGAGCGAGGGCGAAATCAACGAGCAAAACGTGCTCTACATCTTGGAGAATTGAACGTGGCGGCGATAGAGACGACCCTGTGGTCGATGGACATGAGTCTTTGGGTTTTCTTTAATCATCTGTAGATTATATAATCTACGATTTTGTTCAAACTACTGTCGACAAGGTATGCTACAATTCCTGAGGTTAAAATGGCGGTTATTATTTTGGGCTGGCTTCTCTTGACCATATTTTTTCTTTAAATTATAATCACTCTTGATTGTTTGATCTGAATTGAAGGCTAATTGCTCAGTAGTCAAGCTCATAACGCAGTACTCGTTTTCATCAAGTGTTAAACAAATTATTGGTTTTGTGGTTTTGCTTGGTCAGCTTTGTAATCCGATTGCTGATGGCTCTGTGCCGATCTTTGCAATAATTTTAGGTGCAGGTCATTGCGCTGTTGTTGAGCTCGCCTGCGTCTCCAAATTCCATGGCGTTCAACTTCCGCAATCTGTCTCAATCTCTTATTCTCAAACTATTTGGGCTCTTCCAAGCATATACAAGATCTAGTGATGATATTCATCATCCTCGTGCCACTGATTCGGCACTGCAGCCAGCTGAAGATGATATGGATCTTGAACGTGGTGTGCCACAGCACGATACTGCAGGCGAAAACAATGATATTGGCAGCCAAGCACCTAATTACGTCAACTTTGCAATGCAATTTATCGGCCTCTCTCTACCATATTTTATGAACCACGTGTTGACCGGTAAAGTCCAAACAATAGTAAAGGGTATCGCCTTATTAGTTGCTTTTGTAGTTTTCGCTGTTCTTTCTTACCTTGTATTTCAGCAATCAAGGCAAAGTGGAAGAAATCCATGGCACATAATTCTTTACCTCATGGTAGCGTGCTGGGTAGGCCTAGCACATACTTCTATTGCCATCAACCTCCTCCAAAATATCTAGAGGACAGGATTCAATAGTTGAACATCTAATTTAGTGCTTCTAAAAATCTCTTGTAACATTTTCAAAAATTTTACAGCAGTTTATTTGGTAAGTCTCTTTTATAATTAAGATTTCAGATTCATAGATCAAGTCAACATGTTGTTCGTTGAGGTGTCTAAAAAGATCCAAAAAAGATTAGATCCATAATTGTATGCTAAATGGTGTTTTATTGGTGCATGGATGTGACATTTCATGATTTATTGAGTTTAGGTCTAGAAATACATTCCTCTTTTAATTAATTAGCACTCATGATTAACACTAACAACTTTAAAGTCACAACTACTAATATTATATTATTAAAAATATTGGATATTAAATAAACAAATACTATCACGATTATTGAAACATTCTTAATTAATGTCTCTATTGTAATGTTTTAATAATATTCATTGCAATAAATATGCTGATTAAAAAAATGTACAATAAATATATTTGTAAAAAGGTGAAAGAATGCACTTTTGATTCATTTTTATTGATAAAATATAATTATAATTTTAAGACAATGTTTTTATGTACAAATGTAATTTTAGGATTTATTAATTCTTTTAATTAAATCGTTTTCTTATATGAATGTCCTGATAGAAAAACGAGAGGGTGTACTATTAATTTATTTTTATTGATAAAATAGAATAAAAATGTAATTTTAAGATTTATTAATTGCTTTAATTATATCCTTTTCTGTGCGTGGAATCTCTTTTCATTATTTCGCATCTTTTCATTCACGATTCCTTTCAAAAGTATCGATCAGCTCGTTATGTTGTAAATTCCCAGAGGCGATCGCGTGGGCAATGTGCCTTTCCGCTTCTGCCCAGATTTGTCAGGCCCGCTATTTTTCTGTATTTTTCCGCTTTCGAAATTAGGGTTTACGGTAGGTCGTGCTTGAAAATTATTGTTTACGGAGGCTGCAGGATCCGGGAAGAGATTATTTTTTGGTTAATTTGTAGATAAGTAGTCGGAGCCCTAGTAGGCTAGGGCTTTGCTGGAAAAAAAATCAGCCTGCAGGACGAGCAAAATTTCTTGTTTAAAATTCCGTTTGCCCGCTTTTAGCCGACGTTGAAGGAACTAGGGTTTCTTTGGCTAGCTGTTTTTAATTATTTATCCGACGGTCATTATTTCAATGCCCTCGAAGTTATTTTTTATATCAGGGTTTCCCGGCAGTGGTTTGGCGGCGCCTCTTAGTATGACAGCTATACAGTTTGTTGTGTTGTACGATATATTGAGTTGTTTTTGCTGGTTTGGAGTAAAGAAACATACGACGTTGATGTTGTGTTCGGGTTACTGCTCAAGGTTACCTCTCTTCCTTTCCTTGTGTTTTATTCTATCTCCGCTCTGTTGGAGTCCCAACTTATTTCCCTGTTTTTTCCGAGTCGCCCTCAGGGAGCGGAGAAATATTTGTTTAATATATGTTATTCTTGATCTTTAAATTTGAACCCAAAAACTCCATTTTTTTAATTCAAAATAAACATTCATCAAATTATTGGATGTGCTAATAAGACGCATGCAAATTCAGAAGTTTTATTAAACGTTTGTACATAGCGGTTAAATTCTGAAAGTTTTCTTTTCCATTGAACCAAAAAATCATAATTATAGAGCAAAATCCTAACAAACTATAATCATGAGTAAATTAAAACAGAATATTTTGCACAAATAACTACTCATTTGATATAATATTCTCTGCTCAAAATTAAGAGCACAAGTAACCCTTAATATTTTGCTCAGTAAGTGCTCTTCGTTTGTTAGTCCCTGAATCCAGTAGGAATACTAATATTTTTATCTGTTTTTCTCTAAAACTGTGCCTGATAAAAAGATTACACTCACGTGCAGTTCTAATGTTCTACATTTTCTTTCCATTTTTATTCAGAAAATTAAAAGTTTGTGTCGTTTAATTGCGTGAAGGATTTTCTCTTGGAGCTTTTCTTGGTTTCTCCATTTGTTGATTCCAAACAAAAAATGTATGCAATTGGCTTTTGTGAATATCTCATATGAGGTTTTTCCCTTGGTAAAATTAGGGCAGCACTGCCTTCCATGCTTTGTGGGTTTGTAGATTGCCAAATCGTGGGTAAGGTTATGTGCGTATGGTAGGGCCGCAAATTTAAGATCAGGAAACATGATTGAGGCTTGTGCATCTCTATATTCGTTACATGTCAACCACGACTCATGTCTACTGGAAATATGTGCTGAAGAATACCATCTGAATTGTAGTTACACAGATGCAGAGAAAATATTTAGTGTATGGCTTTTGCGATTAGTTCTTGCAGCGCTTTATAGGGGAACCATTTGTGTTATCTTATAGATGACAATGCTAATGGAGTAATTTCATATCAGCTCAGAACAGTTAGTCTATTTGGCCTTTGAAAAAGGAGCTTTCAATCACGTTAAATTTACACAGATAGATTCTTGTATTTTGGACTTATAAATAAAGTTCTCAGTTAGTTCAAACTCCACAAATAGGTTCTTTAAGATAAGATTTCCTGGAATTCTCTCAGAAAAATAAGTTTTGTATACTGCATTTGAAAATGAGCAGGGCGTATTGTAAGATTGTGTTTCTTGTTTTTTAGCATCTTCTACTTGTGAAACTGGCATTTTATAGTTTTTGCCTCAGAAAGATAGCTTGCTTTACTGATCACTCTTTTAAAGACTATAAAAGGGATACACTACAGATTGATCAACAAATTAGCAGGAAGCTGCAAGCAATTTTTGATTCAAATAAAGAAGTAGAGGCCATGAAGTATAGAAGACAAGATGAACGAAATTTTCAATGATTGGAACGGTTCACTGGCACTTGCCAATCCCTGACCTTGTTCTTTTAGGTCAGCTGACTTTATCTTATTTCCTTTCCTGTTGGGATGAGAATGCCCTCTATCGAATATCCTATGTTTTGAACAGTAGTAGTTTTTCAACTTTCTGATACAGGATATAGAATAAAATAAATATTTTTCAATTTCTTAATGATGGGAGCATTTCCCCTGCAGTCACCAATTCCTGACTATCGCATCCACATTTACCAGTTCCTAAACTAGCCAAATAACAGACTCAGGTTTCCTTCCTTTCTTCTTGTGAAGAGATAGTCTTGTATCATTTTTTTGAACAGTAATTGATTTTAAAGTAACTTTAACTATGGTAAAGATGTTGAAGGAAAACATGGCCATTTCTAATCTTTCCTAGCCCCTAATTTGACTCTTAAAAGAGATACCCTGTTCACACAGGTCATTAGGATTAGCAGCCAAATGAAAACTCAGATGTTATATGCTGTCATATTTCAAAGACGTGTGCATCATGTGCACAGGATTGAGACCTGAACTTGCAATTTCATTTCCTTTTCCTATGCAATCAAAGTGCTCATATAACTTACCCATCAAATAATGCCATTGATTGACATCCGTGCAGTTTTTGACATGGCTAGTTAAGTACTTTGCAGGTTGTTGACCCATTTTCTGAGATCTTTGAATGGGTACATATAAAGTAAAAGTTTTTCTGTTCAACACTGGATTGATCATTCTTAGGTGAATTTTCTCTGCATTGGCTTTGGTGAATGATTGATTTACTTTTTATGTATTTGGATACCTTTAATATCCCCCTTACAGGTTAGGTATCCAGCAGATGGTAAAGGAATCAGAAAACATTTTGCCAAATTTCACATGCTTAGCAATTTACCAAGAGTTGATTTTTTAGAGGATTGTTGTAAGTGTTTTGAGGAAGGGTATTATTTATTTCATTTTCTTTTACCGTACTTTTAAAATCTTAAATAACTGTTTGGAGGATAGACCAAGCTCATCATGGTTAGAAGCATTTCCAATGCTATATATCATTTTCATGAAGTTTTGAGAAAAATATGGACAGGCAAGAGGGTCAGAACTTTGGCCTTATTTTGTGATGCAATAAATCATGCAAAGTGAACTAGAGTTCACTGTGATATAAAATATCTTTCGTTTTCTCTTTCAACAATGGTCCTTCAAACGCCATTCACTCCCATCTCAAAATCATTTCTTGCCTCTGAATTTATTTCTTCAGTGAAAACCTAACTTCAATAGAGGTGCGCAAACTCTCGATTTCTGATGGTCACATTGGAGACACTCTCAGGCTTCTGTATATTTATCAGAGATGGCTACCATGTATCCTAACTATAAAAGGTGTGTTACTCTCAAAAAATATTTAAATACTGAGTTCTCATACAATACTGTTCAACTTCCCCCATTCATTTGATTGGGTACTTTCTGTATAAAGTTCTCTTTCATTATTCCTTGAACATGACGGATTTACGTTTACACTGAAAATCATTAACACAGTACACAAACCAAAAACAGGTTTTTATGGAAAGTATTCAACTGCTGCTGCAATTTGTTCTCACAGCCTTTCACAGGGACTCCAGCTGCACCACAACCCTTGTTTATTTTTAGGTTTTTGTAGTCCTTCCTAATATGATATGTTTAGAGTACTTAAGAGACAGGTGACAGTGCATTGGCATGTTGCTTCCATGTCCAGAAGTACCAATCGAGTAGGATTTTGTATTAATAATTTTCATGTCTTTAAGTATCATTGGAGGTGTTCCTAAAGCTGCACGACTACACCTTGGGTCAGACATAACAATTTTCCATTCTTTTTTTTTTCTATATTGTTTATATTCGATAAGACCCACCTTCGAACAGTATCAAAGTCAACAGGACAACGCATTTCAATTGAGCAGCTCCAACAAAAATTATAAGAACATTTGCAAGTGGTGTCAGAGCATCGGGTGCTTCCAATCTGCAGCTCTGCAGTTTACTCACACTTTGGAGCAAGACACAATTTGACTCTTCTATTTTACCCAACATAAGATCACAATGAATTTGTGTATATTTTGTTGCCTTGTTTCCCTGTAGTCAAACCAAGCAGTGTCTTTGCCAACACCACCACCAAATCTTTGCTAAGGACATCTCATACCTAGACACCCAATTACATTTTCCCTTATTGAGATCTAAAAATTGGCTCATCCAACATTGCTTACCGAAATATTGGACACAAGTAAGTGCTTTCATTTCAGTAACGAAGTGGGCATCCATGTAGATCGCACTGTGTAATTGCTCACCAGCTCTAAGCTCATTTATTGAAGCCTCGTGAAACCGGCAAGTGTAAAGAGCTGGTGAACTGTTAAATCAGGTTTATTTGGCAGTTTGAGCATAAATATCCCAGGTAAAAACCACAAATCAATCCTTAGAAGACTGTTACAGCCCATTAAATATCCCTCTAACTTATTAGAAAATGCTTGGGAATGATATGGAACTGGTCTCCAGTATTCAATATCTCCATTATTGTGTTAGGGCGCCACCATTTAGTTTATAAATGTTGACTATAAATTATGGCGAAGTGTATATTAGATACAAATTGATTGATCATATTCTTTATTTCTTGTAGTTTGTGGTATGTAGGTAAAAGGGGATTGATAAAGAGTAGCTTAGGCATTATACAAAGGGAGTAATTAGTGGCAAAACTGCATACAAAAATAGTTTATAAACAGATGAACATGTATACATAAATCTCCTAGGATATTCTGCAATAGATAATGTGCTTTTTGTAGAGTCAAAATGCCAAATAATCTTAAACAAATGATATTCATGATATGTTAATTAGATTAATGTGTAGCCCTCTTGTCCTAAAAAATTTTAACCATAGAAATTTGTAAACTGTGAGTCCATCAAGTCAACCTGAACATTTATTCTGGATAAAAATCATTATTCTCGGCAGTTTGCTTGCTTCAGTAACCCCGACTTTTTTATTTGGGTGTCCTTATAAAAGCTTCAATCAATTTAAAAGCTTTATTGAATTAGGCCCATGTTAATTTCAGCTTTGACGACTCTTAATTACATTGGGCCTTGTCACAACCTTGCCGTCCTTTTATATAAAATACTACTCTCATGTTTGGATTCTCAAAGGGTTGTCTTACCATGTCTAGATGGGATGAAATGATTAGAGTTCTCGCAAAAATAGGCCATGGATTCAAACTTGTGAGTTTTTCTTGGGTGGTGTGGTGTCTACTTAAAGTAGCTAGTATCATAGGATGTAAAGAATAATAATTATAATAACATGATTTGATTAGCTTTCCTCTTAAAGTTTCTCTAGTTTGGTCAAATTGGGTTCTCTTGTTCTTTGCACCAAAGTGAGTAATAAAATTATGTGGATTCTTCTATATACCTAATAATTTATGGATGCAAATTAGTATTGAATGCTTCCCTTTAGGACTCTTCTCTCAGGTAGGTAATTGGATAAGTATATTGTTCTTGATTTTGAGGTTAATATTCGGTTTGACTACTGTGGGTGGTATTAAGTATTTCATTGGGGAGGTGCACTAGTTTAAAGGTGTTTTTAAATTTGTTGGAAGTTTGGGAGTTTGTCTGCATCAATGTAGATTGGCAACATGAGCATGAAGTGTACAGACATAGGTTGATTTGATTGATCCAATGTTGTTATTGATGTCAACATTGTGGGAAACATATTTAGTGTATAATACTATCTATATCAGAAGTTGATCTATTAGAGGTTTGGTTAAGTGTTCTTTGTTGACAATGTTATGGTTTAGTGTGTCCATTTTTGGGACCACACTTCACCACAAGAAAAGATGTAACTTTGTGCTCTTAATCATATTATTTTGATTGATTCATACAACTATATTCAAGATCTTGAGAAGTTTTGTGATGTGTATAGGAAGTTATCAATGAAAGAGTTCAACTTTGTATACTACAGTCATTTCTCTGTTCAGTATACAAGCTTGGGAGATTTCACATTTTCTTGAGAAGGATGTTTTGATGTTGCAGTTCTAAAGATAGTCTCTTTGATGTTAATGCAAAGAGAACCTGAAGTAATGTCAGATCTAGAAGGTGTTTATTTTGAGAAGCGTGTGTTGGATTGGAGTTTTTGTGATTAAGTCTTATTTTTCGCTGACCTAATGCATGATACATGTTGAGAAGATTAATTATACTTGGTGGATGTTAGTTGAATTTATTATAGATCCATGTCAATTTGAAATTTGAGTATTACACATTTTGTATTGTTTTATTTACATCTAATTAGACCAACTTAATTGATGTATTAAATATATATATATGAGATATTTTGGAATTGAAAGTGTAGTAGTGAGAGTGTGAAGAAGCATGAGAGATAAATAGATGTGCAAGCTCAAATGATCTATCAGATGTGAGTGGTGTATAGTGATGGAAATTTAGAATCAAAGTAGAATTGTTGAGCGACTGTTAAGCAAGGCAGTACTTTATATTCAGAGCTTCATTAGAATTAAACTCTGCACATAGAAGGTATACTTCATCAGTTCATATTTTTGGTAGTGAGACATATTATTATGTATTCTAGCTATGAGCCTTTTTAAGGACAATGTGTCCTGGCAGTGAGCCCTGTAATATACTATTTCAAATATAATATATTGTGAGCTAATTCTCACTATGGTTTTTCCCATTTTAGGTTTCCCACATAAAAATCTGATGTCGATATGTCTTGTGGTGTTATGTTCCTTTCAATGTCTTCATTCTTATTTGTAGTTATATGTGCTTTAATAATTGGATGGTTTTTACCTGAATGGGTTAATAGAATACTATTTTTTTTTTGTTAACAAGAAAATTACAAGATTTGCACACAATGAATCTATTGCAAAGGCTTATTAGCAAACAAATGCATTTGACAAGTGTAAAGGAAAAAATCCATAACCTAACATCCTCCTGGCTTGTACCAAAATGGGAGCCTTAAAACAAGGTATACACATTTATCAAATCATCAATGAGAGGAATTTTATTAGATGTTGAAGTTGTAGTCACTCAAGTAGACATATATGCAAATTGTGGAGGCGTAGACTATGCACACAAATTGTTTCACAAAATGCAATAGACATGCATGCAAAATGTGGAAGCATAAATTATGCACATAAACTATTTCACAAGAAGCAATGAGTAGTTGTGAACATTGACTCCATGACTTTTATTGGCATCCTCATGACATATGTCAAAGTGGGAGCTTTAGAGCATGGGCATCTCTCAAAGGATATTTCAAATAGGTTTTTACAAATGTTGTTGCAACTACCTTGGTAGACATGTATGCAAAATGTGAATCTATAGCCAATGCACACCATCGTTCAATAAAATGACACAACAAAATGCAATATCATGGAATGCCTTAATTGGGGGATATATGCATAATGGATATGTTTATGAAGCTCTTTGGCCATTTTGGGAAATGTTAAGAGCACAATGTGGTCTCGCAGAGTACAATTATTGTGGAATAGGTGCAAAATATGTTTTTGCACAAAGTGTGTAGCATGGGCTTTTGGTAAAGATTTGAAGATATTTTGAGAAATACAAGTGACATACCTTAAACCCAATCATATAATCTTTGCCTCTATTCTCCCCCCTTGTGCTAACTTGGCAACTCTTAATCAAGGCAAGGAAATTCATAAGATATAATTTAGATTGGATTTCAATGCATTGCCTTTATAGAAAGTACTCTTGTAGACGTGTATGCCAAATGTGGGAGTTTAAAGGATGGGTTCAAAGTATTCAACAAAATTCATATTCAAGAGCTAGTTTCATAAAATGTTTAGTTTTTTGGCATGCCACAAATGGGTGTGTTGGGATGTTCGACATCATTACCTTATTGGAGTTCCTCTTTGCATGTCATGTTGGCCTAGGGCATGATGGTTGTATGTGTTTTAATAGCATGAACCAAACCTATTAATTATGCATGGACTACATCTTTATAGTTGCATGGTTAGCCTTCTTGGTTGGGCTAGACACCTAAATAGGCACATAATTTGATACTCAAAGTGAGGTAAAATTGATCCTATTCCATGTGTTTCTTGACTTGGTGCTTGTAGAGTCCATGCCTATGTGGAGTTAGGGGAATATATTGCTAAACATCTTTTTGAGCTAGATCCTACACATTATTTAGTGTTATCAACATAGATCCTACATATTTGATCTTGTTCGTAGATATGAAAATCCTTATTGAATTTGAATTCACTATAGAAACAATGGAAACTCCTCTTCAATCATGTAGTCAACTACTTGCAAACACCTTGTGTTAGTTAAATGCATGTCGGAAATATGACCCATGACCTAAGGAATTGTTTCTATTTGGTTACTATACACAACCCAAGCCTTTATCTTTTCATTTGCTTCCTAGCTTCATCCTTGTGCACAACTTTCAACATTAAAGGATTTTATTTTATCTTTGTATATGTTGACCATGTTATTGACTAGAGCACTAGTTGTATTTGATCTTTTATCGGGTTCCATGATGTCATAAAAACATTCAACTACCTGCCTATGCCTTCAACCTTGTTTATATTACTCCTTTGTTATGCACAAAACCCCATTATCATGGTGCTTTTCCTTTTGAATTATCGATGGGCGCAAACATTGATGAAACCCTTTAAACACCAATCTCAAATCAACAATTCGAATATAATGACACAAGCCCCAACATAGTAGGAGAAACAACACATCCTTTAATATGCATCCAAGCCCCATCAAGAATACAAGAGCAGACCCACAATCCTTGCTAATTCATATTCATGTGATGCATTACTAATTGACCCATAACATGTCAACCTCTGCTATTTTTTTGTGATTGGTCTTCCAAACCAACAAAAATCAATTGTACACTTGCCACATTTCTCTCAATATCCTTTGAATCAATTTCTATATCATTGTGGACTAATGAAACACTGTCATTTGATCTTTATGATTCTCCTTGGCTCTTAGCATCTATTGTTCGTGCCAATTAAAAATGACCACGCAATAATCTTCTAGTAATATAGATTCCATTTTAGTTGCTCAAAGCAATGTAGACCCAAATGCAAAATTTGAAAAGGGGCCAGTACATAACCATTTAGGGCTTGTAGGGTCTCCAAGAGTCAAGTATATAAATTTAGTTTCCTTGTCAACAATGAAAAATAATTAAATCTACATTAGCCAAGTTTTGAAACCAAAAAACATTATAAACATTTTCACATGAAGTACTTTGGGTTTGCATGACTCTGGGGTTGTCTAGACATTCAATCTATCATTAAGTTAGACCTAAGATCGCTCGTAAAATCTAATGCATAAGTCTCTCCGCTTGGCCAAATGTTGGGAACTTCAATCAATTACATCACACTAAACCAGGATATTATACTCTTGCTAAACCTTGATAGATAATGAGCTCAAGTCCATTGGACTTCAAAGAAACACAATCTCACTTTCAACAAATGTGAGAATTGAACTAAATTCAAGACAAGGATATTTGAAGTTTGTAGGATTAATATTGAGGAGCTAGACATGTAAGACAACTAGGGAAGATATAACACTCGAAAAATAAAATGTGATTACATAGTGTAGCATTGAAAATTGTCACCTTTCACAATTTCACACTAGGTTTAGCTCCCCCTTATGTGCTTGGACCTAATTATGCATTTAATTTGTCTATTTTATATCTTCGAAAAATTAAATGATGGGATTGAAAATAAGCATTTAATATTTAATATTGATGTTCAAGGCCTCAAAAAAGATAGGTTTGGATTAGGGCACCCAAAGCCAAGCTATCCAGCCTATTTTAGCCCCAATTTGAATATGTTGGTGTCAACACTTTAATATTTCAAAATCCAATTTTTTTTGTTGATTAGTAGGAAATTAGAAGAATTGCATATAAATGTTGATGTTAATGCAGCGTCGGTCTTCACTAGTACATGGGCCGACCTTATATTTAAGTTATATCATGTACTTATTCTGGCCGACTTTATTTGTTATTAAATATTTATCAAAAGGCCGACCTATATGAAGAGGCGCCAAGAAGGTATATATACAAGGTTACCTTTTGATGTTAATACATATTCGAATACACAAAAGAAGTTCGCTATTTTGGCAGAGCAGAATTCGCAGTCATAGAAGAAGCTCATACTTGAATTCGCATACCTAGAAGAAGTTCATACTTGAACAGCAGATCATCATTTTGTAGCAGCAGACCGATTTCAATGCCATTATTCATTGTATCAAATTCGGCATTGTGTTGGGCCTGAGTTCAAGCAGATTTTTGCTCTTATTCCTTCAATATATAAGAGATATATTTGCTGGGTTTTTCTCCCTCAAGAGGAGGGTTTTCCCAGGGTATCTTGTTGTGTTCATTGTCTTATGTGTTGCATTTCTTTTGTTCAATTGATTAAATAATCTGATCTAAGAAACACTAACATGGTATCAGAGCGGGTGTGAAAAAGATCGTGATCAGATTTAGTTCGCAACACTTATTCTTTTTCAGTCTATCTTCCAAATTTCTCAAGATGGTGAACGGTCTGAAAATCGAGGATAGACTCGAAGGGATCTCGAACTACATATCATGGAGATTCAGGTTCATGCTAACCTTGGAAGAGAATGATTTGGCTGAGTTTGTGAAAACAAAAGTTCCCGAACCTGAGGGGGAAGAAGAGAAGCTGCAGTGGAGGAAGAAAGACACTAGGGCAAAGAAAGCATTGGTTGATTCCGTCAAAGATCATATTGTACCAATTATCTTCAAGTTGGATACAGCAAGAGAGATGTTTACAACCTTGGAAGAGATGTACGAAATCAACAACACCAGTCGTGCCCTTGCTCTGAAGCAACAACTTCATCATGTGAAAATGGAGAAAGGAGAATCTGTTATTACATACTTCATGAGGATTTCAGAGATAAAAGATCAGCTCTCCACTATTGGACACATGATTGATGATAAAGAACTGACTATGCTTGCTCTCAATGGTCTTCCACTTTCATGGGAGGCATTCATCCAAGGAATCAGTGCAAGATCCGAACTTCCTAAGTTTGATCGATTGAGGATTGATTGCATTCAAGAAGAGTCAAGACTAACAGCAAGGGGGATTGGTCAAAGCTCAAAGAATGAAGAATTACAAGTTCTTACCTCTCATTCATCAAACAAAGGAAAAGGCCTTAAGAAAGGATTCTTCAAAAGGAATCGAGAAGATGGAAATGATGATGCTCCTACCTTCAAAAGAAAACGAGACATGTCCAAGATTCAATGTTTTCGTTGTGATAAGTATGGTCACTTTGCGAGGGTGTGCCCTCAACGACCTAAGCTTCAAGTTGCCACTGCAGATGTTGAAGAAGTCACTCCACAAAAGGACTCCAGTAATTATCTATTTTATTCAGCCTTGTCTAGCAATGTTTCTACGGACTCTCACACTTGGTTGATTGACAGTGGTGCCTCTAGACACATCACCGGATTCAGAAGTCACCTTTCAAACTTAATGGAAAGCAACTCTAGTGATCAAGTTGTTATTGGAGATGATGCTAGATATTCTGTAAAAGGGTTTGGAAATTCCACTCTTCACTTGGATTCTGGAATTTCTTTGGAATTGAATGATGTACTGTTCGTACCAGGGATAAAGAGGAACCTTGTTTCAATTTCAGCATTAGAAGACAAAGGTTATCAAGTTGCCTTCTCTAAAGGGAAAGTTCTTATATGGGCAAAGAACTCCAGCTTCAAATCTACTCAAGTGATTGGAGTTAGACATGAATGTCTCTACATGCTGTGCACTCGTCCTCTTCAAGCACTTGTGCATAACAGTACCAGCATGTGTGAACTTTGGCATCGAAGATTGGCTCACATTCACTTTCGTGCTCTACCTATCATGGAGAAGATGGTCACCGGTCTTCCGAAATTCGATCAAGAACATGAAGGTACATGCAAGGGATGTGCCCTAGGCAAGAACACAAAAGGTATGTTCCATTCCAGTGAAAGTAGATCTAAATGTATTCTTGATCTCATTCATTCTGATTTGTGTGGTCCAATGTCTATTGCATCATCTAGTGGTTTCTTGTATTATATTATTTTCATTGATGATTACTCTAGAAAGACTTGGATTTATTTCTTGAGATCGAAAGAATCAGAAGAAGTATTAGTAAGATTCAGAGAATTCAAAGCGCAGATTGAAAATCTGTCTGGGAAGAAGATCAAAGTATTAAGATCTGATAATGGTGGAGAATACACTTCTGGCACTTTTCGAGACTTTTGTATTGAAGCAGGGATTAAGAGGGAGTTCAGTGTTCCCTATAATCCACAACAAAATGGTATTGCTGAAAGGAAGAATAGGTCTATTGTGGAAGCAATGAAAGCTATGATCCATGATCAAGACTTACAAATCTCTTTTTGGGCTGAAGCATCAAGAACAACCGTCTATGTTCAAAACAGGAGTCCCCACAGGATCTTAGAGAATAAAACTCCTGAAGAAGCATTCTCAGGCGTGAAGCCTGAAGTTAGTCATTTGAGGATCTTTGGCTGTCCAGTCTATGTTCATATTCCAAAGGAAAAGAGAACAAAGCTAGAACCTTCTGGGAAGAAAGGAATTCTTGTAGGCTACAGTGAGACATCAAAAGCTTACAGGATCTACATTCCAGGACAGAAGTCTATTGAGATTAGTAGAGACGTCACATTTGAGGAAGATGTTGCTTATAGAAAGTCCAAAGGCACTCCGATGGAGGTCGATGAAGAAGAACCTCCTCAAGATATGGAAGTTGACCATATCCCAGAGAATCTGAAGGAGGATACAGAACCTAAAGAAGATATTGATCCAGCTGAGCCTTTGGATCCTACTGATGGGCCTCTAGACATTGTGATTGGAAAGAAAAGACCTCTTTGGGCTCGCAGGACAATGCAGGAAGCAGAAAGGTTTGTAGCTCCAAGAGGAGCCTTCAGAGAAAGCAAGAGACCTCACAAGTTCTCTAGCTATGTTGCCTTGATGAGTCAGATTATTGAGTCAGAGCCTTCAAATGTTGAAGAAGCTTCTAGTCAACAAGTATGGAAAGATGCCATGATTGAGGAGTATCAGTCTATACTTAAGAACGATGTTTGGGATATAGTTCCTAGACCCAAAGACAAATCTGTGGTGTCTTCTAAGTGGCTCTTCAAGATCAAGCATGCAGCTGATGGGAGCATTGAGAAACACAAGGCTAGATTTGTGGCTAGAGGGTTCTCACAAAAAGAGGGAGTTGACTATGAAGAAACTTTTGCTCCTGTGGCTCGTTACACGTCTGTTAGAACCATCATTGCTATTGCCGCATCTAGAGGATGGAAGATTCACCAAATGGATGTAAAGACAGCTTTTCTGAATGGCATAATAGAAGAAGAGGTTTACATTGAGCAACCAGAAGGATTTGAGGTACATGAGAAAGAATCTCATGTCTGCAAGTTGAAGAAGGCCTTGTATGGTCTTAAACAAGCTCCTCGTGCTTGGTATGAAAGAATTGATCAGTACCTTTCAAGTTTGGGTTTCTCAAAGAATGATGCAGATTCTAACCTCTACTTCAAGGTAGTAAATGGTGAAGCATTGATTTTAGTTTTATATGTTGATGACTTGATCATTACTGGTGAAGAACATCTAATACTAAAATGCAAGAAGGAATTAGCTTCAGAGTTTGAGATGAAGAATCTAGGTCTTATGCATTACTTTCTTGGCTTAGAAGTTTGGCAAAAGCCAGATGAGATGATTCTAAGTCAAGGCAAGTATACTGTTGACATTCTCAAAAGGTTTGGTATGTTTGAATGCAAACCTATGTCTACACCCATGGAGTCTAATTTAGATAAGTTGAAAGAAGCTGCAGCTAGTTCAGAACCAGTGGATTCTACGATGTATAGACAGTTGATTGGTTCATTGATGTATCTAGTTAACACTAGACCTGATATCTGCTATGCAGTGAGTGCACTTAGCCAGTTTATGTGTGAACCAAAGCAAATACATCTTGTAGCAGCTAAACATATCCTGAGATATTTATGTGGCACAATTGGATATGGGTTGAGATATTCTTCAAATGTGGATTTGGAGCTGCATGGTTTTACTGATTCTGATTGGGCAGGATGTGTCTCAGATCGGAAGAGTACTTCTGGTTGTTGCTTCAGTTTGGGGACTGCTATGATCTCCTGGTGTAGCAGGAAACAGTCTTCAGTGGCCTTGAGTACAACCGAAGCAGAGTATATTGCAGCTTGTGTGGCAGCTCGTGAGGCAGTGTGGCTTCGTAAGCTCCTTGCAGGATTGTTTGGTCAATCAATGGAGCCTACTATCATACACTGTGATAATCAAAGCTGTGTGAAGCTTTCTGTCAATCCTGTGTTTCATGACAGAACAAAACATGTTGAGATCAAGTACCACTATATTAGAGATATGGTGCAAAGGAAAGCTATACAGTTGAGGTATATCAGCACTGAAGAGCAAACGGCAGACATTCTCACCAAGCCTCTCGCCAGGATGAAGTTTGTATACTTCCGAGAGAAACTTGGTATGGTGGAGAATGCAGCCTTGACTGAGAAAGAGTCTCAGTAATCAGTGATCCTTATTGAGAATGCAACTCTCTGCTGAGAGAGAGTTGAGGTGCAAGCCCTTGTTAATACAATTCTCTGCTGAGAGAGAGTTGAGGTGTAAGTCCTTGATAATGCAATTCTCTGATGAGAGAGAGTTGAGGTGAAAGCCCTTGTTTCCACCCTCTGGGAGAAGCTATGGTGGATGTCATGTGTGTGACTCCATGACAACATCACGTGAGAGAATCCGTGATGAGTTTTTACCATCTATGGGAGTAGCCATAATGGTTAATATCACGTTGAGGTGATATTTTATTTTGTTTTCATTCTAACATAATGTGTCTTGTGCAGATGGAAGTTCATCCCTAGCTGAGAGGGAGTGTTGATGTTAATGCAGCGTCGGTCTTCACTAGACACATATTAAATACATGGGCCGACCTTATATTTAAGTTATATCATGTACTTATTCTGGCCGACTTTATTTGTTATTAAATATTTATCAAAAGGCCGACCTATATGAAGAGGCGCCAAGAAGGTATATATACAAGGTTACCTTTTGATGTTAATACATATTCGAATACACAAAAGAAGTTCGCTATTTTGGCAGAGCAGAATTCGCAGTCATAGAAGAAGCTCATACTTGGATTCGCATACCTAGAAGAAGTTCATACTTGAACAGCAGATCATCATTTTGTAGCAGCAGACCGATTTCAAGGAGAAACATATTCATTTGTATCTTTGCATCTAGGAGAGATGCTATTATTCATTGTATCAAATTCGGCATTGTGTTGGGCCTGAGTTCAAGCAGATTTCTGCTCTTATTCCTTCAATATATAAGAGATATATTTGCTGGGTTTTTCTCCCTCAAGAGGAGGGTTTTCCCAGGGTATCTTGTTGTGTTCATTGTCTTATGTGTTGCATTTCTTTTGTTCAATTGATTAAATAATCTGATCTAAGAAACACTAACAATAAATACAAATCATTTTTACCATTTTAATTCTAACAATTTTGGAGAGCAAATTGAAAATCCTAAAATCAGTCAAGGTAGATTCAAGGGTAGAATTAACAACATTATTACAATGTTTTCATCAATTAAGATTATGTTTGCAAGTCATTAGGACGAAAGAAGCAATTGTGTGCAAGAAGATATTATGATCAATCATTGCCAAATTGTGAAGATGTATTAAGTTATCCTGTACAAGCTAGTTACAACACTCTATTATGTTTTCGAAACTAACCTTTTGCAGGTCTATCAAGCAATCAAGGCATCCCTCAATCAACATTTGTGGCAACTTGTCGTGTGGTATCACTCATCAAGGTAACATTGTCAATTATCATTTATCATTTCAGACAATTATCATTGTTTTGGCCTCTGCCCAACCTAGGGTATGCCCTCATGATCATCATCAATTGTTGTATGTGGAGAAAGAAATACCAAAATGGGTTTTGACTTAGGCAAGCCCCAATACAATATAACCTTTCCCTCTTTTTTCATGTGTGTAGGTTTGCTCCGAAAGTTTCTGCAAAAAATAGCTCCAAAAAACATAGAGCAAATTATAACATATATCTCAAAGTTTTCAGATTTGAAAAAGAAGCATCTGGGTAAAAGCACAAAGTTGTGTCACGCTTTATAAAAGAAACGGCCAACGCTGACCCAATTTTTAAACTTGAATGACTAAAAAGTGGCATATATGTTTTGAATTTTGAAATGATGTAAACTAGTAAACTATGTATTTTTTAGTATATTTTATGTTTGTATTTTTTTAAATATTAAAAAATTATTTAAAACTAGTTTTTAATAAATTAACACTATAATTTAGTTGTTGATAAAATGTTGAAAAATGAAGTTGCATGAGACATCGTCTTTATAGTTTTTTTTTTCTTGGAAATTTTTTGGTGCATTTATAACTTGAAACTTTAATACATGGATTTTTTTTTTAAAATTTTGATAAATATATATTTTTAAATAAATATTATATTGTGTGTGAATAAAAAACAACTATTTCCATCGGATGTCAATTTTCATATTAAATATTTATCTAAAATGGGGAAAAAATTATACCATCTTGAAAAAGATTCTTTTATCTAGTGCATCATATTTTTTCAATTTTTTATAATAAGTTTTAATATTTTTCCTTAGCATGGTAATCAACTTAATATTTTGTGTTGATAACCTACTTTTAGTATAAATAAAATATAAAATATAAATAATAATTAAACTATTAAAATAAATATATTTTTGAAAATTACATTTATGGATCTACAAAAAAGTATTTTTATATTTTTTTTAAAATGTTATTTACATTAGCAAGAGTTATTGAAACTTCAAGTTTTTCAAATAATTTTATTTTTTTGGTAAATTGGACTCAAAGTGGTGTTCCATATATTTTTTAGCCAACAATTTTAGTTGAAAAAGTTGTGGAAGTATCTAACTTAGCTAGAATGAATCTTACTAAATCATTTGTTTGGCCAAAATTGATTTTTAAATTCAGTTGTGTTGATATGTTGGTTGAAAGTGTGACACAACTTTGTGCTTTTACCCATCTCAATCTAGGGTACCCAACACTTTTGTCCCTGCAATTCAACCTCATATTTCAATCATAGGTTCCTCTTTGTATCTCATTCTCAAATTTGAAGTTATTTTGTTGCTTTTTGTTTTCGTCTATGCAATAAATTACATTTTTAGATCTATGGTTATATGTCAAATAGGCTTATTAAAACACATCAAATTTATCATCCTCACAACTCAAAAAGAACACAAACACTAGGAGATTGGCTCTCCCTTGTGGTATCAAGTTAATCATCAACCCTATTCCAAAGTTTATGTTCAAATGTGGAGTCAAGTGAAAAGAAGCCAATCCTAGTTGGACCTAGGATCACTTCTCTTACTTCACATTTTGGTGAACCCAGCATATCCTACACTTGCAAATTTTTTTATTTTCATTAGCATAAATTTTAAAAATTAATGCAAAAATATAGATGCTTTGAAGATATTGTTACTTTGCATTTATTTCATTTTCAAAACTATGCATTTGCATTCTTTGATCATTATACATTAAAGGAAAAATTGCAAAATATTTTGAATTAAATTGTATAATTTCATATTTGATCTCTCTTTGTTTAGGGCTTAGATCTAAGTTATTTTCATTGTAAAATATGAGTATAATTCTAAGTTGCTTTCATTTGTCAAAATTGGATGCATATCTTAGTTAAAAAAACATTGAAAAAGTGAAGAATTTTAAATTATTTTTATTTCAAAAAATCAAAACGTATTTTTTTTTTGTTTTCTAAAAAAATCAGTCAAATGCAACATTTTAAATTTTGAAAATCATCATTTGAACATATTACATTGCTGTAAAAATACAAATTTATGCATGTGTGTGTTTCACATAGGAAAATTAGGTTTTCACATATTTCTAGAAATCAATTTGCATCTAGAAATCAATCTACATCCAGAACTGAATCTCTGCAACACCAGACCCTCATACACTGTAGTTGGTTTCCAAATTGTGAAATTGTTAAAATCTTGCTTCTGGTCTAGGGTGCTTAGCACCCTTGTCTAGTTAGTTTGGCATCAATTTTTCTATGTGAAACCCTATATGTGGTCTATGGTCCAATCTAGTTCTTGTTTTTTACAGTGGGTCCTGAAACTTCCAAATTTTGTTGTGCATTGCTAGTTGGCCCTAATTCACTTAATTCAATGCATTACCCCTAAAAAGGACAATAACAATATGTTTTCTTTTCAAAAATATGGTTTTGATATAACAAAATATGATTTTTCTAAAAATATCAAGGCACTACGCCAAACCCCATTCCATGTCATCAAAAGGAATATACATCGACCTTTGGCCAACCAATAGTTTTTCCACCTATGAGAATATCATGGTGAAAAATAATAATTCGTTGATACATTTATTTTACTTAATCTTCATTCTTCAAGTAATCATGATACTCATATTTGTCCCTCTCCCAATAACCATGAGAGAAGGTTGACAAGTTACCTTAAGGTTTATAGAATATCACTAAAAGAGGTAATGATGAATATCTTCACAAAAAGGAGATTTTTCAAGAGTTTACGACTATCATAATCCACATAATAGTCCATTGTCACACTAGGATAGTCATAACAACCCACGAGATCATCAAATCCCATGAATACATGTCAGATAATTGAAATATTTTGATTATCTAGGATCTAGTGATGAGTTGTCATTATGTCCACAAAAATGAAAAAAATCAGTTAATTATGAATGTTGTAGAGCCATAAAGAGTGGTTTTATAATAGTCATAAATAGGTATTGACCCACCCATCTGAACATGTTGGCATAGTCAGTTGGACCCCATAACACATAGAATACAAAAAAACATGTTTCCATGATTACATTACTCTCAATTGATGTTTTTTGTAAGTGCATTCATTGTTGGAATGGTCAAATGATGTTTAATTGACTATAATTAAGATAGGTTACTGTGGAGGGACCCCATATAAACCTATAAGTTGAAATGAAGTATTCATAGGTATAATGGATATCGAGGACCAATTCATCATAGCTTAGCATTTTTTGCACTTAGGACTCTTGAGAGACTACGTTGGAATAGTGTAGCTTGAAATGATCATGATAGCTAGGGTGAAAAAAAAGGCTTCCTCTACATTCATCCACTAACACCGATGTGTTCATGCAGTCATTTGAGCCCCATGAGATGAAAAACACAAAATATGGCTCATGACAAGTTTTGGTTAAACACAAATTATGTTTTTTATAACTTTTCATACATTATTGCCACAATCAAATGGTTTGGAGATAAGAAAAAATGAGATAGGTTATTATGGAGGGACCCTACATGAAGCTATAGGTTCAAACAAAATGTTTTTAGGTGCCCCAAATTTTGAGAATCAGTTTGTCATAGTATGGAGTTTGTTGCACTTAGAGCTCTTAAGAGACTACACCAGAATAATGTAGCTCAGAATGATCGAGTGCCTTGGGAAAAAAGAGGCCCTCCCTAGTGTTAAACAACCCACTTGGACATTTTTTCATAGTCATTTTTTCCTCACAACACATTAAACACAAAATATGGATCTCAACAAGTTCTAGTTGAATGCAAATGACACTTTTTGCAACTTTTCATACATTGTCACCATAGTCAAATAGTTTGGAGATAAGAAAATATGAGAGTTTATTATGGAGGGAACCTACATGAATATGGAACATTCATAGGTTCCATGGATTCCAAGAATCAGTCCATCATAGTTTGGCAGTTTTTTGCACTTTGGGCTCTTAAGAAACTACGTTGGAATAATATCGCTCAAAATTATCGAGTGTCTTTCCTAGTGTTCACTTTCCCACTCAAACATGTTGGTATAGTTGGTTTTTTTCTCATGACGTATGAAACAAAAAATATAGCTCCCAAGATGTTTTGGTTGAAAACAAATGACACTTTTTGCAACTTTTCATACATCGCCGCCATGATCAAATGGTTTAGAGATAAGAAAAATTGAGAGAGGTCATTGAGGAGAGAATCTATATGAATTTGTAGGTTTAAAGGAAACATTTTTAGGTGCCATAGATTTTGAGAATCAATATGTAGAGTAGGAAAATGCATACCCTTGCATTTTCACACTTGTTTGGGCCCACCTTGCTTTATTTATCCCTATTTATGTTTTAATTGGTCCTATTTTACATCCACAATCCTAAAAAATTATATCTTTTATGGCTAATCCTGACAAACATCAAAGGATAAATAATAATTTAATGATTCTAGTTGTGTCCCTGACTTTTGGGTCGGGACTAAAATGCCACCTAGGGGCATCTTTGTCCCCCAAAGGTCTTGGGACCCTGATTTCAAAAGCACCTTAAATGGGCCCCTTTTTGGATTTTGTGCCCCAAGTTTCAAGTCTTGGGACTAAGACACCTCCCCTTAAGTTATTTTTCAAGATTTAATTTCAAATCTTGGCGAGATTTAGCCTCCTTCAATTAATGAATTCATATGTCAGCTTGTGGTGGTGTAATTTCAAGATATTAAACATGGATAAGTATAAATACAAGGTTCTTTCACTCATTTTTTGATCTAAGCATTCACAATATCAATCTATCAAGTTGAATGAGCATTCCTAAGGCAAGTTTATGAGATCAAAAGCATTCAAAAAAAATCTTCAAGCATTTGGAGCCATCATCAAGATTCAAGCATCATATCAAGGATGTTCTTGCATCATGTGTCTTTTTGAGCTAACTATGTGCAATGAAAATCTTTAATCTAACACACACAGATAAAAAAAACACAACACCTCAGATTAGGCCTAGTTGAAACCAAACAAAAACAACAATAAAATAACAAGAAATATTATACCTTTGTTTGTTTAGCTTGATGAAATGGTTGGCCCTTGATGAAGTTCTTAATGTGTGCTCCTTAATGGCAAGCTTGCAATGGTGGTGGTGGTTGAAGGATGGAAAATGGTAGGTGGGAGTGCAATAATTGCTACAAGAATGGATTGAATGCAAATGG